>CM038674.1:2809277-3542770 GCA_021605145.1 Aegilops bicornis | reverse complement strand
TACTCACGTGATTTGGGTTCCCAAAGCAATTTCCATAGTTGTCCAAGCCTAAGGAATGCGCTTTAAGAGTCTGTCATCAACACTCACGGTTCGGCCGATTCTGGCCGTTTCGTAAACTATTACTCACAGTTTTGGCGATTCTGGCCCGTTTGTGGACCATTACTTACTGTTTTGGTGTCCCGGGTGATTTCCACGATTAAAAAGAACCGAGGCGCGTTTACGTGTCGGTCGTCAACACTCATAGTTTTGGCGATTACAAAAGCCCATTTCGTGGACTATTTATCACTGTTTTGGGGTCCTAAAGCTATTTCCACAAGTAATGATCCCGAGTGCGTTCGTGTCGGTCATCAACTTTCACAGTTTTGGCCGATTCTGCCCTGTTTCGTGGACTATAACTCACTATTTTGGGGTCGGAGTGATTTCCACGATTAACAAACCTCGAGGATGCGTTTATGTGCCGGTCATCAACTCTCACAGTTTTGGCGATTATGGCCCGTTGCATGGACTATTACTCATTGTTTTGGGGTCCTAGGCGATTTCCACAATTGGCGATCCACAGGGTGCGTTTAAGTGTCCGTTTTCAACACATTTAGGTTTTGGCCAACTCTAACCCGTTTACGTGGACTATTACTCACTGTTTTGGGGTCCGGGGTGATTTCGACTAATAGAACCCCGGAGTGCGTTCTGTGTCGGTCATCAACTCTCGCAGTTTTGGCCAACTCTGGCCCATTTGTGGACTTTTAATCACTGTTTTGGGGTCCTAGGGCGATTTCCACGATTAACGATCCCCGAGTGCGTTTATGTGTCGGTCATCTACACTCATAGTTTTGGGCGATTCTGGCCCATTTCATGGACTCTTACTCACGTTTTGGGATCCCAAGGAAATTTCCATGGTTCTCGATCCCCAAGGTGCGTTTAAGAGTGGGTCATCAACGCTCAAAGTTTGGTCTATAACTCTATTTTGGGTTCCCGGTGATTTCCCGATTAACAAACCTCAGGGTGATTATTACTCATCAACTGTTTTGGCGATTATGGCCCGTTTCATGGACTATTACTCATTGTTTTTGGTCCCGGAGTAGTTACCACGATTAACGATCACAGGGAGTGCGTTTACATCTCGTTTCAACACTTCACAGTTTGGGCGATTCTAACCCGTTCGTGGACTATTACTCACTTTGTTTTGGGGTGCGGGAGTGATTACCACGATCGCGAAAACCTGAGTGCGTTTGCATGTAGCCGGTCATCAACAATCATAGTTTGGCCAATTCAGGCCCATTTTCATGGACTATTTATCACTGTTTGGGGTCAGGAGCTATTTCCACAATGTGGCGATCCCGAGTGCGTTTACATGTCGGTCATCAACACTCACAGTTTTGGCGATTACGCCTGTTTGTGGACTATTACTCACTGTTTTGGGGTCCGGGTGATTTCCACGATTAACAAACCTCGAAGTGCGTTTATGTGTCGGTCATCAACTCTCACAGTTGTTTGCCGATTATGGCCCGTTGTGGACTATTACTCATTGTTTTGGGGGTCCGGAGCGATTTCCACAATTAACCAACCACAGGGTGTCGCTTACGTGTCCGTTTTCAACACTTTCGCAGTTTTGGCCAATTCTAACCCGTTTAGTGGACTATTACTCACTGTTTTGGGGTGCGGAGTGATTTCCACGATTAACCAACCCCAAGGTGCGTTTATGTGTTAGATTGTCAACACTTTCGCAGTTTTGGCCAACTCTAACCCGATTCGTGGACTATTACTCACTGTTTTGGGATCGTAATGATTTCCACGATTAACGAACCCGAAAGTGCGTTTGCGTGTCGATAATCAACGCTCACAGTTTTGGCGATTACGGCCCATTTCATGGACAATTAATCACTGTTTTGGGGTCCTGAAGCGATTTCCACAAGTAGCGATCCCCGGGGAGTGCGTTTACGTGTCGGTTATTAACTGTCACAGTTTTGTCCGATTCTGGCCCGTGTCGTGGACTATTAATCACTATTTTGGGGTCCTAGGCGATTTCCACAAGTGGCGATCCCGAAGTGCGTTTATGTGTCGGTCATCTACACTCCACAGTTTTGCCCATTCTGGCCCGTTTGGTGGACTCTTACTCACGTGTTTGGGTTGCCAGCGATTTCCATGGTTATCGAAGCCACAAGGAGCGCTTAAGAGTCTATCATCAACACTCGAGTTTTGGCGATTACGGCGGTTTAAGTCGACTATTACTCACGGTTTTGGCCGATTCTGGGCGTTTTGTGGACTATTACTTACTGTTTTGGTGTCCGGGTGATTTCCATGATTAACGAACCCGGCGTGTTTACGTGTCGGTCATCAACACTCATAGTTTTGGCGATTACGGCCCCATTTCATGGAACTATTTACCACTGTTTTGGGGTCCTAGAGCTATTTCCACAAGTAACGATCCGGGAGTGCGTTTACGTGTCGGTCATCAACTTTTCACAGTTTTGGCCGAATCTGTCCTGTTTCTTGGACTATAACTCACTCTTTTGGGTTCCGGAGTGATTTCCACGATTAACAAACCTCGAGGTGCATTTATGTATGGGTCATCAACTCTCATAGTTTTGGCGATTATGGCCGTTCATGGACTATTACTCATTGTTTTGGGGGTCCTAGAAGCGATTTCCACAATTGGCGATCCACGGGGTGCGTTTAAGTGTCCGTTTTCAACTTTTCGCATGATTTTGGCCAACTCTAACCCGTTTACGTGGACTATTACTCACTTTGTTTTGGGGTCGGCGTGATTTCATGATTAATGAACACGGGGTGCGTTCATGTCGTTGTCAACTTTTTCATGGTTTTGGCCTATTCTCTCCCTTTTCCTGGACTATTAATCACTGTTTTGGGGTCCTAGAGCGATTTCCACAAGTGGCGATCCCGAGTGCGTTTATGTGTCGGTCATCTACACTCATTGTTTTGGCCCATTCTTGCCCGTTCATGGACTCTTACTCACGTGTTGGGGTCCCAAGGAAATTTCCATGGTTCTCGAACTTCAAGTGCGCTTAAGCCCGGTTATCAACACTCACAGTTTTGGTCTATTCTGGCGCATTTATTGATTTCCTACATTTTGGCGATTCTAGCCGTTTTGTGGACTATTACTCACTGTTTTCGGGTCCGTAATGACTTCCACGATTAACGAACTTGAAGTGCGTTTACGTCTGGTCGTCAACACTCACAGTTTGGGCGATTCTGGCCCGTTTCATGGACTATTACTCACTTGTTTTTTGGGGTCCGGGAGTGATTTCCTGACGAACCCCACAGGTGCGTTCTGATGTCGATCATCAACACTCACAGTTTTGGCCGATTCAGGCCGTTTCGGTGGACTATTACTCACTGTTTTGGGGTCCGAGAGTTATTTACACAATTAACAAACCTCGAGAATGCGTTTATGTGCGGTCATCAACTCTCACAGTTTTGGCCGATTCTGGCCAGTTTAATGGACTATTACTCATTGTTTTGGGAGTCCTGAGTGATTTCCACAATTAACGATCCACAGGGGTGCGGCTTAAGTGTCCGTTTTCAACACTCGCGGTTTTGGCCAATTCTATCCCGTTTCTTGGACTATTACTCACTGTTTTGGTGTCGGGTTATTTCCACGATTAACCAACCCGAGTGCGTTTATGTGTTCGTTCTCAACACTCGCAGTTTTGGCCAACTCTAACCCGATTAGGTGGACTATTACTCACTGTTTTGGGGTCCGGAATGATTTCCACAATTAACGAACCCGGAGTGCGTTTACGTGTACGATAATCAACGCTCACGGTTTTGGCGATTACGGCCCATTACATGAACTATTTATCACTGTTTTGGGGTCCTAGAGCTATTTCCACAAGTAGCGATCCCGAGGTGCGTTCGTGTCGGTCATCAAGCATCACGGTTTTGTCCGATTCTGGCCCGTGTCGTGGACTATTAATCACTATTTTGGGGTCCTAGGCGATTTCCACAAGTAGCGATCCTCGAAGTGCGTTTATGTGTCGGTCATCTACACTCACAGTTTTGCCCATTACGGCCCGTTTGGTGGACTCTTACTCACGTATTTGGGGTTCCAAAGCGATTTCCATGGTTGTTGAAGCCAAGGTGCGCTTAGAGTCTATCATCAACACTCACGGTTTTGGCGATTCTGGCGGTTTACGTAAACTATTACTCACGTTTGGCGATTACGGTCCGTTTTGTGGACTATTACTTACTGTTTTGGTGTCCGGGTGATTTCCCACGATTAACGAACCCCGAGGCGTGTTTACGTGTCGCTTTTCAACACTCATAGTTTTGGCGATTACGGCCCATTTCATGGACTATTTATCACTTGTTTTGGGGTCCTAGAGCTATTTTACAAGTGGCGATCCCGAGGGTGCGTTTACGTGTCGGTCATCAACTTTCACAGTTTTGGCGATTCTGCCTGTTTCATGGACTATAACTCACTATTTTGGGGTCCGGAGTGATTTCACGATTAACAAACCTCGGGTGCGTTTATGTGTCGGTCATCAACTCCCATAGTTTTGGCCGATTATGGCCCGTTCATGGACTACTACTCATTGTTTTGGGGGGTCCTAGAGCGATTTCCACAATTGGCGATCCACAGGTGCGTTTAAGTGTCCGTTTTCAACACTTGCATGTTTTGGCCAACTCTAACCGTTTCGTGGACTATTACTCACTGTTTTGGGGTCCCGGGGTGATTTCCACGATTAATGAACCCCGTGGTGCGTTTACGTGTCGGTCATCAACTCTCACAGTTTTGGCCGATTCTGGCCCGTTTCATGGACTCTTACTCACGTATTTGGGATCCCAAAGAAATTTCCATGCGTTTATGTCAGCCGAACCCAACTCTCCACAGGTTTTTGCAGTTATGGCCCGTTTAATGAACACCTCACGGTTTTGGTCTATTTCCACAATTGGCGGTGCGTTTAAGTGTCCGATTATTACCAACTTTTCGCTGTTTTGGCCAATTCTAGCCCGTTTTGTGGACTATTACTCACTGTTTTTCGGGTCCGGGTGATTTCCACGATTAACGAACTCCGGGGTGCGTTTACGTCTCGGGTCATCACTCACAGTTTGGGCGATTCTGGCCCGTTTGCGTGAACTATTACTCACTGATTTGGGGTCCGGGAGTGATTTCCACGAAGAAAGAAACACTGGGTGCGTTTAATTGTCGGTCATCAACACTCACAGTTTTTGCCCATTCAGGCCCGTTTCGTGGATTATTACTCATTGTTTTGGGGTCCGAGAGTTATTTAAACTATGAACGAACCCGAGTGCGTTTACGTGTCAGTCATCAGTACTCACAGTTTTGGCCGATTCTGGCCCGTTTTGTGGACTATTACTCACTGTTTTGGGGTCTCAGGGTGATTTCCCTGATTAACGAACCCGAGGGTGCGTTTACGTGTCAGTCATCAACTCTCACAGTTTTGGGCGATTCTGGCCCGTTTCATTGACTATTACTCAATGTTTTGGGGTTCCGGAGTGATTTCCACGATTAACCAACCCGAAGTGCGTTTACGTGTTCGTTGTCAACTTTTCGCGGTTTTGGCCAACTCTAACCCGATTCGTGGGCTATTACTCACTGATTTGGGGTCCCGGAATGATTTCCACGATTTATGAACCCCGGGGTGCGTTTACGTGTCGTTAATCAACGCTCAGAGTTTTGGCCGATTCTGGCCCATTTCATGGACTATTAATCACTGTTTTGGGGTCCTTGATCGATTTCCATTATTTACGATCCCCTGGGTGCGTTTACGTGTCGTTCATCAACTGTCACAGTTTTGTCCGATTCTGGCCCGTTTCATGGACTATTAATCACTATTTTGGGGTCCTAGGCGATTTCCACAAGTGGCGATCCCGGGGTGCGTTTACGTGTCGGTCATCTACACTCACAGATTTTTTTGCCCATTACGGCCCGTTTGGTGGACTCTTACTCACGTGTTTGGGTTCCCAGCAATTTCCATGGTTGTCCAAGCCCAAGGTGCGCTTAAGAGTCTGCCATCAACACTCACAGTTTTGGCGATTCTGGCCCGTTTAATCGACTATTACTCACAGTTTTGGCGATTGGGCCCGTTTGTGAACCATTACTTACTGTTTTGGTGTCCGGGGTGATTTCCACGATTAAAGAACCCTACGGTGCGTTTACGTGTCGGTCATCAACACTCATAGTTTTGGCCGATTCTGGCCCATTTCGTGGACTATTTATCACTGTTTTAGGGTCCCAGAGCTATTTCCACAAGTGGCGATCCCGAGTGCGTTTACGTGTCGGTCATCAACTTTCACAGTTTTGGCGATTCTGCCTGTTTGTGGACTATAACTCACTATTTTGGGGTCCCGGGTGATTTCCACGATTAACAAACCTCGAGGATGCGTTTATGTGTCGGTCATCAACTCTCACAGTTTTGGACGATTATGGCCCGTTGCATGGACTATTACTCATTGTTTTGGGGGTCCTAGAGCGATTTCCACAATTGACGATCCCTGGGGTGCGTTTAAGTGTCCGTTTTCAACACACGCAGTTTTGGCCCACTCTAACCCGTTTCGTGGACTATTACTCACTGTTTTAGGGTCCCGGGGTGATTTCCACGACTAATGAACCCCGGGTGCGTTTACGTGTCGGTCATCAACTCTCCCAGTTTTGGCCGATTCTGGCCCATTTCGTGGATTTTTAATCACTGTTTTGGGGTCCTAGAGCGATTTCCACAAGTGACGATCCCCGGGGTGCGTTTATGTGTCGGTCATCTACACTCATAGTTTTGGCCCATTCTGGCCTGTTTCGTGGACTCTTACTCACGTGTTTGGGATCTATGAAATTTCCATGGTTCTCGAACCCCAAGGTGCGCTTAAGAGTCGGTTATCAACGCTCAAAGTTTTGGTCTATTCTAAGCGCCTTTTCACGATTATTACTCACTTTGTTTTGGCGATTCTAGCCCGTTTTGTGGACTATTACTCACTGTTTTGGTCCCGGGTGATTACCACGATTAACGATCCCAAGTGCGCTTACGTGTCGGTCATCAACACTCACAGTTTTGGCCGATTCTGCCCCGTTTCGTGGACTATTACTCACTGTTTTGGGGTACCGGAGTGATTTCCACGATTAACGAAACCTGGGGTGCGTTCTGAGTCGGTCATCAACACTCACAGTTTTGGCCGATTCTGGCCTGTTTCGTGGACTGTTACTCACTGTTTTGGGGTCCCGGAGTGATTTCCACGATGAACGAACCTCGGGGTGCCTTTACGTGTCGGTCATCAACACTCACAGTTTTGGCCGATTCTGGCCCGTTTCGTGGACTGTTACTCACTGTTTTGGGGTCCCAGAGTGATTTCCACGATTAACAAGCCCCGTGGTGCGTTTACGTGTCGGTCATCAACACTCACAGTTTTGGCCGATTCTGGCCCGTTTCATGGACTATTACTCACTGTTTTGGGGTCCCGGAGTGATTTCCACGATTAACCAACCCCGGTGTGCGTTTACGTGTTCGTTGTCAACACTCGCAGTTTTTGGCCAACTCGAACCCGATTCGTGGACTATTACTCACTGTTTTGGGGTCCAGGAATGATTTCCACGATTAACGAACCCCGGGGTGCGTTTACGTGTCGGTAATCAAAGCACACAATTTTGGCCGATTCTGGCCCATTTCATGGACTATTAATCACTGTTTTGGGGTCCTAGAGCGATATCCACAAGTAGCGATCCCAAGGAGTGCGTTTACGTGTCGGTCATCAAGCATCACAGTTTTGTCCAATTTTGGCCCGTTTCATGGACTATTAATCACTATTTTGGGGTCCTAGAGCGATTTCCACAAGTAGCGATCCCGGGGTGCGTTTACGTGTCGGTCATCTACACTCACAGTTTTGGCCCATTCTGGCCCGTTGGGTGGACTCTTACTCACGTATTTGGGTTCCCAAAGCAATTTCCATGGTTGTCGAAGCCCAAGGTGCGCTTAAGAGTCTATCATCAACACTCACAGTTTTGGCCGATTCTGGCCGTTCGTCGACTATTACTCACAATTTTGGCCGATTCTGGCCCGTTTTGTGGACTATTACTTACTATTTTGGTGTCCCGGAGTGATTTCCACGATTAACGAACCCCGAGGCGCGTTTACGTGTCGGTCATCAACACTCATTGTTTTGGCCGATTCTGGCCCATTTCGTGGACTATTTATCACTTTTTGGGGTCCTAGAGCTATTTCCACAAGTGACGATCCCCAGGGTGCGTTTACGTGTCGGTCATCAACTTTCACAGTTTTGGCCGATTCTGCCCTGTTTCGTGGACTATAACTCACTATTTTGGGGTCCCGGAGTGATTTCCACGATTAACGAACCACGTGGGGAGTTTATGTGTCGGTCATCAACAATCAAAGTTTTGGCGATTATGGCCTGTTGCATGGACTATTACTCATTGTTTTGGGGGTCCTAGGCGATTTCCACAATTGGCGATCCACAGGGTGCATTTAAGTGTCCGTTTTCAACACTTTCATGATTTTGGCCAACTCTAACCAGTTTCGTGGACTATTACTCACTGTATTGGGGTGCCGGGGTGATTTCCACGATTAATGAACCCCGGGGTGCGTTTACGTGTCGGTCATCAACTCTCACAGTTTTGGCCGATTCTAGCCCATTTCGTGGATTATTAATCACTGTTTTGGGGTCCTAGAGCGATTTCCAAAGTAGCGATCCCGAAGTGCGTTTATGTGTCGGTCATCTACACTCATAGTTTTGGCCCATTCTGGCCCGTTTCCTGGACTTTTACTCACGTATTTGGGATCCCAAGGAAATTTCCATGGTTGTCGAACCCCAAGGTGCGCTTAAGAGTCGGTTATCAACACTCACAGTTTTGGTCTATTCTAGCGCGTTTCGTCGATTATTACTCACTGTTTTGGCCGGTTCAAGCCCGTTTGGTGGATTATTACTCACTGTTTTCGTGTCCCGGAGTGATTTCCATGATTAACGAACCCCGGGGTGCGTTGACGTCTCGGTCGTCAACACTATAGTTAGGGACGATTCTGGCCCGTTTCATGGACTATTACTCACTGTTTTGGGGTCCGGGAGTGATTTCCACGAAGAACGAACCCACAGGTGCGTGTCGGTCATCAACACTCACAGTTTTGGCCGATTCCGGCCCGTTTCGTGGACTATTACTCACTGTTTTGGGGGCCGGGAGTTATTTCCACGATGAACGTACCCTGTGGTGCATTTCCTTGTCGGTCATCAACACTCACAGTTTTGGCCGAGTCTGGCCCGTTTCGTGGACTATTACTCACTGTTTTGGGGTCCCGGAGTGATTTCCATGATTAACGAACCCCAAGGTGCGCTAACGTGTCGGTCATCAACTCTCATTGTTTCGGCCGATTCTATCCCGTTTCATGAACTATTACTCATTGTATTGGGTTCCCGGAGTGATTTCCACGATTAACCAACCCCGGGGTGCGTTTACGTGTTCGTTGTCAACACTCGCAGTTTTGGCCAACTCTAACCCGATTCGTGGACTATTACCCACTGTTTTGGGGTTCCGGAATGATTTCCACGATTAACGAACCCCGGGTTGCGTTTACGTGTCAGTAATCAACGCTCACAGTTTTGGCCGATTCTGGCCCATTTCATGGACGATTAATCACTGTTTTGGGGTCCTAGAGCGATTTCCACAAGTGACGTTCCCCAGGGTGCGTTTACGTGTCGGTCATCAACTGTCATAGTTTTGTCCGATTCTGGCCCGTTTCGTGGACTATTAATCACTAATTTGGGGTCCAATAGCGATTTCCACAAGTGGCGATCCCGAAGTGCGTTTACGTGTCGGTCATCTACACTCACAGTTTTGCCCATTACGGCCTGTTTGGTAAACTCTTACTCACGTATTTGGGTTGCCAGCGATTTCCATGGTTGTCGGCGCAAGGTGCGCTTAAGAGTCTATCATCAACACTCACAGTTTTGGCCGATTACGGCCCGTTTAAATAAACTATTACTCACAGTTTTGGCGATTATGGCCCGTTTGTGGAACTATTACTTACTGTTTTGGTGTCGAAGTGATTTCCACGATTAACGAACCCCGAGGCGTGTTTACGTGTCGGTCATCAACACTCATAGTTTTGGCGATTCGGCCCATTTCGTGGACTATTTATCACTGTTTTGGGGTCCTAGAGCTATTTCCACAAGTGACGATCCCCAGGGTGCGTTTACGTGTCGGTTATCAACTTTCACAGTTTTGGCCGATTCTGCCCTGTTTCGAGGACTATAACTCACTATGTTGGGGTCCCGGAGTGATTTCCACGATTAACAATCCTCAGGGTGCGTTTATGTGTCGGTCATCAACTCTCACAGTTTTGGCCGATTATGGCCCGTTGCATGGACTATTACTCATTGTTTTGGGGGTCCTAGAGCGATTTCCAAAATTAACGATCCTTGCGGTGCGTTTAAGTGTCCGTTTTCAACACTCGCAGTTTTGGCCAACTCTAACCGGTTTCGTGGACTATTACTCACTGTTTTGGGGTCCCGGGGTGATTTCCACGATTAATGAACCCGAAGTGCGTTTGCATTAGCCGGTCATCAACTCTCACAGTTTTGGCCGATTCTGGACCATTTCGTGGATTATTAATCACTCTTTGGGGGTCCTAGAGCGATTTCCACAAGTGACGATCCCCGGGGTGCGTTTATGTGCCGGTCATCTACACTCACAGTTTTGGCCCATTCTGGCCCGTTTCGTGGACTCTTACTCACGTATTTGGGATCCCAAAGAAATTTCCATGGTTGTCGAACCCCAAGGTGCGCTTAAGAGTCGGTTATCAACACTCACGGTTTTGGTCTATTCAGCTGCGTTCGCCGATTATTACTCACTGTTTTGGCCGGTTCTAGCCCGTTTCGTGGAGTATTACTGACTGTTTTGGGGTCCGGGTGATTTCCACGATTAACGAACCACAGGGTGCATTTACGTCTCGTCGCGTCAACACTACCAGTTTGGGCGATTCAGCCCGTTGCGTGGACTATTACTCACTGTTTTGGGGTCCGGGAGTGATTTCCACGAAGAACGAACCAGGTGCGTTCTGTAGTGGTTATCAACACTCACAGTTTTGGCCAATTTCAGGCCCGTTTCGTGGACTATTACTCACTGTTTTGGGGTCCGAGAGTTATTTCCACGATGAACGAACCCCGGGGTGCGTTGACGTGTCGGTTATCAACACTCACAGTTTTGGCCGATTCTGGCTCATTTTGTGGACTATTACTCACTGTTTTGGGGTCCCGGAGTGATTTCCATGATTAACGAACCCCAGGGTGTGTTTACGTCTCGGTCATCAACTCTCACAGTTTTGGCCGATTCTGGCCCGTTTCGTGTAGTATTACTCAATGTTTTGCGGTCCTACGATTTCCACAAGATTAACGATCCCGGGGTGCGTTTACGTGTTCGGTCATCTACACTCACAGTTTTTGGCCATTCTATCCCGTTTGGTGGACTATTACTCACTGTATTTGGGGTCCGGGAGTGATTTCCACGATTAACCAACCCCGGGGTGCGTTTATGTGTTCGTTGTCAACACTTTTCGCAGTTTTGGCCAACTTCTGCGATTCGTGGACTATTACTCACTGTTTTGGGGTCCGGAATGATTTCACGATTAACGAACCCGGTGCGTTTTACGTGTCGGTAATCAACGCTCACAGTTTTGGCCGATTCTGGTCCATTTTATGGACTATTAATCACTGTTTTGAGGTCCTAGAGCGATTTCCACAAGTGACGATCCCCAGGGTGCGTTTACGTGTCGGTCATCAACTGTCACAGTTTTGTCTGATTCTGGCCCGTTTCGTGGGCTATTAATCACTATTTTGGGGTCCTAGAGCGATTTCCACAAGTGACGATCCCCGGGGTGCGTTTACGTGTCGGTCATCTACACTCATAGTTTTTGCCCATTCTGGCCCGTTTGGTGGACTCTTACTCACGATTTGGGTTCCCAGCGATTTCCATGGTTGTCGGGCTTCAAGGTGCGCTTAAGAGTCATCATCAACACTCACAGTTTTGGCCGATTTTGGCCCGTTTCGTCGACTATTACTCACAGTTTTGGCCGATTCTGGCCCGTTTTGTGGACTATTACTTACTGTTTTGGTGTCCCGGAGTGATTTCCACGATTAACAAACCCCGAGGCGTGTTTACGTGTCGGTCATCAACACTCATAGTATTGGCCGATTCTGACCCATTTCGTGGAGTATTTATCACTGTTTTGGGGTCCTAGAGCTATTTCCACAAGTAGCGATCCCAAAGTGCGTTTACGTGTCGGTCACCAACTTTCACAGTTTTGGCGATTCTGCCCTGTTTCATGGACTGTAACTCACTATTTTGGGGTCCCGGAGTGATTTCCACGATTAACAATCCTCGAGTGCGTTTATGTGTCGGTCATCAACTCTCACAGTTTTGGCCGATTATGGCCCGTTGCATGGATTATTACTCATTGTTTTGTGGGTCCTAGAGCGATTTCCACAATTGACGATCCCTCGGGTGCGTTTAAGTGTCCGTTTTCAACACTCGCTGTTTTGGCCAACTCTAACCCGTTTCGTGGACTATTACTCACTGTATTGGGGTCCCGGGGTGATTTCCACGATTAATGAACCCCGGGGTGCGTTTACGTGTCGGTCATCAACTCTCACAGTTTTGGCCGATTCTGGCCCATTTCGTGGATTATTAATCACTCTTTTGGGGTCCTAGAGCGATTTCTAGAAGTAACGATCCCCGGGGTGCGTTTATGTGCCGGTCATCTACACTCACAGTTTTGGCCCATTCCGGCCCGTTTCGTGGACTCTTACTCACGTATTTGGGATCCCAAAGAAATTTCCATGGCTGTCGAACCCCAAGGTGCGCTTAAGAGTCGGTTATGAACACTCACGGTTTTGGTCTATTCTAGCTGTTTCGCCGATTATTACTCACTGTTTTGGCGGTTCTAGCCCGTTTCGTGGACTATTACTCACTGTTATCGGGTCTCGGAGTGATTTCCACGATTAACGAACCCGAGGTGCGTTTACGTCTCGGTCGTCAACACTACCAGTTTGGGCGATTCTGGCCCGTTTCGTGGACTATTACTCATTGTTTTAGGGTCCGGGAGAGATTTCCACGAAGAACGAAACCCTGGGTGCGTTTACGAGTCGGTCATCAACACTCACAGTTTTGGCCAATTCAGGCCCGTTTCGTGGACTATTACTCACTGTTTTGGGGTCCGAGTTATTTCACGATGAACAAACCCGGGTGCGTTTACGTGTCGGACATCAACACTCACAGTTTTGGCCGATTCTGGCTCATTTTGTGGACTATTACTCACTGTTTTGGGGTCCCGGAGTGATTTCCATGATTAACGAACCCCAGGGTGTGTTTACGTTTCGGTCATCAACTTTCATTGTTTCGGCCGATTCTATCCCGTTTCATGGACTATTACTGACTGTTTTGGGGTCCCGGAGTGATTTCCACGATTAACGAACCCCGGGGCGTGTTTACGTGTCGGTCATCAACACTCATAGTTTTGGCCTATTCTGGCCCATTTCGTGGACTATTTATCACTGTTTTGGGGTCCTAGAGCTATTTCCACGATTAACGAACCCCGAGTTGCGTTTACGTGTCGGTAATCAACGCTCACAGTTTTGGCCGATTCTGGCCCATTTCATGGACTATTAATCACTGTTTTGGGGTCCTAGAGCGATTTCCACAAGTGACGATCACCGGGGTGCGTTTATGTGTCGGTCATCAACTCTCACGGTTTTTGCCGATTATGGCCCGTTTAATGGACTATTACTCATTGTTTTGGGGGTCCTAGAACGATTTCCACAATTGACGATCACAGGGGTGCGCTTAAGTGTCCGTTTTCAACACTTTTCGCAGTTTTGGCCAATTCTAACCGTTTCGTGGACTATTACTCACTGTTTTGGGGTGCCGGAGTGATTTCCACGATTAACCAACCCCAGTGCGTTTATGTGTTCGTTGTCAACTTTTCGCAGTTTTGGCCAACTCTAACCCGATTCGTGGACTATTACTCACTGTTTTGGGATCCCGAATGATTTCCACGATTAACGAACCCCTTGAGTGCGTTTACGTGTTGGTAATCAACGCTCACAGTTTTGGCGATTACGGCCCATTTCATGGACAATTAATCACTGTTTTGGGGTCCTAGAGCGATTTCCACAAGTGGCGATCCCGAGTGCGTTTACGTGTCGGTTATTAACTGTCACAGTTTGTCCGATTCTGGCCCGTTTCATGGACTATTAATCACTATTTTGGGGTCCTAGAGCGATTTCCACAAGTGACGATCCTCGGGAGTGTTTACGTGTCGGTCATCTACACTCACAGTTTTGCCCATTCGGCCCGTTTGGTGGACTCTTACTCACGTATTTGGGTTCCCAAAGCGATTTCCATGGTTGTCGAAACCTAGGTGCGCTTTAAGAGTCGGTCATCAACACTCACAGTTTTGGCGATTCGGCCCGCTTTCGTCAACTATTACTCACAGTTTTGGCGATTCAGGCGTTTGTGGACTATTACTTACTGTTTTGGTGTCCTGGGTGATTACCACGATTAACGAACCCCGAGGCGTGTTTACGTGTCGGTCATCAACACTCATAGTTTTGGCCTATTCTGGCCCATTTCGTGGACTATTTATCACTGTTTTGGGGTCCTAGAGCTATTTCCACAAGTGACGATCCCCAGGGTGCGTTTACATGTCGGTCATCAACTTTCACAATTTTGGCCGATTCTGCCTGTTTCGTGGATTATAATTCAATATTTTGCGGTCCCGGAGTGATTTCCACGATTAACAAACCTCAGGGTGCGTTTATGTGTCGGTCATCAACTCTCACAGTTTTTGCCGATTATGGCCCGTTTAATGGACTATTACTCATTGTTTTGGGGGTCCTAGAGCGATTTCCACAATTGACGATCCCCGGGGTGCGTTTAAGTGTCGGTTATCTACACTCACAGTTTTGTCCAATTCTAACCCGTTTAAGTGGACTATTACTCACTGTTTTGGGGTGCGGAGTGATTACCACGATTAATCTAACCCCAGGCGTGTTTACGTGTCGGTCATCAACAATCATAGTTTTGGCCTATTACGGCCCATTTCGTGGACTATTTATCACTGTTTTGGGGTCCTAGAGCTATTTCCACAAGTGACGATCCCAGTGCGTTTACATGTCGGTCATCAACTTTCCACAGTTTTGGCCGATTATGCCTGTTCGTGGACTATAACTCACTATTTTGGGGTCCCGGAGTGATTTCCACGATTAACAAACCTCAGGGTGCGTTTATGTGTCGGTCATCAACTCTCACAGCTTTTGCCGATTATGGCCCGTTTAATGGACTATTACTCATTGTTTTGGGGGTCCTAGAACGATTTCCACAATTGACGATCCCTGGGTGCGCTTAAGTGTCCGTTTTCAACTTTCGTAGTTTTGGCCAATTCTAACCCGTTTACGTGGACTATTACTCACTGTTTTGGGGTCGGAGTGATTTCCACGATTAACCAACCCAGGGTGCGTTTATGTGTTCGTTGTCAACACTCGCGGTTTTGGCCAACTCTAACCCGATTCGTGGACTATTACTCACTGTTTTGGGATCCCGAATGATTTCCACGATTAACGAACCCCTTGGTGCGTTTACGTGTTGGTAATCAACGCTCACAGTTTTGGCGATTACGGCCCATTTCATGGACAATTAATCACTGTTTTGGGGTCCTAGAGCGATTTCCACAAGTGACGATCCCCAGGGTGCGTTTACGTGTCGGTTATGAACTGTCTCAGTTTTGTCCTATTCTTTCCCGTTTCTTGGACTATTAATCACTTTTTTGGGGTCCTAGAGCGATTTCCACTAGTGACGATCCCCGGGGTGCGTTTACGTGTCGGTCATCTACACTCACAGTTTTTGCCCATTACGGCTCGTTTGGTGGACTCTTACTCACGTATTTGGGTTCCCAAAGCGATTTCCATGGTTGTCGAAACCTAGGTGCGCTTAAGAGTCGGTCATCAACACTCACAGTTTTGGCGATTCTGGCGGTTTAAATCAACTATTACTCACAGTTTTGGCCGATTACGGGCCGTTTGTGGACTATTACTTACTGTTTTGGTGTCGGAGTGATTACCACGATTAATCTTGAACCCCGAGGCGTGTTTACGTGTCGGTCATCAACACTCATAGTTTTGGCCTATTCTGGCCCATTTCGTGGACTATTTATCACTGTTTTGGGGTCCTAGAGCTATTTCCACAAGTGACGATCCCCAGGGTGCGTTTACATGTCGGTCATCAACTTTCACAGTTTTGGCCGATTCTGCCCTGTTTCGTGGATTATAATTCAATATTTTGGGGTCCCGGAGTGATTTCCACGATTAACAAACCTCAGGGTGCGTTTATGTGTCGGTCATCAACTCTCACAGTTTTTGCCGATTATGGCCCGTTTAATGGACTATTACTCATTGTTTTGGGGGTCCTAGAACGATTTCCACAATTGACGATCCCTGGGGTGCGCTTAAGTGTCCGTTTTCAACACTCGCAGTTTTGGCCAATTCTAACCCGTTTCGTGGACTATTACTCACTGTTTTGGGGTGCCGGAGTGATTACCACGATTAACGAACCCCGAGGCGTGTTTATGTGTCGGTCATCAACAATCATAGTTTTGGCCTATTCTGGCCCATTTCGTGGACTATTTATCACTGTTTTGGGGTCCTAGAGCTATTTCCACAAGTGACGCATCCCTGTGGTGCGTTTACATGTCGGTCATCAACTTTCACAGTTTTGGCCGATTCTGCCCTGTTTCGTGGACTATAACTCAATTTTTTGGGGTCCCGGAGTGATTTCCACGATTAACAAACCTCAGGGTGCGTTTATGTGCCGGTCATCAACTCTCACAGTTTTTGCCGATTATGGCCCGTTTAATGGACTATTACTCATTGTTTTGGGGGTCCTAGAACGATTTCCACAATTGACGATCCCTGGGGTGCGCTTAAGTGTCCGTTTTCAACTTTCGTAGTTTTGGCCAATTCTAACCCGTTTCGTGGACTATTACTCACTGTTTTGGGGTCCCGGAGTGATTTCCACGATTAACCAACCCTGGGGTGCGTTTATGTGTTCGTTGTCAACACTCGCAGTTTTGGCCAACTCTAACCCGATTCATGGACTATTACTCACTGTTTTGGGATCCCGTAATGATTTCCACGATTAACGAACCCCGGGGTGCGTTACGTGTCGATAATCAACGCTCACAGTTTTGGCGATTCTGGCCCATTTCATGGACTATTACTCACTGTTTTGGGGTCCCGGAGTGATTTCCACAAGTGACGATCCCCAGGGTGCGTTTACGTGTCGGTTATTAACTGTCACAGTTTTGTCCGATTCTGGCCCGTATCGTGGACTATTAATCACTATTTCGGGGTCCTAGAGCGATTTCCACAAGTGACGATCCCCGGAGTGCGTTTACGTGTCGGTCATCTACACTCTCAGTTTTTGCCCATTCTGGCCCGTTTGGTGGACTCTTACTCACGTATTTGGGTTGCCAAAGAGATTTCCATGGTTGTCGAAGCCCAAGGTGCGCTTAAGAGTCTGTCATCAACACTCACAGTTTTGGCCGATTCTGGCCGGTTTCGTCGACTATTACTCACAGTTTTGGCCGATTCTGGGCCGTTTTGTGGACTATTACTTACTGCTTGGGTGTCCCGGAGTGATTTCCATGATTAACGAACCCCGAGGCGTGTTTACGTGGCGGTCATCAACACTCATAGTTTTGGCCGATTCTGGCCCATTTTGTGGACTATTTATCACTGTTTTAGGGTCCCAGAGCTATTTCCACAAGTAACGATCCCCAGGGTGCGTTTACGTGTCGGTCGTCAACTTTCACAGTTTTGGCCGATTATGGCCCGTTTCATGGACTATTACTCACTATTTTGGGTTCGGAGTGATTTCCACGATTAACAAACCTCGTGGTGCATTTATGTGTCGCTCATCAACTCTCATAGTTTTGGCCGATTCTGGCCCGTTTCATGGACTATTAATCACTATTTTGGGGTCCTAGAGCGATTTCCACAATTGACGATCCCTGGGGTGCGTTTAAGTGTCCGTTTTCAACACTCGCAGTTTTGGTCAACTCTAACCCGTTTCGTGGACTATTACTCACTGTTTTGGGGTGCCGGAGTGATTTCCACGATTAACCAACCCCGGGGTGCGTTTATGTGTTCGTTGTCAACACTCGCAGTTTTGGCCAACTCTAACCCGATTCGTGGACTATTACTCACTCTTTTGGGATCCCGTAATGATTTCCACGATTAACGAACCGAAGTGCGTTTACGTGTCGGTAATCAACGCTCACAGTTTTGGCCGATTCTGGCCCATTTCATGGACAATTAATCACTGTTTTGGGGTCCTAGAGCGATTTCCACAAGTGACGATCCCCAGGGTGCGTTTACGTGTCGGTCATCAACTCTCACAGTTTTGGCCGATTCTGGCCCATTTCGTGGATTATTAATCACTGTTTTGGGGTCCTAGAGCGATTTCCACAAGTGACGATCCCCGGGGTGCGTTTATGTGTCGGTCATCTACACTCATTGTTTTGGCCCATTCTTGCCCGTTTCATGGACTCTTACTCACGTATTTGGGGTCCCAAGGAAATTTCCATGGTTCTCGAACTTCAAGGTGCGCTTAAGAGTCGGTTATCAACACTCACAGTTTTGGTCTATTCTAGCGCATTTCGTCGATTATTACTCACTGTTTTGGCCGATTCTAGCCCGTTTTGTGGACTATTACTCACTGTTTTCGGGTCCCGTAGTGACTTCCACGATTAACGAACCCCGGGGTGCGTTTACGTCTCGGTCGTCAACACTCACAGTTTGGGCCGATTCTGGCCCGTTTCATGGACTATTACTCACTGTTTTTGGGGTCCGGGAGTGATTTCCACGAAGAACGAACCCCCTGGGTGCGTTTACGAGTCGGTCATCAACACTCACAGTTTTGGCCGATTCTGGCCCGTTTCGTGGACTATTACTCACTGTTTTGGGGTCCGAGAGTTATTTCCACGATGAACGAACCCCGGGGTGCGTTTACGTGTCGGTCATCAACACTCACAGTTTTGGCCGATTCTGGCCCGTTTTGTGGACTATTACTCACTGTTTTGGGGTCCCGGAGTGATTTCCATGATTAACGAACCCCAGGGTGTGTTTACGTTTCGGTCATCAACTGTCATTGTTTTGGCCGATTCTATCCCGTTTCATGGACTATTACTCACTGTTTTGGGGTCCCGGAGTTATTTCCACGATTAACCAACCCCGGGGTGCGTTTACGTGTTCGTTCTCAACACTCGCAGTTTTGGCCAACTCTAACCCGATTCGTGGACTATTACTCACTGTTTTGGGGTCCCGGAATGATTTCCACAATTAACGAACCCCGGGGTGCGTTTACGTGTCGGTAATCAACGCTCACAGTTTTGGCCGATTCTGGCCCATTACATGGACTATTTATCACTGTTTTGGGGTCCTAGAGCTATTTCCATAAGTGACGATCCCCAGGGTGCGTTTACGTGTCGGTCATCAACTGTCACGGTTTTGTCCGATTCTGGCCCGTTTCGTGGACTCTTAATCACTATTTTGGGGTCCTAGAGCGATTTCCACAAGTGACGATCCCCGGGGTGCGTTTATGTGTCGGTCATCTACACTCACAGTTTTTGCCCATTCTGGCCCGTTTGGTGGACTCTTACTCACGTATTTGGGGTTCCAAAGCGATTTCCATGGTTGTCGAAGCCCAAGGTGCGCTTAGGAGTCTGTCATCAACACTCACAGTTTTGGCCGATTCTGGCCCGTTTCGTCGACTATTACTCACAGTTTTGGCCGATTCTGGTCCGTTTTGTGGACTATTACTTACTGTTTTACTGTCCCGGAGTGATTTCCACGATTAACGAACCCCGAGGCGTGTTTACGTGTCGGCTTTCAACACTCATAGTTTTGGCCGATTCTGGCCCATTTCATGGACTATTTATCACTGTTTTGGGGTCCTAGAGCTATTTTTACAAGTGGCGATCCCGAGGGTGCGTTTACGTGTCGGTCATCAACTTTCACAGTTTTGGCCGATTCTGCCCTGTTTCATGGACTATAGCTCACTATTTTGGGGTCCCGGAGTGATTTCCACGATTAACAAACCTCAGGGTGCGTTTATGTGTCGGTCATCAACTCTCACAGTTTTGGCCGATTATGGCCCGTTTCATGGACTACTACTCATTGTTTTGGGGGTCCTAGAGCGATTTCCACAATTGACGATCCCTGGGGTGCGTTTAAGTGTCCGTTTTCAACACTTGCAGTTTTGGCCAACTCTAACCCGTTTCGTGGACTATTACTCACTGTTTTGGGGTCCCGGGGTGATTTCCACGATTAATGAACCCCGTGGTGCGTTTACGTGTCGGTCATCAACTCTCACAGTTTTGGCCGATTCTGGCCCGTTTCGTGGACTCTTACTCACGTATTTGGGATCCCAAAGAAATTTCCATGGTTGTCGAACCCCAAGGTGCGCTTAAGAGTCGGTTATGAACACTCACGGTTTTGGTCTATTCTAGCGCGTTTCGTCGATTATTACTCACTGTTTTGGCCGGTTCTAGCCCGTTTTGTGGACTATTACTCACTGTTTTGGTCCCGGAGTGATTTCCTGATTAACGAACCCCGGGTGCGTTTACGTCTCGGTCGTCAACACTCACAGCTTTGGGCCGATTCTGGCCCGTTTCGTGGACTATTACTCACTGTTTTGGGGTCCGGGAGTGATTTCCACGAAGAACGAAACCCTGGGTGCGTTTACGAGTCGGTCATCAACACTCATAGTTTTGGCCAATTCAGGCCCGTTTCATGGACTATTACTCACTGTTTTGGGGTCCGGGAGTTATTTCCACGATGAACGAACCTCGGTGTGCCTTTACGTGCCGGTCATCAACACTCACAGTTTTGGCCGATTCTGGCCCGTTTTGTGGACTATTACTCACTGTTTTGGGGTCCCGGAGTGATTTCCATGATTAACGAACCCCAGGGTGTGTTTACGTTTCGGTCATCAACTCTCATTGTTTCGCCGATTCTATCCCGTTTCATGGACTATTACTCACTGTTTTGGGGTCCCGGAGTGATTTCCACGATTAACCAACCCCGGGGTGCGTTTACGTGTTCGTTGTCAACACTCGCAGTTTTGGCCAACTCTAACCCGATTCGTGGGCTATTACTCACTGTTTTGGGGTCCCGGAATGATTTCCACGATTAATGAACCCCGGGGTGCGTTTACGTGTCGGTAATCAACGCTCATAGTTTTGGCCGATTCTCGCCCATTTCATGGACTATTAATCACTGTTTTGGGGTCCTAGAGCGATTTCCATAAGTGACGATCCCCAGGGTGCGTTTACGTGTCGTTCATCAACTGTCACAGTTTTGTCCGATTCTGGCCCGTTTCATGGACTATTAATCACTATTTTGGGGTCCTAGAGCGATTTCCACAAGTGACGATCCCCGGGGTGCGTTTACGTGTCGGTCATCTACACTCACAGTTTTTGCCCATTCTGGCCCGTTTGGTGGACTCTTACTCACGTATTTGGGTTCCCAAAGCAATTTCCATGGTTGTCCAAGCCCAAGGTGCGCTTAAGAGTCTGTCATCAACACTCACAGTTTCGGCCGATTCTGGCCCGTTTCGTCGACTATTACTCACAGTTTTGGCCGATTCTGGCCCGTTTTGTGGACCATTACTTACTGTTTTGGTGTCCCGGAGTGATTTCCACGATTAAAGAACCCCGAGGCGCGTTTACGTGTCGGTCGTCAACACTCATAGTTTTGGCCGATTCTGGCCCATTTCGTGGACTATTTATCACTGTTTTGGGGTCCTAGAGCTATTTCCACAAGTGACGATCCCGCTGGTGCGTTTACGTGTCAGTCATCAACTTTCACAGTTTTGGCCGATTCTGCCCTGTTTCGTGGACTATAACTCACTATTTTGGGGTCCCGGAGTGATTTCCACGATTAACAAACCTCAGGATGCGTTTATGTGTCGGTCATCAACTCTCACAGTTTTGGACGATTATGGCCCGTTGCATGGACTATTACTCATTGTTTTGGGGGTCCTAGAGCGATTTCCACAATTGACGATCCCTGGGGTGCGTTTAAGTGTCCGTTTTCAACACACGCAGTTTTGGCCCACTCTAACCCGTTTCGTGGACTATTACTCACTGTTTTAGGGTCCCGGGGTGATTTCCACGACTAATGAACCCCGGGTGCGTTTACGTGTCGGTCATCAACTCTCCCAGTTTTGGCCGATTCTGGCCCATTTCGTGGATTTTTAATCACTGTTTTGGGGTCCTAGAGCGATTTCCACAAGTGACGATCCCCGGGGTGCGTTTATGTGTCGGTCATCTACACTCATAGTTTTGGCCCATTCTGGCCCGTTTCGTGGACTCTTACTCACGTATTTGGGATCCCAAGGAAATTTCCATGGTTCTCGAACCCCAAGGTGCGCTTAAGAGTCGGTTATCAACGCTCAAAGTTTTGGTCTATTCTAGCGCCTTTCGTCGATTATTACTCACTGTTTTGGCCGATTCTAGCCCGTTTTGTGGACTATTACTCACTGTTTTCGGGTCCCGGAGTGATTACCACGATTAACGATCCCCGGGGTGCGTTTACATCTCGATCGTCAACACTCACAGTTTGGGCCGATTCTGGCCCGTTTCGTGGACTATTACTCACTGTTTTGGGGTCCGGGAGTGATTTCCACGAAGAACGAAACCCTGGGTGCGTTTACGAGTCGGTCATCAACACTCATAGTTTTGGCCAATTCAGGCCCGTTTCATGGACTATTACTCACTGTTTTGGGGTCCGGGAGTTATTTCCACGATGAACGAACCCCGGGGTGCGTTGACGTGTCGGTCATCAACACTCACAGTTTTGGCCGATTCTGGCCCGTTTTGTGGACTATTACTCACTGTTTTGGGGTCCCGGAGTGATTTCCATGATTAACGAACCCCAGGGTGTGTTTACGTTTCGGTCATCAACTCTCATTGTTTCGGCCGATTCTATCCCGTTTCATGGACTATTACTCACTGTTTTGGGGTCCCGGAGTGATTTCCACGATTAACCAACCCCGGTGTGCGTTTACGTGTTCGTTGTCAACACTCGCAGTTTTGGCCAACTCGAACCCGATTCGTGGACTATTACTCACTGTTTTGGGGTCCAGGAATGATTTCCACGATTAACGAACCCCGGGGTGCGTTTACGTGTCGGTAATCAAAGCACACAATTTTGGCCGATTCTGGCCCATTTCATGGACTATTAATCACTGTTTTGGGGTCCTAGAGCGATATCCACAAGTGACGATCCCAAGGGTGCGTTTACGTGTCGGTCATCAACTGTCACAGTTTTGTCCAATTTTGGCCCGTTTCATGGACTATTAATCACTATTTTGGGGTCCTAGAGCGATTTCCACAAGTGACGATCCCCGGGGTGCGTTTACGTGTCGGTCATCTACACTCACACGTTTTGCCCAATCATGCCCGTTTGGTCGACTCTTACTCACGTATTTGGGTTCCCAAAGCAATTTCCATGGTTGTCGGGCCCAAGGTGCGCTTAAGAGTCTGTCATCAACACTCACAGTTTTGGCCGATTCTCGCCCGCTTGGCCGAATTATTACTCACGCTTTTGGCCGATTCGCCCGCTTTTGTGGACTATTACTGACTATTTTGGTGTCCCGGAGTGATTTACACGATTAATCTAACCCCGAGGCGCTGTTTACGTGTCGGTCATCAACACTCATTGTTTTGGCCGATTCTCGCCCATTTTGTGGACTATTAATCACTATTTTGGGGTCCTAGAGCGATTTCCACAAGTGACGATCCCCGGGGTGCGTTTACGTGTCGGTCATCAACACTCACAGTTTTGGCCGATTCTGCCCTGTTTCGTGGACTATAACTCACTATTTTGGGGTCCCGGAGTGATTTCCACGATTAACAAACCTCAGGGTGCGTTTATGTGTCGGTCATCAACTCTCACAGTTTTGGCCGATTATGGCCTGTTGCATGGACTATTACTCATTGTTTTGGGGGTCCTAGAGCGATTTCCACAATTGACGATCCCTGGGGTGCATTTAAGTGTCCGTTTTCAACACTCGCAGTTTTGGCCAACTCTAACCAGTTTCGTGGACTATTACTCACTGTATTGGGGTGCCGGGGTGATTTCCACGATTAATGAACCCCGGGGTGCGTTTACGTGTCGGTCATCAACTCTCACAGTTTTGGCCGATTCTAGCCCATTTAGTGGATTATTAATCACTGTTTTGGGGTCCTAGAGCGATTTCCAAAAGTGACGATCCCCGGGGTGCGTTTATGTGTCGGTCATCTACACTCATAGTTTTGGCCCATTCTGGCCCGTTTCCTGGACTTTTACTCACGTATTTGGGATCCCAAGGAAATTTCCATGGTTGTCGAACCCCAAGGTGCGCTTAAGAGTCGGTTATCAACACTCACAGTTTTGGTCTATTCTAGCTGCTTGCCGATTATTACTCACTGTTTTGGCGGTTCAAGCCCGTTTGGTGGATTATTACTCACTGTTTTCGGGTCCCGGAGTGATTTCCATGATTAACGAACCCCGGGGTGCGTTGACGTCTCGGTCGTCAACACTACTAGTTAGGGACGATTCTGGCCCGTTTCATGGACTATTACTCACTGTTTTTGGGGTCCGGGAGTGATTTCCACGAAGAACGAACCCCCTGGGTGCGTTTACGAGTCGGTCATCAACACTCACAGTTTTGGCCAATTCAGGCCCGTTTCGTGGACTATTACTCACTGTTTTGGGGTCCGAGAGTTATTTCCACGATGAACGAACCCCGGGGTGCGTTGACGTGTCGGTCATCAACACTCACAGTTTTGGCCGATTCTGGCCCGTTTCGTGGACTATTACTCACTGTTTTGGGGTCCCGGAGTGATTTCCATGATTAACGAACCCCAAGGTGTGTTTACGTTTCGGTCATCAACTCTCATTGTTTCGGCCGATTCTATCCCGTTTCATGAACTATTACTCACTGTATTGGGTTCCCGGAGTGATTTCCACGATTAACCAACCCCGGGGTGCGTTTACGTGTTCGTTGTCAACACTCGCAGTTTTGGCCAACTCTAACCCGATTCGTGGACTATTACCCACTGTTTTGGGGTTCCTGAATGATTTCCACGATTAACGAACCCGGGTTGCGTTTACGTGTCGGTAATCAACGCCACAGCTTTTGGCCGATTACGCCCATTTCATGGACGATTAATCACTGTTTTGGGGTCCTAGAGCGATTTCCACAAGTGACGTTCCCCAGGGTGCGTTTACGTGTCGGTCATCAACTGTCATAGTTTTGTCCGATTCTGGCCCGTTTCGTGGACTATTAATCACTATTTTGGGGTCCTAGAGCGATTTCCACAAGTGACGATCCCCGGGGTGCGTTTACGTGTCGGTCATCTACACTCACAGTTTTTGCCCATTCTGGCCTGTTTGGTAAACTCTTACTCACGTATTTGGGTTCCCAAAGCGATTTCCATGGTTGTCGAAGCGCAAGGTGCGCTTAAGAGTCTGTCATCAACACTCACAGTTTTGGCCGATTCTGGCCCGTTTCGTCGACTATTACTCACAGTTTTGGCCGATTATGGCCCGTTTTGTGGACTATTACTTACTGTTTTGGTGTCCCGAAGTGATTTCCACGATTAACGAACCCCGAGGCGCGTTTACGTGTCGGTCATCAACACTCATAGTTTTGGCCGATTCTGGCCCATTACGTGGACTATTTATCACTGTTTTGGGGTCCTAGAGCTATTTCCACAAGTGACGATCCCCAGGGTGCGTTTACGTGTCGGTTATACACTTTCACAGTTTTGGCCGATTCTGCCCTGTTTCGAGGACTATAACTCACTATTTTGGGGTCCCGGAGTGATTTCCACGATTAACAATCCTCAGGGTGCGTTTATGTGTCGGTCATCAACTCTCAGAGTTTTGGCCGATTATGGCCCGTTGCATGGACTATTACTCATTGTTTTGGGGGTCCTAGAGCGATTTCCAAAATTGACGATCCCTGCGGTGCGTTTAAGTGTCCGTTTTCAACACTCGCAGTTTTGGCCAACTCTAACCGGTTTCGTGGACTATTACTCACTGTTTTGGGGTCCCGGGGTGATTTCCACGATTAATGAACCCCGGGGTGCGTTTACGTGTCGGTCGTCAACTCTCACAGTTTTGGCCGATTCTGGACCATTTCGTGGATTATTAATCACTCTTTGGGGGTCCTAGAGCGATTTCCACAAGTGACGATCCCCGGGGTGCGTTTATGTGCCGGTCATCTACACTCACAGTTTTGGCCCATTCTCGCCCGTTCGTGGACTCTTACTCACGATTTGGGATCCCAAAGAAATTTCCATGGTTGTCGAACCCCAAGGTGCGCTTTAAGAGTCGGTTATCAACACTCACGGTTTTGGTCTATTCTAGCTGCTTGGCCGATTATTACTCACTGTTTTGGCCGGTTCTAGCCCGTTTTGTGGACTATTACTCACTGTTTTCGGGTCCCGGAGTGATTTCCACGATTAACGAACCCTGGGGTGCATTTACGTCTCGGTCGTCAACACTACCAGTTTGGGCCGATTCTGGCCCGTTTCGTGGACTATTACTCACTGTTTTGGGGTCCGGGAGTGATTTCCACGAAGAACGAACCCCTGGGTGCGTTTACGAGTCGGTTATCAACACTCACAGTTTTGGCCAATTTCAGGCCCGTTTCGTGGACTATTACTCACTGTTTTGGGGTCCGAGAGTTATTTCCACGATGAACGAACCCCGGGGTGCGTTTACGTGTCGGTCATCAACACTCACAGTTTTGGCCGATTCTGGCCCGTTTTGTGGACTATTACTCACTGTTTTGGTGTCCCGGAGTGATTTCCACAATTAACGAACCCTGAGGTTCGTTTACATGTCGGTCATCAACTCTCATTGTTTCGGCCGATTCTATCCCGTTTCATGGACTATTACTCACTGTTTTGGGGTCCCGGAGTGATTTCCACGATTAACCAACCCCGGGGTGCGTTTACGTGTTCGTTGTCAACACTCGCAGTTTTGGCCAACTCTACCCCGATTCGTGGACTATTACTCACTGTTTTGGGGTCCCGGAATGATTTCCACGATTAACGAACCCCGGGTTGCGTTTACGTGTCGGTAATCAACGCTCACAGTTTTGGCCGATTCTGGTCCATTTTATGGACTATTAATCACTGTTTTGAGGTCCTAGAGCGATTTTCACAAGTGACGATCCCCAGGGTGCGTTTACGTGTCGGTCATCAACTGTCACAGTTTTGTCCGATTACAGCCCGCTTGTGGGCTATTAATCACTATTTTGGGGTCCTAGAGCGATTTCCACAAGTGACGCATCCCGGGTGCGTTTACGTGTCGGTCATCTACACTCACAGTTTTTGCCCATTCTTTCCCGTTTGGTGGACTCTTACTCACGTATTTGGGTTGCCAAAGCGATTTCCATGGTTGTCGAAGCCCAAGGTGCGCTTAAGAGTCTGTCATCAACACTCACAGTTTTGGCCGATTCTGGCCGGTTTCGTCGACTATTACTCACAGTTTTGGCCGATTCTGGGCCGTTTTGTGGACTATTACTTACTGTTTTGGTGTCCCGGAGTGATTTCCACGATTAACAAACCCCGAGGCGCGTTTACGTGTCGGTCATCAACACTCATAGTATTGGCCGATTCTGACCCATTTCATGGAGTATTTATCACTGTTTTGGGGTCCTAGAGCTATTTCCACAAGTGACGATCCCAGTGTGCGTTTACGTGTCGGTCACCAACTTTCACAGTTTTGGCCGATTCTGCCCTGTTTCGTGGACTGTAACTCACTATTTTGGGGTCCCGGAGTGATTTCCACGATTAACAATCCTCAGGGTGCGTTTATGTGTCGGTCATCAACTCTCACAGTTTTGGCCGATTATGGCCCGTTGCATGGATTATTACTCATTGTTTTGTGGGTCCTAGAGCGATTTCCACAATTGACGATCCCTCGGGTGCGTTTAAGTGTCCGTTTTCAACACTCGCTGTTTTGGCCAACTCTAACCCGTTTCGTGGACTATTACTCACTGTATTGGGGTCCCGGGGTGATTTCCACGATTAATGAACCCCGGGGTGCGTTTACGTGTGGGTCATCAACTCTCACAGTTTTGGCCGATTCTGGCCCATTTCGTGGATTCTTAATCACTCTTTTGGGGTCCTAGAGCGATTTCCAGAAGTAACGATCCCCGGGGTGCGTTTATGTGCCGGTCATCTACACTCACAGTTTTGGCCCATTCCGGCCCGTTTCGTGGACTCTTACTCACGTATTTGGGATCCCAAAGAAATTTCCATGGCTGTCGAACCCCAAGGTGCGCTTAAGAGTCGGTTATGAACACTCACGGTTTTGGTCTATTCTAGCGCGTTTCGTCGATTATTACTCACTGTTTTGGCCGGTTCTAGCCCGTTTTGTGGACTATTACTCACTGTTTTCGGGTCCCGGAGTGATTTCCACGATTAACGAACCCCGGGGTGCGTTTACGTCTCGGTCGTCAACACTACCAGTTTGGGCCGATTCTGGCCCGTTTCGTGGACTATTACTCATTGTTTTAGGGTCCGGGAGAGATTTCCACGAAGAACGAACCCCTGGGTGCGTTTACGAGTCGGTCATCAACACTCACAGTTTTGGCCAATTCAGGCCCGTTTCGTGGACTATTACTCACTGTTTTGGGGTCCGAGAGTTATTTCCCTGATGAACAAACCCCGGGGTGCGTTGACGTGTCGGTCATCAAGACTCACAGTTTTGGCCGATTCTGGCTCGTTTTGTGGACTATTACTCACTGTTTTGGGGTCCCGGAGTGATTTCCATGATTAACGAACCCCAGGGTGTGTTTACGTTTCGGTCATCAACTTTCATTGTTTCGGCCGATTCTATCCCGTTTCATGGACTATTACTGACTGTTTTGGGGTCCCGGAGTGATTTCCACGATTAACCAACCCCGGGATGCGTTTACGTGTTCGTTGTCAACACTCGCAGTTTTGGCCAACTCTAACCCGATTCGTGGACTATTACTCACTGTTTTGGGGTCCCGGAATGATTTCCACGATTAACGAACCCCGAGTTGCGTTTACGTGTCTGTAATCAACGCTCACAGTTTTGGCCGATTCTGGCCCATTTCATGGACTATTAATCACTGTTTTGGGGTCCTAGAGCGATTTCCACAAGTGACTATCCCCAGGGTGCGTTTACGTGTCGTTTATTAACAGTCACAGTTTTGTCTGATTCTGGCCCGTTTCGTGGACTATTAATCACTATTTTGGGGTCCTAGAGCGATTTCCACAAGTGACGATCCCCGGGGTGCGTTTACGTGTCAGTCATCTACACTCACAGTTTTTGCCCATTCTGACCCGTTTGGTGGACTCTTACTCACGTATTTGGGTTCCCAAAGCGATTTCCATGGTTGTCGGGCTCAAGGTGCGCTTAAGAGTCTGTCATCAACACTCACAGTTTTGGCCGATTCTGGCCCGTTTCGTCGACTATTACTCACAGTTTTGGCCGATTCTGGCCCGTTTTGTGGACTATTACTTACTGTTTTGGTGTCCCGGAGTGATTTCCACGATTAACGAACCCCGAGGCGCGTTTACGTGTCGGTCATCAACACTCATAGTTTTGGCCGATTCTGGCCCATTTCGTGGACTATTTATCACTGTTTTGGGGTCCTATAGCTATTTCCACAAGTGACGATCCCCAGGGTGCGCTTACGTGTCGGTCATCAACATTCACAGTTCTGGCCGATTCTGGCCTGTTTCATGGAGTATTACTCATTGTTTTGAGGTCCCGGAGTGATTTCTGCGATTAACGAACCCTGTGGTGCGTTTATGTTTCGGTCATCAACTCTCACAGTGGTGGCCGATTATGGCCCGTTGCATGGACTATTACTCATTGTTTTGGGGTCCTAGAGCGATTTCCAAAATTGACGATCCCTGGGGTGCGTTTAAGTGTCCGTTTTCAACACTAGCAGTTTTGGCCAACTCTAGACAGGCCAACAGCCGCTGCCAGCCCATGGTGGTGATGGAGAAGTTGATTTTGCTGCAGGACGGATGGAAGTCGCTGCGTGGAGTTAGAAGCCACTTTGAGAAGCTGGAAATGTGGAGTTTTGAGAAGCTGGAGAGGTTCAGAACAGGCCCTTACATCGTTATGCATCATATTTTAATTATTTTTGTTCATCACAACGCTAGGGCCTGGGGCACCCACAATTGTCAGAAGTCACGCACATGCCAACGAAGACCAGCCGATCTACTTCGAGTATTTGACCTAATATATAGCAGAGGGAATGAGCAAGGGCTGGATTTGATTCTCTAGGTATTTTCCCTAATACAAAAACACAAAATATGACAATACAATCAATGATGATTTTTAATTCAAACCTATATAAATGCAAGCTAAAAGCCAATCGTTTTGATATACAATGATCATTCTTGTTTGTATATTTTAAATTTCCATATGATTTTTTTTAGTAGCATGGTATTTCATGTCATATTTTGCAGTAGTTTGATTATCAAGTTCATTATTGACCTTTTAGCTATAACTAGACAATGCCTCCGGCTGATAAATAAGTGTGTGTCTAGGCAAAGTGAAATATGAATGATATTTGGATACAAAAGTATTGGGTACTTTTGTGATGCAATATTTTTTGGCTTCACCAACGCTGCTTTGCCCCCCTATGTCCAAATCCTGGCTCCGCCCCTGGTAGTATAAAACCGTTTAATGCCCATGTAGTGTGGGCAACTCTGCCTACTAATCAACACTAAAAAGTTATGTCCAGTGAAAGGTTTCTTTGTATTAGCTTATTCTGGGCTTTTTTGGAATCTTGAACGGATAGCAAAATAATTTTGATAATGTCCTTTTGATTTCTAATATTCAATTGTTATAAATTAATACAGTCACATTTCATTGCTATGCTTATTGATACAAGCTTTGGAAGCTTGGACAACAATTGTCTTGGCAATGCCATGGGGCATCAGCTCCCTATATTTTGCTATATATGTACAATTTTTCTAAAATGTCGCACTCTACTATAGTTTTCTTATCATGAACTAATTGGGATTTTCTTTATACTATCTGAGTATTGCTACCTTTAGTTGCATCGGTCAGTTTTTTGGCTCGGTGTTAGAGCCACGTAACAAGGGACTTACAGCTTCAATTGAAACCCAACTCTGACGACATTGTAGATACAAATTGCATTGGGATTTAGATCTACCCGTTTAGACTTTAACTATTTGTCATGCCTCTCATTGTTCCTTCCTTTCTATGACTGTCCGTTTGAAATATGAACTCATGAGCTGACATCGTGTTCATCTATCAAGGATGTACAAGTGTAATTTCGTCCATTATCCAGATGCAAAATTGACGATGAATGAACATACTTAATACACTTGGAAATATAAACTATGAACACGTATTCAATTGGTGGTCAACCCCTTTTTGTTTGGTACCCACAATTCTGTCATTTTCATTCATACAGAGTCTATCTCTGTGGATGTTAGTTGAGTTCATCTATTAAAACTGCACGCTTTTCCAGCCCTCACAGGCCATCCATGTTTTCGGCCGTCGGATCACCACTTTTAGGCAGTTTTTGCCATTAGATTAGCTCTTAATCCCATCTCTGGTCGCTCTGATCGATACAAACGAGCGCTAACATCTTGGGCCGCTGCCCTGGTGACAATTTTGGGCTTGCCCCACTGCTCTGGTGAGATTTATCTGGCCCAGTCTCCACTAAAGGCAGCACATGTAGCTGACTGGATTGAGATACAGTACAAGGGTGTGGAGGGGAACTTTTGTTCTATGGGGACATATGCATCCTATATGGGAATTTTTTTTAGTAATTCAACAAAAAGTCAAAAATTCCAGAAAATATTTTTGAAATAAACTTGACTTTCTATTGTACTCGTGAGAAAAAATCCACAAAAAAATATCCCTTTGACTTCTTTTCAGAAAAGACAAATTTTTGGCTAAAATAGTGTGAATAGTGACCTATAATAGCAAATAATTTTTGTCTTTTTTGCTGTGAGGTCAACTTTTGTTTTTTATCATCGAGAATTATATACTAGTGCAAAAGTAAGTCAAGTGTTTTGTCAAAATAGTTCTTACCTATTTTGACTTTTAATTTAAATATTTAAAAAAATCCCTATATAGGGTGCATATACAACCAGGAACACAAGTGTATTTCCCACAAGGGTGTGCGCTGCCTCAACCACACCTGACATCTCACCCCTTCCAATCCCTAAAATAACCTTCCGACCTCCCTTCTCTCGCGCCTCTTCCTCTCCTATGCGGATCGCGGCCCTCCCGCGCGCAGGCTCCAGGGGCGCGCACAATGCCTGCGCCAGTGGCGGGAACACCGGAGCCTGTTCCCGTGGAACCACAACGGGCAGCGCAGTCCCGTCGCCACCGTCTAAGGACCGCAGCAGCGACGAATCCAATCCAGGTCCACAGGTAGATTGTTCTGTCCTTTGAACGTGCAATAAATTTCGAGATCCAGGTTGTTCGTTAGATTGACCGGTTGATTTGGAGTTTAAAATGCATCTAGGTCGACTCTTGGTAGGTGACCATGAACTTGGAGAATGAAACCACGTACAAGAGCTGGTGATGACCCCTAGGTTGGTAGATCTGGTACGTTGTGTTAACTCCATACAAAGAGGAGAAGCTGCATTCAGCTGATAAATCATGCGTGAATTATAATCATTTCCTATAGGTATATATTTTTTGGCATGATGATTTGAGTGTTGATCTGTACATTGTAATAGGGTAATAGGTTTAGTAATTACTTCTGGCAGTAGCATTAGTCGTTCTGCCGATATAGTCTCTATGTGGGCAGAAACATGTTTTGTGTTAGCCGGCATTTTGGTATTGCCCCCCAAAGGCCTGAACTCAAATAATGTGTCCTGTTCTCTCAGTAATGAGATCCTGGTTGAGTCCAATTGAAAGCAATGCACAGAGTATAATTAGAAACTTGGTATGTCGTATGCATATTTTAGAAACTATATAATATTTCATGGTTGGTGGTAGATAGATACTGATATGTCGCGGAAAACATTTTTTACACTTAGTATAATTAGAAATAAGATTCATTGAACACACAGGATGACCCATGTTGAAATATGTCTTTTTAAGTCAAACTAGAAATATAAACTATTTCTGCCGAATTTAGGACTTCAGGTTGGATAGTCTCTCTGTAAGAACTGAACGCTTATGTGCTATAGGTATATGAATCTGTTTAGTACTGCCTTTTCCATTTTGACATGCGAATGTTTCCTTTCTTCTGTCACAGATTCAGAAAAAGAAGTTGCCCTGATAGATTTTTCAACTATTGTATCATTGCATCATAATGCTTTGAAAGATGATTCAACGACGATCAATATTCAGATGAGCTCTTTCAGCTTAACATGTTCGATATGTTGATATGAGATGACCCTCGTCCACTTAAACTATCTTATCATACACTGATATGCCTTTTAGTTTTGTAATTTGCCGCTAATATTTCTACTTGTGTGGCTTTTTTAGGCTTGAAGTTTATTGGTCCCTTTTTTTTAGGCCGACGTTTATTTGTCCTGAATGAAGGTCTATTGGGATCCTAAGCATCATATTGGCTCATTGTGAGAACAACGAATAGTTGTCCATCTCATCTCCAATTTTGAAAGAATATAAGTATTTCTTCTTAATCAAAGAAAATGAGCATACATGTGTGTTTTCTGGACTTGATTTTCTATCTTGAGTTGGACAATAAGGTGATGATTGTAAGTCCCGCCTGTTAATTCATAATGAGGTCTCTAAATTTATGTTTTGTCACTTGATAGGTGATGTACAATGCTTTCTGGTATGAGATTGCATGTCAATAATTTCTTTGCGTCAGTCTCATCTCAATGATGTTCACATTTTTTATTATTATATGCAAATGTCTTTTTTCTCCAGTCTTTCGTTGCTGAGCCAAATAGTCTAAACAATTATTGAACATGCTTTGGCTGAAACATCAAACAAGACTACTTATTACAAACTTGCAGATGGACTCGGTTGATATGGTGCCTCATATGGGAACATTATATGCAAGAAGGATCAAAGTATGAGTGTATAGTTTTTGCATTAGCTTTTCTATGATTTCCTTTTCCTAACACCCTGCTATTCAGGATGTGAAGAGCATGATGATTTGCATGCATCTTCCCTTTAGATGTCACAAGGTATTGAGGTTCCACATCAAAGGTGCATAGGATATCGTTATATCATTGCCCACCGATATCTCATAAGATACATTACTTATTTTGTATTTGCCTTGCAATTTTCCAATCTACCACAATGATATGATCTCCTCGTTTAAAAACGAACAAAAATCAGGTTACGGCAGCAATGATTCTCACAACCGTTTTTCAATTGTGCATTTCCTTATTTTGCTCACAGTTTTGCCACTCAAGGTTTGATGAGCATGATGACTTCCAGCACTTTCCTTTTAAGTGTTGCAAGTTATTGATGATGTTTCACTTCCATTGTTGTAGACCATATGGTTCCTTTGAGATTGATCTTCCATGGTAATTTAAAAAACTATGTGTTGGTTGGCAGCTTATCTTTATGGGCTATGCCTTTAGAAACACTTGGTTCACTTTATGAACCGATGATTAGTTATCACTTTGTTTCTATTACTTTGTATCTTTCATCATATACATGATGTTACTTGCTATATTAGTTATGTTGTCCTGACTGAGATTTTCTTTTTCGACCTTATTTATTTTGCAGTTAAATATAATCCTTGTCAGCATTCGTCCCATGAATGTCATGCACTGCACAAGAAATAGGCAGATGCACTAGGCGCGTCCAATTCTTGTTTGTTTCTGAATGTGGTGGCCCCTTAGATGCTTGCAAAGGTTTCATTATTCCACCATGTACTCAGTTGAACTACCAAAACATCTTACATTTATATTAGGAACGAAGGGAGTAATTCTTATCTTATGTCTTGGCAGTAGTAATTAGTTGTATTTACTATGAATGCCGTTGTACCAATTGCAAGCTAACTTGTATACTTTTATGGTTTTGCGGACTATATATGAGATTTCTTTTGATTACTCACTAATGTATTGTTACACTTATGGAAATTTAGAATGTATCATGTGATTATATATTTATGAAAATTCAGATCATTTCATTATACAAACTGACGGGCACGGCGCCATCAATGATCTAGTATAAATCATGAACAGTTCACAAAAAACTAACCTGGAAAATAATTGCATCTATTTTCACATGAGTCTTCTATAGAAGAAACCCTTGCGTCAAAGGATACCTAGGTTTGCTTCGGTACAACTACTAATAGCATCTCTAGCTGACCCCGTATAATGCCCCGACCCGCAAAATAACCGCCAAAATACGGGTTGAAAATGCTGACCGACCAGACCCCGCAAACGCGTCCGACCCGCAATTTTTTTTGAGGGGCGCGGTAAAATCCCATCCCAACCCATGAAAACGCAGGTTTCCGCCTCGCCCCGACGGTGCCCCGTATTCCAGGAAAGCGGTTGGCGGGAGGGACATTTCAGCCTGCGTCCTTTCCCCACCCTTCCGCCGCCGCCCGCCATTGGTTCCGCCCGTCCGCCGTTGGCGATTCCGGCCAAATCTGCGGGCGGGATCGCGCCGTGAGGGCGCCCCTACCCTCTTCCATCGGGCCGCTTCACCGGCTCCCCCGGATACGCCGATTCGAGCCGCCCCAAGACGCAGTCGCCGCCCAGGATCCACCGCCCCGAGCCGCCCCTAGTCGCCGTTGCTATCCGGGATCCACAGCCGCAGAGCCACCGCCCGAGCCGCTTGTGAGTACTTGTACTTGTGCTTGTGCCGAGCGGTATGCATAGTTGGTTAACGTGGCGTGCGTATTTGTGAATTTAGATGGCATTAAGCCCGTGGGAGAAGTTTTTGCTCGAGGATTTGTCTGATTTGGATGACTCGGATGTTGAGACGCTGCTTGTCAACTATCGATAGTAGACGTTGGTGATGGCCTTCGCCATGAAGGAGCACAAAGATGAGAACCGAAAGAGACGACGAGGATCGACCGTCGACCGTCTTTGCATTTCCTGAAATCGCCATCTCGGGAATGAGATGTTGATGCAAGACTACTTCGCGGACAATCCAACATATCCGACGCATCTCTTCCGGAGAAGGTACCAAATGTGCCGATCCCTCTTTGTTAAAATAGTTCAAGCTTGGGAAGACAATTGTCGGTATTTGACTCAGGGAAGAAATGATGCGGGCTTGAATGGATTTAGTGCGTGTCAAAAAATCTCGGCAGCTATGCGGGTAATTGCATACGGCATTCCGGCTGACTATGCCGATGAGTACCTTCGCATTGGTGAAGATACTACAGTTGAGTCAGTGCGTAGGTTTGCCAAAGTGATCATCTGTGTCTTTGGTCCTGAATATCTTGGGGAACCCAACGAGAAAGAAACAAAAAAAATTGATGGCATCTAATGAGAGAAGAGGTCGGCCTGGCATGCTAGGTAGCATTGATTGTATGCATTGGACTTGAAAAAATTGCCCGAAGGCATGGCATGGAATGTATTGTGGCAAGTCTCGTGATGCAACAATTGTGCCAGAGGCCGTAGCATCCGAGGATTTATAGATCGGGCATTGCTTTTTTGGTATGTCGGGTACTCCCAATGACATCAATGTGTTGCAACGATCTCATTTGTTTGCTAGGCTTGCTAGTGGTGATGCTCCTGCTTGCAACTACACTATCATTGGGCATGAATACACAAAGGGGTACTATCTTGCAGATGGTATATACCCTCCTTGGTGCACATTTGTGAAGAGCATCAAAGGCCCCAAAATTAAGAAACAATGTGAATTTGCAAGGATACAAGAGGCAGCCCGAAAAGACATTGAAAGAGCATTCTGGGTTTTGCAATCTAGGTTTGCCATTGTTCGTGGTCCTGCTCGTTTTTGGGACAAGCGATCCTTGAAAAACATCATGAAATGATGTGTTATTCTTCACAATATGATTCTCAAAGATGAGAGAGGCATGAACTTGGAGTTCCTCTGCGATAATTTGGGTAGCCGTGTCAAACCAGCAAGAGAGCTTTTCTTTAGACCTACAGGGAGATTGAAAATGCAAACACCCACTTTCAGCTTCAGGAGGATCTCATTGAGCACCATTGGCAAAGGGCTGTGTAGTAATATATTTCATTTTTCCATTCATTTTCATTTAATTCATGTGTGATTTGTATTCGGACAAGTTTTGTATTGAATTATTTAGTTTGCTTTAGTGATTTGAATAAGTATTGTGATTTGGATGATTGTTCTATTGTAGTATTGACATTCTTTTGTAATGCAAATTAGTAATTCTGAATATGTGCATATGTGCCAAATTCAGATAAAAACCGCATCTGATTTGCGGGCCGGTGCAGGCGCCGGAAGAGCCGACCCCGCTTAGCGAAACTGTAAAATGGAACATCCAGGTCTGCTTCGGCCCGTGATCACGCCGGCCCGCAAAACTGTTTTTCCGTGAACTGTAAACGAGTTTTGCGGGTGGGCGATATACGGGGTCTGCTAGAGATGCTCTAACATTCGCTTGGAATGAGGTTCAGAACTCTTTCTTCTTCTTTTCCATCGGACCCTCTGGAATACTAGACCATGAACGCGCGTGTTGCCGCGCCCGTCCATTACAAATACAATCATAGAAAATATACGATAAAATTTCATTGGTTCAAAGTATAGATAGTGGTGTTACTTTTTGTACATAATCAGCCAATGACAACCGATGTGGTATGCTAGCTAAGGACCTTGGTGACTTTCTGAATATTTGCTGATAGCACATCATGGACAAACTCCAACCTGCTTGTTGCTGCTGCCATGAAACTTTGCTTTGCATCATGGATGACCGGTCGAACACACATGTGACCAACAAATCGATCTGCATCATTGTGGTGGCACAAATTTGGTCAACAGGACTGAACAGTCACAAAGAGTAGAAACCAACCGTTGTAAACAACAGCTACAATCTAGAAAGTAATTAAAATGGACGTTTCATACTGTCAACGCAACATAGTGCTTTATCATGTACAACTAATAGATATCCCACTTGTGGGAGAAAAATTATACAATAACAATGACATTACTCATTATCTAATATTTCCGTAAATCAGTTCGAGTTAAACTAAACAAATAAAGTTCGACTTAGCAGTTCAAAGCTGTTTACTGGTAGCATATGCTCCAGCACCAGACGGAACAGGCAAACAATAAGGCCAATATAGTATTAAAGCACAGATTATCTACTAATCAACCAAGTACATAAGTTACAAATTCTCATTCCTAGCCGCAACTGAGCAACAGACATCCACATTTGCATTTTCCAAGCACTAAATGCATTCCTAGCTTGCATGGGACACTTCAATTGTTAGATAAAGTAAAAATTCTTCCTCATAATGATTGGACATGACAGATCAAACTAGAGTTAATGAGTATTCTGTAAGAGCAGGTATGCAAAAGAGAAGAGCACTGACAAACGACAATGAGTCAATGAGGTGACAACAACTTTGTATATCTTAGAATTTGAGTTGACACATACCTTAGGAACTGAATGTGTGTCAGTCGTGACCCTTTATCTTTTATCTGCTAACAAAAAGTAATTTATAAAATACAGACATTAGACTTATCTGCTAACAAAAAATAATTTATAAAAGACAGACATTAGACTCGATATTAACTTGATTTGGAACTTTACCATTCAATCAAGATCTACAATGAATAATGCAGTATCCACATAATACAAGATAAAGTGTCCTTCAAAGATAACGATTCAGTCTGGCCAATACTTAAAGAGGCGCCATAAATTTTACAATACGAAACGCCAAGGATGACAACATGTAATAGTCGAGTGCTTGAACTATCACACATGTTAGCCAGAAATAAGGATCCACAATAAGATCCTAGGAAATGACGGCTAGCTTGTCAAGCTGAAAATATTTTTTCTGAACAATTGTTATCAACAAGCTCAAATAGGCAGGACCCTATTGAGACACCCTCTGCATATAAATCTACCTGGAAATCTGTTGGAAATGGGTTTACTCTTTATTTGGATGTCCATATTACAATCTCTGTATTGAATAGAAATGGAATTTCAATTCAGTGGCCTGAATAGCTCTCTCTCTCTCTCTCTCTCTCACTCGCTCAGATGTAGGTGCAAGAGGGAGAGGGACATAAATATTTTCGGCGCACAAATGCCCAGCTGCACGAACGGTGTCTCGGCCGCGCGAACGGCCTTACTTTACTAGGCATATACCCTCAGCTCGGCTCATACCATCACCGTGGCTCGGCAACATACCGAGGCACTTACAACCAATACACATGGGAGGGATTTATACGCTGGGTCACAGAGGGCCGGCCACCACACTCGGCCACACACGCACTAACTAACCACACACATGCAGCCCGCTTACTTGGCCGGTACACACACGTAGCTAGCTTATCCATCTAATGCATGCACGCATGACCCAGCCACCTCAACCAGCCACTCACGGCCGGCTAATCAGCTAACTACTGACGTGACCCACACAAACACGCTCGCTGGTCACAACGCGCATCAGACTAGTCAACCAACTAACTACATGTATCAAGATTAGTGCTAACATTTTCCCCTCTAATCTTGACTTGCCGTCGCCGAAGTTGTTGCAGTGTATCAAGATTAGTACTAACAAATACCAGTGACGGGCTGCACTTGTTACCTGCCACTAATAAAAGCATGCACTAGTGGCGATCACTTGGTTCTACCCGCCACTGCTAGTAATTTCAGGATTTAAAAAAGAGTTAATTACATGAAACCACAACTTCAGGTCAACTTATAACAGATTACCACAACTATTGAGTTATTTATCACAGAACCACAACTCGTGGGCTAATTGACAACGCTGCACCCAAATCCTCATACCTGCCTCTTCTAATTGCAAAACTGACAACTTGGGCCCATTTGTCAGGCCCGACGTGGCTGAAACTTGCCACGCCAGCAGCTGGCACAGACGACCTGGGTAAAAAGCACTGGAAGGAGAGGGCTCCTCCCACTCTCCCCCATTTTCTGTCCCACCCTCGCCGCCATCATCGCCGTCAACCCCGCCGCACGCAAAGGCCTCGCCGCGCCGCCCCATGCTTCGGCCTCGCCGCGCCGCCGCACGCGAAGGCCTCGCCGCGCCGCCGCACGCTTCGGCCTCGCCGCCGCTGCACACGAAGACCGCGCCGCCGCCCACTCCTTTCTCTGCCTGCGTCGGAAGGAGACAACCATTTCTCTCTGCCATCAATGGATACTCTCTGCTATGGATTTGAAGCAGAGGACAGCGCACATAGGGTCCGAATTGAGCCGGTGTGTATTTGTTTGGGAATTTGGGATAACAATTGAGGCAATATCCTGTTTTTTTAGATGCACATTGGCCATGGCTATGGTAAGGTTCTTTCATTTTCGCTGGATGATGAACAAGGCACTGCAATTTAATTTGGTTTGGCTAGTTTATTATGAGCTATACATGTAATTGCATTTTCTGATTTTTTTTTCAGGGCCAGGACATGTGTGACTTTCTGTATTGGCTAGATGATGAGTGGCCTGAGCAAATGCAAAGGGCATTGCAGAGAATGTGGGCTAGGCTGGAAGCAAAATTTGAAGAGGAGCATAGCAAAATCTGGGTTCTTTTCAATGAAGAGAAGAGGAAGAGGAAAGAGGCAGAAGGGAAGAAGAAGGAAATTGAAGAAGAATATATCAATAACAAAATCAAACTGGCATTTGCTGCATTTGCTGCAGGAGTTTTAGTTTCTGTTTTCCTGTTTAGGCTTTGAATGTTATGAGTATTTATGTATCTGGTGGAAGAGAACATGTGGTATTTGAGATTAAATACAATTCAAACATGTGGTATTTAAGAGTATCTTGTATGTGTCCTGTGCATTTTCATTTGTCAATAAGACTATGACCAGAACATGATATTGGCTCACATATGCTGGACAAACTGAACATATATTTGAACAAACTAAGAATATGATTTGTGCCACTGCACTTACTAGCATAACATCAGGATTTTCTGTCGCCATACTTACAATACTGCACTTACAAAATAACATGAACTGCACTATCACTAGCAAGTCCCAGGAAGACACCAAAAGGTTTCACGCATTCACAAGTATATGAAAGTTGGTTTTCACAAAAAGATGCTAATTTTCATTCTTCCTAGTAGTTCCCACTGGCTATGAAGTAGCCCATCATCCTGCCATTTGTTGATGTGCCCCTGCCTCTTGTGACTGGCATTTTTTCCATGCCCCTGCCTCCACCAATGCTTGGACCAGGAGGATGCCAAGGCTAGTATCATGTGAAATAGCAGTATATAGTTATTTCAGGTAGTGAAATAACAGTTAGTAGAATAAAAATAGGTGGTTACTACAGTTAGTGAATTACCATGTTTGTTGGAGTTGGTTGTAAAATTGCAGATGTTGTTCTTCCACCTCTGGCAGATGTTGTTCTTCCACCTCTTGCAGATGTTGCTGATGTTCTGCCACTTGTAGTTGTTGTTCTTCCTCCTCTTCCACCTCTTGTCGCTCCTCTTCCACCTCTTGGTGCTGGCACAAATCTTACTCTTTCTGCTGCTTGTTCTTGTGCTCCTTCACACTCCTCAGCTGTCAACTGAGCTGCCGCTTTTGCTCTTTGATATGCTAGAAGTGCTGCCGTTTTTGCTTTTTGTTCAGCCCTCTTAGCTGCTGCAAGTGCCTTTTGAGCTGCTTTCTTGGCTGCAATAGCTGATCTTTGTGCCGCCACCTGGGCAGCATGCTTGGCCGCAATTTGAGCTTCTTTCTCTGCAGCTGCTCTCTCTGCTGCCTCTGCTAGTTCTTCTAGTTGTTCTTCCATTTTCTTTTCTCGTTGTGCTACATACTCCTGTTGTTGGTCAAGCCCTTCTTGTGCAACATATGCCTCTTCTTGCGCCACATCTTCCTCCTCTTGTGCTATAACATAGTCAGGTGTCCTTCTATTACTTTTGTGCTTATTTCAACTAATCTCCAAGTCAGGCCTCAAAGGTTGAGCACAGTGCGTGTACTTGTGACCTTGTAGGTTGCAGTTTGAGCAGGTTGTGGTTGTCATCCTGTTGTTGCCAATGGGTTGTGGCACCTCATGAATTCCCTTTCTTCTATTTTTCTTTGGTCTGCCTGGATGCCTTGTAAAAATAGGGGGATCAATGTCTATTGTGTCAGTCTTTGTCCAACCACTTTTGTCAGGCACTGGATAGATCATGTTGTTGTATGCAAGTTGGTACATATGTTTTTTGAAGAAGTCACTGATATAATCTTCTGGGTGCTCCTTCCTCTTATAGATGCAAGACACTGCATGCTTGCAAGGCACCCCTGTGATGTCCCACTTTCTACATCCACAGGTCCTAGCGACAATGTTGACTGCATATGTTCTCTCTCCACTTGCTACCTGATACAGTCCCTGCCATGCATGAACTGGCCTACATGGTTTGGCTGCCATTTTCTCCAACTCTAGTTTTTTGGCATAAGTTGGTGTGATCTCCCAAGCACAATCAGCTGCACCTTCCCTATTTATGGCATAACTAACCAATATTTTAGTTCTTATGCTGTCTATCATGGTGACAATTGGTTTATCTCTAACATCCAGGATGTAGTTGTTAAAAACTTCACTCAAGTTGTTGACTACTAAATCTGTCTTGCATGTAGTGTCCATTGCCCATCTGGCCCAGTGTTTAGGATGTATGTTGCTCAACCATTCCCATGCACTTTCACTCTCTTTTTTCAAATCAGCCATGTGAGCATCAAAGAAGTTTTTGTTCCATGAATAAGCAGCATTATCCATCAATTTCTTTAGATCAGCACCCCTATGCCCAGCAGTTTGGAAATTTGCATATATGTGCCTGAGGCAAAACCTTTGTGGATAATTGGGAAAGACAACATCTATTGCATTGAGCAGGCCCTAGCAGTCAAGAAACATAGTATTAAATACAATACATTTTATTATGAAACTATATTAAATAACCACATGAATAAAGACACACGACCACATGGATAAAGACACACGACAACATGGATAGGGGTATCCACCCACCCTTACAACAACCTCGAGACTCTCGACTTCAACCACAACATACAAATTATGACCCAACAATTTTTGGACAGCTATACTATAAGCATACAAATTATGCCTCAACTATGTTCAACAAGTTAAAAAAATACCTTTTGTCTATCTGACATGAAAGGAAATTGGCCATGTGGTCCAGCTTCACCACCAAGTGCTTCTTTAAGTTGCTCTAGAAACCATGTCCAATTTTCTGTCTCTTCCTTCCCCACCACGGCAAATGCAAAAGGAAATAAATTATTATTGCCATCTTGCTGTTGCAGTCAACACTTGAGCTCCTGTGGTCAATTTGACAAAGCAACCATCAAGACCAATGAAAGGTCTGCAGCCATTTAAAAAACCTTCCTTTGCAGCAGTGATACAGTAAAATAAACCATGAAATCTAGGGTTCATAGCTGGTGTTTCTTGCATTTCTGTTGTGACAATGCATCTTGAACCTGGGTTAGTGTCAATGACAGTTTGCAAGTAGTCTCTAATCCTATAATGCTGAGCCTTGTGGTTCCCAAGTACCACATCTGCAGCCTTTGCCCTTGCCCTATATGCCATCATTGGATTGATCTCAACACCAAACTGCCTCTTAGTGTTGTCAATCAGAGCACTGACTTTCCATTCAGGACCACTTCTGAAATTATCCTCATAAGTCTTGCTGAGCCATGAGCTGTTTATTCTTGAACTCTCATAAGTAATGCCACAAGTGTGTGGCAATGTCATCTTCCTTATGCAAACTGTTTTCTCCCTTTTGATCCCTGAAGTAGACATATAGAATTGGCAATGCTCCTCCACACAACAAACATTCACTATGTCTTTGTCATTTCTTAGGTACATATAATCTCTGCTTTCTTTTATATGGTAGTCCTTGAGTGCCCTTCTGAATTGGTGAATATCTAGGAAACACATGTTCAAACAAAACTGATCACCAACAAGTTCCCTCCTCTCATCAAACCATACTCTAGGAGCTAATGGCTTTGCTCTGCTCTTCTGCAACTTGGGTGCCAGTGAAATGGGTTGTTCAAATCCATCGTCATCGCTAGCAATTAAATCTCCCCCAATGTCTTCACTGTTTGAATCAGGCACCTCAAATGGGTTTTTGGCTGTACTTCCTTTTCTCTCCCCTGATCTGTCAGGTACTTTGCTAGCTGATGCTCTGATTTCAGGTACTTTGCTAGCTGATGCTCTGATTTCAGGTCCTTTGCTAGCTGATGCTCTGCTGAATTGTTCTTCTCCTCTACAGAAGGTTGCTTCTCCTTTGTTTGGTCTGTCAGGGCCTATGCTAGCTGATGCTCTGCTGAATTTTGCTTGCCCTCTGTTTGGTCTACTTGAACTTGGTTTAGGAACATTCACTTCCATAGCAGGTGGCTCGCTAGAGCCAATAACACTAAAATCATCAATCATTGGGAATAATTCCTCAACATCTGTGTCACCCTCAAGATGTTCTTCTTTTTATCTCTTCAGCTCTCTCAAGTTCTCAAGTTCCTATCCATCATAACCTCCATCTGACAAATTTTCTTCCTCCAAAAATCCTTCCTCATGTGCTCCGCTGTTGCCTATGTTGGCAGGATCTCCTGCCCTTGTTATGCCCTTGCTCTGCTGATTAACACTTTGTTGAGAGGGCAACACATCATTCATATATGCTGATTTCCTTTTCTTCCCCCTGAACTCTGACTTCATGATTCTTCTGTCCACAACCCTCAAGTTTTCATACTGCATAACCATTTCTTTTACTTTCTGCTCACTGACAATTAGTTCCAAACCATCTAAACCAGCAGCTGTTGCATCCCTAAAATAATACATGTCTTCATAAGAACTGAACCTTGATAAATCGTTCAACAAAAGAAGCTTTTCATAGCACATGTCTGATCTGCCTATGGTTCTGATCTCACACTCCAGTTCATGAGACAGAAAATTGACTACCCACAGTGGATCATCAGGTCTGCAAGCAATAAAAAAATTGTCTTAAAACAACAATAATTAGAGCAAAAATTCTAAACCTCACTAAATTCGCAAACCCTAGGTCGATTCAACATTTCGCAAGAAAGTCTCAACATTTTGTACAAAGATGACAAGCCTAAAGTCGATTTCGACTACATCGACCAAAAACACCTACAACGATCATCCAGTGCAGACAATCTCGCCGCTTTTTCCCCAAATACACAACCAAATCAAGTCGCCACTAGAAGATTTAGACGGAGTAAAAAGAGGGAGGAAGAGAACTAACTCGAGGCCAGACATGGCATCGCTCCACACCATGTCGCCGCCAGGTCGCGGCCGAATCCCCTCGTCGCCGCCGCGAAATCGCTGCCGTCTCCTTCCCTTTCGTGCGAGGGAGAAAAAGAGGGAAGGAGGAGGGGGAGCGTCGTGCTTGGGCTCGGGCCAATTAATTCGAAGAGAGAGGCTCAGGGTGCCACTCTGGAGCTCCTGGCGTGGCAAGTTTCAGCCACGTCGGGCCTGACAAATGGGCCCAAGTTGTCAGTTTTGCAATTAGAAGAGGCAGGTATGAGGATTTGGGTGCAGCGTTGTCAATTAGCCCACGAGTTGTGGTTCTGTGATAAATAACTCAATAGTTGTGGTAATCTGTTATAAGTTGACCTGAAGTTGTGGTTTCATGTAATTAACTCTTTAAAAAAATGCAACTTACTGTACTATGTTGTACACAGTACAGTTATATAAATTGTTCACATGTACATACAGATAGCATATAGGCTGGCATCCAACACGCAAATTTACAAATTTACATAGGCTCTTGCACAAAGTTCATCAATGTACTAAATCAAAAATAAAGAAAACAGGAAGAATGAAAGGGCTGAATAGGGTAGACTTCTGCTCAACTATTCTTTCCGGATTGGATCTCACCTGCAAAAGAAAAAGAAAAAGAAGGCATGAAGCCACGAATACATGAACCAGAGCAGGAACCAGTATAGAAACTATATACATAAGTGTAAACATGCCAGTAGAGCAAGGGACAGCATAAAGCAATAAACTAGAAGGCTATTGCTATGACTTAGCAATATATAAACCCAGTAGCAATAGCACCGTGAGCAGTACAAGAGATACCGGTACAGGAACTATGAACCCAAGGATTTGGGGAAACCCAAATTTGAAAGCAGATAACCACAAGTGCCAACAGATCATGGACAGCACCAATTTCAACAAAACCAGTCCATAAGCTAAAACAGTGACAACTACCCCAATAGGAACAACAGTACAATCTTTATAAATCTAGCATCACACTAATTTAATGAGCACATTCCAAAACAAAGCCATGGCAACATAGCCACAAACCACCTAGCATACCACAGGGAAATCCTCTGAGGAGATGGAGCTCACCGAGCAGGGTGGCAGCTAAAGCAGAACGCAACCACTCAGTGGTTACGGTGTGGTCAACCACAGCCGTCCCACCGGCGAAGAGCAGCTAAAATTAGGCCATCTTCGGCATGGTTTTTGCATAGCAATGGCACGGGAGGCCATCTTCTTCACCTAGCCGCCGGAAAAAACTGAAAAAATCATAAACAATCTAAACATCTACGATCTCTGAATCATAATACCAAAATATAAGCAAAGAAATTATCAACTACTCTGATCTCTGACATTAGTTAAATGTGCATAGATTATGGTTTCCTGGGGGATTTGAAGTTCTGAACCAATAAGAGGCCATGATATTATAACACATGTCCACCTAACACTGATCAGATAACAACAAAATGGACCGCTGGCCAACTAAAACACAACTATACTAAACTATAACATGAAAGAAAAGACAACACAAGTACTGAGCTATAACACAACTATACTGAACTAAGACAACAGACTGCACCAAAAGTAAACACTCATATACTGAAACAAAAAGACTAAACAAGTACTGAGCATGAAGACTGGAAAAGAGACTGTTAGATCCCGACCTGTTATGGTGCGCCAGGCACCCGTCGCAGCCGCCTGCCTCCTCGACCTGTCACGGTACTGAGCATGACGACTGGAAAAGAGACAATGAAAAGACTGATGAGTAGAGACTAGAGACAGGCTAGATTGAACCAATAACTTCCCAAACTGAAAAATTAAATTTTAAAAAACATGGCTGCTGCAAACAAGCAAAGAAAAGCAGTAGTACGTGTCTAAAATGAATGAGATACATGATTCTCATCAATTAGATCAAGGTTTCCTTCTTCTAGTTGCCAAGCAAGCAGTCCTCAATCAGCCAAGCAACATCACATCAGTTGAGCAGCTCCGTATATGGATTCATTTGTACCGCCGTGATGAAGAAAAGAACATACTATTTGCAGTTGAATGTTGCTTGTTGGGGCATGGAGGCAGCAGCAGCAGAAGCACCTTGTTCATGGCTGTGGCATCCACCTTGTTCATTGCGTCGTCCTCCTTCACCAGACTAGATGGGAGTAAAGGAAACTGCAAACAAACCGCAGAAATCAGATTCGAGCAAACTGGAAAAAAAAATCACTGCATATTAGCTACTAACGGTGCTTTAACTCTCATGCAACGTATTGCAGCAGCAAACTAGCATACTATGCAATCTTGATACAAATCAGCAACAGAGAAAATGGCGTCCAGCATGTTTAAATTGAACGGAACATCTTGTTCTGTCCAGCATGTTATGTTTTCACTTTATTTGTTGATAAGAAAATGATGCTATCTTGATAAGTACTCTCTGCTTGCAATGCGCACACCTAATATCCTGTTTTAGTACCGACATATATATGGAAACTCTGGATTGGAACTATCATGTCTTGTGAAGACCTAATATTCTGTTTTTTTACGAATATATGGTTACTCCGATTAGAATTATTGCAGTTGTGTTTTCTAATTGGCTATGGATTGAACATCACAATGACTATCTCCTTAATCATTTAAGGCAAGCAAATTCAGTCAAGCATGCAGGAATCAGATTCGAGCAAACAGAAAAAGAAGAAACCGAAGAGAAGAGATGGGGCCGGACCTTGATGCCCTTGGAGCAGGGGTGGGCGGTGTCCTCCATGGTGCCGGGGACACAGAGCAGAGCACTTTACCCTTGTTGTCCCGGCACTACCGGAACAGGGCCATACCCCGACGGCCAAAACAATGCCGACGGCCCCCGTCGGCTTCTTCGGAGATATGCCGACAGCCTGGTTCTGGCCGTCGGCGTACAAAGGCCGTCGGGTTACGCAGAGATAAGCCGACGGCACCCGTCGGCATAGAATGGCCGTCGGCCTAGCTACATATACGCTGACAGCTACCGTCGGCTTACAAAGGCCGTCGGCATACCCGTGGGGCCCGGCCACCCCTGGCTAACGGCGTCAGAGCTATGCCGACGGCCTAGACGGGGGCCGTCGGCATAGGTCCGCAGGCCACGTCATTGATCCAGGTACCACCATGCAGAGCCTATGCCGACGGCTGCCGACGGCTGCCGTCGGCATATCTGCCACGTCAGTGATCCGCGGCACGCTGGTCGGATCTATGCCGACGGCTAGGCCGTCGGCATAGTTAGATTTTTTCCGTACATATTTTTTAATGCTTTTTTATGTATTATTATATCAACTAACATGTAGCATGTTAAATATAAACATACATATGAATATATATGTAGTTTGTATTTTTTTCATATATTATGAATATATATATATATATATATATAGTTTGTATTTTTCGAGCACGTTAATAATGTGCGGTCATGTTCTTTTAAATATAGATCCTTATATTTTATTAAAATCAAAAACAGCTATGCCGACAGAAGTTTTGTGGCAGTTGCAAACGCCCGACACCCGTCTCCAGAGAGTGACCCCCCTCACATCCGCGGTGTGCCCCCCTCATGGACGGCGCCACGCAAGACCGGAGGGGGGGAAACGGACGCGTCGGGTCTACACGGAGTGGATGTAGCTGTGGTTTTGGCTCGGATGTTGCTCCCGGGTGTCCCTCTAGGCCGACCTAACACAACCAGGTGGAGAGGTCCACTGGTCAAAGCCCGTCCGTGGGAAGTCAAAAGGCTAGATCTCGTGGTCAACCGCTCCAGGCTTAGGCGGGACGGGGCCCACAGGGTAACAATGCCACCGGAGCGTCGCATCGGGCCCCTCATACATGCGGGTGGTGTTGTGGCATGTCCGAAGAGGCGAACGCGTCTCCGGTTGTGGCCCCCTCACGGACGACAATGAAAGCGGTAGTAGGCGTTACTGCGTAACGATGCAGCGTGAATATTATTAAATACTTGGGCGCCATAAAATCATGAGTTTTTACACAACGCGGGCACATGTGCTATAGGACTGATGGTAATTTTTCATAATTTTTGTGATGGAGAAGTATCGAACACTTCCCTCTACGCGGATTGCTCTTCAGACGTCACTGTGGCGGCGGCCTCCGGGCCAGCATACCGTCAAATCTTGCGTGGCGGCCTCTCACTAGTCCGGAAGTGTTGAGGCGGTTGCAACGCCAAGACGTCTCGGTGTGCCCCCCCTCACGGACGGCGCCGCCGGCACTGGAGGGGGAAGCAGACGCGTCGGGTCTACACGGAGTGGATGTAGCTGTGGGCCTGGCCGGATGTTGCTCAAAGTGTTCCTCTGGGCCGACCCTAACACAACCGGGTGGAGAGGTCCACCGGTCAAAGCCCGTCCGTGCAAAGTCAAAGGGCTAGATCCCGTGGTCAAACGCCCAGGTTAGGCGGGACGGGGCCCTGGGGTAGCAATGCCACCGGGAGCGTCGTCTGGGCCCTCATACATGCGGGGTGGTGTTGTGGCATGTCCGAAGAGGCGGCGCGCGTCTCCGGGTTGTGGCCCCCCCTCACGGACGGCAATGAAACGGTAGTAGACGCTTCTGATAACGATGCGGCGTGAATATTATTAAATACATGGAGCGCGATAAAATCATGAGTTTTTACACAACGGGCACATGTGCTATAGGACTGATTGTAATTTTTCATAATTTTTTGTGATGGAGAAGTATGAACACTTCCCTCTACGCGGATTGCTCTTCGCACGTCTCACGTTGTGGCCGGCTGACCTCGGCCAGCATACCGTCAAATCTTGCGTGGCGGCCTCTCACAAGTCTGGAAGTGTTGAGGCGGTTGCAAACGCCCGCAGCGTCTCGGGGTGTGCCCCCTCACGGACGTCGCCGCCACGGCTTTGGAGGGGGCAAACGGACGCGTCGGATCTACACGGAGTGGATGTAGCTGTGGGCCTGGCCCGGATGTTGCTCCAAAGTGTTCCTATGGGCCGACCTAACACAACCGGGTGGAGAGGTCCACTGGTCAAAGCCCGTCCGTGGGAAGTCAAAGGGCTAGATCACGTGGTCAACCGCTCCAGGGTTAGGCGGGACGGGGGCCCTGGGGGGTAGCAATGCCACCGGAGCGTCGTACCGGGCCCTCATACATGCGGGGTGGTGTTGTGGCATGTCCGAAGAGGCGGCACGCGTCTCCGGGTTGTGGCCCCCCTCACGGACGGCAATGAAACGGTAGTAGACGTTCTGCGGTAACGATGCAGCGTGAATATTATTAAATACTTGGAGCGCGATAAAATCATGAGTTTTTTACACAACGTGGGCACATGTGCTATAGGACTGATGGTAATTTTTCATAATTTTTGTGATGGAGAAGTATCTCGAACACTTCCCTCTACGGATTGCTCTTCAGCACGCTCCACGACCGTGGTCGGCTGACCTCGAGGGCCAGCATACCGTCAAATCTTGCGTGGCGGCCTCTCACAAGTCCGGAAGTGTTGAGGCAGTTGCAAACGCCAAAGACGCTGCGTCTCCGGGTCTGCCCCTCACGGACGGCGCCGCCACCGCACCGGAGGGGGGAAGCGGACGCGTCGGGTCTACACGGAGTGGATGTAGCTGTGGGCCTGGCCCGGATGTTGCTCCAAAGTGTTCCTATGGGCCGACCTAACACAACCGGGTGGAGAGGTCCACTGGTCAAAGCCCGTCCGTGGGAAGTCAAAGGGCTAGATCCCGTGGTCAACCGCTCCAGGGTTAGGCGGGACAGGGGCCCTGGGGGGGTAGCAATGCCACCGGAGCGTCGTACCGGGCCCTCATACATGCGGGGTGGTGTTGTGGCATGTCCGAAGAGGCGGCACGCGTCTCCGGGTTGTGGCCCCCCTCACGGACGGCAATGAAACTGTAGTAGACGTTCTGCGGTAACGATGCAGCGTGAATATTATTAAATACTTGGAGCGCGATAAAATCATGAGTTTTTTACACAACGTGGGCACATGTGCTATAGGACTGATTGTAATTTTTCATAATTTTTTGTGATGGAGAAGTATCTGAACACTTCCCTCTACGCGGATTGCTCTTCGCACGTCACGTTGTGGCCGCGGCCTTCCGGGGCTAGCATACCACAAATCTTGCGTGGCGGCCTCTCACAAGTCTGGAAGTGTTGAGGCGGTTGCAAACGCCCAAAGACGCTGCGTCTCCGGTGTGCCCCCCCTCACGGACGTCGCCGCCCGCACTTTGGAGGGAAACGGACGCGTCGGGTCTACACGGAGGGGATCTTGCTGTGGGTCTGGTCCGGATGTTGATCCAAAGTGTTCCTATGGGCTGACCTAACACAACCGGGTGGAGAGGTCCACTGGTCAAAGCCCGTCCGTGGGAAGTCAAAGGGCTAGATCGCGTGGTCAAACGCTACAGGGTTAGGCGGGACGGGGGCACTGGGGGTAGCAATGCCACCGGAGCGTCGTACCGGGCCCTCATACATGCGGGGTGGTGTGGTGGCATGTCCGAAGAGGCGGCACGCGTCTCCGGGGTGTGGCCCCCCCCTCACGGAATGACAATGAAACGGTAGTAGACGTTACTGCGTAACGATGCGGCGTGAATATTATTAAATACTTGGAGCGCCATAAAATCATGAGTTTTTACACAACGTGGGCACATGTGCTATAGGACTGATGGTAATTTTTCATAATTTTTGTGATGGAGAAGTATCTGAACACTTCCTCTATGCGGATTGCTCTTCGCGACGCCCACGTTGGCGGGCGGCCTCCGGGGCTAGTATACCGTCAAATCTTGCGTGGCGGCCTCTCACAAGTCCGGAAGTGTTGAGGCGGTTGCAAACGCCCAGCACGCTCTCGGGTGTGCCCCCTCACGGACGGCGCCACGCCGCACTGGAGGGAGGAAGCAGACGCGTCGGGTCTACAGTGGAGTGGATGTAGTCAGGCCTGGCCCGGATGTTGCTCCAAAGTGTTCCTATGGGCCGACCTAACACAACCGGGTGGAGAGGTCCACTGGTCAAAGCCCGTCCGTGCAAAGTCAAAGGGCTAGATCCCGTGGTCAAACGCTCCAGGGTTAGGCGGGACGGGGGCCCTCGGGGGGTAGCAATGCCACCGGAGCATTTTTATATCTTGTGAACATTTTTTTAAATAGGCACACATTTTTGGAATGGGTGAACATTTTTTCAAATTAATGAACATTTATTGTTTGATAAACATTTTTTAGGGTGATAAACATTATTTTTTTTAATGCATGAATATTTTGAATCAGCGAACATTTTTTGAATCGATGAACTTTTCAGCGAATATGTTTTCAATTTGTAGATTTTTTGTTAGAATTTATAAACATTTTACTACATATGAAACATTTTTCAAAAGTCACATTTTTAATTTGGAACTATTCTGAAATCCCAAATTATTTAAAGAAGAAAAAAAAAATCTCCCCACTCATGGGCCGGCCTAATAGGGTGCACAGTTTCTAAAAAAAATCAATATTCACATTTTCTTTTGAAATTTGGAACTTTCTGAAATCCGAAGTTATATTAAATAAGGAAAATAGAAAAAAAATAAAAAGAAAAGGTGAAATAAGAAAAAGGGGAGTCCCTCCCTGCTAATGGGCCGACCCAATAGGCGCGCGGGAGAGGAGCATATAAGATAATATTCCTCTGTTTTTGCAAAACACTGTGGCTAGGTGGACTGGTTGTTGCATTGTAGCTGAACATAAGTGGGCAAGGGTTTGAGTCTCTCGAAAGCATTATTTTATTTTTAACGTAAAACGACGACGGACGGACGGATGAGAAACATAAAATGTACGAAAAACATCTGATGGACCAAAAATAGTGGAGAAACAATCCGTCCTTTAATATTAGGTATAGATATAGATATAGATTAGAAACCACCACCACCATTCTACTCCAGATGGGCTCATCGACAAGGGTCTAGGGGCACCACGACCATGTGCCGCTGGAGGACAACGTCGCCGGCCTTGCTGAGGGCGTTTGTTTCCACAAAAATAGTTGTGAAAATATGGTGCAAAGTCTTTTTAGTTTATCTTTTTGTGAAATATGATGCCATCACAAATAGGAAATTAAAATGGTTACGCGACTATAGCCTGGAAGTTCGCAAATATATTGTGAAGATAGGTTATCGGAAGTGGAGACATGACCCTTGTGTACGAACCGCTTCCATTATGTACTAGTAGCAAGGCATACAAGCAGAAATAGAGGTTACATTGTGTACTACTCCCTCCGTTCCAAATTACTCGTCGTGGTTTTAGTTCAAATTTGAACTAAAACCACGACGAGTAATTTGGAACGGAGGGAGTAGAAGAAAGTTATACGAGCAGATTATCGGAATCTGGTAGTGCATGATTCCAATGATCCTCCTAGTTCTCATCTACCCATGTAATGATGAGCACCAGATGAGCAAGGTTTTTCTATGCAAGAAGCAATTGTACTGTCATGGTAACGTTGACACAAATTGTTGAAAATATTTCAGATTGACACCATGAAAATATTGGACACATACATGTATTAGTTGTCGTGGAAGAAAGTTGTGGAATCCACATAAATAACTAGTTTTTTAAGCTTTGTTTCTACAATATGAAAGCGAACCTTAGTAGTTGTATCAAAGAAAGCCTCGGTAACTAAAATGTTTCTTCTATGGAAGAATGATGTGAAAATATATGGAGAGTCATTTTTATTTTGGTTGTGAATAGACCATGATTTATATGATTGTTTCCCAAACTATTAAATGTGTACATGCATTGCGTGTGATATTCGGTAGTATATTAATTCCTCACATATTTTAGGTAGAATATTATTTACGCGCTAACTATATAACTAGAGTCGATAATGATATTTAGTATAATATTTTAATGCATGCTAAACATGTTTAGTACTCACGATGGAGCACTCTCGTTCATTGGATTGACCTGGTTTGGTGGTTGAGATTAATTGGGTCTGCTCCTCTGAGTATTTTCATATTTCTATGTATAAATATATAGATAGATACTACATGCAAGCTGTAGTTTCCTGAAGTAAATATTTCTATTATTCATAGCTAATAAATGCTTCCAATATATAGGCTTCACAATTTCTAAAGAGGGATGATTTAGCGGACCTATTTCACGGAAGTATTTGCTCGTATGAAGAAACAAAATCGTTCTCGGGTGGTGATTTTGTATCCAACGAAAAAGAAAAATGTAAATTCCTATTCCCGAAGATTCCTACTCTCTAGTGCTGCCCCAAATCAAATCACAACATGACAAATATAACGACAACATAGATACTTCTTTTTATTGCAATTGTTTTTTGCACATCATACATTATTAATCCAATCGAAAGTTCAATTTGATGGGAATGGAGATAGGGTAGGTGACGGAGGGGTTGCCCTCACCACCATGCCAGCAGCAGGTTTGTTGCATTCAGCAAGGCATGCCTGAAGGTCTATGTAACACTTATTCGTCACTTTGCAACAGTAGTCACCAAGGACTGGTTTGTGTAAAACGCACAACCCGTGTAAAGTGATCTTCTCCTTATCGATGCCATCGATGGTTCGACCTATGGAAGAACAGATAAACAATGGAAATTAGTATGATTTTCGATTGATTAATAAACAACCACCACGTGGGAAACGAAATAAAAAAAAGCATGGTCGTCATGCACCAGCAAAATACCCACTTCAAGAAACAATAAGAAAATTATTACACATGTATACGTACTGTAAAGACTAAAGATTATCACAAGTAGAACTAACTATTTCTTATCCCCTACTTACTTTGTGTGGTAGTAGCATGACATATGAGAAGAAGAAGTAGAGCCTGCAGTAGGACTCTTGCATGGATGGCAGTCGGGTACTTGTCCATCTAGATAATGCGACGCTATAGGGACACTTGTTTCAAGAGATCTACAAGATGATTTTTCCACCTCACATAATCATGTATATATAGAGAGAGATAGAGCCAGAGAGGTCCCATTCCATTCTAAACCATTAGAAGCAATAATTTGTATAATTAGCACGGTATTATACCTTTCCATATATTCGTTTTGTGTACAAATCTCCATGCTTATGGTGGATAAAAATAAATGTAGATCATTGACTACTATTTATTATTAGTTGGATTATCATCACCATTCTACTTTTAGATTTGTTTCCAAACTGTATTTTCTTTTTCAATCTGAAAAATTATGTGTAACAGAATTTCAAAATTACAACTTCATTCTGATCGATAAGGTAGCTTTTCGGAGCTGCTACTCATCTATTAGTTCTAGATAGATAGGGATAAGGAACATGGCATCAAGTTTAGACAGCTTTTAAGGGGCCCATATATATGTACCAATGATGATCTGCCACCCATGTTTGTAGAAGTGAACAAGATGGTCTGGGACGTCTTGGAGAGCCCAGAATGAGCTTGGCAAAATTAAGGTTGGTAGAGATGTGTGCTTGGTAGATCCGATGGTTGCCACGGTGATGCATGGAAGGCTGCGCGTAGTGATTTGATGGTCTGCACTTCTAGGGAATGATCCTCGGCCCAAGTACGTTCATGGATTAAGGCTTCCTGTTTTTTTGAACGGGCGACCAAACGCGCTTTTAAAAAACGTCCATTACAGGAAAAACATTCTAAGCCGTGTATGTTTCATACACAGCAAAGGCCATTTTAACCACGGCTAAGCATACACCGAGTGTTACAGTCAGTTAAACTTCACGGCTTAGATTGTTTCAGCTTTGGGTATGTAAGTCGTGTGTTAAACATTGGGGACACAGCTTATATATAAGTCGTGTATACTATGGTGCAATCCGGCGACGAATGCATGTTGCCGAGTGTTGGGATATCCTCCTCATGTGGGCTGTGAGGAGATGACCATTTGAGGCCTTTTAGGCAGCCCAAAGAGGTGCATAAGCCCACTACCCATTAGGGTTATGACCTAGGGTCATTTTAGACTTTGCACATGTGTGGATGGGGATGCTTTACCCTCCTTCCAGCAGCAACCACCAAGAGTGACGAAAATCAGTTCATCCTCCAAGAGAGAAGAGAGAAAACCAAGAGATCAAGGGAAGAAGAGGAAGATTGAAGGAAGAAGCAAAGGGAGCTCCTCCCCAAGGTTGTGATGGTCCAGATCCACTACCTTGCCTCCTTCAAGCTTCAGTTCCACCATCTTTGGTGAGATTGTTCCAATCCCTAGTTCTTGAGCCCCAAATCCTGTTGTGTTCATCCAAGATTCAGAAATCTTGATGTATGAGATCCTCTAGTGTTGTCTAGAGAAGAACTTGTTGTATCCCACATTTGATAATAGTGGAAGAGGATTTGGGTGGCTTCGGCCCGTGGTTTTTCCCCTCAAGTTGAGGGGTTTTCCAGACATTCAACACCTCATTGTCTGCTGAGTAACTTTTTCTGCCTCCATATATGTTGCTGCATATGTTTCCTTCCGTGCTAAGCAACGATCCTTAAATTAGTACAGGATGTGGTGCTGAGATTACTTGTTTCCGCTGTAGTTTTCAGTTAACCACAAGTGTATTTGTGTGCTAATTCCCAACAGAGTGGCATCAGAGCCTTGGTTGCTTAGAAGGCTGCAAATCCCGGTTGCTTGATTGTTGCTGGAAGTGCTGCTCACAATGGCTTTGGAAGAAAGCGCTACTACAAGTGGGATGATAAAACTTGATTCTTCCAATTACTCATTATGGAAGCCCATGATGGAAGACATCCTTTATTGCAAGGATTTGTATGAGCCAATTGTGAAAGACAAGATACCCACAGGTGTCACGGAAGAAGAATGGAGAGTGTTGCATGTAAAGGCAGTAGGTATGATTCGGTTGTACATCAACCACAATATTTTCCATCATGTTGCAAATGACACAAATGCTTATGAGATGTGGCAGAAGTTGGAGTCCATGTATGAGAGGAAGACATCAATGAACAAGGCCTCGGTGATCAAAAGACTTGCAAAGCTTGAGTACCGAGATGGCACAAGTGTGATTGAGCACTTGAATGTCTTCCAATGCCATATAAATCAACTTTCAGCCATGAAGATCAACTTTGAGGATGAGGTGCAAGCATTGTTGCTGCTGAGTTCCATGCACGATAGTTGGAACACGCTTGTTGTGTCACTTATCAATTCAGCTCGGATGGGAAGCTGACTTTGGAGATGGTGAAGAACGATTATGCTGAATGAAGAAGCCAGAAAGAAGGAAAAGGGTGATGCCTCTTCTCCGATGCGTATGTGGCTGAAACCCATGGGAAGAATGAGAACCGTGGACACAGCAATACAAGATTTCAGCAAGGCAAAAATCAAATCCAGGGGAGATCAAAGTCAAAACAGAGAAAAGATATTACTTGCTTTCATTGTGGCAATCCGGGACACATAAAGAGCGAAAAGCAGAAGTACAAAAGAGAGCTTGCAGAGGGGAAACTCACAAAGAAAACCGAGCAAAAGGCTGAGAGCAGTTCAGCCATGACCGCAATGATGAGGACTATCTAGTCATTGAAGATGAAGATTGCTATAGTGCTGTTCGTGATGATGCCATGAGTTGGGTTGTGGATTCAGGTGCGTCCTTCCACATCACATCACACAAGGAGTATTTCACATCTTACACTAGTGGTGTTACTGGCCAAGTGAGGATGGAAAATAGTGGTTCGTCAGCAATTGTTGGCAAGGGTTCTATATGCATTGAAACAAACACAGGTTGCAGATTGGTGCTCGATGATGTGAGGCATGTTCCCGACATAAGGCTGAATTTGTTATCAGTGGGCAAGCTTGATGATATCAAACATCCTAGTTATTTTGGTGAAGGAAAATGGAAGCTCACCAAAGGCTCTTTGATTGTGGCTCGAGGAAGTAAGCAAGGTAATCTCTATGTGACTAAAACCAAGTTGTGCAATGAGGTGTTGAATGTTGTTGAAAAAGACACTTCGGTTGAATTGTGGCACAAGAGGCTTGGGCATATGAGTGAGAAGGGCATGCACGCTCTTGCTCGCATGGAGTACCTCCCTGAGTTGAAAGGTATATCCTTGAAACCCTGCGCACATTGTTTTGCTGGCAAACAACACAGGGCTGCATTTCGTACACTCCCTCCACATCGTGCAGATAATGTTCTTGATATTGTGCACACTGACGTTTGCTCCATGACTGAAAAATCTCATGGTGGAGCATTATACTTTGTGACTTTTATTGATGACCATTCCAGAAAGGTTTTTGTGTATGTGCTGAAACACAAATACCAAACGTTTGAAGCCTTCAAGGAGTTCCATGCCAAAGTTGAAAGAGAAACAGGAAGGAAATTGAAGTGCGTGAGATCAGACAATGGTGGTGAATACAGAGGTCCTTTTGAAAGGTATTGCAGAAATGTTGGCATCAGGCTTGAGAAGAGTCCACCAAAGACACCCCAGCTCAATGGTCTTGCAGAGAGAATGAACAGGACACTCACAGAGAGGGTCACAGCTATGCTCTCTCATGCTCATTTACCTAATTCATTTTGGGCTGAAGCATTGATGAATGCTATGTATGTGGTTAACCTATCTCCCTCAGTTCCTCTTGCAGGTGATATTCCTCAGAGAGTTTGGTCAGGGAAGGAGGTATCATACAAGCACTTGAAGGTCTTTGGTTGCAGGGCATTTGTACATGTTCCAAGGGATGAGAGATCCAAGCTTGATAGCAAGACAAAGCAGTGCATCTACCTCAGCCAACCAAGTGAAGAGTTTGGCTACAGGTTGTGGGATCCAGCCAATAGAAAGATTGTGAGAAGCAGAGATGTGGTGTTCATTGAAGATGAAACAACAAAAGATATTGGGAAACCAGAGAAGACAATGACCAGCACACCTCAGGTTGATATGGATCCAATCTGTCCTCCTCTCGTGCATGACAATCATGGGGGTGATGATGACACTGAAGACAGTGGAGATGCAACTGATCAAGGCAGTACAAGTCAAAGTGGCGAGCAGCCATCAAGTGATGATGATGATGAAGTTGGTAATGATGATGCCAACGAAAATCCACCGATTCACCACCGATTACAACAAAGAAAGAAGAAGTGAAAGAGGACACATTCCTTCTTCTAAATATCCACCACGTCAATATGTGTTGATGATGATGCAGTGAGCCCGCATGCTATGAGGAGGCGATGTCGATGAGAACAAAGAAGAATGGTCAGAAGCCATGCAGGATGAGATGAATTCCCTGTATGAGAATGATACCTTTGAGTTGGTGAAACTGCCAAAGGGCAAGAAAGCACTCAAGAACAAGTGGGTGTCTGAGTGAAGATCGAAGAAAACACCTCACATCCAAGGTACAAGGCCAGATTGGTTGTGAAAGGATTCAGTCAGAAAAAGGGCATTGATTATAGTGAGATATTCTCTCCAGTGGTCAAGATGTCTTTGATCCGAGTTGTGCTTGGCATGGCTGCCACCATGGACTTGGAAATTGAACAACTTGATGTGAAGACAGCTTTCTTACATGGTGACCTAGAGGAGGAGATATACATGGAGCAGCGGAGGGATTCATGGTTGCAGGCAAGGAGCACTTAGTTTGCAAATTGAAGAAGAGCTTGTATGGCTTGAAGCAAGCTCCTTGGCAGTGGTACAAGAAGTTTGAGTCTTTTTTGACTGGGCTTGGTTACCATAAAGCACAACCTGACCATTGTGTCTTTATGAAGAGGTACGCCGAGGGTGACTTCATTATTCTCTTGTTGTATGTTGATGATATGCTGATTGTTGGAAATGGCACAAAGAGGATTGCTCTCCTCAAGAAGGCATTGAGTAAATCATTTTCCATGAAGGATTTAGGACCAGCTAAGCAAATACTTGGCATGAAGATCTCCCGTGATAGATCAAAGAAGCTGCTTTGGCTCTCACAGGAAAGATACACTGAGAAGGTACTTGAAAGGTTCAATATGAAAGATGCAAAATCTGTTATCTCTCCGCTTGCAGGCCATCACAAACTGAATTCAAAACAATGTCCTACAAGCAAGAAGGAGAAAGAAGAAATGAGGAAAGTACCTTACCAATCTGCTGTGGGCAGTTTGATGTATGCCATGGTATGCACTAGGCCTGATATTGCCTATGCAGTTGGAGTTGTTAGCAGTTCATGACAAATCCAGTAAAGCTCATCGGGAAGCGGTGAAGTGGATTCTCAGGTATCTCAAGGGTACTTCTACATCTTGTCTATGCTTTGGAAATGGTGATCCTGTATTGCAGGGCTATACAGATGCAGATTATGCAGGTGACAAGGATCGTAGGAAGTCCACATCCGGATACCTGATGACTTATGCAGGGGGAGCAGTGTCATGGCAATCAAGATTGCAGAAATGTGTCTCTACATCAACTACAGAAGCTGAGTACATTGCAGCAGTTGATGCTAGCAAGGAGGTTTTGTGGATGAAGAACTTCTTGCAAGAGCTCGGTATGAAGCAAGAGAAGTATGTTCTATTTTGTGACAGTCAGAGTGCTATTCATCTTGCCAAGAATTCAAGCTATCACTCTCGAACCAAGCACATTGATGTGAGGTACCATTGGATTCGAGATGTTGTGAGTTCCAAGTTGCTGAAACTTGAGAAAATCCATACCGACGACAATGGTTCAGATATGATGACCAATATATTACCAAATGAGAAGCTACAAGCATGTTGCAAGGTAGCGGGCATGGCGGTGCCCCCTCATGAGTCGGAGGGGAGATTTGTTGCGATATCCTCCTCATGTGGGCTGTGAGGAGATGACCATTTGAGGCCTTTTAGGCAGCCCAAAGAGGTGCATAAGCCCACTACCCATTAGGGTTATGACCTAGGGTCATTTTAAACTTTGCATATGTGTGGATGGGGATGCTTTACCCTCCTTCCAGCAGCCACCACCAAGGGTGACGAAAATCAGTTCATCCTCCAAGAGAGAAGAGAGAAAACCAAGAGAGCAAGGGAAGAAGAGGAAGATTGAAGGAAGAAGCAAAGAGAGCTCCTCCCCAAGGTTGTGATGGTCTAGATCCAGCACCTTGCCTCCTTCAAGCTTCAGTTCCATCATCTTTGGTGAGATTGTTCCAATCCCTAGTTCTTGAGCCCCAAATCCTGTTGTGTTCATCCAAGATTCAGAAATCTTGATGTATGAGATCCTCTAGTGCTGTCTAGAGAAGAACTTGTTGTATCCCACATTTGATAATAGTGGAAGAGGATTTGGGTGGCTTCGGCCCGTGGTTTTTCCCCTCAAGTTGAGGGGGTTTCCAGACATTCAACACCTCATTGTCTGCTGAGTAACTTTTTCTGCCTCCATATATGCTGCTGCATATGTTTCCTTCCGTGCTAAGCAACGATCCTTGAATTAGTACAGGATGTGGTGCTGAGATTACTTGTTTCCGCTGCAGTTTTCAGTTAACCACAAGTGTATTTGTGTGCTAATTCCCAACACCGAGACAACGACGGCGGCCGTAGAAGTCAGGGTGAGGGCATCGGCGTGATTTGGAGCCCAAAGAGCTGGCCGCACTGCTATTTATAAACCAAAGTAAGCCGAGTGTCATTTCGCGCCCACTCGGCTTGCTGGGAGGCCAAACGTTTTCTAGTATTGAAAAAGAAAATCGAAAATATAAGCCGAGTGTCCGCGGAGCGCACTCGGTTTATACCAACGGCCGTCAGGCTAGCCGTCAGGTGCGCCGACGATGGACAAGTGGCAACAGACTTTGCCGACGTTGACCTCTATGCCGAGTATATTTTAACGAGCATCACGGCTTACTCGAACGTAAGCCAAGTAGCTCTTGTAAGCCGAATATCTTTTGTTCGTTCTCACGGCTTATGCTTACGTAAGTCGTGTCCCTTCTGTTTGCAATGTACATTTTACTCCGTACTCGGTGTATCCTATCGTAAGCCATCAGCTCGTATTTTTACACTCGGCTTGCTGCATGATACTAGGCAATGTGTGTTTTTCTTGTAGTGGTTATAGGTAATGTTTGTGCGGGCGAAAGAGTGACAACATAGTTGCTCCAGTTCAATTGCAACCTCTTTACCGAACTCTTTGGAGTATTTTTTTCAAGCAAAGATTGATACCATGAAGAAGGTGTTTTCAATAGATTCAATGTAATTCTTAATCATAGGAGTTGCTTTGTATTTTCTTGAATCTGAAGTACAAATCAGTGCACTTGTAATTATTATGAGTATAAATAAAGTTATAGGTGTTTCTCCAAATAAAAAATAGTGTGATGAAAAATGGGAAGTAAACCGAAAGTGATCTTCTGAGCGCGAGCACTTGTGTCAAGCGGCCACTGCTACGACGTCAACCAAATGGGCTCTGCAGACGGGGTGGGCCGTCAGCTTGAAGATTCTGGACTGTTTGAATTTCCAATAAGATGCACGCACTTTAAATTCCAGCACACAAACATAGCTGGATTACCTCAGTTTTAAAATTCAGTATGCACGTCCATACTGATAAAAAAATCAGAATGCATGATCGTACTGTCAAAAAATTCAGAACACATCAGCATACTGTCGAAAAAAACTCAGAATGCATGCCCATGCTAACAAAAAAATTCGGAAACAGACATCATCCATACTAGGTTGGTACCAGTTTGAACATCCACCCAGAGGAGTTTCATTTTTATCCAGAAACGAGTCATTAACAAGACATTCGGCAATCATGCAAACAAGACAGATTTTACAGGAAATCGACATTCTCGGCGCACATAGACACACTTAGCTACACAACACACTGGTCTACAGTAAAGAAACGATCAAACAGATAGCTTAGTAAGGGACATTGTCGTCGGTCCTCGCATGTTGCTTATCCGCAGATCGCCTACTCTTTGTGACCTTCAGTGCTAGGGTTTCTCTGTACCTGGCCGGTTTACGAACAGGCTTCGAGATATCAACCCGGTCCGGGAAGGTTGTCCTCATATGCCCTTGCTAGCGCAAATCGTACAGAGCCTTGTCTGTATGGCGCCTTGTCTCGGCTAGTTGTTGGCGGCCCCATCTCCTTACGTTTTTTTTTTGTGCCAACAAACTAGTGAGCCTGTCGATGCACATAGGTTGTGCAGAGAGATTAACAATTGAGAAAATGTACAATACATACTTTGAACAAATTTTAAAATTACTTTCATAACCTAATAGTATATGTTTCTGTATATTATTTCAAAAACTAACAGAACAAAAAAGAGAAGTAAATATCATATATTCTTAGAATACACAAGAACACAACTAACCAAAAGTTACCAGTAGCAGCAGGCACCGTCAAGTGAATGAAGCCCAACAACTGCCACTTCGAGGATGGCGCGGCACCGCCGAAGTGTCGCAAATTCAAGATTTTGGTGTGCCGGTGGAAATCCTACATCATCTTATTTCGTCGTGTGTGTGCGAAGATTGGCTAGCGATGCTTCTGTCGGGATCGAGGCAAGTGGAGGTGACAATATGATGACTTTGACAATGTGGTGCTTCTCGAGCACCCGGTCTCGAGCTCCAGGGTGAAAGCCCTAGGTTTGACCATTCTTGGTTATACCTAGCAATGGCGGCATTTTTATATTGTTACCTTGTTGATGGCATTGCTTGGAATTTGCTCGGACATGAACTTCAGGGTGAAAACCCACGATCTGGCCTTCTGAGCTTGGATCCGGCAATGGCGGCGCTTGCGTGTCGTTCCCTTCTTGAAGGCATTGCTTCTGAAGAACCTTTCTTGTAGTCTTCTGTTGTCAAGAAATAGTTAGTGCCGATGGTCGTTACCGTTTGATCGTCTTTTCTTTTTTTTTCTTTTTCTTTCTCCGTCAAGGCATAGCTTCGGTCTTATATGACTTTGCTTTTTGCCGGCGTTTTTTTTAAGTGTGTTAGTGTTGGCTGTGTGCATCCTAGCTATGCAGAGGCTGGATGTTCGCTCATTGTGTTTGTATCCGCTTGATGCTTCATTATGAGTTAATAAACCATCCTTTATCGAAAAAGTGAATGAAGCTACAACACGCTACTAAAGAAGCAACCGCGCAACCCCTGCTCCCCCCTTCGCGCACATTTGGGCTGGCCCATGTGCGGGCCGGGACGCTGCCTGTTTCCTTTGTTTTTTTTTTCTTTTTTCAATAATTCGGGATATCAAAAAAGTTGCTAATTTTAATAAAGCTACCATGATTTCAAAAAAAATATTCATGATTACAGAAAAATGCTCTGGAAATCAAAACCTGTTCATGAATTCGTAAAAAAATGTTCATAATTTAAAAAAAATCACGATTCAAAGGACTCTTCGCTAATTAGAAACATGTTCTCGATTCAAAATGTTGTTCGCTAATTCAAAAAATGTTCACGAATTTGGAAACAACGTTCACATTTCAGAAAAATGTTCGCTAATTCTAGAAAATGTTCAAGAATTTGAAAAAAAATGATTTTTAAAAACTTGCCTTTAATTTTAAAAATATTCATTATATCCAAAAAAATGTTCATGAGTTGAAAAACATATTCATGAATTAAGAGAATGTTCGCAAATTTTTAAAAAATGTTCACAAATTTAAGAAAATGTTCAAAAATTTGAAAAAATGTTCGTGAGTTTTCAAAATTGTCCATGATTTAATAGTAAAGTAACATATTAGTAAAAATGAAACCAAAATTTTGGAAAAAAGTTCACCATTCTGAAAAACAATTTTAAAAACAAATCACGAATTAATAGATTTTCGAAAATTGGAAAACAAGAGTAAAAATGAAAACATAAAGTAAAGAAAAAATGAAAAGAAAACTGAAAAAGGAAAAGAAAAAACCAAAAAACGAAAAGAAAAGAAAAACCAAAAGAAAAATAGAAAAACCGGGTCCAAGGAAGGTTCTAGAACCTTCCCAAAACCGGTAGAAATGGGTCGGCCAGAAATAGTAGCGAGCGAGGGGGGGGGGGGGCGGGGGGTACGCGCTACCTCGCTCGCGGGCGCGGTACGAGCTATATGTTGGGGAACGTAGTAATTTCAAAAAAATTCCTACGCACACACAGGATCATGGTGATGTATAGCAACGAGAGGGGAGAGTGTTGTCCACGTATCCTTGTAGATCGAAAGCGGAAGCGTTAGCACAACGCGGTTGATGTAGTCGTACGTCTTCATGATCCGACCAATCCAAGTACCGAACGTACGGCACATCCGGGTTCAGCACACGTTCAGCTCGATGACGTCCCGCGAACTCCGATCCATCAGAGCTTCACGGGAGAGTTTCGTTAGCACGACGGTGTGATGACGGTGATGATGTTGCTACCGACGTATCTGGAGTCTGATTTCGCTGTGAAGCTTGAGTCCTACCTACTCCCTCCGTTCCTAAATATAAGTTTTTCTAGAGATTTCAACAAGTGACTACATACGGAGCAAGATGAATGAATCTACACTCTAAACTATGTCTACAAACATCCGTATGTTGTAGTCCATTTGAAATGTCTAAAAAGACTTATATTTACGAACGGAGGGAGTAGTTTAGAATAGAGTAGGAGTTGTACTCGAACACGAACATGCATGCATGCGACCGTCACTAGTGCAGAACCAGGCAATAACACCGGTTCGTAAGGACCTTTAGTGCCGGTTCCATAACCGGTTCATAACCGATTGAAAACTGAAACACACAGGTCAATCAATCGCACCTTCATTTCAATACACGTCTTCTTCTTCCTTTGTCGGTGCTTCCATTCATCGACAACCCCGTTCATTGCGATTTTGCTCCTTGGTCGACAACCGAGCTAGAGGCTCAGCAAATCATCGTCGTGAGCCCTGACGAAGTTGCCCCCGGGCGAGTGGGGCTTGTTGTTGAAAAGCGCCGGCTAGACTGTCTTACGTGCCGCACTTCCACTTGGACTCCTGTGGACACTAGTGGTGCATCACCCTGCTTCCGTGGGTACACGTGTGCATATTCGATGTGGACTTGAACAGTAATCTATATTTATACCTACTAATAAAACAATGTGTGTTTCGCCAATTTTCCATCCGATCACCGTCGAAAAGAAAATTTTCTTATCCGAGGTGGTACTAATTTCTTATGCGTTCGTACGTTAGAAAAAAAAAAGGTTTTTCCAGAATTTCGTCCATCGGCTACGCACTGTGGCCCAGCGAAGCCAGCCCACTTATTTTTCTGCCCATGCAGCTACGAGAATTCTATTTTCCGCACAAAGCGACAATAATTGGAGCTTCGCACAGGACAAGCAATAATGGGCTGGCCGATTTTTCTTTGTTTCTGTGTTTTATATCTATTTTTATTCTCCTTCTCCTATCTCTTTTTTCACTTCCAAGATTATTTTTCTAATAGAATATATTCCATAAATTCAAAATTCACAAAAAAACGTACATAATTAATAAAATAAATTGTAGGAAATTTCAGAATTCCAATTTTTTTTGCAAATATTCGGAACTTGAAAAAAGTTTCCCATTTTTTCAAAAATGGTTATTGTTTTTCAAAATTGTTCTAATTTATAAAAATAAAATCACAATTTAAAAATGCTCCAAATTCGAAAATTATTCTTGTTTTAGTAAAATTTTGATAATTTTAAATAATTTAAAATGATACGATTTTTAAAAAAAGTTTATGAATTTTCAACACATGTTCTCGTTCTAAAAGAAATGTTCAAAAATCTGAAATAATGTTCATGTCTTTATATAAGAAATTGACGTTTTCGAAAAATATTTGTGAATTTTGAAAGTTGTTCCTGTTTCGAATATTGTTCACGTTTTTTTTCTTCTGAAAGTGCAAACAGTTTTCAAAAAGGTGCTCAGGATATGAGAAATGGTTCATGTTTCCTACAATATCCAGAAACTTCATAACTGTAAAACCTTATCGATTGAAAGGAAAAGCAGATTCAGTAACTTGTGTTTTCTCCATCGTGGTTTTGGGAAAAATATATATATACGACATGTTTATTGTCCTCCGAATCCTGTGGGTTTTCGTGTAGTGAGTTGAAAAGAGGCCTTTGCCTCTAATAAAATCAGTTTGGGGGAGGATTGATTGATGGATGAGATGAGAGAGCCGTTGTGCTGGGAGGGGAGGGGAGGGCCCACATGGCAGTGAGGTGGGTGGGAGGGCCAACGGCTCTCCATCATCTCTCCCTTTCACCAATTGGATTCCCAACCCCACCACACCCACTGAGAGTGAGAGTGAGCTGGGAGCGGGGAGGAGCGGCGGGCGGGTCAAAGCCCTAGCCTTTTTCCGGTCAAACCAAATCGATCCCCTTTCTTCCCCGCCGCGGAATTGGCTCCGGCTCCCGGGCGGCGGCGGCGGCGGCCGGCGGGCGACGATGAACAATCCCGACCTGTCCAGGTGCGCCAGGCACCCGTCGCAGCCGCCCTTCACGGGCTTCTGCTCCGCCTGCCTCCTCGAGCGCCTCTCCGCCGCCGCGCTCCCGGCCACGCCCCCGGCCCCCTCCCCGTCCCCCCTCCCCCCTCCCCCTCGACCGGTGGTAGCCGCGGCGCAGGAGGTGGCGGAGGAAGGCGGGGGCAGGACCACGCTGCTCCGCCTCTTCCAGCTCCACGACCAGCAGGACCGGCCCCCGCCGCCCCGCGGGCCCGAGGACCAAGATCCCGACCCGCCGCCGCCGCCGCTGCAGCGGAAGCGCTCCCTCCGCCAGTCCTGCGAGTGGATCGTCTGCTGCGAGCACGGCCACGACCCCGCCTCCTGGCTCCCCTCCCGCCAGTCCTGGGACGCCAACGACTCCGCCTCCGCCTCCGCCTCAACCTCCGCCGCCGCCGCTGCGCCCACCACCGCCGGCACCACCACCGCCCCTGCTTCGACCTCGGCGCTCGTGCTCCACTCCAGCTCAAGCAGGGCCCCGCTCAGGCCGTGGTGGGACCGCACGCGCCGGGCGGCGAACCCGGTGGCGGGCTTCCTCAGCAGATCCCTGTCCTCTCAGTCCTGGCGGGAGACGGACGCCGCGGCGAGGTCCCGGGCGCAGGGGGGCGCCGCGGCCCGGGCCAACGGGGGCAGCCACTCCGTGTCCTCCTCCGCCGGCGGGGTCGACTCGGAGGTGTCGCCGGCCGACTCGCTGCACGCGCATGTACATAGCGCCGGCCGCCGCCACCGTGGTGACTCCCTGCTCAGGAGGTTCTACTGGCTCGGCCGCAGCAGCAGCGTCCACTGCCCGTCCCCCCGCCGGAGCCCCGACACCGGGATGCTGCGCTTCCACCGCACCCCTTCCACCACCACCACCAGGAGCAAGACCCAGGGGAGGAGGCGCCTCAACCTCTTTGCTGCTCGCAGCCACAGACATCAGCAACAGCAACATTAGCCATGGACAGAGAAATGTTTCTCCTGCTGCACAATGTGTCCTGGTCCTGGTGTAAAGCCCCTCTTCAATCAAGTTAACCAAATTCTGCTCTTCCATGTCGTCGCAACGATGTTTCAGGTTCACTAGCCTGGTTGCGCAGGCGTCGATAGCCCTCCACTGTCAATTCAGAATTTGTTGTCTTCGCCGTGGTTTGCCGATGATAGTTCGCTGCTGGCGACAGTAATCAGGCTGCCATATTCGACAACGTCGCGACCGACGGTGCCTGGGAGTGGAAGATGCACGCTAAGATGTCCCGTCATCGGTAACTTGTAGGTGTTAATAATTCGTCCCATTCTTTGTACTATGTATGTTATACAATAAACTGCTGGATTCAGAAACTGAAATAGAAGCTGATAATAGCTGACCCTGTTCGTTCATTCTTAAGAGTTATGGCTGATGGATGGAGATTCTTCTGCTGTTCTTTTCGTGCTGTGGATGGAAATTCTTCTTTCTCTGCTTTAAGTTCATCCTGATTCCTTAATGAATTCCCTTTTGTCCAGCCATGCTACAGCTGATAAATATCTCTTGCATTCACCTGGTTATGACATTTTCACCTGTTTAATGGATACATCATGAAACTCATGGTTCTTTTGTAGTGGTAGTGATGGCAGAATCAACTGTCAACTTAAACAAGTCTGATACTGGCTCGCAATGGGTTTTACCTAATTGTAGGCTGTTTTGCCCAAAGTTCTCTGCTGTTTTGCTCTGGTTCACTATTCTTCTTCTATGACACTGGTTCATTTGTGTCGATGAATTTTAGTTAGGCTATTGACCAATCTGGTCGTCTATGTTTTATTGCATGATATTGCTACAAAGGTGGGCACATCCAGTGAATACTTACTCATGACTTTTTGCACTGTATTAACAGTCATCCAGTGGAACATGTGCTGTCATGCTACTATCATGTTAAAGAAGGGCCTTTTACAAACTTCTTTTCCCCGCCAAAAAAAAACTTGATGTTTTGTTGATGACTGATGAACACACATAGCTGTTTTTCTGTGGTAGAAATTCTTCTTTCTCTGCTTGATAAGAACGCAAGGTGTTAATACTTAATAATCAGCCTCATTATTTGTACCATGTATGTTATAGAATAAACTCCTGAAACTCTGACATGCCAAAATAGAAGCTGATAAGATCTGACCATGTTCGTTAATTCTTCAAACTGACGATTGATGTGCACTCTCTGCTGTTTTGCAATGGCCTCAAACTGATGGACATTCTTAGTACTATGTATGTTATAGAATAAATTGTTGGACTCAGAGGTACCAAAATATAAGTTGATAATAGCTGACCATATTCGTCCATTCTTCAAAGTGACGACTGATGGACACTCCCTGCTGTTTTGCTTTGGCTTCAAACTGATGTAAGCTGATAATAGCTGACAATATTCGTTCATTCTTCAGAGTGGTGACCGAGGGGCGCACGCTCGGCTGCTTTGCTGTGGTTGAAAATTCTTCTTCTATGCGTGCAACAGTCTTGAATGAGTTCCTTCTGTTCAGACATGCTATAACTTATAAACAGTATGTGATTTCCACCTGCTTGTTGGATACAGTTTGAAACTCAAATTCCTGTTGATTGTCAACTTAAAAACTCTGATTCTGACTGACGATAATAATTTTCAGCTAATTGTAGACTATTTTCCAGTTTTGTCATCTTTGCTTTATTGGCACTTCCAGTCAATACTTACTTATGACTTTACATTGCCAATCCAACACAAGTCACAACTTCAGCACTTCTGTCTCAGTTGTTATGACAAAGAAGGGATGTTACTATGAATTTTCAGTTTTAAACTTACGTTTGGGCTAATACCCACACCCACTTCAACGTAACGAGTTCTCTATTTTCTTCATTTGATCTCATCTGGGAACGTAGTTGCTGATGGCACTGGTGAGGCATGTAGTTGCTGCCTGATCAGATCACTCACCCATTGTATTGATGAATGAGATGGAATCCTGAAATAGGATAACTGCTATCAACAATCGTTCAAGTTATATTCAAATTATGCCTGCTTGCAAAACAAGCATGGCGGGCACTCCAAGATGTGTGTTCTCTTAGCGAGAGTATCCTGAAGGTGTGTTACTACCCCAATGGCACGTTATTTTTTATCATCACACGAGGAGGTGTAGCATTAGCATGGCTGATATTACGTTGCTGCAGAGAAGAACAGGGTCATGCAGGGAGGGAGGGAAATTGTTGTTCCCAAACCTTTGCCTTCTGATGTTTACCACTGAAGATGCACGATGAAATATCAGGTGCTAGGATTTTACCACCCAAGAGATTTTCTCCAGTAACCAGGCTGGACTACTGAATGCACCCGAAAAAATGCCGCCTCCACACCGCCTCCGGAATCCTAGATTGACCAGGGACTTATGAGAGAACCCCAGATCCACGCCGCCTCCAAGGATTTACTGGCTCTACACACCAATTGTCGCTACCTGAATTTAACACTAGAATTTCAAAGATTCAGAGCTATTGGCTTAATTTGCTAGGGTTTATATAGCCAAAGGCCACTGGAGGCTAGATCCCCTACAAGTTTAATTGCTGCGTAGATTAGTTTCAGTTTTAGGTATTTTGTGCAGACTGCTCAGTTGTGCGGCTACATCTTTTTAGACAAATATAAACATGTTTATTTAAAAAAACAAAAAACAAAATTGGAACCTGCATTCCATTTACCACTCTCATACTCATACCTGAAGCGAAAAATAATAATATTTTTATCTTTAATTGAAAGCTACATATGGCCAAAGGTCAAAACTGAGCATGCATTTCTTTTTCAAAAAGAAAGAAAGAAAGAAAATTTGGAACCTGCATTCCTTTACCACTCTCATACTCGTACCTGAAGTGAAAAGTGCACAGTTTTGACTTAGTTACAACAAACATTGTCAGTGACTTGAAGATGAAGAGTTTGTACTTAACCAAACTGCTGTTTTCGTTCATCACCAAACTCTAGTCCCTTCCCTTGAAATCAACCATGGAAACTGAACCGGCATTACTACATATATACTGGATTCTGCAGCTAAGCTTAAGGATAGAAAATTGATTGCCATCAAATCAAACAATTCTCTGATCAGCAGCAAATCCAAATACTAGATGGAAATGGTCCAGAATAACACCTGCAAGATAGATTACTTAAGCCGACTTAACACCACGGAGCAGCAACACTAGTTGCTGTAAACATGGAGCAGCAACACTACACTGGCTGACTCAAGATAGCAAATTAAATAACAGAATGCATGCATGCAGTAGCTGCAGTTGAGTTCAGAATGACTTGTTGCTAAATCATGCATTCAGAACACTGCCTGGATCTTCAATTGCCTGTTATACATGTAACGACCGGATTTGTGCTTCATCATACGGAGGCCACACATTGTCCCTGCTTTGCCTTTGCCGCCACTCTCGTTGCCGGAGCCATCGGTGCCACTGTTGTCTTTGTCTTTCCTGCCATTGCTGAACGCTACCTCCATACCAGTGAAGAGGGTAAATTCCTTGCGAGATGCAGATGCAATGGTACCCAACATGTCCATGAGGATGAAGCTGCCAGAACCGAGACTCGCGACCTTGGACCTGAACAAAATGTCGGGCTGCCACTCGTCTGGCAGGTCATCACGAGCCCAGATCCGCATCTTCTCTCCGAGGCGGTGGGCAAGAAATGAACGGTGTGATGGTTCCACATGGAGTAGTCGAGCTGCGGCGGCCTTATGAGCAGCTCGGTCTTTGGCGGATCAATCTTGGGCGCCGCCGCCACCGCCGCCGCCAAATTAGTGCTGGAGATCCTTCCTCTTGTCGTGTTGGCCTCGGCGGGCGTCAGTACCTTGCCATGCGCGGCCACTGGTTCTGCCGTCGGGTGAAAAAAATTAATCTTGAGGAGGTCCAAGCGCCGGAGTGAATACAGGTGCCTGCGGCCGTCATACAACCCAAGGTTGAGGATCCGCCGCATGCCAACCCAAGGTTCACGATCTCCTTCCTGTTCCTGGGAGGGTAACAAGTAGTAGTAGAGCAAGTTGGCACAGATCTACAGGCGGCGGCGGCGGCGGGGAACCTGGAGCAGAGCGGCGGCGACGGCGGGGTACCTGGAGCTGAGCGGCGGCGGCGACGAACCTGGAGCTGAGCGGCGGCGGCGGGGAACCTGAGCGGTGTTGTTGGGTCGGACCATCATGGGCTGGGTCCAATGCTTTCCTTGTATAAACAAAAGATATTTCCGAATTTTAAAAGTGTTCACAAATTTGAAAAAATATTCACATATTTGAAAGATAATATTCTCCAATTTTTCTAAATTTTGTAAAAACTTTCACCATGTTTTCAATATACTCCCTCCATAAACTAATATAAAAGCGTTTAGATCACTAACATAGTTATATAGATACTCTTATATGAATCACCGGAAGGCGGCAAGACCTTAGCAGGCAGCCACGAAGGAAGGCCGCCTCCTAGCAGGTGGCTGCCCCTCCCCTCGAAGTGTGTGCCCCATTAACCAGAAGTGACGGGTGTGGCTATAGTGATTGCCCGCCAGGCGGCGGGACTGTAGCCATGCGCCCCCTGACCAAGCCACCGCCATCAGGGCGAGGCCACAGTGCCACGGGGGCCCCGTTCGTTGTCCAAGCTCACGGCTGTCGGCAGGACCCACCAGGCGACGGGCCCCAGCTGTAGACGGAGAAGCTGGAGCACATAGACACTGACGGCCTGGTCATACGACCAGCCGGATTACCATTGTACCCCTGGGGGTAGGCCTATATAAACCCCCCAGGGATACCCATGCAAAGGGTTCAGCCCCTAGATCATTTCCACCCCCCATAGCTAAGGAGGAGCAGAGCTAGCTGCCTTCTTCCTCCTCTAGCCCGAATAGCTCAAGGAGCAACCTTGTACTTGCTATTTGACCATAGTGATGCGAAGACCCCGCAGAGCAGGATTAGGGGTGTTATCTTCTCGGAGAGCCCCAAACCTGGGTAAGACCCGGCGTCGATTGAGGTCTTGCCTACTCCCGCTTCTAGACCCCGACAACGTTCTATTGACCCCCTACATGATTAGCCACCCGTTGGCATATATCGAGGAAATACCACGACAAAGGTGGTATACTGGCGTCTAATGCAGTTCGTTAATTAGGACAGAAGCATATATGTGAAAAAGGAAAAACATGCATAGAGAAAACTTTAGTAGATGTATTTTTCAATCATCCATTCACCCAATCAGTATTAGCCAGTAGTACCCAACTGCAGAAACTTGATTGGAGGGAAAAGGGTGTTCTAAGTTATAAGAATTGTGGTCAACGTGGATTACTTGCAGAGTTGCAGTCATATATTAGGCATATTCAAACTCTTGAAAATAGCAATAGCTATCTCGATAATATTCTGAGAAGGGAGTAATAACGCTTACTTCCTAAAAAATACGTTAGATAGTTCAGGCATTTGTTCAAGCATCTTATAGGCAATCTAGAAAGCTTGGACAAAATGCGTTCAAAAACATTGTACAACAGAATGCACCAGTTACTAATTCATCAAAAGAAAACATAAGAGTATGGTATAATAAATCACATGCCCTTGTCCGATCAGCACGTAGCATGCATATGGAATACAATGTCAGATATTAAAAATAGCATATGAAAAAGTCATCTGCCCTGCTACTGTCCTTTTCTCCTCCATCCACCCATCATGATGTTTCTTCTCCACATGATACCCCATCTGCCTCCATTGCACATAGATTCGTACAGGTGGAGAAGAAACATCATGATGGGTGGATGGAGGAGAAAAGGACAGTAGCAATGGGGTTCATCCTGCGGTAGAGTAGATGATGTTTCAGGGCATCAATCGCTTCTTCCACATAAACGATGTCGCAGATCCGATGCGATCGCCGACGCTCCAAGGATGGCAACGGCTCCGGTGTTCCTACAATCAGGAGGAGGCGGCATCAAATGAAGGAACCGTGGCGCGGGAGGAGGCGCGCGAGTGAAAGTGCCCTCAACTTGGGGAAGAGGGGATGGGAAGAATACGGTGGGGTATACTTCTCTTAGATTAGTTATTAGTTGGGCAACATAAATAAATGGGAGGGAGGGAAAGCAGAGGAACCGAACCTGATTGCAACTCGTAGCCTGGGGTGAATCGGATCGAGGTGAATAGAGAACTACTGCCTCGACGGGATCCACACTGGAGCAAAGGGAGGAGGATCTGAACGACGGGCAGCGGCAAGATCCTCGGTGAGCCCTGTGACGGCGCTTCTGTTTGGTGAGAACTCAGCAAAGGGTAACCGCCGTGGCGAAGCCATCATCCACTAACGAGTGAGATACATGCCTGGAAGCAAAAAGGTTTCAGCTCAACATCTCAACAGAGATATATATATATGTGTGTATGCATGACAAGACAAAATGAAAGGCAAAATGATATCATATATATTTTTCAGATAAAAGGCATTTTACCCAAACGGCCAGTCTACCAAAGACCCCATGCATGCATATTCAGTATTCCAACATTCAAGCAGAACAAAAGATAACATGCTTTGCTGGGGTTTCCAGCTTCAACATCAGCACCAAGGCAAACTAGAGAAACTGCCAACATGATCTCTAGGCCGCATCCGTCCTGCGCCTCTTGGATCCAGCATCCCCGGCTTCAGCTTGCCCAACTGCGCCTGTATTACTCTCCCCTTGCACACTGGCGGCCACTGATGCAACTGAAAGAGTGCAGAAAAGATATATTTAGTGGGATGGATGACACATAATAAACTTGAGACCAAACTTAGAACAGAAAGTAGTCAAAGCCACTAGACGATTGAAAAAAAACATGGAGATGGACCATGGTTGGGTTGGTACTATATACAAGAAGTACGAACCTTCACCGGCTTTTGAAGCAAATGTGGAAATGAGCTCCTTGAGAACCGAGGCGCGGCAGGTCCTGATTATCTGCTCCAGGCCATCTGCCGTAAAAGCTTTGTGCAAATTCGTGTGAGTTTTGATGAACTCCAAGCAGGCCTCCTTCAACCAGCGGCATCGTCTCCGCTCAGCCACGACAATAACGTCTGCAACCCTGTTCTTGCATATCAGATTGGCAAACTTCTCTTCACAGATCAACTTCAACTTTTGGAGATCGTATCTTTCCGCAGCTTCAAGCAACTGCAGCAGCCAAGCTGCATTTTTTAAGTCAGGCATTCCGTCAGTGTAGATGAAAGTAAGCAAGCTCACAAAGACACTTGTTTCGATGCCATCAATCTTGACGACACTTGGTGCAGCATCGCCCTTGTCCATGGCGCCAAAGAGCTGTGTCTTGAAGACGGTAGAACGCGCTGCAAGCACGCACCGGTGTGCAGCAAACTCCTTGCCGCCAACCTCGAACGTAATGTCGGCACCCTCCTTGCTTAGGAGCAGGTCGCTAAAATGGCTTGGCAAGTCGGACGGTGGCAATTTGATGAACGGACGAGCAGGCTCGTCGTCGTCGTCGTCGTCATCCTCCTCCTCTTCTTCCTAATCGCTCTCGTCGTCCTTCTTGTCAAGGACAACGACATCACACCGTAGTACGAAGCTGTCATTCTTGAGATGGCTTGATCTTTCGAAGGCCTCCCTTGTCACAAATCTTCCTGGCTGATCATCAGTATGACGGTCAACATAGAAGTAACATGGGTGCTTTTCACGGATGAGCTTTGACACTCGCAACTCAGGCTGGCTAATGAAACTGAAGACAACGTGAGCCTGGACATAGTTCCTGAGATATTCGTCCTGGGCAAGGAAAAGCGAGATAAACTCTTGGTCATTCTCGCCATAGCCATTAGGGTAGTAGCGGACCTTCCAGCGACGGCCTCCAACGATGAAAGGACGAGACTGGATCCACTTCCCGTTGGGAGTTGTCTCTTTGGTGCGGGAGTAGCCTTCGACAACGAGCAAGTGGTACCCGCTGTCGGCGCCGCAGTTGAAGACGGACTCGGTGGAGGCGCACAGCTTGCCGTCGGCGATGAGAGACACGCCAGCGAAAGCCATGCCTCACAAACCTCCCGTATGTAGTAGAGCTGCGAGAATCATAGATGAGAGACACGCCAGTGAATCGCATGATATATGAGATGGAGTCGTCGGTGATGTCTGCATGCACTTACTGATCCAAGAATGGAGGATCGCCGGCCGGGGTGGGAGAGGATGAGACGAGCCGGGGAGGAAACGGCGAGAGTGAGGTTCAGGGAGAGGAGACGGCGAGGGTGAATTGCTGATTGCTGAGAGAGGCTCATCTATATAAATGCACGAGCACAAGCACAACCTCGTTGTGTTCAAACGTAGTAATTAATCCAGCAGCGGCCATTCGTCTCCTCGAGAGCTGAAACACGCCCAAGTTATTTACTCTACGTTAATGCGGGCTTTACAGTTACGAGGAGATCATCCTACGAGGCTCTATCTTAATCCTAAAAGTTAACATTCAAAATCCAGCCGTCAACAATATCAACCCACAAAAAATACCCGAGGCCTCATGCCGGCGACACAAACTCCACCAACAGCTACTAACCCTATGATAAAAGACAAACTCAAGACAAAAAGTACACAACCTCTTGGTTATGCCAACAAGAAAGAATCATCGCACGTGCGCCAATAAAGACGAGTGAAACCCAATGTTGATCTTGGGATTCTCATCCTCAAAACCAAGCTTCGATCCATCACCTTTAGCACGGACACAATAGGCACGCGTCGACATAGCCTGATTAGAGATCTTGTGTTTCCACTCGAGTGCGCAAACTCATCTTTGAAGCCGTCTCTACCATCATCTCTTGTCCGGCTACTGACGCCTCGATAACCGGATACCTCTGGAGAAGACACTGGAAGACAAAGACGTATCATACCGTCTTGCCTCCCGTGACTCTCGTCACATCACTTTTGATCCAGTAGCAACAGGAAAAAAAAATGACACCTCCACCAGAGCCACCATATAGTACCTGCTAATAGCATGCATGACTTGATGTCCTTGCATGACACGTCATACGTAGCACCCGCTGGCTCCGGAAGAGGCGCATGTGTCAGCTTTCGAGTGTTTGCTCTCCCATAAGAGTGGTTGGGTAACCCTAAAGTGTAAGAGTGAATTAACCCAGCATAAGTATTTCTCTCGATTGAGAACCAAGGTTTATCAAATTAGTAGGGATTTCTTCTGCAACCCAAATCCTTAATACCTGCATACCAAAAAGAAAAAGATCTTACCCCCAACATTTCGAAAGGTTGACAAGCTTCTTGAGTGAGTGGTAATGTAGCCAAAACAAGGTTTGCTATGAAGTGAAAGTCATGGTTGTACTCCCTCCGTCCGAAAAAACTTGTCGGAGGAATGAATGTATCTAGACGTATTTTAGTTCTAGATACATCCATCTTTATGCATTTCTCCGGCAAGTATTTCCGGACGGAGGGAGTATGTGGGTAACATGGTAGGCTTAAATATCAGGAAGGTAACGAGACAATGAGAGCATCGAGAATCTAGCAAGCAGAGTTAGTACCTGCATCAAGGGTAACAACCATCCTTGCCTGACCAATTCAACCTGGTGAGAAGGGGGATTCCTGAATTGCCGGTGCGCCGAGTTAATTACGTTACGGCAGGATCTATAATTCCAAGCAGACCATCGGTTCTGTTTGAGATGGATTCATTTTGTCTTTGTGTTCAAACTGGTACTGCACTACTGCTGCCTGTATGAGTGCCTGTGTGTTTCGCCTCAAGGGGATTACGGCCGCCCTACACCGCCCATGCCACCACACCGACCGCCACGAGCGGAACCATGGACGTCCATGATGATTCCCACTGTTATATATCCTGTAAGCCTTGGAGCCAATGTCGTAGCCCATGCACATCATGGTGCGCTCCTGACGTCAGGTTTATTCAGCTAGGGCGCGCAGTCTTGATGTATACCACACAGCCGAAGATAAGGAGGAAGTGCACATCTGGTTTCACCCCGTACCATGCCTCGTATGGCGTCATATGCCGTCGACACTTCTCGTGAAGGAGATCTTGAGGATGAAGACGGTCGTGAGCACCGCCTCCCCCCAAAACATGCTCGGCTCCAGCTTCACCTTCAACATGCTCTGTGCCATACCGAGTACCGTCTTGTTCCGCCTCTCGACGACACTTTTCTGCCGGGGCAAGTACAGCGCGGTGAGGTGGAGCAGCACACCTTGCTGGGCGCACTGCTTGTAGAACGTGGGTGATGTGAAGTTGCCATCACGATTGGCGTGCCGTGCCTTGTACCGTGCCTTCTATGGGAACGGACGGCATCATTGCTTCCAGGCAAGGACCGCCTCGCACAACCCATCAGCGTGCTTAATGTGCAGGAGTCACACATGAGCATAGTTTTAAATAGCCGGCTATAGCCTTTTCAGCAGGGTGCTGCTAAATAGCCTCATGTACAAATAGCCCTCTACAGCTGATTTGGATATCCGCCGCTATTTAGCATAGCCCGCTATTTAAAACACTGCACATGAGGCTACCGCGGGCCATCCTTGGCATGCCCTTGAAGTGCAGGTGTCCAAGCCGCGCGTGCCAGTGCAATGCATCATAGACGTGACCCATGGAGAGGCACACTGGACGCGCACATGAAAAAGGTAAGCCGATACAAACTGTTTGGCGAGCGTTTTACCTTCACGAGCAGACAACTGCGCTGGTCTCGGATGGTAAGCGTGCCACGGCGGATGTGGATGTCCTGCCGTCAAGCTGACCGAGGCTTACGACGCTGCTCTTAAGCATCGGGATGTAGAAGACCTCGGTAAAGGAGCGGTGATCAACAACAAAGACAACCATGCCACGTCCATGGATGTCTACCCATCATGGAGCCGTCCACGAAATGTACCTTGTCGGCGACCGAGCGGTCTAGCTCGACAAACGCGTGGAGGGAACTAGTCTTTTTTTTTTGCAGGGTGTGATAACCACCCCCTCCTCCTTGAGGAACTAGTCATATGGTTCATTGCGTCGGTGTCGAGGAACCACACCTTGCCCTGCTCGACATCATCGCGGGCGGGTGTGATAACCACCCCCTCCTCCTTGAGGAAGACTTGGCCTCCCGTGTGCACGTACCGGGCGTGCATCGTGGTCTCCGTGGTGGGCCTGGCGGTGACCATGGAAGCCGTGTGTTCATGAACGTCCATGACACACACCACAATGAGCCCAGGGCCGTCATCATCCCCGGCCTGGACAAGGTCTCATTACCCTGCTTCTTGCAGCACTCACAGACACTTCTCCTTGTCGATGATGTCGTTGTTCGGACCGCGCACTGGCAGGGCCTGTTGTCGAGGATTCGCGCCCTTTTCTCCATCACCGATGCGGCCGGTGCCATGGATATCACCGTTCCCAGCAGTGCCGCCTCCATGTGCTGCTTCTTCCGAGCCTCATCCACGCATGCTTGGAGGTGGCCCGTGACCTCCTCGACCGTGAGCATGGCCGGATTGAGCAGCGTCTCAATGGAGAAGGCAATCTGCACGAACCGGCCAGGAGGTAACGTCAGCGAGGAATTTCGGACTAGTTTCTCTTTGTCAACGACGTCGCCGATCCGAGCAGCATGCTGGACGATCCTACATCCTAGCTGATGGCGCACAAATCACAACCGACTGTAGGGGAGCTAAAACCATAGTTTTAAATACCGCGCTAAGGCTATTAGCGGCGAACCTCTTCTAAACGCTATAGCGTGCTATAGCGAAGCTATAGCGCGCTATTTAAAATGTTTATTCATTTGTTTGGACTAATGTCTCTTAGCGCAAGACCTTTTATAAATGCTATAGTGTGTTATAGCGGAGCTATATCGGGCTATGCTATCTAAAACAATGGCTAAAACTTTGCTGGAAAAAACGCACATCTGCTAAGTGCTTAAGTGACGAAACTCAACGTGTCCAAGACACGTAACACCTAACAGAAAAACTGAGATAGGGAGGGAGCCGGGATTTAGAGACCTTTTATGGTGCATCAAGTCAATTTGGACCGTTTGTTTTTGTGGTTGAATGGCCCAGATAAGGCAATACTACATCAAATTTCTGGTAGTATAGTGGGTAGTTAGGGGCATTTCAGGTAGTTCGTTGTTTTATCAATCTCAGACTTCCTGGAGACAGGTGGTTGTTACTATAATGATTGGGACGAGCCGGTGATGTCATCCCTGTTCCCACCTGAGAGGCGGATGCACCTGATTCGCGAGGTGCTGCTGCACTTCACATGCTGGCTCTGGTCGAGAGATGTGCGCCGCCTGTGTCGTCCCGTTCATCGACTGGCTGAGCTCCGCCGCGTCGATACGGTATATGCATGCTGACCTCCTAGGGAAAATGCATCCTTTGCTTCCCGCACATTGTTTTTGCTTGAGGTTGTGATATTTGTTTATGTTGGAGGGGATTCGAATGTGGCAGCATGCATGTCTCGCAGCCAAGACCCTTCCAACGAAGTGTTCTATATTAGGATTCCGGATGCACTAGCCTCTTAACCACGTGGGTTCAACTTGACTGTCTTTTTGCTGATTAAGAAATGATCATTGGCTTAATGGTTCTACGTACGTTGCTTCTGTGATTACATTAGCATCGTGGGCTTTGGTCTTGAATGTTTTTCTTTTGTTTTAGACTTGTAACTTTAGTTTGTTTGTCCTTTAACCTTGATTCAACGAAACATCAACGTGTGCTTTCGCTATAGCTTATTGGACCGAGTTGCATGGTTGCTCAAAACGCACCTGTTCCTGCACGCTGTCCAGAAAATTGCAAAGACAGTCAAACAAAATTCCACGTCAAGTTGCACTATCTCTATTAATTCCTTAGTTTAATGCAAGTTGCATTTCTTTGAAGAGAAGTTCACCTACCGATGAACAAAACTTTAGTTTTGTTCGCACCGTTAACCGCATGTGCCGATCGAGGCCAAGTCATGGGAAGCAAGCACTAAACCTTGCTAATTGATTTCCTCTGCTATATAACTAACTCCACAAGTCACTTGTAGCAGATATGCCGTTTCTTGCTTGAAACCATGGTGATAAATTTCATTTGCTGGCAAAGTACCAAACTGGCATGGATCTTGGCGCTGCTGCTCAACATGGTCATGATGATTCAAGTCTACGGCCAGCCTCCATCTTCTGGTAACACAAGCCATATCCTCCTAGCTTTTCCATTATAGATCCTACAGTTCTTTAAGCTATGCTCCATCTGCATACAGTACAGTTCTGTTTCCTTCAACATGCAACTTAAAGAAATCTGAACATCCATACATTATTATCAGCTTCTCAGTATCAGCTAATGATATTTTTTCCACGAATGCGCAAATCTTGCGTATCATTGCATTGATAGAAGGAGGCAGAATCCTAAACTGTTGGAAGTTGGAACACATGAAATTTATACATATTCTCCATTATATAGGGTTCATAAGCATCGACTGTGGATTGAGAAACAGCAGTTCCTACAACGACAGCGCCACTGGGCTACGGTTCGATCCTGACAGTGGATTTGTCGAGGGTGGCATGAGAAAACAGATTTCTCAAGAGTTTGTGGCTGCTGCCTTCAATGAGCAACAAAAAACCCTGAGGAGCTTTCCTGACGGCTCAAGGAATTGCTATACACTGCCATCCACCATCGGTAAGAAGTATCTATTGAGAGCCACGTTTACTTATGGCAACTATGATCGGTTGAACAAGACTCTGGACGGGTCGCTGTTTTTGTTTGGGCTCCATACCGGCGTTAATTCCTGGGAGGCGGTGAACTTGACAAAGTGGGACCACACGAGTATACTATGGAAGGAGCTGCTCACCGTTGCTCCGAGCAACTCCTTGTCCGTCTGCTTGGTAAACTTGGGTTCAGGGATTCCCTTCATATCCTCATTGGAGCTAAGGCCACTCGAAGATACGATGTACCCTTTTGTCAATACTTCTGTTTCAATCAGCCTTTTGGCTCGAACCAGATTTGGCAACGTCGCCGACTCTATCACAAGGTGAGATGAGGGGTCCGTCAATAATAATATTGGAGTAGATATAAGTTGTGTCTGCCAATGGTTTTCGATTCAGTTTGCTAGCTTAATGCACATATAGTGTTTGCTGCTTTTTTCATTTATCCTGCAATTGCTTCTAACAAAAATGATAGTAGTAATTCAATCTTAATACAACTGTACCATGCTACCTATTTATTTGTCTTTTTTGTGTCCTTGTTGAGCAATTATAGGATTGCTAATATTTGTTGTGTTGTTCTGTTATATTGATCCGGCCCTCATATAATTTATATATAGAAGTACATGGTGGGGTAGAGACTTTGAGTACAAGACAAGACATTGCATGTTTAAACTAATTATATCTCTATCTTCTTATCTCTAACTCAAATTCATATGTATTCTAACACTTGTGTTCAATTAATTAGGTATCCAACGGATAATTATGACCGCATCTGGGAAAGCGACTCCACATCATACCCCGGGGTCATCCTGAGCACTACCAATAAAGTGGAGAGCCTCCCTGGCAACAACTTCTTCAATATACCGTCGGTCATCATGCAGAATGCCTTGACCGTAGACATGAACTTCTCCAGGTCCAGGATAATCATCACTCCACCAGAAGGTCCCAATATAGACACTAAGAACATGCAGCTTCTCCCAATCTTTCACTTTGCCGAGATCAATGGGAGCAAACCAAACAGGAGGTTCGACATCTACAGCGCCGACGAATTGCTCTTCTCAGATTTCTCCCCTTCACGATTCCAGGTGGACAGCATGCACCAGAACGGCCGGTTCTTGCGCAACCCAAATGCATCATTCCTCCTGAACAAGACGGTCAGCTCGACACTCAAGCCATTGATCAACGCGTTCGAGTCCTACTCCCTCGTTCGGATGTATAACCTCACTACTGACTCGGAAGATGGTAAGCTGATGTATATACTGCACGTTCATTACACACTTGTCATTTAGTACGTATATGCAAGACAGATTCACATCATCGTGATGCAATTTATTCAGTTGCTTGAATAGCACCTCCAGCTGCATGCACGCGTTTATAAAGAAATGTTAATGACCGGGATATCACTGTGTAGGCCCCCAAAGGTTCTCGACTCCATTTGGTATTGTCACGATCTGCACTAAAGTAGTAGAAACAAGTTCATCAGCCGGTGGGCTCACTAGTTGAGTAAACCAAAATATAAAGGTCAAATTGCCAATGAGCCATGGCCAAGACCATAGTTGAGGAATGAATTCATACAATTTATTCAACTATATGAAAAGATAAATACTTGCATCTGGAATAACTTTGCAAATTGTTATTATGACCTGCCGCCTAGGGTGTTGGAGATGCTTCGGCTAGCGAAAGGGGAGAGATGGGAGAAGTTAGGGTAACTTCCAGTATACTTCATTCATGGCAAGTATCCCCCTGTATACACGGAGACACCCCGAGGAAATCCAAACCTTGAAGACTAACCTCTATCTTTAGAAGTCCAATCTCGAAAACGGGAAGGATGCCCTCATATAACACAACTACTTAACTTAATGTTTTCATATTTTTAATACATATAAGCCCTATAACCAACATATACATGTTTTTTTATTCCAGGTTCATATTTTTCTGTGTTTTTCCTGTTGTAGTCAATTACATGAAAGAAGTCAAGAACCACTACAATTTGACACGGAACTGGAATGGAGATCCGTGCTCCCCAAGAGAATATTCCTGGGAAGGTTTGACTTGCGACTACTCAAAGAGCAACCGGAATCCCAGGATTGTTTCAGTGTAAGAACATAATACCATATACATTTGAAATTAAAGCATTGGAGTTTAAATTTTTTAACAATTGAAGTGCATAAGTTTAATGCTTCACAAAAGCCCCCTCCTGACTTAAGTGTTTCTCCAAATATATACTGTTATGTATAAATATTTAACTATACAAACACTTGGTCCTGTTTCTTACAGGCAAAGATCTTTATAACATAGATAATTTATTTGAAAAGAAGAACATGTAATTTATTGTAAACCTTGACCACCGAAATAAGCTTACATAATCTTGAAAATATATGTCAGCTCGATGAAATCACTAGATTAATAGAACTTGTTGTAACATGAGTTGCTTTCGCAGAAATCTCTCTGCGAGTGGATTGAAAGGTGGATTAGCCGTATCTTTGATGAACATGGTATCACTAGAATACATGTAAGTGGTACTTACCACAATATTATGATATGCTAGACAATTATTGCGATTATGTTGGCATATTTTTGACCCTAAGCACAAAACCTATATAGGGATTTATCACACAACAATTTGACGGGAGCTATTCCAGACTATCAACTAAAGTCACTCAAAATTCTGTAAGTCTGAATGCATATTTGGTTGATGATATTGATTTCACGTGAATAATTTTAAATATTATTTTCCAGCAACTTGTCAAACAACCAGCTCGTTGGGCCAATCCCTGATTCTATTCTTCGAAGATTTCAGGCTGGTTTGCTTGAATTAAGGTTTGCCGTGCTGTATTGTGCAATTCGTTGATATATTTATATTTCTGATCAAGCTGAAAAACACACCAATAGGCTCAACCCAAGGTTCATTATCACAGAAATAATGGGCATTTAGAAACAATAGTTGCAAATATTATATAAATTATTGGTAGAAACACATTATGTTTCTTTGGCATGCCTTCCCAAACAAGAGCTACACATGCTCACTTTCTACCTGTGCAGCAACACACTTCCATAGCTCAACCAGCTATATGCATAAACTCTCGTCAAATGCAACTAAGTTGTGTGGCACCCAATTAGTGTGCCACAAAATAGTCGTACTTTTGCAGTTCTTATTCATCCAAACGTACCCAGGTAACATATACTAGCATCTAGTAACTATAAAATGATTTATCATTTGCGAGCCTTCAACATGAGAGGAAGATAATGACCTATTCATAATGGGATGCGATTTGAAAACCATGCAGTCTGTTAATTTAGAGGTTGGATGTCCTTATAAGAACTATTAGAGGGTTAGTCGTGCTAGAAAAGGGAGGTATGTTACAATCATAATTTTGTAGAGCCGTTGCAGCTAATATGTTTGAGAGATTATTTATAGATATGTTGTGCATTTGTGTCACAAGATTGGAAGGCAACCCCATATGCTCAAAAGTCAAAGATACATACTGCTCAAATAAGAAGAAGAATGCCATACAAACAATGGTTATTGTAGTGACGGTTCCTGTGGTACTGGTATGCCTCATAGTATTGATGTGCATAATCTGGAAGTTATGCTGGAAAGGTAAAATATAACTTTTACGCTCTAAAATCCCCTTTCGTTGCTGCAATAAAATTAGGTAGACATTAGACAACAAATTCATGCCTAAACTTTCATGTAACGTAACTTCTTGACTATGCAGGGAAGTCAGACCATGAGGATTATGGCATGTATGAAGAGGAAACTTCCCTACATGTTGACATCAGAAGATTCACATACGTAGAGCTCAAGCTCATAACAAATGACTTCCAATCTATCATTGGAAAAGGAGGTTTTGGTATTGTTTATCATGGCAAACTGGAAAATGGTGATGAAGTAGCCGTTAAGGTGCTGATGGAAACATCAATAGCGGACTCAACAGACTTCTTCCCTGAGGTATAACACGAAACCAACATGGTCAAATCATGGATTCTTCAATAGACAATATACAATAAATCAGCAAGATAAATATACCCTTTATGTAGTCCATACGCAATAAATGCAATTGGCTTGTATGTTTGGTAACTATATGTATTCCCACAGGTACAAACCTTGTCCAAAGTTCATCACAAGAATCTTGTGACTTTGAAAGGATATTGCCAAAACAAGAAGCGCCTCGCTCTCATTTATGACTTCATGTCAAGAGGGAATCTTCAACAACTCATAAGAGGAGGTTTGCTTATTAATTTATACCTTTTATTAATGTTTATATCAAACATTGTTGACTTGTTAGGTTGTAGTTAAATTTGTATAGATGTTGTTTATGATCTAAATCAATAAATTTTAACCTTCAGCTAAACCTAAAACCGGTAATATCTAAAATGCAGGTTGAAAAATTCAGGGTTTTAATTCCTCCAGAACAAACAACCAAAACAGACACCTTGACCACATGGTCTAATTAACCCTTGGGATACAAGTACTTCTCAAATTATATGAATATTTGGCGTTTTGTAGAGTAATATAAAAAATCATAGGACATGTCCATAAGTAAATGCATTTGAGTTGCCTAGACTGTTATTGTTACTTTGAGTAAATGCATTTGAGTTGGTGGACCTAATTTACTGTGTATATATAGATGATATAGTAAGAATTAAGGCCCTAGCTGCACATTCTTGAAGTCACAACCATGGAATGTTAAAATTAATTGTTCATAAATATGTGGCTAACAAACTGATGAAAGCATAGTTACACTCCTAGAGTCATAACCATGACATGATGGAATTGTAAGCATCTTTCAAAGCCAGCAAGAAAGAAATCAACTCTAGAGGAAAATTTTATTGTAAGCATCCTTCCATGTCCACCGAGGAAAACCTTTGGGTCATTGCCAGAGCAAAGAACTAGGGTATTTTATTGCATGTGAGTAATCCACATGTCGTGTATTTCGGTGGCTTGTAACAAACTCTATTCTCTCTTATTTAATGGATGAGGCAAAACTTTTGCCTCTGTTTCAAAATAAACATGGCCGCCTCTTCATATTCCTCTACACCGCTGGCCTCCAGCCCTTTCAGCCAACAAGTCACGGACCATCTCACCCAAAACAGCATCCTCCTCTAGAAGGCCCAAGTACTCCGACGGACTACACGCAGCAGGATCTTCAGCTAGCTCAATGGAACCACCATCCGTGATGGAATTACCATGATCACCAGGTACTCGCCTATGTAATGGGGTCTATCTCCTAAGAGGTCCTAGATAAAATCTCCTACATCACCTCATCGCCGTTGTGGAAATCCATCACCAACATGTTCTCGTCCCAATCTCAGGCGAGGATGATCGAATTGCATACCCGGCTCGCAAACACGAAGAAGAGCAACATGTTAGCCACAACATAGTTCACGACGATGAAGGGGATTGTGGATGAGATGGCTGCAATCGGAAAGAAGTTAGATGATGATGATTCAATCTTAGATCCTTGCTGGGGTGGACAATGACTACAATCAATTTGTCGGCGCCAGCTACGCCATATCTGGTCGTGGTGATCAGCCACCTCTCACCATCGAGGAGCTCTACGGTGCTTCTGTCGGTAAAGGGGTCTCTTGACACCCAGAACCGGGGATACACAGCCAACATAGCAAACAAAGGGGGCGAGGATACAACATCGGACCTAACTGGAAAAACGGCGGATCTGTTAGTCGCAACAACAGCGGTAATGATGCCTATTCAGGAGGTGGTGGTGGCTATCAATCCAATGGTCGCTAGAGAAAACAAGACAACTATACTAGTTACTAGAGTGGTGGTTGCTATCCAGGCAACGACAATGAAGAAAAGCATAAAATTTGTCATCGAGATGGTCATGCTATCGCTGTTGGAAGCAGTTTGATAAGCACTGCCATACACCCACGACAGTACTGAAGAACATATCGAACAATGCCGACACGTCCTATGGAGTGGAAACAAACCAATTGGTACGCCAACACATGGGGGAGTGATCACATTACTAGTGAGCTAAACAAGCTCATAGTTCATGATCGCTACAATGGTCAAGATCAAATTCATGCTGCTAATGGACCAGGTAAGCAAATAGCACACCGACGGTGCTAAATCCGCCAGATATCAAGGTAGGGGATTCTAAGCTAGGCATCTAGGAGCGTTTGGAACAAAGACATGGGGTTTACCTAGTTTTAGGCTCTCTGAAGATCGAGCATTTTTGAGATGGCAAAATCACAGTCCCTTGCCTCTCATGATTGATCTTCCTCTTCGCCATTCGCATAGCGGTTGGGAATCTCCATCAATCGGCTCAGTGTAGAAACATCTGAGTGAACAAGTAAATTCAAATCATGTTATCTGACACCTTGCTTAAAAGCGTGAATCCCCTTATGCTCATTAACATTCTGCACCGAATTATGCAGTGTAATCAATCTCTAAATATACCCTCATAGAGTCTCACTCGCTTTCTGAACACAAAGTTGCAGCTTGGTCAAACCTCGAGACCACTTGTAAGTGCCTCCAAAATTCTTCGCGAACACCTTGTGTAAATCTTCCCAACAGTAGATATTGCTAGGCGGTAGCTAGTCGAGCCAAGCTCGGGAAGATCTCTCCAACATAAGTGGCATGTGCTTCATAGCAACCTCATCATCACCACCGCCGATCTAAACTGCAACACGGTAGTCGTCAAGCTATGTCTTGGGCTTGTAGTTCCCATTGTACTTGTTAACTCCAGATGCTGACAAGAACTAGTGTGGAATTGTGGATGAATATACTGACTGGAGCATAACAAACCCGTTCATAACAAACCCGTTCTGCCCGACCTCGGTCCTCTTCGGACTGAGTCAAGTGATCTCAAGCATCATAGGGGCCATCATCTCATCCTTGCGGTGAACACGTGCACCCTCATACGTGTAGCAAAAGAATATTGAACCAGTTGTAATATGTGAAATATATTTGAAACGGAAAAAATGGAACATGCTAGTTACCCAGTGACAAGATCCTCGTAAATACTGAATAAACTCTAGACATTTCTATTTACATATATGTAATCCTAAACCAGAAACCGATGTGAGGATATTTCTGAGATCCGCGTAAAAATGGAACCTGTTGTACTTTAAAGATGCACAGAGAGATATATACTGTGTTCACCTGGGTATTACAAATCAATTTTTGAAAGCATGCAGATTCATTTATCTTATTTTACCATATCACGAGAATTTTGTATAAATATCTGTTTAGAGCGTAATTCGACGAAAATTAGAGATTTAACTTTTATTATGAACCCAACTTAAACGTAGCACAATGCATGCACATCTTTCAATATTTTTTTTGCGGGTATTCAATATTAGACCTTACAGCACATCATATTTGATATTACTAATCATATTTAGCAATATTGTCATTTAATTAAATTATAAAATTTTTATAAACTATTATTGTGATTCTCTCTGAAAATAAGCCTTAAATAAATATAAAAGTTAAGTATAAATATTAAATTTATGTTACCTCATCCCATAGTAGGATTTTGATCTAACACAAATAATATGATTTGTGGATGCGACGCAGCAGCATATTGGCACCCTCCGTTGTCGTGTGTCTAATGGAAAACGCCACTTCCGCGAGAGCACCAGTTAGCAGAAACAGAAATAGTTTATCATGAGCGCAATCCTAATAGGGAGGTTGGCTGTGAGCCCGAGCGACGCCGGATCCCACGCTCCTGGACGCCGTCCAGGACGGCGATCGACGGCAGCGACGGAGCGCCCGAAGAGAAGACGGCGGCTCGCGCCGGTGTCGGGTGGACCCGCGCTGCTGCTCGTGCCAGCGACGTCCGTGGCGGGTGTCCCTCCTGTGCCAAAGAGGAAGATGCGCTGCTCGCCGGGAGGAGCAGGGGAGCGGCCGAACGCCCATGGGGCGCTGCTTGTCCCCTCGGCGTCCACTCCAAGCCCTGGACCGGCGCTGCCACTTGCTCCGACAGTGGTGACCGCGCCCGCGGTGGCCATGGCGCGTCCTGGAGTCGGGATGAAGACGAGGCCGTCGCCCCCGGCGCCGGCGACGCGCGTCGGTGCCGGGCTGTAGCCGCGTGCAGGTACATCGACGACGATCTCCCGCTCCTCCTCCTCTGCCGGCGTAAGCAGGACGGCAGCGTGCCATCGAGCGAAGCGGGCACGGGCCATATCCGTGCACACACGGCACCACCGTGGTGCGGATGGAGCGGCAACTGCAGGCTCTGGTACGCCCATCCCGGCGTTTTGCAGAGGTGGAGGGGCACTCGGTCCGGCGACAAGCTCGGGTCCGCACCGGCGGTTGTCAACCGCGTGGCCGGCGTCGGTTCACCGGGCGTGGCATGATCGCGGCATCCAGCGCCGCGTGATGGCGGCGTCCAGCAGCGAAGTTCTGGCGGCGGTTAATGCCAAGGCCAGATACTTGTGGTGGTGCGCCCCATCGATGGCGGACGAACCGGCGGCGCTGCTCGGCAAGGAAGTGACGGCGACCTTCTTCCCAGAGAAGACCAAGGAGAAGGGAGGCGAGGGACGGCATCCTCACCGTTCCAGATTCTTTTCCGACGAGTTCTAGCCTGTCGCTCTCGTTGGAGAGAAGTGCGTGATAACGTGTGAAGAAACAGTGTGAATGAACAATAATCAATCACTAATAATGGATGTCGATGATGTACATGTTTATATCCCCGGAAGGGACGGGTCGCACAGGCGCGACCTTTACAAGCGATGGATCGAAAGAACGCGTCCATTACAATAGGACGTGACCCATCGGGAGAGGAACCGCACATCGGTTTTGCTAAGCAGGGATTTCCATTAATTAAACTAATTAATTAATCCTAACAAGGAACACTATCTGGGTCCTAAGCCTGACTATGCCAGAGATAGTACCAATAAATGCAACAGCAAATATAGACTGTAGTAGAACAATTCGGTACCTAAGAAGCTAACTATAATGCAACCACTCCATTCAATTTCACGAGCAGTGCTCCAAGCTCCTCTAACAATTAGGTGAAACAAGCAAGTGAACAAATTGAGAGGATGATCTAACACATTTAATCCTCGGCTAGAACAATACTTAGAAACAGAAAACTGATGTATATTGAATGAATACTTAGTTATTAAGAAAACCACTGGATTATCTTTAAGGCCTTGTTTGGTACAAAGGGAATGGGATGGTTTTGAGGGGACTATCCCTGTGTGGGCCAAAAACCTCTGAAATCCCAACGAGTCATGGGCTTTCCCCAGGCGAGCTACCCTGATCCACGGAAACCCCTCCGACCCACGCTGTTCAGAGCCCGAGAGAGGGGGGCTCGTGGATTTGGGAGAAAACAATGTTGGCCGCTGCCTGCTCAACGCGCCAACGCCAGACACCTCCTCAACACGCCGCCCAACGACGTCGACGCCGGCGGACCTCCTCCGACATATTGGCCGCCAGTGTATTTTTTCAGATTCATGATCTTCTGCCAATAGGAAAGTGCATAACCGAGTATATTGTTCACTAACTTGACATGGAAGACTAAGAGCAACCTAATTGGTTTCCTTTCTATGTGGTGTTCTTGTTCTGGTTACCTACAAGTAGTACTATTACTGAATTTTATGTGGACTGTTGAATGCTTACTGTCTCTTGGTTGGCTCGTTGCTGGTTAGACCTGCCGTTGCTTGTTGTCGCTTGATATGGGTGAAGACGGGGACCTTGGTCACGGCTCTTTTTATCTCTTCGATGGAGGAACGTACGAGGGGTGGAGGAGGAGGTCGAACCATCACAACGATGGCAGATCCCTAGACATCGATGCGAGACAGCAAATCGTGTCTAGCCACGAGCGACCGTGCCATCCCACAATCCGAGCAGCGTGCTGGAAGATCCTACATCCTAGCTGATGGCGCACAAATCGCAACCAGCAGGTAAGCTAAAACTTGCTTAAAAAATGCTAATCGAACCTATCTGCTAAATGCTTAACTGACGAAACTGAAAGTGTCCAAGATACCTAACACCTAACAGAAAACACAGAGATAGGGTGGAGGGAGCCGGGGTTTAAGCCTACAAGGCTACAACGGCCCTGTCATGTCGTGGGCACGCTCAAAGTGCAGCTCATTCATCATAGCCGTGATGTCGCCTCACAGGTATATTGGGGTTCAAGTGTGCGAGTGTGGACATGCCTGCAAGAAATCAGATGAGTACTGTTTTCTTCTTCTTTTTTTTGAAAAAGAGACTAGTACTGTTATCTTGACGCTGCACGCACTCGAGGAGCATCTCTACTGCACAACTTAACATGTAGAATCTAGGAAGAGATAATGGTTACACGGCAGAACTCGAAACGAGTCCTTCCCAGCGGTGTGGTGGTGCCGTGGTGGCCGGCAGGAGCAACGGGCAGTACAATAACCACTCTCTGGTGACTGCTGGCCAAGGATCAGGGCCGGTGTCCTCTAATAAACCAAGCATGAGGGGCCTTCGTCTTCTGTGGTATTACAAAGATCTTCATTCTCCAATGAGTACCAGAATAAGGTGGATCATTGCTTTGTTCCGATACAATCAAGATTCAAGGCATCAACATTGGTATGGCATGCAGCTCAGCAATTCACAAGGACGATTATATACGCGACGGCGGGCGGTGGCAGGGAACGCCACGCCTCTCAAGGAGCAGGATCGATTTAGATCAGAACGGTTTTGAATTTTGGGAGTACAAAACAGCTAAACCAACAGCACATTACCTGAATCGGATGATAAACCGATGTCTGTGGGGACATTTGCCTGGTTCAATTAGAATGGAGGTTATTTATACCAAAATACTATATAGGTTAAAGTGTCCCAAACATGATAGGTCTTTTTTTTAAATCCGATGATAGTTGGAGTAAGTATATTTAGGCTACGACTGTATATTTAGGGTCAAGCAGGCCCATCGACCCTTCTAAGCATCGCACTTTAATGTAGGGCCTGCTGGACCATTCCTTGTGAGTTGTGACACGGACACAATGAACTTGGCTTAAGCATGCAACTGATTTCTCAGTACTATCTATGGAGCTGAGTAAGCTGGCGGCCGCCCAGACTGCTAATTCATGCGAGCCAACGTAAAGCGTCGTGTGCAATCATGGGACTGATTCCCAAGTCTTGGTCAAGCTCGCGTGGGCTGCTTGGAATGAGTTTAATCAATTAGCTCGCACGTTGTTTTGCTTGGGGTTGTGATATTTGTTTACGTTGGAGGGGATTCGAATGTGGCAGCATGTCTCCCTCCCAGCCAAAGACCCTTCCAACCAAGTGTTTTATATTAGGATTCTTAACCACGTGGGTTCAACTTGACTGTCATTTTGCTGATTAAGAAACTATCCTTGGCTTAATGGCTCCCGCATACGTTCGCCGCGACATTCCCCGCAGCACCACGCCATGACGAGGAGCAGTTGCTTATGTGATTACATTAGCATCGTGGGCTTAGGTTTTGAATGTCTTTCTTTTGTTTTAGACTTATAATTGTAGTTTGTTAGTCGTCCTTTAACCTAGCATAGCAGACTGATTCAATGAAATATCAACGTGTGCTTTCGCTATAGCCTATATGTTGCTTTTTGAACGCTAGCTTGGTTCACTAGGATGGACTCAATGTACGCGTGCGAAGAAAGATCCGCGTGTGCTTTCGCTGTAGCTTATTGGGTCAAGTTGCATGGTTCGTCAAAACGCTAGTGGGAAAAATTGCAAAGACAGTCAAACAAAATTCCACCGCAAGATGCAGTATCTCTATTAATTCCTTATCCTTAGATTAATGCAAGTTGCATCTCTTTAAAGAGAAATTCACTTACCAATGAACAAAATTCCATGGCAAGTTGCAGTATCTCTATTGATCCCATAGATTAATGCAAGTTGCATTTCTTTGAACCAAACTTTTGTTTTCTTCACACCGTACGCATGGAGGCCAAGTCATGGGAAACAAGCACTAATCCGTGCTACTTAATTATATTTCCTTCTTCTATATAACTAACTCCACGAGTCACTTGTAGCAGATACGCACGCCGTTTCTTGCTTGAAACAATGGTGAACAATTTCATTTGCTGGCCAAGTACCAAACCGGCATGGATCTTGGCGCTGCTGCTCAACCTGGTCATGATGATTCAAGCCCACGGCCAGCCTCCTTCTGGTAACACAACCATATCCTCTTAGCTTTCCCGTTGTAGATCCTACAGTTCTTTAAGCAATGCTCCATCTGCATGCAGTACTGTTCTGTTTACTTCAGCATGCAACTTGAATAAATCTCGCGTTACAGTAATCTGAACATCCATACGTTATTATCAGCTTCTGAGTATGCAGTCACACAGCTAATGATCTTTGCATCAATCCCACACTTTTGGGAGATGGAATTGAAACACATGAAATTGATACATATTCTCCATTGTATAGGGTTCATAAGTATCGATTGCGGATTGAGAAACAGCAGTTCCTACAACGACAGCGCCACCGGGCTACGGTTCGATGCTGACGGCGGATTTGTCGAGGGTGGCATCCGAAAACAAATTTCTCAAGAGTTTATGGCTAATGCCAGAAATGAGCAACAAAAAACCCTGAGGAGCTTTCCTGACGGCTCAAGGAATTGCTATACACTGCCATCCACCATCGGTAAGAAGTATCTATTGAGAGCCATGTTTACTTATGGCAACTATGATGGGCTGAACAAGACTCTGGACGGGTCGCTGTTTCTGTTTGGGCTCCATATCGGCGTTAATTTCTGGAGTATGGTGAACATGACAAACCGGGGCGCAAGGACTACTGTACGGAACGAGGTGCTCACCGTTGCTCCGAGCAACTCCGTGTCTGTCTGCTTGGTAAACTTCGGTTCAGGGATTCCCTTCATATCCTCGTTGGAGCTAAGGCCACTCGAAGATACGATGTACCCTTTTGTCAATACTTCTGTTTCAATCAGCCTTTTTGCTCGAATCAGATATGGCAACGTCATCGATTATATCACAAGGTGAGATGGCAGGTCCGTCCATAATAATTTTGGAGTAGATCTAAGTTGTGCCTGCCAATGGGTTTTTATTCAGTTTGCTAGCTTAATGCATATATATATATATATATATATATATATATATATATAGTGATAAGTCTCAACGCGATGAGTAGTCAGGGTTGCTAGATTCCGTACAAATTGTAAGTAAGTGCAAGCCTGTACCATGCTAGCTATTTATCTGTCTTTTTTGTGTCCTTGTGTTTGATTAAGGTATCCAACGGACATTTATGACCGCTTCTGGACAAGTGATTCCAATTCCTACCCCGCGGTGAACCTGAACACTACCAATAAAGTGGAGAGCCTCCCCGGCAACAACTTCTTCAATATACCGTCGGTCATCATGCAGAATGCCATGACCGTAGACATGAACTTCTCCAGGTCCAGGATAATCCTCTCCCTGGAAGCAGATTCCAATCTAGACACTAAGAGCCTGCAGCTTCTCCCAATCTTTCACTTTGCCGAGATCAATGGGAGCAACCCGAACAGGAGGTTCGACATCTACAGCGACGGTGAATTGCTCTTTTCAGACTTCTCCCCTTCACGATTCCAGGTGGACAGCATGCACCAGAACGGCCGGTTCTTGCGCAACCCAAATGCATCCTTCCTCCTGAACAAGACGCTCAGCTCGACACTCAAGCCATTGATCAACGCGTTTGAGACCTACTCCCTCGTTCGGATGGATAACCTCACTGCTGACTCGGAAGATGGTAAGCTGATGTATATACTGAATGTTCATTACATACTTATCATTTAGTATACGTATATGCATGACAAATTCACATGATCGTAATGCTATTTATTCAGTTGGTTGAATAGCACCTCCAGCTGCATGCATGCATGTGTAGGATTTCGGAGATTCTCGACTCCAGTTGGTATTGTCAGGATCCTCATTAAAGTAGTAGAAACAAGTTCACCAGCCGGTTGGCTCATTAGTATACTCAACTCCTGAGTAAGCCAGAATATAAAGGTCAAATTGCCAATGAGCCATGGCTAAGACCATAGTTGAATAATGAATTCATGCAATTTATTCAATTATATGAAAAGATAAACACTTGCGTGTGAAATAACTTTGCAACTTGTTATTATGACATGCCGCTTAGGCTCTTGGAGATGCTTCGGCTAGTGATAGGGGAGATATGGTATCTCCTTGTATATACGGAGACACCCGAGAAAAACGAAATCTTGAAAAATAACCTCTATCCTTAGAAATCCAATCTGGAAAATGGAAAGGATGCCCTCATATAACACAACTATTTAAGTTAATGTTTTCAGCTTTTTAATACATATAAGCCCTATAACCAACATATACATATTTTTTATTCCACGTTCATATTTTTTTGTGTTTTTCCTATTGTAGTCAATTACATGAAAGAAGCCAAGAACCACTACAATTTGACACGAATAAACTGGAATGGAGATCCGTGCTCCCCAAGAGAATATTCCTGGGAAGGTTTGACTTGCGACTACTCAAAGAGCAACCAGAATCCTAGGATCGTCTCAGTGTAAGAATATAATACCATATACATTTGAAATTAAAGCATTAGAATTAACTTTTAAAAAGATTTAAGTGCATAAGTTTAATGCTCCACAAAAGCCCCCTCTTAATTTAAGTGTTTCTCCAAATATATACTGTTATGTATAAATATTTTACAATGCAGATACTCGGTCATGTTTTTTACTGCCTAAGATCTTGAAACACAGATAATTTAGTTGAAATGAAAAGCATGTAATTTATTGTAAACCTTGACCATAGAAATAAGCTTACATAATCTTCAAAATATATGTCAGCTCGGTGAAATCACTAGATTAATACAACTTGTTGTAACATGAGTTGGTTTTGCAGAAATCTCTCTGCGAGTGGATTGAAAGGTGGATTAGCCGTATCATTCATGAACATGGTATCACTAGAAAACCTGTAAGTACTACTTACCACACTGTATTGATATGCTAGACACTTATTGCGATTATGTTGACATAATTTTGACCCTAAAAACAAAACATATAGGGATTTATCACATAACAATTTGACGGGAGCTATTCCAGACTATCAACTAAAGTCACTCAAAATTCTGTAAGTCTGATTGCATATTTGGTTGGTGATATAGATTTCACATGAATAATTTTAACTATTATTTTCCAGCAATTTGTCAAACAACCAGCTCGCTGGGCCAATCCCTGATTCCATTCTTCAAAGATTTCAGGCTGGTTTGCTTGATTTAAGGTTTGACATGCTCTACTGCGCAATTCCTTGATATATTACTATTTGTGATCAAACTAGAAAACAGACCAATAGGCTCAACCCAAGGTTCATTATCACGGAAATAATTGGACAATTAGAAACAATAGTTGCAAATATTATATAAATCATTGGTGGAAAAACATTATGTTCCTTTGGCACACCTTGCCAAACAAGAGGTACACATGTTCACTTTCTACTTGTGTAGCAGCACACTTCTAGCTCAACCAACTATATGCATAAAATCTTGTGAAATGCGACTAAGTTGTGGCACCCAATTAGTAAATAGTCATACTTTTGCAGTGCTTACTGATTCAAGCGTACCCCGGTAACATATGCTAGCATCTAGTAACTACAAATGATTTATCATTTGTGAGCCTTCAACATCAGAGGAAGATAATAACCTATTCATAATAGGATGCAATTTGAAAACAATGCAGTCTATTAATTTAGAGGTTGGAGGTCCTTATAAGAACTATTAGAGGGTTAGTCATGCTATAAATCAGAGGTATGTTACAATCATAATTTTGTAGAACCGTTGTAGCTAATATGTTTGAGAGATGATTTATAGATATGTTGTGCATTTGTGTCACAAGATTGGAAGGCAACCCTGTATGCTCCGGAGTCAAAGATACATACTGCTCAAATAAGAAGAAGAACACCATACAAACAATGCTTATCGCAGTGGCAGTTCCTGTGGTACTGGTATCCCTAGTATTGATGTGCATAATCTCGAAGTTATGCTGGAAAGGTAAAATATAACTTTTATACTCTAAAAACCCTTCCATCGCTGCAATAAAATTAGGTAGACATTAAACAACAACTTCACACCTAAACTTTCATGTAAACGTAATTTCTTGACTATGCAGGTAAGTCGGACCATGAGGATTATGCCATGTATGAAGAGGAAACTTCCCTACATGTTGACCTTAGACGATTCACGTACGTAGAGCTCAAACTCATAACAAACGACTTCCAATCAATCATTGGAAAAGGAGGTTTTGGTATTGTTTATCATGGCGAACTGGAAAATGGTGATGAAGTAGCCGTTAAGGTGTTGATGGAAACATCAATAGTGGAGTCAACAGACTTCCTCCCTGAGGTATAACATGAAATCAACATGGCTGAATCATTTTTTCTTCAATAGAGACTATACGATAAGTCAGCAACATAAATATACCTTTATGTAGTCTATATGCAATAAATGCAATTGGCTTGCATGTTTGATAACTATATGTATTGCCGCAGGTACAAACCTTGTCCAAAGTTCATCACAAGAATCTTGTGACTTTGAAAGGATATTGCCAAAACAAGAAGTGCCTCGCTCTCATTTATGACTTCATGTCAAGAGGGAATCTTCAACAGCTCATCAGAGGAGGTTTATTTATTATTTGTTTACCATTTATTAATGTTTATATCAAACATAGTTGACTTGTTAAGTTGTAGTTAAATATGTATAGAATCTGTTTTTGACTTAAATCAATAAATTTTAACCCCAAGCCAAACCTAAAATCGGTAAAATCTAAAATACAGATTGAGAAATTCAGGGTTTAATTTCTTCCAAAACAAACAACCAAAACAGACACCTTGACCACATAGTCTAATTAACCCTTGGGATACAAGTAATTCTCAAATTATATGAAAATATTGTGTTTTATAGAGTAATATAAAAATCATAAGACATGTCCATAAGTACAAAAATGAACTCCAAAGTCAAAGTAGTCCACCTTTTGATACCTTACTGTCCACATGATTTCTTGTTACATGTGTGGTTGGTTGCGTAGACTGTTATTGTTACTTTGAGTAAATGCATTTGACTTGGTGGACCTAATTTACTATGTATATGTAGATTATGTAGTAAGAAGTAAGGCCCAAGCAGCACATTCTTGAAGTCACAACCATGGAATGTTCAATTAATCGCTCATAGATATGTGGCTAACAAACCGAGGAAAGCATAGTTATACACCTCTAGAGTCATAACCATGACATGATTGTAAGCATCTTTCTAAGCCATTAAGAATGAAATCATCTCTAGAGGAAAAATTAATGTAATAATTTAATAGTTCGGTATAACAAAAACTCTTGTAAAGAGAAGGAAAAGCATCAGTCGCCTCTCGAATATCAAAGCTCAGTTTTATGCAGGTTTAAGATCTTAATATATCAATTGGTTCTATGCTTAACCATTAAGGCATTGTGCATAATTTGTTAGCTTAAATATATGTACAACATGATAACAATAATAGTACTAATAGTGGTGGTGGTGGTGGTAGAAGGTAGCAATGAATAAAATAGCGCGCTATACAAAATAGTGTCGCCCCTCAAAATATACTATTAGCATGCTATAGCGTGCTATTAGCGAGTCATTGTACACAGGTCAATTTAGCGGGACAATTCTCTGCATGCTATAGCATGCTATTTGCGGCGCTATAGCATGCTATTTTTTCAGTGAGTACCAATAATAAAAACATATATTTATGTGCTATGCACGTATCAAGGAACTTATATTAATGTTGTATTTCTTGATGCAGGAGATGACTATAGTGTGAATTGGGAACAACGACTTCATATTGCACTTGATGCTGCACAAGGTCCATATTCCAATTATTTACTAATTTTATGTATTGTATGTACGTATGCTTGTTTTGACTAAGTATGACTTCAATAAACTATAGGGCTGGAGTATCTACATGAGTCATGCACCCCATCAATAGTTCACAGAGATGTAAAGACCCCCAACATCCTTCTAGACAAGAATCTGGTGGGGATAATATCTGATTTTGGGCTTTCCCGGGCTTTTAATGATGCTCACACACACATATCTACTGTTGCTGCTGGCACTCTTGGCTACCTCGACCCTGAGTACCATGCAACTTTCCAACTCACAGTCAAGACAGATGTCTATAGCTTCGGCATCGTGCTTTTGGAGATCATCACTGGCCAACCCCCAGTATTGATGGAGCCTCAAACCTTTCATCTACCAAACTGGGTACGCCATAAGATTGCTTTGGGCAATATTCATGACATAGTGGACAGGAGGTTACTGGGTCAGTACGATGCCAGTTCACTCCAGAGTGTGGTAGACCTCGCCATGAACTGCGTCGAAAACGCAGCCATCGACAGGCCGGCCATGACAGAGGTTGTTTCAAGGCTCAAAGAGTTATTGCCAGTAGTTTCAAGCGAAAAGCTGTCTGTTGCTTCAACTAGTAGTATGAACCCCATGGATGCTGAAATTCGAAGGCAATTTCAGTTGACGATTTCTGGAGAAAGCAACGAGGAGTACTCCTTCAAGTCTGGTTATACCGGTGGGATGTCAGAATTAATACATTTATCTGGACGGTGAAAGGGAAACTCCTGAGTTATTGTTGCATCTAGTTAGTCAAAGTTTGGTAATCTGCTCAAATGTGTCCTTGTTTGTTGTTCATAAACTGCAATCGATCCATTTTATGTTTCTGGCACGTCGGTGGTGTTTTCCTTACTGTTCTGTTTCTGTGTGAACTCTGCTAATTAGTTGAAGTAAATTTCAAAAAGGAAGCATCTTCTTCGGGTGAGAGCTCATGATATATTACTAGGATTTACTATTATCCGGCACCCACGCAGTGGTCCCAGACCAATCCTAAACAAGTTGTCTGCTCAAGCATTGTTGATTTATAATTCTGCTTATTTATCTCTAATATGTCACGCAATGTGTGGAATAAGCTAAAAAAACTATGTGCTCCTTGTACCAAACCCTATGAACATTTCCCGAGTCATGGATCATCACAAAATTATACACAATGGAGTTGCGATATGACTGAGTTCGAACCTGAGTTGTGAAGAGGTCGGTCCTGTTCATGGTCACCGTTTCATCCCACGAGCAATCAGGGGAGGCGCGAGACTCACTCCTGGCAGCTAACAACTCGAGCTAATCTCGCTGACAGAAAACCTGAAACTAACTGACGGAACTGAAGAAATCGACAATAGCTAAAACCGCTGCCATGGCAGCAAAAACAGAAACTCTGCCATGGCACAAAAAACAGCACTACGATGCAGACTTGGGTTTATTCAACAATCACCCCCTAAATCCTAGCCTTCGTACCTTATTTTCTGCATACCAATCTTCTCACGCAGCTGGATGAATCTGATGCGCCCCAAGGGTTTTGTCAGAAGGTCTGCCAGCTAGTTCTCTGTCATGTTGAAATCGACCGACATCTTTTCTTCGTCCACACACTCTCTGATGAAGTGGTAGCAGACGTCAATGTGCTTGCTTCTGTCATGGAGCACCGGATCCTTGCATAGGGCTATGGTAGATTTGTTTTCCAGAAACATCGGCACCTGGAAATCATCACCAGTGATCTCAGCGAGCAGGGGTGCCACCCACACACCCTGGCAGGCGGCCGTTGTAGGCGCGATGAACTCGGCCTCACATGAGGAATGGTCTGCACCCTTCTGCTTCTGCGACAGCCAGTTGATAGAACTATCGCCGAAGAAGAATATCACCGCCGACGTGCTCTTGCAGTTGTCGATGTCGCCGGCCATGTCACTCTCACCGACCCGATGAGCCTGGCCTCATCTGCTCGCCAGCGAGGGAAATGACATCCCAAGTCACACAGCTGTAATTTTGACATTCCAACAAACTATAAGAATCTGCATAAACATTCTAGATGTCAGGTAGTCTACCAACAGTACCTCCCTATAAGAATGAAGTAATAAACATGTAGAGCGTAAAAATTAATCAGACCCATTTCAAAACCAGGATTGGTTCTTAAAAAAAACTCATGAGCTAATATGCAAGCAATAGCAGAGTGCAAACAACACAAAACACAGAGATGCATAGGATCCATCATTGGGAACCACAAAAATTGAGTATAACTGCCTTTAGCTGAGCCAGACCGATCTTCAGCTTACACGATCTTCCCGGCTGGGTTGTGTTCACTGGGCTTGTGCATGTTATTCACAACATTTTTTCTTTAATTGTTTCCTTTTATGCTTCCTAAAATGTGCAAGTTGCAGGGGAGTATCATCTCTCCTATCCTGAAAAGGCATGAGGTTCAGTTCTGGGTTAAAATTACCAAAAATACTTAAACTGAAATGCAAGATAACAGATATCTAGTCTTAACCAATGGTGAGGCATGACACCAAGAATTTTATTCTCGAATTCCCAGCATGCACACTGCCAATTTATAAGACACATTATGTTCCAGTAAGCAAAATAATGCTCCTATATAAACACACACAGCATCTCTATGGGTTGTACCCAAATTAACAACAGACATGAAAAGGTTATAGAATCGTTGGCGTAATCATGCCAAAAATTGTGAACGAAAAACCTTGCTACGCCATAGGGAATCGAGCTCTCAAGATTGTGGAGCAAAAAAAATGAAGGGTGAATGGTGATGTGTAGGGCAAAAGTAAAGCATTGGGATAATTTTTCTTATTTTTTTTTAAATTGGGGTATTTTTTTTTTTTTGAGACGTAGCATTGGGGGGTCACGTCAATTGGAAGGGGACTTGTGATCCCCGAACGGCCCATTGGGCCCATTGGGCTCGTCTCCCGTCCGTCTTGTGAAGCAGCAGCAGCGGTGGCCGCCGCCGGCACACACACTCTGCTTTCTCCCCCTCCCTCCCTCTCCGAGATCCCTCCGCTCCGGTGGGCGGTCGCCGGAGCTCCTCGCCGCCGGCAAGATGCGGAAGCGCGACCTCGGCGTCCTCCTCCTCGCCGCCTTCGCCGTCTTCTTCTCGCTCCAGGTCAGCCACCCCGCTCCCCTCCCCCTCCTCCTCTCTGATCCGGATCGATTCGGAACCCTAGCTGACCTCCTCCTCCTCCGGCGAACTCCTCCGGCGTCGCAGCACGAGGGCGACTTCTCGTTCCGGGAGGCGTGGTACCACCTGTCGGACGACGGGTTCCCCATCAAGCACGACGCCGACCGCCTCCCGCCGCCGCTCGTCGCCGACCTCAACGGCGACGGCCGCCGCGAGGTCCTCCTCCCCACGCACGACGCCAAGATCCAGGTCCTCCACCTCCCGGCCCACGCCAGGCTCGCCACAACCACCCTCGACGGCTTCCACGAGGCGCGCGTCATGGCCGAGATCTCCCTGCTCCCGGCCAACGTGCGCGTCGCCGCCGGCCGCCGCCCCGTCGCCATGGCCGTCGGCGCCGTCGACCGCTCCTACAAGCACGCCGAGGCCCGCAAGCAGGTGCTCGTCGTCGTCACCTCCGGCTGGGCCGTCATGTGCTTCGACCACAACCTCAAGAAGCTCTGGGAGACGAGCCTCGGGGACGACTTCCCGCACGCCGCGCACCACCGCGAGGTCGCCGTCTCCGTCACCAACTACACGCTCAAGCACGGCGACGCCGGCCTCGTCATCGTCGGAGGAAGGATGGAGATGCAGCACCATGTATGTAATGCTATCACCATCATTCATTCTCTGCTTCTGCCTGCATTCCCTTGGTTAAAATCATTCGGCAAAAAAATGTAACCTGTTGATCAGTCCGCAGATCTCTTCGACGACTTCATGACCTCCGAACACGGCAGGGAAGAGCACCGCAGAAGTGCCAACGAGAAACAGGTTATTTATTTCCTCGAGCTCATCTTTTAGCCTGTACTACTGTCCTATTTCAGAAATACAGAGCGGCATATTTGTTGATGATCGCCCCTCAACTTGGTAGAGACCTAAGCTGATGTTGCGCTTTTATGTACGTCCTGCAGGCTTCGGAGGCTGGCAACGTGGACGTGCGTCATTTTGCGCTTTATGCCTTCTCTGGCCGTACCGGCGCGTTAAGATGGAGCCGGAAGAATGAGGTATGCCCCATGTTTAGGAATTTATTTCATGTACCATAAATGGATTTAACATCACTTTCTCTTGTCATATGGCGTCAACACTTCTGTGTGTGCGCTCTCTGTTCCAATTTAGCATGTGAATAAGCTATGGACAAAGTTCTGACTCATATTATTGTTATGGTTTTCTCTTCACATGGCAGAACATCCAGGCACAACCATCAGATGCTTCGGCGATGATACCACAGCATAATTACAAGCTTGATGTTCACGCCCTTAATAGCCGTCATCCTGGGGAGGTGAGAATTATGTCTACCACTTCTTGTAATGAAAAATAATCTGCAGTGGTCATATTCACATTTAACTAAGTCTTATGCTCTGTCACCACTTCTCCGTTAGCTTGATTTAGTTATCTTGATCATCTTCTTGGATAGGTAGCAATGTCTTGAACAGTATCAGTATTCCCTCTGATATTTACGAGAATGATTTGCTTGTGCTCATACTCTACAAAGAATATATTATGGACATCCATTTGTTCCACTTTAGCAACTAAGTCACCATCGTACTCTGCTGCTGCCAATATTTCGCCAACCCAAAAATTGATTATGTTTTGACTAGGGAGGTGGCCTACGTATCAATCTTCATGCCGATTTATGAAAATTGCTAAAAGAAAAAGCTAACTAAATTCTGGTTCTACTTCACGATATGATATGGATACGACCATGGAGATGATATGTGTGTTTATATAGTAGCATTATTTTGCTTACGGGAACCTAATGTGTCATCATTTGGCAGTATGAATGCCGGCAATTCAGAGAATCAATTCTTGGCGTCATGCCTCACCATTGGGTAAGACTAAATATCTGTTATCTTGTATTTCAGTTTTAGTATTTTGGGTACTTAACTCTGATCTGAATTTTGTTCTTTTTCAGGATAGGAGAGAAGATACTTTCCTACAACTTGCACATTTTAGGAAGCATAAAAGGAAAGAATTAAAGAAAACACAAGGAAAAAACGTTATTAATAACGTGCACAAGCCTATTGAACACAATCCACTCGGAAAGGATGATACTAATAGAATATCCAAAGTGATCGGGAAAGCTGCAGATCTGGCTGGCTCAGCTAAAGGCAAAAAGGTATATGGTCTATAATGGCTGTTAAAATTCAAAATGCACCTACCTTTGTGTTTGTCGCAAGTCGGCAACAAGTGCAGTTATCTTGATGTCTGCATAGTGTGGGTGTGTTCGAGTGTAGGAGTGCAAATGGGCACCCTTTAGGGTATTCTCTGATCCTCTTTAGTTCAACTAAATGAACTAAATTTCCAGAAGTCACATAACTTTTCAAAATTTAGTTTATTTGGTTGAACTAAGGAGGGTCAGAGGATACTCTGAGGGTCACAAAGTTGCATCCCTACTCAAGCGAGTATTCTGGTTCTAGATATCAATAGTATGTAGCAAATTGATAACTGTATTGTAGATAACCATAAAAGAAAACCTACTGCGTGTACTTCTCTTCGGAATGCCTGTAGAGCTTATTATTCATGCCTATTTATGGTCAAGTTAGAAATATATTCCAATGTGGCTTTATGTTTGGCATCCACCATCCACTGGTTCAGTGGCACATGACTCTAAACTGATGGCCTGATGCTATTATCTCTGTGATTAGTTTTGTTGGGATAAAGCCTAGTTAGTAGTTAATGTGCTTCATCTTCATCTGTTCTCCATGCCTTCGCCTCTAGGATGCATCTAATGCTGTTGCCATCTAATTTGTCCTCATCAATTTTTGAATGACACATCTTCTATCTGCATAATGCGGTCTGTTTTGGAATTTGTGGTAGCTAAGTACATACTCATGCACTTCTTACAGATATTATCTGTTCTTTCTTTTATTGCACCACAGATTGTACTTTCCTCAAACAAAGTTATAACAAAACTTACTGTGTATACCTTTTTAGGGAGTCCCTATACAGGTTATTATTCATGTTTATTTTATGATCAAATTTGAGATATAATTACAATGAGTATTTGTGTTTGGCATGCCATTCCCTGGCTCAGTGGTGCAAGACTCTAAACTGGTGGCTTGATGCTAATATCTCTGTGATTAGTTCTGTTGGGAACTTTGGATCAATACTATAGTTAGTAGTTAATGTACTTATCTTCGTGTGTTCTCCATAGTATTGTAGCCTTCGCATCCAGGATGCATCTAATGCTGTAACCATCTAGTTTTTCCAACTCTTTTATTTTTTAAATTGCATATCTTCTATCTGCGCTCCAATTTTGTACTTTTCTCAAACAAAGTTACAGTGTTGAAACATCAAAGTTCGAACATGTATTGCACACTTCGTACTGATATGTAACATCTTGCTTCTATTGCAGTCTCTGCACACAGTTTATATTCCTACAATCACTAATTATACTCAAGTTTGGTGGGTTCCCAATGTTGTTGTTGCACATGAAAAGGAAGGGATAGAGGCTATTCATCTAGCTTCTGGACGTACGCTTTGCAAGGTACAAGATGCATCTCAGTGATTTATTGTTGTCTGCACTCTGCCATTCTTACATATTAGCTCATTTAGCTTTTTTAAGAACCGATCCTGCTTTCTAAAATGGATATATGATTGATTTTTACGCTCTGCATGTTTATTACTTAATTTTTAATAGGGACGTATTGGCTGATTGCCTTTATTTTACATGGCAATAACTGCTGGTAAAATGCCTTGCATCGTTTATGGACATTAAACCATCATTTTTTATGCCAATTGAATGTTTGATAGATTAGTCTGTGGTTGTACTGCATCTATGTATACATTATGAGTTCCTTCAGCAGCCCAGTTCCTTCTAAGGGAGTCATAATTCATGTGGATTGATAAATTTTATGTTTCTGTAACAATGTCTTATAGTCAATCATCTCTGATTTGTTTTTGTGATTACCATGTTCAGCTTCATTTGACAGAAGGAGGCCTTCATGCAGATATTAATGGAGATGGAGTTCTTGATCATGTTCAGGTGTGTTGAAATGTCAAAATTAGAGCTGCAATTCACTTCTTCTTTTCATCTGTACCACAATTTTTGGGTCAGGAGAATACTCTTCAGGTCTCTGCTGCTCGTATTTTATGTCCGTAATTTCGAGCAGTACTACAGATTTGTTTCTCGACTATTGTCACAAGGTTTTATGATGCACTGTAGCTCCTCTTGGGCCTTTTCAATCAGTAAACATATTTGTACAAATGTTCTATAGGTCTTTCAGTTACCTTCTTGTAGACCTAGAGATTGAACTTGATCAACATAGATGATACTGAACTTGTTCTATCTGTACTGTTATTTAATGTGGTTTTGCTATCTGTTTGTCCTAAGTAAGTACTCCCTCCGTTCCTAAATATAAGTCTTTTTAGAGATTTCAAATGGACTACAACATACGGATGCATATAGACATATTTTAGAGTGTAGATTCACTCATTTTGCTCCGTATGTAGTCCCTTGTTGGAGTCTCTAAAAAGACTTACATTTGGAACAGAGGGAGTAGTAAGTTCCATTTCACGAAATTATGCATTGTATTGTCATAAATGATCGCCAAAATGTAGGCATACTTGCACAACTAAATGAATTCCTTTCGACAGTTCAAAATTTCAAATCTTTCTGAAACAATATCAAATTTTCTCGAACTCTTTCACCTTAGTTCTTGTATGCGTTACTCCTCGTCTGATGAGATGGGCAATTACCTTTGCTCCAGTTCTCCTAGTGAATTCATGCGTGCCATATATGAGTATATCACTTCTTTGCCAGGCCCAATGTTTTTTTTCTTGTGTGTTAAGCATCGTTATAAAAAAAATCTGTTCATTCTTTGTAGGTTGTCGGTGGAAATGGTGCTGAGCAAACTGTTGTTAGCGGGTCGATGGAGGTGCTGAAACCCTGTTGGGCAGTTGCAACATCCGGTGTACCAGTGCGGGAGCAACTATTCAATGTTTCTATCTGCCATTACAACCATCTCAACCTGTTCCATCATGGTGACTTTTCAAGAAGTTTTGGGAGGTCATTTGATCCATCTGGCTTAGAGGTGGCAACCCCAGTTCTGCTCGAGAGGGATGATGGTCATAAACACAGAAGAGGAAGCCATGGCGATATCATCTTTCTAACAAGCAGGGGAGAGGTCAGTATATATTTTTAGCGGTTTTAGATGCAGCAAGTCAGATGACACTCGCTTTTCCAATAAATACCCTGACATGTTTGTTTGTCATTGTAGGTGACCTCGTACACCCCAGGCCTACTTGGTCACGACGCGATGTGGAGATGGCAGCTATCGACGGGCGCAACATGGTCCAACCTCCCATCTCCATCAGGGATGATGGAGAACGTCGTGGTTCCTACTCTCAAGACCTTCTCCCTGAGAGCCTACGACCCGAAGCAGGTGATCGTTGCGGGCGGAGACCAGGAGGCCGTGGTGATTTCTCATGATGGTAGCCTACTGACATCCATTGACCTGCCCGCGCCTCCAACCCACGCGCTGATCCTTGAGGATTTCTCCGGCGACGGTCTGACCGACATCATCCTGGTGACGTCCGGGGGAGTGTACGGGTTTGTGCAGACGAGGCAGCCGGGGGCCCTCTTCTTCAGCACGCTCGTCGGATTCTTGATTGTCGTGATCGGGGTGATCTTTGTCTCTCTGCACCTCAACTCGTCGAACGGTGGTAAACCGAGGTCAAACAGCCAAAGATGATGACTGCTACGATCTCAGCCGGATTCTGTTGGGAGGATCTTGCGAGCATCCCCCGCACAGCAGTGAGGAGCTGTTACAGTGTTTGAACCAGACCCTTTTTTTTTACTATAGTTGGCTGGAGATGTTTAACTTGTGTAACCCTTGGACAGCTTTTGTATGTAATTTTAGTGGTGAAGTTTTGTTTGTTGTATTATACGACGACGAAGCTCCTACATGACATGAGTATAGTTCTATTACTAAAGATCATCGATTCATATAATCCATCTTCTGTTCCTAGATGACTTTTTTGGTTATGCTAGTTTAAGAAAAAGCAGTATCAATCTTCTGTTCTCAGATATGCAAGGAACTTATTATCCTGCCTCTTACCATTGTTACCCTTACCGTAGAGCGACTATGGGCTATTGCAGATAAAACTACTACTCCCTCTGTCCCAAGATAAGTGTCTGAAACTTGGTACAACTTTGTACTACCTGAGACACTTATTTTAGGATGGAAGGAGTAGTACATAGTTACTTCCTCTGTTTCAAAATAGATGACTCAACTTTGTATTAAAGTTAATACAAATTGTATTAAAGTTAATACAAAGTTGAGTCATCTATTTTGAAACGGAGGGAGTAGGTGCGAATCCTAATGTTTTTGTTCTATGAGGATCGTTTGATATTTTTCCTAAAGACTTGATTGCGCTCTATTTTGGAGAGAAATTTTCATCCATCAGACGTCTTGTTACAATTCATTTTCTTTTCACTCTATGATGTAACTATTTTCCAATCCACCCATGGATTTTTATTTATGTATCATATATCTATGTTTCTAGACAACCGGTTGTTGGCATGTAGTAGTAGATAAACTACTACTCCCTATGAAAGCAAATTTATAGACTAAGAAAAACTTTCTAAATACATGATGAACGTTTTATGTGCATGAATGCTATTACTTTTCTTCTCCTCTAATACTCCCTCCATTCTACAATGTAGTGAATATATAGATTTTTTTTAAGGCTAACTTCGGAATTTTTGACCTAGTTTATGAAGAAAACTCTTTATATGTACAATACCAGTATATAAAATATGAAAATTATAAAATTATGTAAAAACTATTTATATCTACCATACAAAATATATATTCTTTGTCAGCTATGTTTTCTCCATTTGTAAACTCTGGTATTTTTAAACAAGTCATAAACTTTTTTTTATTTTTGAAAATTCATTTTCATAAATATGTTAAAAAATGTATATTTTTTATTTTTTTGAAAATTCATTTTCCTCTCGCCGTTGAAGAAGTTGTTAGGCAGCACAATCAACGGGCCGTTGCTCCTATCCAATGTGCCCGACGCGCGTTACTGACCTGTGTGTACCTGTCAAGGACCATTGTCAAAAGATCCAGCAACATCTGATGTTTAGTTTCACATTCATATTTTTGTAGAACCAAGGGGGGGGGGGGGGGGGGGGTGGGGCGCATATACCGCTGCAAGTAATATTGGCTAAGCCGAATGTAAGTCTAGCATAGTAAAAAAATTATTTCCTACATATATAGTAGAAAAACAAACACAAATATCAGTCCCAAAATTCACCGGGTGTGGGTCTCATAAGGTTAGACAAAAATAGTCCGAAACTATATAGTAATAGAAGTGCAACACGACTTTGTGTGATGATTGAGACTGAAAAAACTGGACAAGTTTCAGCATTGACCAAAGATCTTTTAACAAAAATAATTTACACAAGTAGTAAAGAAAAAACGAACATCTTATCCATTGCCACTAGTACACTCTATGATGCATTGTTTTCCATTCGACCCATGACACTCTGATCATGTTTTTTTTATTTATCATTGTGTATTGAGAGTATATGGGCTAACCACAGTTACTGGATTCCGGTGGGCCTGACTTTGAACCGGATGTAGATCGATCGATGGAACAAGCATGTCCATATCTGAAGATCTTGAAGTGGGACAAGCATGTCCATATCGCTGCAAGATGCTGGTAACTGAAATTAAGAAAGGAACGGGTGGAATGACTGCTTGATTATTCGAGAAATCCTAGAGCCCAGTGCCTCTTTTCAGGCTTGTAGATATGTCCATGAAAGCAGAAGCTTGAATTTTGGAGCTCACAACCATTCTAGGTTTGCTACCTCTCAATTTTGAAGTTCTAAATAAAAATTCACTCTCTCCGTCCGTAATTACTTGTTGCGAGCGAATGTATCTATCGTATTTTAGTTCTACATATATCATTTTTTATGAATTCTTTCTGTGATAAGTAATTTGGGACGGAGGGAGTAGAAAGTTGCACACGTCCTCTAGAAGAAGAAAAAAAAAGCTAGCAAGGCACTGTGCTCAAAAACAAAAAGCGGCGAAGCAAAGGCATATGTTTTTCTACATTTTCTTTTTAGTTAACCTATTTTGTTTGGTAAAATGTTCATGTTTGTAAAAAAGAGAAAAATATGTTCAGCTGTATTTCAAAATATGTTGCTATTACATGTATTATTAATATGGTGGCAGTGAAAAAGAATGTTCATTGGGTATTTTAAAATAATCTATTGTAAATTTAAGAAAAATACCCGTCGTATATGTGAAAAAATTGAGTATTATAACATCTTCATCGTATTTTCTAAAAATATTTGGCATCGAGGGCGTCGGGTTGATAACAGGTGTCAACAACACACATGACAATCATGTAGAAAATATGCAGTACGGCCGGCGATCATAGGGCTTCTATTGGTGGTGTTACTGCTGCCCATGACAATGGAGATTTCTAGCCCATGGCCCATAAGACATAACCCTGGGCCCTCATTCCTCTTATCATTAGTCCACTGCAGTAGGAGAGAGCTTCACCCCTAGGCCCACAAGACACAAGCCTGGACCCTCATTTCTCTCATCATTAGTTCACTGCAGCAGGAGAGAGCTTCACCCCTAGGCCCACAAGATGCTCCCAAATCGGATTTCAGAAGGGGAAAAGAAGAGAGAACCTAGGCGAGCATCGTTGCCGTCGTCACAGGAGCATCTGGCGGCGACAACCATCGGGGTTCGATCTTGGTCTTGCTAATTGGCAGGATAGCGGCTCGGCGCCGGTCTCGATCTCCACTCTCCAAGAGAGGCGACGAGTCACCGGCCGAGGCGACGAGGATGCCTGGTAGGCGATAAATTATCACGGAATTCAAATATGGCCGGCAGAGGTCTTTAAAAGAATGCAACTTGCGGATTTTCGATTTCTTTTTACAGTAATAAAATTAAGGACCCAGGGCTGGGAGCACATAGACTAACACACTGGTGGTATGCACAGTGCTCTGTGTAATTCTGAAACTAGGTTAAAGGACAATAACTGTAGAAGAAGAAAACTGAATCGTTTTTCTGAATTCCAGAAATGAACACGGTATGTTTTACTAGTTTATTTGATTCTGCAAATTGTTTTTTTTGTTAAAAAAACATAATTTATCACCGTCAAATCATATTGATGTACAATATTTTTTATACTAAACTTTTATATTTATTTAAATGAATTATATAAGATTATATATTTAACAAGATAAAAATATTTCTATGTAATACTCATATTGTCCTTTTTCATATAGTTATAATATATATCACTTAAAATTTTCTTATGCTAAATTTAAATTGTATGTTTGAATATATATTTTTGTAATTGATTTTTTATATTACAATGACTATATAACATATGCATATGTATTTGTATGTATGTGAATGTTCATCTTATATTTTTATTAGTATAAAATATTGGTAGAGATTTAATTTGTGAAGCATACACTCTAATAAATATTTTAACAGTGGTTTCTTGTGTATTATTAGGTAAGCATGTTCATAGAAACTTCTAGGGTGTGGAAAACTGTCTCTCGCAATTTAGCTACTCTAATAAGTTCACAACATTCTGCCATTTGCAGTTGCCTATGCACGGTATGACACACAACCGTCAAAGACCACAGCTGTCCCGACGCACTTTATCATCCATCCCGTGTTTACCTCGTTACACATCCCCTCGGCTCCAAAAAGGACCTAGGGTTTCTCTGCCTCCCGCTGGCACCGTCGCCGGTCCGTCTCGTCTCCGATGGCCTTAGGGCCATGGGGGTACGGTGGATCTCGGCCCTTGTTGGCGGGAGGGCTCTGTTTTACATGTTTATTCGATTTTTTTAAGGGTTTGTGTTACGCTTTCGATGTCTGAGGCGGCGGCTCCCTAAAGATGGAATAAGGTTCTCCCGCCTAGCCATCACGGTGATGCATCTAGCATTGTCGGTGGGCGTGAGGAGGTGTGTCTCTGACTTATCCGTCTTTGGTGGATTTGCTCGGATCTATTCGTCTTTCGTCTACGTTCATGTGTCTTCACGTTGGATTCTTCCAATCTACGCTACTCTTTATAGGCGAGAATTGCTGTTGGTCTTGTTGATCCCGTGGGGTCTTAGCACGACTACTTCTCATTGTCTACTACGACAAGTCTTGCCCGGCTTGGCGAGGAGAGGCGATGACATCGGTGCGTCTTCGATTTGCTTGATGTTTGTAGTCATCGCTAAGTGGTCTTCGGATCTGGTTTTAATTTTTTCTTTTTATGGTGTTTATTGTACTGCCATGTTTTAAGATGAGTAGATTAGAAATTTTCCAAAAAAATAAGACCACTACCTACTACGTGCCTGACATGCTCTGCATAAGAGTCATGTACCAGACCCAGGACTCCAGCAAAAGCTCTTCTGCTCCCACCCTTCCATGGCCGACCACATCCTTGCCACCTTCCACGGACTCTACGACAAGTTGCCAAAGCTAATGGACTGCTGCAATGGTGATGCCCTTTGAAATCTGGTTTGGATAGCTAAGATCTCTCTGCCTTTTTTCCTAAGGAGTGATGAGGGGATATCTACCATGGGGTAGACCCACAATGATATAAAACTCATGGAGGCCCAAGGGGCCGAGTCCACTACCCAAAAATACCAAAGCACCAACCAAAAAAAAAAGTGGAGGTTTAAACATGAGGTGCAGCCCAGCATCTCGTGTCGGCGTCCCAGCCCACAAACGTGGAGGTAGAAACATGAGTTTGGTAGCCTAATTAAAGAAAACAAATTGGAGTTGGACGAGAGAGAGCAGCACGTGCGTGTGGTTGGAAGCCAACTTTGGCGCGCGCGCGCGTGATGGAGCTAACCACCAAACCAAACCCAACCCAACCATGGATTCTTCTCATCTACTATAAGAACTCCATCGATTCTCATAGCAACTAATCCGATCACCAAGCAAAGTGAAGTGACTCCAGTGAGAGCATACCCTACCATCGGAGGAGGAAGAAGATGGCGCGCGTGGAGGCGCTGAGCATGAGCGGCGCGACGGCGATCCCGGCGGAGTACGTGCGGCCGCAGGAGGAGCGCCACGGCCTGGGCGACGCCTACGACGAGGCGGCGGCCAGCTGGTCCGCGGCGGGCTCCCCGCGCATCCCCGTCGTCGACGTGGCCGCCTTCGACCCCGCGGACCCGGCTCGCCCGCCAGCCGCGCCGTCGTCGACGCCGTGCGCGCTGCCGCGGAGGAATGGGGCGTCATGCACGTGGCCGGCCACGGCATCCCGGACGACCTCATCGACGCGCTGCGCGGCGCCGGGACGGGGTTCTTCCGCATGCCGATCGAGGACAAGGAGGCCTACGCCAACGACCCGGCCGCCGGGCGGCTCGAGGGCTACGGCAGCCGGCTCGCCGGCTCCGCAGGCGAGGACGGAAAGAGGGAGTGGGAGGACTACCTGTTCCACATGCTCCACCCCGACGCCCGCGCCGACCACGCGCGCTGGCCGGCGCACCCGCCCGAGTACGTGCCCGTCACCAAGACCTTCGGGGAGCACGTGAGCGCGCTCTCGTCCCGCCTCCTCGCCATCCTCTCCCTCGGCCTCGGCGTCCCGGCCGACACCCTCGAGCGCCGCCTTCGCCTCACCTCCGGCGAAACCCAGGTGGAGGACGACCTGCTGCTGAAGCTCAAGATCAACTACTACCCGCGGTGCCCGCAGCCGGAGCTGGCGGTGGGCGTGGAGGCGCACACCGACGTCTCCGCGCTCTCCTTCATCCTCACCAACGGCGTGCCCGGCCTGCAGGTCGTCGACAGCGCCGGGGCCTGGGTGACCGCGCGGGACGAGCCGGGCACGCTGGTCGTCCACGTCGGCGACGCGCTGGAGATCCTCAGCAACGGGCGCTACACCAGCGTGCTCCACCGCGGGCTCGTCAACCGGCAGGCCGTGCGCGTCTCCTGGGTCGTCTTCGCCGAGCCGCCGCCCGACTCCGTGCTACTGCGCCCGCTGCCAGAGCTCGTTGAAGGCGACGGCGCCGAGACGCCGCGGTTCGAGCCGCGCACCTTCAGGCAGCACCTCGAGCGCAAGGTCCTCAAGAAGAACAATGATCAACACGAGGAGGAGGTTAAGAAACCGCCGGCGGCTGCTCTATTTGAAGAGGAGGAGAAGGTGGAGGCCACGAAGCCGCCGGTGACCGGCGAGAAGGAGGAGAAGGAGGAGGCCATGAAGCTGCCGGTCGCCGGCGAGGAGGAGCATAAGGTCCTCGAGAAGGAGCAGATCAGTGAAGAGGAGGAGACCAGGATGGCGCCGGTGGCAGCCAACCTAGTGGAAGTTAATTAGTTAACTCATCCTACAATAATTACCATAATGAGTATTACTCACATGGGGTAATTGTACGAATAAGTTTGCTTGCCTATTGAGAGGTGATCAGAAAAAGTATATGTATTAATTTCGCGCTTTATTGTGGTATTTGTAACAATTTTTAGTAATGTTATATGTTATGATGTTCTAAGTAATTAGGTAAAAGATGCATGGTGTGATTCAAACGCGATTTTTTATTTGTGTCTAATCTCGATCGGTGTATGATTGGGTAGTTCCATTCTGCAAAAATATGTGAAATTTAAGGCACAAATGTGTTTTTATGCTTGTTGATTGACATGCTGTCGACCAGACAAATAAGAACGGACAAATAGTGAATTGTTCATTACCATAATAAGAAGAGGTTGATTAATGTAGTGGAGGTCAATTAATCAACCAACTCAGCAGCAGGAGCAACAATAATATCATCCCTACATTACCATAATTATCCGTAATACGTTAAATATTTATCCATTTTATACTTATATATCTACTCACATATATAGTGGAGTAATTGTACGAACAAGTTTGTTTGCTTCTACCCCACAAAAAAAAGTGTGTTTGCTTCTGAGAGAGGTGATCACATTAATTACAGCTTCTGTAACTATTTTTGGCAATGTTATTCTAGGATGCTGCAAGTAAAATAAGGTGCATGCATGGCTTGGTTCAAATGTGTTTTCATTTGCCTAATAAAAATCTCGGTTGATGATTGGGTAGTTCCAATTTTGCACAAACTATGTGAAATTCATAGTTACAAATGAGAACGTGATAAAGAGGATGCTCGAAAATTTGTACTATTGTATGAAATTTTATGAAAAAAATAAAGAAATGAAGCAACTTAAAAATATAAAAATGTCTTTATTCTACGTACATCTTTACAAAGAAATCAATTACTGAAAGAAACTCGCACACGTCAAACAATAGACTTCCATTTTCGGGAGCTCCTATTGGGCGCTTCAGGAGCCAGCGTGCTTCCCTGGTGCCCACGTGGCAACCCTGCTGGCCGGCCCATGTAGACTGAGATCAGACATATTTTATTTCCTCTGAGTTCGCTCGATCGCACCTGAAAATAAAAACGAAAAAAAAATCATAAATACAAAAAATATTGAAAAAGGTCATCAAATTAGAAAAAAAATCATTGATTTTGAAAAAAAGTAAATCAAATTTCAAAAAAAGTTCATCAATTTGAAGAAAATATTCATGTATTTGCAAACAATTCCTTGAACCAGGAAGGAGAAAAAGAAAATAAAAAATAAAAAAGGAAAAAAAGAACGAATAAACGAAGAAGACGAAAAATAACTGTTACCGGAACCCACTGGGTGGCGGGGTGGTTACCACAGCATGCCACGATGACGGCGGTTGCTGGTTTGATTCACAAACAATGTGTTTTCTGCGGATTAAAAATGTTCATCATAGCTTAAACATTGTATGTTGTATATTTTGAAACTGATTGACATGTATTTAAAAAAATATATTCATCATGCACTTCATTGCATTTCAAAAAAGGTCTGTCAACCATTTCAAGGATGTTCAATAAGTACTTACAAATGTTTAGCACATTCAAAAAATGCATAATGTACTTAAAAAGGAAAATACACCTTGTATCTAGAAAACGCCTGTCATCTATTTCAAAAATATTCATCATGCACATAAGAAATGTTCGTAGCATAGTTCTCATAATGAAAACTATGCTGTGTAATTACTAATTATTGAGTGTTCAGTTGTTTTTATATAACATGGTCATCATATTCTTAAAATTGCTCTTCTCGTATTCTAAAGAAATATCATCATGTTCTCCAAAATGAACAATATCATCGTGCTGTTTGAAAATGGTCGTCGTGTTTTAAAATGCAAATGTTTTCTTATTTATTTATTTTTTTGAAATATGCATTCTTTTAGTTACACAATCAAACTTTTAATACCTAATGAACATTTTTGGATAACATGATGAATTCACGATTCCATATTTTCTACAAATCGAGTTCGATTGGGGGTGGGGGGTATACAACCCTGATTTGGAGGACGACCTGCTGCTGAAGCTCAAGATCAACTACTAACCGCGGTCCCCGCAGCCGGAGCTGGCGGTGGGCGCGAAGGCGCACACCGACGTCTCCGCGCTCTCCTTCATCCTCACCAATGGCGTGTCAGGCCTGCAGGTGCTCCTCCCCGGCAACGGCCAGACCTGGGTCACCGCGCGTGACGAGCCGGGCACGCTCGTGGTCCACGTCGGCGACGCGCTAGAGATCCTCAGCCACGGGCGCTACACCAGCGTGCTCCACCGCGGGCTCGTCAACCGCCAAGCCGTGCGCGTCTCCTGGGTCATCTTCGCCAAGCCGCCGCCCGACTCCGTGCTGCTGCGCCCGCTCCCGGAGCTCCTTGCGGACTGTGCCAAGACGCCGCGCTTCGATCCACGCACCTCGAGCGCAAGGTCCTCAAGAAGAACAATGATCAACAGGGGAGGAGGTTAAGGAGCCGCCGCTCGCCGCTCAAGAGGAGGAGAAAGAGGAGGCCGCGAAGCCGCCGGTCGCCGCTCAAGAGGAGTAGGAGAAAGAGGAGGCCACGAAGCCACCGGTCGCCTGCGAGGAGGAGCACAAGGTCCTGAAGAAGGAGCAGAGTGAGCAGGAGGAGGCCAAGATGGCGCCGGTGGCAGCCAACCTAGTGGAAGTTAATTAATTAATAACTCATCCTACAATAACTACCATAATGAGTAGTATTACTCACATGGGGTATTGTACGAATAAGTTTGCTTGCTATTGGGAGGTGATCAGAAAAATATATTAATTTTGCGCTTTTGTGTGGCATTTGTAACAATTTTTAGCAATGTTATATGTTATGATGTTCTAAGTAATTAAGTAAAAGATGCATGGTGTGATTCAAATGCGATATTTTTTGGGTGTGTGGGGCACATCTAGATGTCTTAGTTATCTACATCTAAATGAGTGAATCAAGCACAAAGAGGAAAAGAAAATATCCACAGGAATCTCGACATAAGATCAATGACATAAGACTTAGATGTGCAATACTTATGGCACATCTAGATGTGCTTTAGCAAAATTGATATTTTTTTATCTGTGTCTAATCTCGATCGGTGGATGATTGAGTAGTTCCATCCTGCACAAAATATGTGGAATTTAAGGCACAAATGTGGCTCTATGCTGTTTGATTGACATGTCGTCGATCAGACAAATAAGAACCGACAAATAGTGAATTGTTTTTTGGACCCTATTAAGACATGGTAGTTTCTTTTTGAGAAGGCAATTTTTATGTTAAAATTATTGGAATTTGCTCTATTTTAGGCCAGCTCAGTTACTATTTTCAAAATTCCTAATAAAATTCTAGAGGCCCATTTAGCCGATTAATTCCCGATCATACTTCTTAATACACATCAACAAAGAAGCTTAATAGTTGATCTAGTTAATACATAGTGGAGCTCATGTGGGAACGGAGAGCTAGGCCGATAAGAAAGACCACCACACTCGACACCTCTTAGATAAAAGGATAAGCGTTCACAACATAACAACATGGATCTAGTTAATACATATTGCAGCTCATGTGGGTACGGAGAGCTGGGCCGATAAGAAGCAACACCACAGTCAAGTCAACAGACTTCTAAGTGTTGACAACATAATCGCCGGATCGGGTCAGATGAAAGGCGGAGCGTTGACAACATAACCCTCTAGCTTTGGAAAGAAGGTATGTTGAACAAGAGTTTGCTTGAGCATATAATGATAAGCACCGATGCCACAGCTGGGTTGGAAACTGGCAATCAACTTGCCGTCGGTGTCAACCTGAAACAGCCATTTGTTACAACTGATGAGAATGAGCAACCCACCTTTCTCCCCAGGCACAACCATCACGACATGTTCATGTGCGGAACACTGACACTGCTGCCTGGTTTCCAGAACGGCAATTTAACCCAACACTTGATATCCCAAACCTCAGCCTGGTGGTTGGGCATCACCTAGATATCAATGGCGGTGCCTTCGCGATTAGGACCGAAGAGGGCAAGCATGTCGCCCATCACAAACACTAAGGCCGAGTTCACATCTCTCTTGGCGGTCTTTGGAGTCCTGGCTTGAGGTTGCTTCCACTTCAATAACGGATACTAGGACATCTCATTTTGGAAAACGTTTAGATTGGATGAAACGCTAGCCTGCATTTCCCTTTCGAAGGTAGTTACGAATTCCCTCTTGCTTACCCCTGACTAGAGTTCCTGGTAGCTCGAGCCATCTGGGTTCTTCTCCGATGGGACAACATACCTCCCCCACCCCCTCTTACCCTAGTTGAGGATCTCCCCTATTTGGGAAGTCAAGATTCCATTGGATATTAAGGTCTTCGCCTAACAGTTGCTTGCAGGCAGTCTCTCATTGGGTATTGAGGTCCAGAAGTAGAATGTGTCCTCTATGCTGTAGGCGAGGACGATATCCATCTCTTGCACCGTATCACATTTCCTTTGGAGCTACATCATGAAAATAGTACGCGTTCCTTGGTGCCCGTGCGACTTTGACGTTATCCTTGATAGCTTCTTTGGTAGGAGGAGGCTCCTCCTCCGGATGGTCTTTCCGCCCTTACATGTATCCTTTGGACTTCTCGCAACAAGTTGTTCGTTGAGCAAGCCCCCCGCAACATGCTACCAACACTGTGACTAAACTCTAGCTTATAACAGCGGCCACCACCACCATGTAGGCACTTTCGAATGAGCCTTTCTTTGTGTGAAGTGACATTGGGGCCACATGTTTGGCTCGACATTTAGCTGCACTGGCTTAGAGCTTGTTCTCTTATCTTTCTTGTTGTTTGCTTTGTCGTGGTATGGCCCATTAAACTACATTTGTCCTTATGTTGATTTGAATTTTGACATGTGGTTGTACACAAAGTCTATATCTCGCTTATTGTGAGCCATATGTGCAACTCGCCTTCAACCAGCAACCAAACTGGTCCAGCCCACCGTTGACGGTTTTCCCGGTTTTTGTAGAGGGAAGTTTATTTTTCTTGATTTTCCAGGTGCACCGGAGAATTTTTTCTATGTGTACTTTTTTCCATGTGCAGTATTTTTACTTCATATTTACGTTTTTTCAGTTTTTCCGTACTTTATTATGATTATATTTTTATGTTTTTTGTTCTTTCTAATTTATTCTATTTTCCATTTTTGTTATAATATTTATTTATTCTTTTTAAATAAATTATTTTTTATTAAAACATAGAAATTTTATTAAAATGCATTCAAATTTCCTTTTCCTGATTTTTTCTTATTAACTAGCTTTTTATATAAAATATATATACCTTACTGTTTTCCCTGTTGCCAATCTGTTTCTTTTGGTTCCTTTTTTGTTAACCTTGTAATTCAAAAAATTTATTATGTTGTATGAAAAATATTTTTCATGTATTTGAATAATGTCAATCGCATACTCTCAAAAACTGCTAAGCGTCTATTTATAAAACTAGAGGCTGAAAAAATCTAAAGAATGAGAGAAATTGAAACCTTGCAGGTTTAATCTTGTTAGTTTACCCATTGTGTGATGTAAAATTGTTCATTTCCTTTTTAAAATGTTGACAATATATTTTAAAAGTGTTCATGATCTACTTAAACAAATCGTCGCGGTTTAAACATTGTACTCGTGTATTTTGGAACTGTTCGACATTTATTTTTTTAAATATTTATCATGTACTTCAAACTATTCATTGCATTACAAAAAAGGTTTGTCAACCATTTTGAAGATGTTCAATAAGTACTTCAAATTTTTCAGGACGTTTATAAAAATCATCGTGTACTTCAAAAAAATTGACCTTGTATCTAGAAAATGTCAGTCATCTATTTAAAAAAATTTCATCGCACACTTAAAAAATGTGCTACACATATTTGTGAAAGTGAAAACTATGCACTGTAATTATTGAGTTTTCTATTTTTTTTCCTAAAAAATGTTCATCCTATTCTTAAAACTGCTCTTCTCGTATTCTAAAAAAACATCATCATGTTTCTCAAAAACAATTATCATCATGCAGTTGAAAAATAGTAGCCGTGTTTTAAAAATGCAATTTTTTTTCTCATTTATTCATTTTTTAAATATGTTAATTTTAGTTACACGGTCAGTATTTTTTAATATATGACAAACTTTTTAATACATGATGAACATTTTTGGAAAACATTTTGAATATTTTTGAATACTCGATAGTCTTTTTCAAATATACGACGTATAGGTTTTGAAATTTCTGATTGATTTTTGTTAAATAAAATATGAAATTTTTTATACACAATGACTACATTAATATCAATCATAAAGAGAATGTATTTGAAATTAAAGATGAACATTTTTTGACTCATGTTTTCTTTTTGCCGAACACGAATATTTTACCAAACAGAACAGGCAAACTGAAAAGAAAATGTAGAGAAAAATTATGCATTTACTACACTCATTTTTTTTTTTTTGGTTTTTGAGCGTGTGCGTTGCTAGCTTCTTCTCTTTTTTCTATAGGACATGTGTTGCTTTCTTGATTTTTCGTTAGAACAACTTGCTAAGCTTTATTGATTGAGCAAAATGTTTGCGGGAACCATAACATGATTAATATGGATAAAAGTCGGATATGGCAACATTCTTCTAGAGAGGTAGCAAACTTAGCAAGGGTGTGACTTGAATTCAAGTTTCTATTTCCATGGACATATCTACAAGCCTGAAAAGAGGCACTTCGCTCTAGGATTTCGAGCAAGTTGTTCCACCCATGCCTTCCTTAATTTCAGTTGCCACCATCTTGCATCGATATGGACATATCCCAGCTGAAGATCTTCAGAGAGAAGTTACCACCATCCAGAGCATTGTTACCAGATTCACAATTCATGATTCCATACTTTCATCGAACCGAGTTCGATGGGTGAATCTATTACTCTTTTTTCTATTCTTTTTAGGGATTCTAATTCGTTTTTCATAAAGCTGCACTAGTAAATGAAAAGAAAAATACTCATATACTCTACTTGAATAAAAGCATCCTGGCTGTTGGTGTACAAGGCCCAGTTATGGCCTAGTAACCTTCACATGGCCGAAAGCTCAAATTTCTCTTCTATTGCTTCTGTAATTGTTGCTCTCCTCACCGCCGTTTCTATTCGTCTTCCGCTTGCGCTCCCGTTCCTGCTCCGACGCATCTTATAGCCAAGATATTCCGCTTCTCCATGTCATCAAGCTGTTACACATCTCTGCTTCTTTCACCGGCAACCAACAAGCAAAGAAAAATCTCGCATGGTGGCCACGGGCCATGGTGGCGATGGAGGACCAACGCTGGAGAGCCCAGGCACAATGGCCTTCATCATTCATCTATCTTTTCTTGGCCTATCTTCTCGCTCCTAGCCCAGCTCCATCGATCCATCTAGATCGGGTTCAAAGCCAGTACCACCGAATCCAATAACTATGGTCAAACCATATACCCTCTTCGGGTCTATTCGATTTACATGATTCTCAATACACAATGATAAAAACACATGATTAGAGTGTCATGGGTGGAATGGAACAAAAAATGCATCAGAGTGTATGCCACCACATGAGAAGAAAGGGAACTGTAACAAGAGATACGACGAACAACTTGTTTTCTTCAAAATAGAGTACAGTCAAATCCTTAAGAAAAATATCAAACGATCGCCAGAGGACAAAATCCGTAGGATTCATACCTAACTATTGTACTACCTCCTTCCGGAAATACTTGTCATCGAAATGGATAAAAGAGGATGTATCTGGACGTATTTTAGTTCTAGATGCATCACTTTTTATTCATTTTGATGACAAAGATTTTCGAGATGAAAGTACTAACAAGGATAATAAGATCCTTTCGCTGGTCACACTGTGAGGTGCGAAAGCAAAAGATATATTTACTATTTTTGCTAAACAATTTCAGAGCACATAATAAATGCAAAAAGCGCATGAACAGAAGCAAGATGTTACATTCCAATACAAAGTGCATGATATATTCTAGAACTTTGATGCTTGAGAAACATAGCTTGGTGCGAAGAACACAGAATGAATGCCAGAAGCGTGTGCATATGCACTAGCTCCGCAAATTCAGAACAAACTGCATTATGCAGATAGATATAACATGTGCCATTCAAAAACTGATGAGTAGGGAAAATTAGATGTCTACAGTATTAGATACGGTCCTAGAGGCAAATGCTATACCAGGCTTGGTCCCAACAAAACTAACCACAAAGATAATAGCATCAGGCCATTGATTTAGTCTTGAAAGATTGAGCCAAACATAAAGACCCATTGTAATATATCAATAATTTGATCCTAAAAAAGACACGGATAATAATCTGTACAGGCTCGCCGTAAAACAAGTATACGCAGTAAGTTTGAATACTTGGTGATGATTTGGATTTATAACCATCTACAATAAAGTTAACAATTTGCAACATACTGTTGATATCTAGAACCAGAATAGTCACTCAAACACTCATCCCTACTATGGGCACTTCAAGATCTGAGACATATACAGGCTTGCGACAAACAGAAGGTAGGTAAAATATATATTTTAACAGCCATACACAGATCATATCTACCTTTTTGCCTTCAGCCGAGCCAGCCAGATCTGCAGCTTTCCCAGTCACTTTGTATAACCTATTAGTATCATTCATTCTGGGTGGGGCATGACACCAAGAATTGATGAGGCATTACACCAAGAACAGATCATCTGAATTAACTAATATTCAGATCTGAGTTAAAAGTACCCAAAATACTAAAATTGAAATGCAAGATAACAGATACCTGGTCTTACCCAAAGGTGAGGCATGACACCAAGAACTGATTATCTGAATTCCAGGCGTTCATACCGCCGATTTGTATGATGCATTAGATTCCAGTAAGCAAAATAATACCATAAATACACATTGCATCTCTTATGGGTTCATACCCAAATCATATCGTAAAGTTGCGCCAAAATTTGACTAGTTTTTTCTTTTATCAATTATCAAGAATTGGTACGAAGATTGCTAAACTTGTATACTGAATATATAGGGTAAACTGTAAGCACATACACTCATATATTTTTTGTGTCCAGTAGGTATATTTATCACACCCACCAAAAGGAGGATGCAAGTAACAGATAATTAACAAGTGATGTGAGACGCTGAGCAAATTCCTGAAGGAACTGCATATAGTACGTTATGTTCTTGAGATGGCCTTGCACTGGTGACAGAGAAAAAAGGAACATGGCTGACAGTTATGACTGTCTGAAGAGTGTGTCAAGGGGAACGCAATCTGGGGCCTAAGCCTGACTGTGACAGAGATAGTCCCAAACAATGCAGCAACAAAGACGGACTATAGCGATTTAGTTATCAAGCAGGCCACTGGATGATCTGTAAGAAAGAAGTAGACTCGATTAAAAAAAACAAGGCAATTGTTCGGTTCAGAGAGAAACAGAGACATAAGACAAATAAATAGGAAAATATTTCAAAAGCTGACCAAAACGACTAAATAATTTTAGCATCAACATGCTAGCCACTTCATCCCAAAAGGATATTCTAACGAGTATAAATCTCATGCAGCCATGAAACAGTCAAAGCTTCTTGTGATCATAACTCATCTACATAAAAGAAGCGATCCGGCTCATAGTGGACCAAATTCAAACACATTGAGCCGGTCAAAGAAAAAAGGGAATGGCTGGGACTTACAGTTACAGTCAAGAGCTTCTTGTGACCATAATTTGTCAACATAAAAAGAAACGAGCGGCTCATTGTGGACCTAGTTCACAAAAATTGCGCCGGTCATCTTTAGAAAAGAGCATGGCTGAAACTTACAGAATCAAAAGGGAGCACAATCTGAGACCTGAGCCTGACAATGATATCCTTATCAGTACAAGTTTCATATATCGAGCTTATCTTAAGATCACACACCACATGAAGCATTGATTCCTTAGTGTGGTTAGCAGCTAAAGTGAAGTGACTGATACAATAAACAACGATGCAACGCAAAGGCAGAATTATATAAGTATGAGAATCATGAATAAGAATGAATTGCAAACAGAATATTTCATAGAAACATTGCTTATAATGCAATCTTTCAATTAAACTAATTCTGAAAGTTCTTAAAAAAACATGTGCTGAGGATAATCAGCCGCATTCCAACATCAGCTTAAACAAAACATACAGCAGGAAACAAGTGTGTATATCTGAAAATTTTAAGTATTATTAAGAGCACTAGATAATATCTAAAAAAAGATGTCAATAAATGACAAGTCAATTCTTTAGGTCAATAAACAAATCTATTAAGTACAAAGATAAACAATATATCAAGAGGGGAAATTAATCCATTATTGAGTTCAAGAAAACATGAGTCGGATCAAACTGGCAAACATTTAAAAGGCTGACCCAAATTACTCATAATTTTAGCATCAACACTCAAAGTAGGCACTTCAATCGACCCAAGATGGTATTCAATGAAATATAACACAAACATATATCTAATAGTCATAGATTAATTCCCGATCATACTTCTTAATAGACATCAACAAAGAAGCTTAATAGTTGATCTAGTTAATACATAGTGGAGCTCATGTGGGTACGGAGAGATAGGCCGATAAGAAGCACCACCACACTCAACACCTCTAAGATAAAAGGCCAAGTGTTCACAACATAACACTAGGGATCTAGTTAATACATACTGGAGCTCATGTGGGTACGGAGAGCCAGGCCGATGAGAAGCACCACCACACTCAACAGCCGTCTAAGTGTTGACAACACAATCGTCAGGTCAGATGAAAGGCGGAGCGTTGACAACATAACCCTCTAGTGTCGGAAAGAAGGTATGTTGAACGAGAGTTTGCTTGAGCACAGAATGAGTAGCAGTGGTGCCTCTGGGATGGAAACCGGCAATCAAGTTGCCATCGGTATCAACCTGAAACAGCCACGGGTCACAACTGATGAGAATGAGCAACCCACCGTCGTCTCCAGGCACAACCATGACAACCTGGTCATGCTCGGAACACCGATACTGCTGCCTAGTCTCCGCAACGGGCAATTTAACCCGACACTTGAAATCCCAGACCTCTTCTTGGCGGTTGGGCATCACCCATACATCAATGGCTGTGCCTTGATCATTAGGACCGAAGAGGGCAAGCATGTCACCCATGATAAACACCCGAGCGTCGTGACTAGCAGGCGGGGCGCCAACCGGGGCACGGATACGCCTGAAGGACTCATTGGTGGTGTCGAATACCAGTATTCCAATGTCCGTGTACCAGTATATGCTGCCTTGGAATAGGAGCCCGTCGGCATCTTCGAGTAAGAGCGGATCAGGGAGGCACCCTATGTGCCTCGGCGGCTGGGCAGAGCCTAATGTGAAAACGAAGGCGGCATCTTCAGCCGGTCGGCACAGCAAGAGGCGGTAGTCGCCGGCTGTAGAGGAGGGGTGAGGGTACATCCCCATAGGAATGAATCCCTTGAGCTGGTGGAGGGGAGCATACTGCCGAGTTGCCGGGTTGCAGATGCAGAGGTCCAACGACTCGGAGTGAAAGTGGTAGAGGAGGAGGAGGCCGTCGCGGGAGGCCGCCAGATACATGCGGGGAGTGACGGCCTCGGAGGGAGGCATTTTGAGTCGCGCGACGGGCTGTAACCGGCCGGCGGCGGCGGCACGGTGGTCGAAGGTGACAATTTTCAGGGACAAGGGGCCGTCGCCGTCGTCTTCGTCGTCGCTGTGGCTCTCGAGGAGGTGGAGGGCGGGCTGGCGGGCGTGGTGGGAGAGGAGGAAGTCGCGGCTGGAGGTGGCGCGGCGCCACGCCGGGCTGACGGCGCGGCAGCGGAGGAGGGGTTTGGGGGGCAGGCGGACGAGGATCTCCCAGATGGCGATGTCGTCCGGGAGGCCCGGGAGGAGATCTGCTGCGTCCGCCATGGTTGCCGGCGCCGGCGGCGGCTGGGAGTGGAAGAGGAGTGGTGGAGTGGAGTTTGTGGCGGCTGGGCTGAGGTAGGTTAAGAAGAGGAGGAGGATGTGCATTGCATTTTGGGCCTGCTCCCAAACGGGCTGGGCTTCGTTTCCAAGTGCAAACCAAATCCAAGTTTGGGCAGCTTTCTTTCAGTCTTGATTATCATGCACAGTCTTATTGCAGTTGTTACTCAAAAAAAACAAGTCATATTGCAGTTCTATTACTATATGTGTTTTCATACTATTATGAGACCCTCACCCACCTCGGAATTTTGGAACTGATATCTGTTTTTCTTTTTTTTTATTAAGTGGTTTTTTTTATTGTGCTAGGCTTACATCCGATTTTGCGAATAGCTGAAGTAGCGGTATATGTGCCTCCTATGACTCTGTTTTTTGATGTTTCTTTGAGTTTTGTTAGGGTTTGTGTCCTGCTCGGGAAGGCGACACAGTGACATATCCTTGAAGATGGAATAGTGTTCTCCCCACCAAACCCTACCATCATGGCTTTGTTTTTTCCCTCGGAAAAAATGTTCGTTTTCTCTTTACTCCTTGTGTAAGTAATTTTTGTTAGAGATCTTTGGTCAATGTTGAAATTTGTCTAGTTTTCAATCTCAGTTATCACACAAAGTTGTGTTGCGGCTCTATTACTATGTAGTTTCGTACTATTTTGTCTAACCGTATGAGACCCGCCTGATCTGGCAAATTTTGGAACCGATATTTGTGCTTCTTTCTACTATATATAATTAAGTGGGCATTATATTTTATATAAGTGGTATCATGAGCAAGGTTCAATTTGAGATGCGGATGTTGATTTAGAGGAAGAATTGAGTTGAGATGCAGCCGATGTGGCGTGGTTCTTAGCGAAATCGGAAAAGGCCGGTACGTAAAAGAGATCAGCTGGATTTAAGCTACAGTCGAAGGATCGCGAGCAACGAAGCTCAAAAGAGGTCAAAGTCGACAGGAGGCATATAAATCTACGGGAACTTAGAAAGCGTATCAGATCGAATAAAAAGCAATCGAAGCTAGTGGTGGCGTGTGTCCCGGAGGACTCGGCGAGATTGGATCACGTCCAGGTGTAGCGTGCAGCAAGAGGAGTCCCGAGCGTGGGCGTGTGCAGCCAGGTGTGGCCGGTGCAGCAGCAGGTTACAGGCAGCGGCCCAGGGGACCCTTAGGCAGGAGGTGGCCCATACGGGAGCTCCTATACAGCGCTGCAGGCGCCCGTTAATGATCCGGCGCCTGCAGTGCTGCTAACATGGGCCGGCCCACTAGCATGCTGCCTTAATTTTTTTTTGCGAAAATAAAAATATGAAATGAAGAGAGATTTACAGATTTAAAGAAAAAAAGTTCATCCATTTGAAAAAAATATGTTCATATCTTTAAAAAAGGTTTATAAATTTATAAAAAGTTGATCAATTTGAAAAAAGTTCATTCAAATTGAAAAAAGTTCATCCAATTTCGCAAAAGTTCATTAAATTTGAAAAAAATCATGGAAATTGAAAAAAATTCATGTATTTTTATTAAAAGTTCATGGAACTGAAAAAAAGTTCATAAATAAATCATCCATTTTCAAGAAAAAATGTTCATTAAAATCAAAAAAAAGTTCATCAATCTCAAAAAAGGTCACAGAATTTTCAAAAAAAAAAAGATCAACCGGCGCCTAGATGGGCCGGCCCATTTACGGATGCCACAGGCGCCAGTTAACAAAATACACGTTAACTTGCGCCTGTGGCGCCAAATAGGAAATGCCGGCCCATACAGCAGTGTCTTCGAGGCACAGGTTGGGCTGCTGTGCTACACGAGCAGGGTTGACACAATTGGGGGTTGAAGTCCAGGAGCACGGCGCGAGATTTGTTTTGGTGAAAAAAAGGATGCCGTTGCGCTGCAGTCAAGGTTGTTGCTTTGGTGTTTGTCTTGTCACCGGAGCATTGACTTGATGGCTACCAAATTGGATTGATTAAGTATGTGTGCTATTTCTTTGGAGTTCGGGATAGCTAAGGTGGTTTGCTACAGGCAAATAAGAAGGCTCCGGGTGCTATTTCTTTGGAGTTCTTTGCTTTGTATGTGGATTGTGTATGGTACGGATGCAGCGACACGTTGTTTGGCATGATGGCCCAACAGATATCAAGACAGATGATGTGCGCACAAGGCTTGTGGAGTCTGAAGCATGTCGTGCAGTCGGATAAGTTTGGCTAGGTCGGACTTGGCAGTCTGGCGGATTGACATAAGTCGGTTGGTACAGAAGACGGTGGTGGAATCCGCGACGACGACATAGGTGCGTGATGCTGATAGTGACCGACTTCGAGGGCGTGGAAACATGTGGCACAGGCCCGAGGGCTTGTGTGCCTTTGACAAGACTATGGCGCGGGGTTGATTCAAGGTGATGTACGCACGGAGCTTGAAGTCGACGGGGTGCAAGGATGGACTGATCATCTACCATAGAGTCATGTTGAAGGTGGAGCTGGAGTCTGGAGTACTTCACTCGGTGCTGATTGAGGGGCTACGGCGTAAGTGCACAGAGAGTCGAAGCCTATTCAGTGGGGAAAAAAGCGAGTGAGACGTAATTCGGACTGGAGCCCGGTGGTCTGATGAAAGCGTGAAACTCATCATCGGTCGGTGATGACCGGTGGTACTCTGCAGTGGGGGTTGAGTGGTGTGGTTTCACGTCCCTTGAGACTCGACCGAGACAGCGGAGGCTCAACGCAGTAATAGCGGCGAGGCATGCGGTACGCAGGGGACATGGAGACGGGCCAAGGCTCTGGTGGTCATACATGTGAAGAGACAACTACGAATTTGACTCGGGATGACTACAAGCAATGGTGAAATTCCTTCAAGTTTCAGACAGGCGGTCAAGAAAGGAGCGGTGATGTTGAGTTCAGGTAACTCTTATGTGTGACACCCAATATGTGAGTTATTCACTTTCACGCAGGTCAGTGATCATTGTGTGATGGCGTTGGACTAATAGTCTGGAAGTTGGGAGCGCAAACTAGAGTAATGTGGAACTTAATTTTGCTCGAGTGTTGACTGTGGTCAAGAAAAGAAGGGACTACAAGTTGCAGGTGGAGTCATATGGAGTCTTTAGAGTAGTAGGAGGTGCTCATGGGATAAGCTCAAGTCCAATGTACATGGAAGTTTGATGCATTGACGAACTCAAGGTGCTGGAGAATATTCGCCGTTTGTTAGAGTTGTGTTGAATATTATCTACAAGATAGGTTACAGTTGGACTCTGAGTAGTATTGTGTTTACATAGGATATGGAGTCGTGTCCTAGTAGGACACTTGTATCCTAGGCCTCTCATATATAGCGGGGGTAAACACACGATGTAATCTGTGTCTTATTAGAATAAATCCGAGGCATACCGTTGATCATCCGAGGACCAAGCAATCACACGAGGCACGACACCGAGATTTGTTAACAAGGTTCACCGATATGCCAATATAATAGCACAGGCGCGCAAGGGGGAGCCGGCGGCGTGTGCCGGTGCCCGGGTGGCCGATGTGCGGTATTGTGACGTTGTCACGGGGAGGAGCGTCCGTAGTCAGGTCCCGGGATGTAGCCATATCGGCAAGGTGACACGGACTTAATTATGCGTCTACTTGTTCGACTAAACTGGTGTCGGCAAAACTGAATTTGTGAAACAGACCTAGGTACGTATTGGATTAAGCTAGGTGACTACAAATGGCGGGACTGTGTTAGGAAGAGGTAGTTTTTGTACAAAGAAGAGGTAGTAATTTACTAGTACACCTTCGTAACTTGCTCTGTTTTTTTAGGATAGCCTAGCTGCTCATCTTCATTCATGTCTGCCATTGCTTGATCCTACTACAGTAGCATGAGAGTTCTTGGGCTGGAATGGGTTGCTCGGTCAAACAGTCTGTGTGTGCTTTTCTTTCATCCCAAGGTGCGCAAAAAAAAAATGTGTATAAATTTAATGGTTGTTTTTAGAACAGATTCAACGTTTACTGTATTCCTCTGAGTCTCACATTTTATCATGCAAGCTTGTATTTGATGCTATTTGCGCATCACTTCTCTCACTCAGCGGTCCACTCCTTCTCCAGGCTGCTCGGGTTGAGATCCTCTACAATACCGTACGGTGCTGTAGTGTTGATGACATATAGGCCCGGGTCCCACATGACTGTGACTGTATTGCAGAGGATCCTAACCCAGCTGCTCCCACTCCCCCAATGGCCTCTCTTCCTGTCTCCATTGCCAGCGTTGTTGGTCGGAGAGAAAGGGGGAGGAGCTCGGCTCCTCCTCTTGCCATGCATATCCTGTGTTGTTGATGTTTTGTCGTTGTGTGTTTCGAGATGCTTGACGGCACTACTATGGAAAACCCTAATAGTAGCGTGGGATAATTGCCTAGCGATGGCGCTGAGCTGACCAGCGCTACTGCTAGGCTCTATAGTTAACTCTTTAGCAAAGAGTAATTGGTGGTACCAGGCCATCGCTACTTCTAGTAGTAGTAGCGGGATTGCCACCCGCGCTACTACTAACTAATTGAGGACCGAAAAAAATTAAATTCCATCCATGGCGGCTGCTTTTGCTGGGCGTCATCGTCCTCTCCATCCATGGCTCCTACTGCTCCTGGAGGGGATGAAGTTGTCCATGGTGATGGTGCTTCGCCACCCAACTTGTAACATTCCAAATTTTCAATTTGGAATGTTATACATAGGACATCATATGCATATCATATTTTATTGCATTTTGGTTGATCCCAGAAACTCTAAGCAACTCAAGGACCCACGGAGAGAGTTGGGGTTTCATTTGCTTTCATATTTGAATTTTTTCAAATATTGAAAAGCTGATCATTTTGGTTTTAATTATTTTTCCTCTTCAAAAATATTTCCAATATTAAAATAAAAGAGAGGGGATAAAATGACTTCTCCAAATAAAAGAAATATTGGAGGAAAAATGTTAAAATCAAATAATTATTTTATTTGGACTTTTATTGCTATTTTATTTGAATTAGAAAAATATGCATGTTTTCAAAATTGCATTTTTAGGCCAGAAAAATGTCCACTTTATTCTAAATATTTTATTTAAACGCTGAAAATGGTTTTTGGCATTTTTCTGTTTTGGCGGAAATACATTTTCCTTTTTAAAAATCTCTTCGCCGCCTAACTGGGTCGAAGGCCCAGCCGAGCCGGGCCGTGCCCGCGCCGCCGCCGCCTCCCCGTGCGGGAGAGACCCCGCCGCTTGGCCAAAGTCCGGCCGGCACGCCTCGAGGCCGACCCGCCGCCGCTGCCTGAAACCCTACCTCGCCCGCTTGCGCCCCGCGCCGCCGCCAACGCCGCCGACGCCGCCCGCCTCTCGCCGACACCCCGCCACCGAGCCGCGCCACCACCCCACGCCGCCGCCGCCGCCCGCCCCGCCGGAGGTAGCCGCCGCCGCCATTTGTCCTTTTTTTTCGGTTAACCATTCGGTTTTTTCTAGAAAGCCTAGATCTGTTTTTTTAAATAGATCAGTTCGTTTTTTCGGTTTAGTTGTTTAGCGGAAGTTCGTCCGTTCGTTCGTTCTAACGAACACTGTTCACCGTTTAGGTTCTGTTAACGAACGTTCATTCGTTAGCCTGTTCGTCTCGCTTTATTTTCCAGGGTTTATCTGCAATTATTTTCGGCCGTGATTTCTGCCCTGATCTTTGATCTAGTGTAACTTTCTGCTCGTTTATCCGAATTAGATGAAACGGGCGCCTAGATCTTTGTCTCGAAGCCCTCTTTCTGTTTAACCAACTTGAACATGATTTTGGTATTGTAAAAATTTGACTTTAGTCCAAATTAGTAAACGATTCTTGTTTCGTTTGTAGTTTGAGTTTCGTTGCTTCGTTTGATTTGATTCTTTTTGCAAACCGGAGTTCTTCAGTTGAATTTTCTGGTTAGATCTTCTTATTTGAGTTTTAATCGTGCTTCTAGTTTGAGTGCTTATGTATGCTATTGTTTGTTTGCGATAGAATTTCCGGAGTGCGAAGCGTGCTACTACGAGTCTCTAGGTTTTGCGGATCATCAGCAAGGCAAGTAACACTTTGATCATATCCCTTTATTACCCAATTTTTATGCATTAGTTTCAATCCTCAAACATTGCATGGTTAGGATCTGATTAACATGTGGGTTTGGGAAGTAGATGATGAGGTAGAACCTATTGCCCTTTTATTATCAAACCTTTGGGAGTTACTTCTACGTCATGCTCAGGATTGCTATGCTATGCTCGTAGACGTGGATTGGGTGAGTGTATCCATGACAGATGTGAGTATTGTTAATTAATGGTTAACTTAAGGTGGCTACTTAAATACATATCTGGGTGGATTGGTTGCAGGCACCTGGAGAATCCAGTGTTGTCCTAGGATATCCCGGAGTATCCGTGTGATCATCCTACGGTTCGCCACCCAGGCTCAAAGGGATCATAAGATTGTTCATGCTAGAAACTTCCGTGTGTAGCCACAAGCTATTATGGGCTCTAGCATAGTTGAGTATGTTGCATGACCTCTTTCAGTGGTGGGCTTGCAGATGTAGGGGAAAGTAGGTGTAACCGTCCACTCAGAGTAAAGAGTTAATGTTTATGAAAGACTATGTCTCGGTCATCCGTTTCTCAAACACCATGTAGTGCGAGAAATCCAACAGAGGAGATCGAGTCTTGTGGGGAAAAGTGCGCAAACCTCTGCAGAGTGTATAAACTAATCATGGTTAGCCGTGTCCCCGGTTATGGACATCTTGAGTATCTGGTTCTTGGATTATCATGTTGATCTCATCACTCTAAATTAATTTGTTGGGTTAATTGATACAAGTTTAATTGGGATTGAGTTGGAGGAACCTTCTCGATGTTTAACAACCACCATGATAGTTAAATAAAATATATTCCTTTGTTGTAGGGAAAAATTGGATTTATGCAAAACTTTAACCATAGAGCTTTCCACCAGCCATATATGCATGTAGTGATAGCATTTATTCTGTTCATTACTCTTTGTGTTACATTGCCAGCATATTCCATGTGCTGGCCCATTTCGGGCTGCAATATATATCATGTTGCAGACTTTTCAGACGACGGATAAGGTGCCATAGGTCGTTGGAGTTGATGGACTCACTTTATCTTCCAAGCCTTCCGCCGTTATCTTATTTAGATGGCCTTAAGCCATATTATTGTAATAAGTTCTATTTTTGAGACATTTTGATGTAATAAGTGTGTGATTGAAACTCTGTTATAAATCCTCAAGTACTGTGCGTCTCAGCATTACCGATCCAGGGATGACAGTGATGCACAGAGACTAGACTGTTTGAGGTCTGGTCGCTACATAACTTGTGTCCGACAAAACACCGTGTCCATCTAGGATGAGCGCCTTAGAGTAGACAAGTCGCAAGTATGCAGAGCAGTCTGCAAAAAATGTGCGGCCTGGACTAGGACTGAGTTTCTACCCGCTTGATGATTTGTATGACTTCTACAACTTGTATTCGTGGGAGATTAGCTTTGGGATTAGATATGTCAAGAACAGATTGAATGCCGAGCGGACCAAATCAATGCAGGAGATTGTTTGCGGCTGCTTGATGGGTTTATAAACCTGCTTAACATTTGTGTGCACAACTTGATTAGTTGAATTATGCTTGACAGTTTTGATCTTTGTCATAGCAGGAAAAGCTCATTCTTGACACTAGGTGTTTATGTGCAGGTGACAGATGTATTTTACTTGGAGGAGATCCCTGCAAAGCACACCGTGAAGAGTGTGGACGGTGGATGCAAGGGACATAATGCATGGGAACCTCGTGCGTTATGAGAAAGACCATTCGGTTAACAAGTCTTTCACATACAGACATTCAACTTTATATTTGCAAGCTATGGATGTTGTATGGATGGACGATGCGAGCCCGGGAGTCTTCACGCACATGTTGGCTGAACTGAAGGCCTTGTTGGTGTGTGGTGCACCATTTGAAGAGAATAGGGATGTTGGGCTTTTTGGACAGCCAGACCACCTTGCCTGGCAGGAGGCTACCTGTCGATGGAGAAGTTGCATTTGTGGGAAATGGCATTGCAGATCGTGAAGACAATGGTCGTCTATCTATCAGTGTGAATGCACTTCAAGGGTCTCCTGCTCCGGAAGAGCAGACAGGTGTCGACAGGCCAACGAATAGCCGGGAGAAAGCACCGTATGATATTCTGCAGCATTTGTCATCGCAAAGGCCACAAGAGAACAACCTTCCTTGACAGGGAATGCAAGGGCACCATCGGTGGTGCTCAAAATCAGATGTGATAGTTAATTTTTTAATTTTGAAACTTGTACTCTGAAGATTTTCTAGTGTGTTTCAGTGAGCAATGCTCCCTTGTGTTCCTCCAGTTCAGGACGTCAGACTTACTGTACCATTCAGTAAACTTTGTTGTCGTTCATCAGTATTTTCTTGGGTTCCCTTGGGCCGTCAGTGTTTGTAAGCTATGCTACGCATGTACTAAGTACTTGCGAGCATTTGCATTTGAGGCACTCTTGATATTAACCATAATATGTGGATGTTCATGGGTTGAGTTGTATGCCGTCGGATTGGACGGCTCTGTCTGGCATAGGAGAATGACTGGGCCGTGCTCCAGCAAGCTGTTCTGCCTCTAACTTAACGCCTGTCGTCGCAATTAATGAGCCAACGCCATACATCAGGTATACAGGCAGAAATACAACCGTGGGCACACATCCTCATGCGATCAGACGGGAAGGATTTCAGGATCAGCTGAACCCGTGCTCAGAATTGAATATCCAGCAACAAATCAATTATATTAATACTTTCCCTATCAAACTTAGCACTTGTGAAGATTTTTCCATGCATTAAACACATCACATCCTTTATATCGCATTAACACAATAGATTTTGTACAAAAGATAAGGATGATCATATCTTATGGCATTTGATGCCATATTTTCCAACACATCTTATTATATACAGTGCAATTAATGCTATATTTTCTAGTGGTCATATATCTTTGTGCAATTAATATATGATATCTTTTGTATGCATACAATAATCCTTAGGTTATACATTATAATAATAAGCAACATTAAATGTGAGGTGCACTCGGATGCATATAAATATGGTGGTCTAAGAACTCTAAAACTAAAAATTCCCTATATTCACAATGAAAGGAATGCAAGCCATTAGTGTGACTCTTTTCATGTCATTTCTAGTCCTGGTGACCAGAGGAAAAGATGTGCAATACAAAAGGCAAGAGGAAGACAATACCCAGATTCTCAGTTATCACCGAGTTAATAAAACCATTGTGGTATGAATAATTAACCTTCTTATGTATATCTAGCATATGTTTTGGTGGCTAAAAAGTAGAGGAAACATCAAACAGATGAAAGATGGAGATGTCTATGACTGCATTGATGTGAATGAGCAACCGGCTTTCAGGCACCCATTATTGAAAGACCACAAAGTCCAGGTAAATTAATTTCATAACAATATGATGTACCTCCATGAATTGTCTAGTATACCGTTAGTTCATGATTAATTACATAAATGTTGATTCAGTGTGTTCTACTCCCTTCTTGTTTCATTAATCTTTTTGGATATGTTTTTTATGCTAGAAAAATAGGGCTATTGAAAGTGTACTGAACTAAGAACCTTTTTACATAATATAAGATTTATAAATGATAAATGAAATTAGAACATGTTTTTTGTATATTGTCTTGTACATTTGTAATTTTTTGTTTATAAGGTGGTTCATTCTATTTTCAAACAGATGCAACCAAATTCTTTCCCTGTTTGGATGGATATCCAAACATTGCCTTCAGATGAACCATCTATCATTGAGTGCCCAATGGGAACAATTCCAATACTGCATACTAATGGAAGTGACACCATAGAAGCACATAGTTACGATGGGCAATTGGAGGTGAGTTTTAGTATAAGTTCCAAAATGAATTTGTTGTCACAATTTGATGGGATTATTCTGTAGGGTTGATCATGGAAATTAGCATATAATTGTTGCATTTTCTATGCATGTCAAATTTACAATGTTGAGTTAAAGAAGCAACATAGACACTATAATAATCTAATTAAATTACAAGAATGTATTTTAAGAAAAAAATCACCTTGTGATGGTAATGGTTAATTTTTCATTGAGGGTCGTAATAATGAATGGTCTAGGTTCATAAAGTATGATGGAAAAATAATTTATAAAAAAGAATGCAATTTTATAGTGAATGAAGGGCCTCATATTCTACAACATTTGAGTAGTTGGTAATGATTTTTGTATCATCACGTCTTTATTTGTAGTAAAAAAGTTATGTATGAACATTATGTCAGTTGTACATGAAGGAATTTCAATTTCATTACCAGGTTTTAGCAACACTCTCTTGGACAGTATCATACTATATACTAGTCTTGTCAGCACTAATGTTTTTCATTAATTGTTACTCTTTCCATCCCGAAATGTGAATGAACACACATCTTAAGATATAAGTTATACTGACAACATGGCAAAACAATGTAAGTAATATGAACCAAAAGTGATACATTTGAAATGCTTTCGAATATGAATCATATAATTTTATGTGTCACATAACCCATAACTTAATAGCTTAATTAATGGTAAATTAAAAATTATATTGGTGTTGGCGCCTTACATTCTGGAGAACATGAATTACATGTGATATCGTATCAGGCTTATCTACACATACTATTCATTTTTCTCACTTAAAGGTGTTACTTTTAATTCTTGCAGTCAGCGGGACTCATATACCAGGGTGATGTATATGGGGTGCGTGGTGTATTAAATGTTTGGGAGCCAAAGGTGAATAAATATAGTAAGGATTCTAGTGCAATGTGTGTAGAAATGAAAAGTGGAGGAGAACAACACACTGACAGGATTGGTGCTGGTGTTCGGGTCTTTCCAACATTGAGTGGCGATACTTTTGTTAGATTTCATATTTCTTGGGTAATGCTTAATTTATTCAGATACATGCTATTATGTGTTATATATTTTTATGATAATAAATTAATAATATAAGTTCATATTTTCTTTTTACCTTGGAACAAACCTCACAGTATGATGGCCTATACAAAAAGTCATGCATTGACTTCACTTGTCCCGGTTTTGTGCAAGTTAGCCATAGAGTTGGTCTTGGAGCAAGAATGCGACCACCCTCTGTTTATCATGGAAAGCAGACAGTAATACACATTCAAATTTTCAAGGTATTACCGTATTCTTAAAGTATAAGATTTCTCATGTGTCATGTACAAATTATATGTACGTAAATTAGTATTATTTGATTTTATTTCGTGTGCATAACCACTATATATACCTTACTGAACATGACCACAACTTGATATGTTTGTTTACCATCTTACACCCACATACTATCTTTTTGCACATATATGACACTACTCTAATAATATAGATTCAAAAGGCAAGTTCAATTAATCATGACAATATTTTGAACATGAAGGAAATACACATATATCATTCTGATTCATATCCCTTGCTATAAAAAAGGATTAGGTGAAGACATGCATGCCTACTATATCTCATCAAAAGGATTATAAAATAACTGGCCGCTAAAAAATACTAGAAAGAATAAGATCACGATTGTAAATAATCATAGTTATTTAATAGCCTATTTACCTCATGCAATATTTATTTAAGGACGGCATTTAACCTGCAATAAATAATGATTTATTTTAGGACCCTGTGTCTAAGAACTGGTGGTTGACTTATGAGCATGTAGCAATTGGATATTGGCCAAGTGCATTATTCGAATTCCTTAGGAACAAAGGTGACGCAGCATTCTGGGGTGGGATTGTTGAGGGGCCGACTGCCTCGTCAAACTCTCCGCAAATGGGCAGTGGACATTTTGCTTCGGAGGGATACAGAGGAGCGGCATTCGTAAAAAATATCCAGATTGCGAATAATGAGAAGGGCTATTTTGACACTCCAGATAAGTCTCAAGTGCGGCCTGAATCAAGTGATAAATCCAAATATACTGTGGAAAGATTTGGATATAGTAAATATGTAGGTATGCGTATCTTCTATGGTGGATTAGGGTCGTATAAGGCCTACTGACATGGAACTCAACAAATATATTAAAACAATCACTATGATCAAATAAGTGATGGTGAATTATGTATTATCGATTTCCATTCATGATAGAAGCTGGGGCCTAGCAGTAGTGTTGGGGCCCGCGCTACTGCTAGCATGCAGAACCTAACATTTAGCGGTAGTGCGGGCCACGCCTCATGTTACCACTGCATTTATTAGCAGTAGCGTGAGGTAGGACCCACACTACTACTAAATAGCAGTAGTGTTGGCTAGTGCCCTGCACCACTACTATGCATGCGTATTTCATTTCAGCATATTTATACTGCATTTATACACCCTTATACAATTGTTATACCATAGCAATGATATAACAACTCATCATCATCGTAGCGATATAACAGCTCATCATTATCATCACCATCATCCTCGTACAGATATAACAATGTCTCACCATAAGGATCATCATAAGTTCACCAGTACTAGCTAATTGTTAGCATTTAGATAAATAATTTCTTAACACATGACAAGTACTAGGACCTACTCTCTCTCTCTCTCTCTCTCTCTCTCTCTCTCTCTGTCGTAAAATAGCATAAAGTAGAAAAACCTATCCAGCTCCAATACGGAGCACAGAGATCCACCGGTCTCCAATTTGTGGCCTTCGCCCAGTCACTATTTTCCGCCATCCTTTGATTTTGAGGCCTCCATCTGTTTGAGTAGTCAAGCATGGATATTTACAGACCCTCCGACCATGTCCGTACGCACACAATTGTCATCTCACCTTCGACATACATCAGTGGATGCACAACACAATTCAGGAGCTTCTGTTGAAGAACATAATAGTAACATAGTTAGCAATGTAGTTTACTTAAGAAAAATGTATGAAAAAGATGGACTAGTGACATAATTAAAAAAATCTTACCATGATATTTGCATGTATGTTACCATCGCTCAACTCGTGGACTAGTGGTACGTATCAACTATAATTTTTGCCAGCTCCAAAGAGTATCTTAAAAGTCAGAACTTCATTAACAAAGGTGACAAGAGAAATCTTATCCTCCTAAGTTAGATCTAAGCCATGATTGTAGTAGGTATTGTGTACAATCTTCTGTGTATCTCTTGGAGAAAGGAAATAAACTGTCAACTATAAATGAACAATTTTAGTACGGGTTTAATAACAACTATTTTAAGTAAGCAATATAGATTATTTAACAAATTAGCATAACAAACTCATATGGAGGTACAATAGGAATCATGTCCAGGTCCACCCAAGTGTCTTTATCATGTTCAGAATCACCTTGAGGAATGCCAATATCGAAGGTTATTTTCATATCCTCCTGAAATCCGTAGGCCTTGCATAATCCTTTCCAATTTGAACAACCAAAATGTGTTTGACCAACTTCATTTATAATCTTAACCTCAAAAATGAATCCATGTTTTATTTTAAGGTGAGATTTCTTCGTGTCCACCTTCTCCCTCTCTTCGAAAGAGAGCTTCTCTAAGACATAAGGTCTTGCATAGCAAGGGATGCACTAGTCGCTGAAGTTACATAGCATAAAAATAATCGAAGCGCTCCTTAAGCATGAGGGAGAAGCATCTACTGTTTTCCAAGTGATCCCTGTCGCACATACCCATGTCGTAGTACAATCATTACACTCGAGGATCCCATCGACATCCATTTGCCGTGTTCATAATTGAAAGATTAAATGACGATGGAAAATACCAGGAATTCAACACTCCGCTCACTATTCAACACGAGTTGACTTTTGGTCTATCGAGTCTCGCTTGAGAAACACTCATCTCTAATGGTGTATATTGTGGGCACTCCCTCTCTGATATATCAAACATAGATGATAGTCGCTCCTCCCTTCGTTCCCAAGTGCATTAGCAAAATGTCTAGTAGATGGGAAAGAAGGATAAGCGACCCCTACGACAACAGTCGGGATTCTTCCTCTCTGATATTTCGACTGTATATGGTGGACACTCGCTCACTAATATTTTGACCGTTGGTGATGGTCGCATCCCCCTTCCCTCGTGCATTACCAAGGTCTATCACGAGGAAAAGAGGGGGAAGCGACCCCCAGGACAACAGTCGGGATTCTCTCTCTCTCTGATATTTAGATTGTATATGGTGGTGTATATGGTGGACACTCCCTCACTTTGATTTCGACCGTCGGTGATAGTCGCTCCCCCTTCTCTCGTGCATTAACAAGATATATCATGAGAAGAAGAGGAGCCAACGACCCCCACGACAACAGTTGGGATCATTCCTTCAAGAACAAACTGAAAGTCACACAAGGAGCCCCAACAGACTGAAAGTCAATCTTAAGCATGAATCAATTAACATTACATATATTGAGTAATGACATAAACAAATGGCCTATGTTTTGCCGGAATGTTGTTTAATTCCTATTCTGGCAAATCCCATGCACTCGATATATACTACTTTCTAGCATAATTCATGCCAAAATTCATGCAAATTTTGGATTGACCTTTGCTAAAAATAGGCATATCGAGCGCTTGAAATTTCCCGAAATGTATATGAATCAACATTTCGGAAAAACAGGCCACTCAGGGGTGTTCCCTACAAAATCATGTATCATGTGCATTTGTCTTTCTTTGAACATCAACATAGCATATCATAGATCCCTCAAATCAAACATCACCTAAATACAAAACAAAAAACTCTTCATCTTGATCCAATACTTGCAGTTCTAGTTCTGTCGAACTATTACACCTACACAGAAATGTACTATTACACAAAATGCTCACTAGATGGCTGTCGAGGATGTGGGTGTCGTAAGGCAATATTTTTGGCGATGTGGAGCAGCACTTGGTGATCTACCCGCTTCACCCTACTTTCTCTGGTTCAAAACAACATAGACCAATCAGTTCAGTTTGTAGTATGTCCAAATCTGGCTTACAAGTATTAACTGTAGTAAATTTAGTTAACACATTCAAATATGACATTCAGTAAACATGTTCATAATAAGGGAAAAGGACTTAGTATTTTTTTGTCCTACTTCTCACATCAAGCTATACTAGATCCTAGTGATCATTTGACTCCAAGAAATCCAACATCGAAACTTATTGATTCACAAACAAGGGAGTCTAGTCCAATTTATATTCTAAAATTATCAAATCAATTATTATTTCTAACTTTGTGTTGTCCTATGTATCAGAAACAAACAATCATGTTTCTGATCTCTGACCTGCTTTATTTCTCATTTTCTTCATTGATCCAAAGTATACTAGGCACTTGATTAAAGAAGCCTTGACTTTTACATGAGAGATGCAGAATCGTTCTATAAACCCTAGAGAAATAGCACATCATTATCCATCATCCAACATCAACCAATGCAGTGGAGTACATTACTACACTTGAGTATTTATTCCAAAATACTTGCTCATCTGAAATCAAATTCAAAATGCAATTTGTACGCATTTTCCCTTGCAGGCATTATCACGATATATGATCTACAATATGTGCTCATCTAATGAAGAAACCAGGGAATTTTTTTTGAGCAGACAGAGGATACAAGAGGAAAGAGGGAGGGGGCCGAAGGAGTGGCGGCTACCTACTGCCTATGGTGTTCTTTGGGTGGGCGCTTTGCTCAAGGAGGCACCAACGGAGGGGAGGTGAAGGGCTCGACCTGCAAGGCGCACCACGACAGCTTGGATACCTAGCTGTCCAACGGGGCAACGTGCCATCAAGGCCGAAGCACTGCAGGGCAGGGGCGGGCCGACGTGCGTGGGGAGGGCCGGCGGTGGGGGAGAGATAGTGGAGAGGGAGAGCAAGGGCCGACGCATGCGACAGAGGGAGGATAAGGGTGGTTTAGCAGCAGCGCACGGAAATGGCCCACGCTACTTTTGTGCCCATTAGCTGTAGATCGGGCTAAATAACCCAAGATGTTGCTAGGCGGGGCCGGGTAGCTAGGCCCATGTATCCACAGTAGCAGCGCGGGTATAGGAGGTTGCGCTATAGCTAACAGGTGTAGCACTAGCGCGGGCCCGTGACCCGGCTCAAATACTATGGCCAGCCCTTGGGGCATGGTGGGGACCACTTAGTAGTACCGTGGGGGTGGCAAACCCACACTACTAGTAATATTCACCTGCAGCGCTAATCTTTGCCACACACTACAGTAGCACGACCTACATACCCCGAGCCACTGTTAAGTGTCTATCTATAGGGGTTTTTTCCTAGTAGTGAAGCAAGAATATGTAATCACACTAAGAATAACCTGATGATTTTGTTTTTTCTTTTGCTGAGATTCATTCATTCTTGCATGAAATGCGCTTCTTGAGGTGTACAAATTCAGGACCGGCTATACATAAATCCCCTAAAAATTACATATTGTAAATAAATTTTTTGGGCCATTAGATTAAGATCCAACGAACATCCTTCTTCTTCCTCCAGATTTCTTGGTCCTTCGACCGTTCCTTCTCTCATATTTGTTTTGTGACTCTATATGGCTACTGTGAGAAAAACAATAACATGACGATGGTTGGGACGGAGCGAAACCACCGAGGGACCACGTAGGCGTATATCCTTCGTCGGTTTTTTGGTTGTAACGAAACCACGGCTCATCCTTATGGTGGGAGACAAGTTTGCCGGTGTCGAACCACCACGACACCTCCCGCTCCTTCTCGTAGAACTTCCATGCATGCGTTGCAGCTCGGTCTCTAGCTTCGCGATGACCCACAAGTATACGGGATCGCAACTGTCTTCAAGGGTAATATTTTACCCAAATTTATCGACTCGGCACAAGGGGAGCCAAAATAATATTTATAAGCCTTAGCAATTGAGTTGTGAATTCAGCGACACCTGAGAAACACTTCCTTGCAACAATTTATTAGTAGCACAATAATACGATAGTAGTTATAGCGGAACAACATTAACAATAGCAGAAGTAGTAGCAAATTTGTAAAATTTAGACTAATAGTAACTTTAGCAAAGGAAATAGCATTAAAGCGTAGGAATGGAGTAGTGATGGAAATTAAGATGAGATTCAATACGTAATAGTCACAACCTAGAGCGATACACAATAGTTCCAATTCATCAATCATATGTAGTCATGAGTTGCATATATAGTCGTGCATGCTTGCAGTAAGAACGTGCATAACATCTTTTGTCCTACCACCAACCCCCCCACCCCCCGGTGGCAGTGAGGTCCTATTGGAAACTAAGTGTAATTAAGGCGTTCCTCTTAATAAAGAATCAGAACAAAGCATCTATCTATTATTATATTATATAAAGTGCTTGACGGGCTCAACAAAAAAAAGATAAATAAGCTAGAAAATCCAACAAAAAACAAAAATATCCTACCATTTATTTAATATATGAATAGTTTTACAGCCATTAGATGTGATTTAAGTGGGAAATTACCCACCAGTGCCATTAGAAGTGAAAATGTTTCATTCAAATTGCCTTATTAATAGATATAAACAAAGCTAGGGTAGGACTTCTCTAAAAAAATAACTAGCGGGACGTGGGCATGTTGGTGTGTGTTTCCTTCTATATCCATACATTCATTTTTGCTAGCTACGGTAGGACTCTTCCAAAGAAAGCCAGCGTGATGTGGCCTGATGCCTTTTTTATATGCATGCATGCATGCATTCTTTGTTTGATACGTATATGGATGCATGCAAAACAACAACATGCATGGCTTTATTCCCAAGAAAATGGTCAGCCAACATCCCAAAACATGTCCTCCGTCTCAGCGGCCGCCGTGTTCGTCTTGGTGTTAGTATCTATACGTACAGTGCAATGACATCCAGTTTCATAGTTGCATCGTGCATGCATCCAAAGACTAGTTATTACTAGTTGAGGAGCTGGTTCATGTTATTGTACGAGTATTTGGCAGCGCAAAGTGCCTGCGGCGGCCGAGCTTCATTAAGCTCTTATTTATTTTTTCAGCGAAACTACCTTTTCCACGTCTCAAAAAAATCTGATTTTTTTCATGCAGACATATATTTATATAGTATAAATTTATAAAATTTCATGAATAAATTATTCTTACCCGAGGGTGCAGAATAGGTTATTCTTACCCGAGGTAATTTTACTATCGTTTCATAAATAAATTATATTTGAAATACCAATAGTTACATTCATATTGATTCACTACGTAAAATTTAACATGAGAAAACAAAATTATATGTCATCAGACCAGAAAAAATGTATTTTATATATTTTTACACTATGTTTTTACGTTTGTAATTTTACGTAACATAAAATATATTTTTACGGCGACTAAATATTTTCTTACGGTCTCTTTTTACGTATGAAATAAGACAAAATTTACGGAATGTAAAATTATGGTGCATGGATATTAAAATAGAGGGAGGGTGAAGAATAACTATTCCTTACTCAGGGTGACAAATAGTCAATCCCTACCACAGAACTAGTCAAGGTTTTTAACGGTGTCAAATTTCTAAAAAATCCTGAAAAAAAAATACTGAACCAACACACATGTAATATAACATGATCCAACAAAGGGATTGAAAAAATAGGACTAGATGTGTCCTGGACAAAAAGAACAAATGGTTCAGTATATATTGATCCCGCAGTGAGCTGAAATGCTTGTTTTTTTCACCTAGGACAAATAAATGCATATTTTCACAATCACAACATTGGATCATCTTATTATATTAGAGTGAGGCTCCCCTATTTATTTTATATTTTTCAATAACTTTTAAACCATTAAAAGCGTAGCGAGTCTTAACTAGTTATGTGGCAAGCTATTGTAGACACGGTGTGTGTGTGTGTGTGTGTGTGTGTGTGTGTGTGTGTGTGTGTGTGTGTGTGTGTGGCTTTTTCTTTATTGTATTTGGGTCACATATTTATCTTTTTTGTGTAGCATGCAAATAATCAAATTAGTTGATAAAATTTTATACATACTTGAAGAATATGCATATGTATTTATAGATTTTTTTTGACATTTTTTAAATATTTTAATATATTTTATTTTTTTTGCAGAACGAGCTCCATGGAGTTGGCCTTTGCAACGCCACTCTGTATTTGGCAGCCTCCTTCCTTCCCCTTGGATGTGCAGTGCAGTGCAGTGCATACCCAGGGTGCTTCATAGCAATATATTATAATGCGTTTGTCCCATTGATGGTCACACGCCTTCACATTGTAGCATTCAGTCGTCTTCATTGCTCTGCAGAGGTTGGTAGCAGCAGAGTAACCAGCAGTAACAACACCGCTCCATCATTAGTTCCTTGCTTTGCAGACTTCTGCTCTCAACAATGGGAGGGAACCACCATTGCTCTTTCTCTTGATGTGTGCTCCATCCAAATCCAACCATGGCGCTCAAGAGGAGTAGATCTATCACCTTCCTCAACCGCCATTGCTAGCTATGAACGCTTGATATGACCGGTGTGTGCTATTTATATGTGACCACTCCCGGCACGATCCACACCCCACCATCTCCGCTCCTTTTTCTTCTCTGTGAACCATCTCCGTCATGACCGCGAGCTTGGAGAGCCTCTTGATGGAGCATAAGCACGAGTTTACCGGCTGACAAGCCCATCTGGCACGACAGATAGAGGCTGGCTTGCTGGTGAGCTCTCCGGAGATGCGCAATGACGACCTGACGATGGAGGAGACCTCCGACGATGAGTCGGCGCCCCTACCCATGCCGGTCCAGGCCGGCGTCACCATGGAGCAGGCGCGGGCACACTTCAACGCCCCGTGACGGAGGAGCCGTCGACACTGCCGATGTCTGTATTCCGGTTGGCGGAGAAGAAGCAATGCTACAACCTCGCCCTTCTCGCACATCACCGGCTGACGAAGGGCTAAATCTACGACGAGTTTGCGAGGGCCAAAGTCGTGGCGGCCATAGCTGTGAAGGACCTGAACTTGGACGAGGTAGAGTAGGACACGAAAGGCATCCGTGTCCCATGTGGGCACAACTGTGTCCCATGTCTTACCCTTCCTCGCCAGCAATCCACAACTTCACTCCCCGGATGTCACAACCGGCGAAGATGCCAGACATGAGGAACAAGGACTTGGAGAACCAACAACAATGATATCGTGTATGTTTTAGGGGTTAGTGTTGGAGATATTTCTTAGGCCTCAATTGGCGATTTGGCATGATTAGTTGGTTTCTCTAGAAAAAAATGACTTGATTTATGTGAAACTGAAAAACACACTAGTGTTATTACTAGTTGTGTGTATAGTGTGTCAGAACTCATCATTTATCAAGAACAAAAATACAGTACATACTAGTGTTATTACTAGTTGAGGAGCTGGTTCATGTTATTGTAGGAGTTGTAGTATTTGGCAGCCTCCTTCCTTCCCCTTGGACGTGCAGTGCATACCCAGGGTGCTTCATAGCAAATATATGTCCCGTTGCTGGCCACACTCCTTCACACACTGTAGCGTTTAGCTGGGGAAGATTCGGGCACTCAGTCGTCTTCATTGCTCTCTGCAGAGGTAGGTTGCAGAGCATGCCCATGACCAGGCAGGCACGGCCACTCCTCCTCCATTATTGCCTTGCTCTGCTCTCAACAAGGGAAGGGAACCACCCAAATCCAAAATCCAACCATGGTGCTCAACCCCCATCGCTAGCTGCCTGTAAACGCTCTCTATCCTCTTCCCCTGAAATTATTCTTTTGTTGTTGCTCCTCTTCTTGTGTTTCCATCTCTCACCTGCTCCCCTTCGTCTTGTCCCTCTACACCCTAGCTTTTTTTTAGAAAAGGCTCTACACCCTAGCTTTTTTTTAGAAAAGGCTCTACACCCTAGCTTTTTTTTAGAAAAGGCTCTACACCCTAGCTAGGGGATCTGGCTGGCATTTCTAGGCGGTCGCTCAACACCCTGGCTCAAATATAAACCTGTTCAAATCACAAAATTTATTAGATTCCCTGGCTAGTAGATGGATCTAATCCCTGCAGATTCAGTCATTGCTGTCCACATTCAGATTCCGTCATGTACTAAGCATTCAAATACTATAAATCTGTTCAAATCACATAATTTATTAGATCCCTTGGCTAGTAAGTATTCGATGGATCCAATCCCTGCAGGGACTGGGTTCCACCATTTTGTCAGTCAAGCATTGCTGTTCACAGTCAGATTCAGTCATGTACTTGGCATTCAAATATTATAATTTGTTCAAACGGCATAATTTATTTGATGATGATGATAGCAGATCCAAATGCACCGACATGTACTTCTAGTTATGTATAGATCAAATCTGACAGAACAAGGACATTACATGGAGGTCCTTGTTTTGAGCTCACAGGAACAAATATTAGAGCCACATTATTACTTTTTAACATGGAAATGCTCAGTTGTTAGCCTAAAATACTAGATTCTTCAGGAGTGAGCAGAGTATGAGCTGTGAACCAAGTTGTGACAGGTCAAACCATTGAACTCCTATATATCAGTGCAAGCACACAAATCAACAGTGGCCAGCTCACAAGTTTAATGCTACGTACATTTTTATGCAGTTAATGTCACTCTGAATCATGCATGTAAATTTTTTATGTAGAGACATTATCCCCTTTGTACCGAAAATGTCGCATATGCTAAAACTATGAAAAGCAGAAAAAAAAATGCTTCAGGTTAACATATATTGAGCTATATTTCAGCTCATCCACAACATCTTCAGGTAAGCCCCCAACTCTCAAACAAAAGTAGTCATACAGTAAATTGTAAGAACAGACATGTGGAAATACCCTGGTTATAGCTGTTTCCTCAAACCGGCGCCTGCAGCGGCGCTATTTACCCCCTGTTTCAAAACTCAAAAATGGAGACCAAAGAAAAATGAGAGCATCCAGGAATCAAACAAAGGATTTCTCCATTCATGGCTGACTCCACGAACCATTACACCACCGGCGTGACTCGTGAATACAACACTCCCGTCTGTCTTTTTATACATACAGGGAAATACCCTTTATTTTTTTTCATCTTTTTTCCCTGTTTTATGTTTTACTTAAATGCGTGAAATGTTTACAAATAGATGATATTTTTTTTCTAATTCATGAACTTTTTTACAAACTTGATTTTTTAAAATGAATGTACTTTTTATCATTTTGATGAACTTATCTTAAAAATCGACGAACATTTTCTAAAATCCGATAAACTCTTTTTCAAATCCAATAAATTTTTTGATTCAATGAACTTTTTTTCTAAAATCTGATGAGCTTTTTTCAACTTGATGAACTTTTTTTCAAATCCAATGAACTTTTTTTGATTCGATGAATTTTTTTTTTCAAATCCCATGAACTATTTCCAATTCGATGAACTTTTTTTTATTCCAATATTTTTTTTCAAATCCGATGAACTTGTTTCAGGTTTGTGAAGTTTTTTGTTCAAAATTGATGAACTATTTTAATAATATATGAAATTTTTTCACAAACATATTCAAAATTGTAAAAAGCCAGAGGCCGATGTTTTTCCTGAACCAGCAGCACAATACAGCTCCAATAAAACCAGCAACGCAAGTGTGTTTTTCTTCAGCGATCGAGCGAACCGAAGGGGGAGCAAGGCGCGATCTTCTTAATGGGACGCGACCCATGGCTGGTCGCTGTAGGCGCCACTTGACCAATGGGCGCCTAGAGCGCCCAATAGGAGCTCCCTCTTTTCGTTAACGTGTATTGTACCTGTGTATATTTATGTACTTGTACTCCCCTAGATTATAGGATCATGGAGCACGCCCTGGCCTGCGTGCCACTTCCATCGGGCTCCCTGTAATTGCTCCAGTGTGTGTATATCATGTACTCTGTGTGGGTGAATCAATGCATAGACACAATTGATCGTCCTACTTGGTATCAGACTCCAGGTGCTTCTCCCATGGCCGAACACTCGACCTCCTCCGCCACCTCCCCAGCCACTAGTTCAGCCACCTCGCCGGGGACTCTCTCCAGCTCATCCACTGGCGCCGGCACCACCGTCGGCACTTCTCCTCCCTTCATCTTCGGCACCACCCCCTCCACCAACAGTGGCTCCTCTCCCTCGCTCGGATCTCAGTTCGCCCGCCTCTTCCCTCCCTCCATGGCGCCGCCTCTCTCCTTCGCCGCCGCTCCTTCCCACCCCATTTTCCGCGGCAGCATCCAGAACCACATCAAATTTCTCTTCAACCCCGACGATCACAACTATCACAAGTGAAAGTCCTTCCTCCTTGTTCTGATCCACTATGGCGTCGCCCAGTTCATCGAACAACCCCTCCCCGCCAATGCCACTGCCTTCCAGCGCGAGCTCAATGCCCACCTTGTGCTTTGGATCTACTCCACCCTCACCGACAACCTCGTCGATCACGTCATCGGGGCCACCACCACCTATGATCTCTAGCACCGCATCCGCGACTACTTCCTGGCGAACCGCGCGGCGCAGTACATGATGCTGAACCGGCAATACTGCAACCTCAAGCAGCGAGATCTCTCCGTCGCCGAGTATGCCCGCCGCATGAAGCTTCTCACCGCCGGGCTGGCCAACATCGAGCACGCTGTCACTGAGGTGGATCTCACCACTAAGTTTCTTCACGGCATCGACAAACGCCTCGACACCATCCGCATTGTGCTGGGGGACACCGTTCCTCTGCCGCCGTTCGAGACGGTGTCCTCTCGCCTGAAGCTCGCCGAGGAGAACCTCGCCCAGCGCGTGGCTGATGAGCCAGCCACGATCCTCGTCGTCACCGGGGGCGGTGGCCCCTCCTGAAGTTCCTCTGGATCCGGCGGTTCCGGTCCTCGCCCCGTCGACCACGCTGGTCGCTCAAACGATTGGGGCCCCAGCTCTCCGGCAGGCCGTGGCTCTGGCAACCGCCCTGATGGTGGTGACTGCGGTGGCCGGTGACCTGGGCGCGGACGCGACCGTGGACGCGGTGATCACGGAGGCCGCGGCAACCAACCGCCCATGTCCTACAATTCCTAAATGGGGTTCTTCGCGCCCTACGGGATGGCTCTCCCAAACCCCCGTCCTGGATGGGTCCCTGCGAACGCCGCCGTCGTGCTCGGCCCGCGGCCCGGGTCCCATGCGCAGGCATATCCGATGCAGTTCTCCGGCTACAACATGCCGGCGTCACCACAACCACCGTCCTGGGGTCACCTCGCCATGCTCCAGGCCGCCTATAGCGCCCACGGCCTCTGCAACGGCGGCTCCGCTCCGCACGAGTGGTACCTCGACAGCGGCGCCTCCTCCCACGTCACCGGCAACCCTGGTAACCTCGACCTTTCGAATCCTTCTTTAAAGCCTCGTTTCACTAGCACTGTTGTTGGCAATGGCACACATTTCCAATTCATGCCACTGGCTCGGCCACTCTCCCCCCTCACAATTTCCATCTCTGGGACATCCTCTTTTCTCCTCATGTCGTCACTAGTCTCATTTTCGTTGGCCAGTTCACTAAAGATAACTTATGCTCTATTGAATTTTTCCCTCATGGCTTTGTTGTGAAGGATCTTCGAACCAGGAGGGTAATCATGATCTCCGCTAGCTCCGGTGACCTCTATCCATTCTTCGGTAATAACAAGCTTTGGAGCACAGCCCTCTCCGCCACCACCTCCAACGCCGACGTGTGGTACCGCCGGCTTGGCCACCCCAGCCCTCAAGTTACTTCCTCCTTAGCAGCCCACATGATTTTCTTCCCTCTTGTAATAAGATTACGCATACACCATATAATGCTTGCCAACTTGGACGGCAGCCGCACCTCCCTTTCCCTACTTCACATAGTCACACCTTTGCTCCATTTGATATAGTTCACTGTGATTTATGGACCAGCCCCGTTGTAAGCTTTTCCGGTTATCAATAATACTTGATTGTGCTTGATGACTACACTCACTTCTCATGGTCATTTCCTCTTCGCAACAAGTCGGATACATCCCTTACTCTCCAACGTTTCTTCTCCTATGATCGTACTCAATATAATGTGATCATCAAAGCGTTATAGTGCAACAATGGTGGTGAGTTCAGTTCATTAACTCCACACTCTGTGCGTTCTCCTCTGCCAACGGCATTGCATACCGCTTCTCGTGCCCTCACACATCACCACAGAATGGCAAGGCCGAACGTCTCCTTCACACTACAAATGATATCATATGCACTCTCCTCATCCAAGCCAACTTCACCCCTCCCTTTTGGGCTGAAGCCTTGCACACGGCCACATATCTCCTCAACCGTCATCCTTCACGTGCCATTCACGATCACACACCATACTACATGCTTCATGGTATTCACCCCACGTACGATCATTTGCGAATGTTTGGGTGTCTTTGCTACCCCAACCTCTACGCCACATATCCCCACAAGCTAGCCCCGCGGTCCACCCGTTGCGTTTTCCTCGGTACCCCCTTGAGCACAAGGGTTATCGCTGCTATGATCTCCCCCAACGTTGCGTGATTGTATCCCGTCACGTCACCTTCGACGAGAACATTTTCCCTTATGCACCGCCCACACCAACGCCCCAATCCACAAGCTCCACAGGAAACCCTGTCCCGCCCACTCTCCAATCGCTGCCAGATTCGCTCCCCTCCCCACCTACCTCGTACCGGAACCCACAGAATCCTTCGGATGGAACGGCCCCATGCAGGCCACTCCCGCCTCGCCAGCTCCTCCGCAGCCCACCCACCACCTCCACGCGCAGCTCTCCCTCTGGCTCCAACCGCTCCCCCGCGCCTGCCTTCCAACTATCTCCGCACCCACGCGCTTCCTCGGGCCTCACGCCCGTCACGCCTACCGCGTCCACTCCCTCGGATCGACCGCCCAATTCCCCTGCCCGTGGATCCTCCTAGCTTGGATCCTGCGCCTGCCAGTCCTGCCACTGACCCCACGCCAACCACCTTTGATTCCGCGCCAACCACTCCTGTGCAGCCACGTCTGCCAGCTCGCGCCCAGCCCATTAAGCCTCCCCACAACTCGCATAAAATGCAAAATCGATCCAAATCAGGTTTCTGCCAACCCAAGCGCCTCTTCCTCGCCAACACCAACCACTTCAACATCTCACCTATTCCTCCGACGTACCATTCCACCCTCAAGGATCCAAATTGGCAACATCCAGTGCTTGATGAATATGATGCTTTAATCAAGAATTCTACTTGGTCTTTGGTTCCCAAACCTGCAGGTGTTAACGTGGTGACCGACAAGTGGGTATATCGCCACAAGTTCCACCCTGATGGCACCTTGGCTCGGTACAAGGCCCGTTGGGTTGTGCGAGGATTCATTCAGTCTGGTTGTCAAACCGGCCACTATCCGAGTTGTGCTCAACATTGCCACGTCCAGCTCGTGGCCTATTCACCAACTCGACGTGAAGAACGTGTTCCTCCATGACGATCTCAAGGAAACGGTGTATTGCACTCAACCATCCGGCTTCTTGGATCCCTCTCGGTCGGACCATGTGTCCCTCCTTCACAAATCCCTTTATGGCTTGAAACAAAATCCCCGCACTTGGTTCCACCGTTTCCGTTCCTTCATCTTGTCACGCGGTTTCACCGTGTCCAAGAGCGACTCCTCGCTATTCATCTTGCACCATGGAGCCTCCATTGCCTACCTCCTCGTGTATGTGGATGATATCATCCTCACCGCAAGCACACAGCATACTCTCCACCACATCATATCCTCTCTTAAACATGAGTTTTCTATGTCTGATCTTGGTGAGCTCCATCACTTTCTAGGCATCAATGTCACACCAAACACCCACGGCATGTTCTTGTGCCAGCAACAATATGCCCTCGAGGTTCTTGAGCGCGCCAAGATGCTAAACCGCAAGCCTGTATCCACACCCATCGATACACAGTCCAAACTATATGTGCATGATGGCCGTCTTCTTGACAATCCCACTCTCTACCGCAGCCTCGCCAGTGCACTTCAATACCTCACACTCACTCGGCCCGACCTCACTTACGTGGTTTAACAGGTGTATCTCTTCATGCATGCGCCTCATGATTCTCACATGCAACTCATCAAACGCATCCTTCGATATCTCCGTGGCACTACCCACTATGGCTTGCAACTGTACAAGTCCTCCTCACGCGACCTTGCGGCTTACCCCGATGCCGATTGGGCCGGCTGCCCGGACACGCGCAAGTCCACATTTGGGTTCTGTGTCTTTCTAGGGCACAACATGTTGTCCTGGTCCTCCAAGAGGCAAGCCACTGTCTCACGGTCGAATGCCGAGGCTGAATACCGCGGCATCGCCAACTGCGTTGCTGAGTCATGTTGTGTGCGCCGGCTCTTGCATGAGCTGCATCACCCGCCTACCCATGCTACCATCGTCTATTGTGACAAAGTCTCGGCCTCCTACATTGCCTCTAATCCCGTCCAACACCAACGGACAAAACACATTGTGATCGATCTTCAGTTTGTCCGCGACCACGTGACTCTCGGTGACATTCGTGTCTTACACGTCCCTTCCAGTTTGCAATTCACAGATTTCTTCACCAACACTAGTAGAAAATAGGGCTTTGGTTCGGGCCTGGCCAGCCCATTAGTCTCGGTTCTTCACGAACCGGGACCCATGGGGGGTCATGAGCCTGTGGGGGCCGGGGCCTTGTGGGCATTGGTCCCGGTTCGTCTGGACCCATTTGTCCCGGTTCTAGGCACGAACCGGGACCAATGGTCCTCGCTCTTGGCCCACAATAATTGGTCCCGGTTCGTGGCTTGAACCGGGACAGATTACCGGGCTTTAGTCCCGGTTTCTACCATGAACCGGGACAAATGAGTTGCCTATATATACCCCATCGCCACAGCAGAGCACTCCACAGTGCTCTGTTTTTCTGGCCGGCGAGGGGAGGGCATTTGGGTGCTCTAGCTCACCTCCTATGCACATGAGGTGTTCGATGAAATGTACGAGCCACACTAGTTAATCTTTCTCCTCTCAAAACTCGACCTCCGAGCTGCATTTTCCCCGAGATTTGTCTAGGTTTAGCGGTCCGTCACGTCCCGTCCCCATCTTTACCGCCGTCGATCGCCCGCGCCGATCTCGTCGCCGGCACCACCAGGTGAGCCTCTTGTTCTTATCTTCTTTCTGAAAGAAAAAAATTCTTACTTCAGATAGATACTTGTCTAATTTTCTTACTTTTATTATTCCTTGTTATTATATAGTGCGATGGTTTTGGTATCCTCCCCCGTCGGCCCTCGTCCTGTCTATGATTCAGATGTGGTATATATTATCTTTCGATAACTATTTGGTTCATTTATTGTTTATGACAATTATGCCGACCAACGTGACATAGATTTTATTTATCTAGGAGGTTGTTGAACCGGAAATTCCAACCGACCCTATTGTCGAGAGGTTAAATTTAGTTGAAGAATAAAACAATTACTTGAAGGAAAAAATAAGAAAAATTGAGGAGGAGAAGATGATATTGGAGTTGCATGTTGCGGATGTCGTCGATGATCACAAGATCAAGATGGATGTAATGCGGTTGAAGATTATAAAGATTAGAAAATATGCCGTTCATACCGAGGCTTGATATCATTATGCAGTTGGATCAGTTGTTACCTTGGTTGCGATTATGATCGCATTTGTTGTTGCATTGAAATGTTTTACATAATTTCAATGTATGGTTTAATTAGATGCTCTGGAGAGCTATATGTTGTTCAATGAGAACTATGTATGCACTTTGGTTTTAATGTGATGATGAACTTCTATTAATTTGGTCACTTATCTATTCATGAGAGGGTTGAAAATTGATGACGTGGCTTTGAATGGTGCATTTTGAACACAGAAAAACTATGGAGTTCAAATAAGTTCGAAAAATGAAATCCCTTTGTAACAGACGAGTTTCCATATGAAACCCTGATACTTTGAAAGAGATTATTCGTTTTGTACACGAAGTGCATCCAGTTTTTGTCGTAACCCTCTATTTTCTTGCACATGCTATGTGGGTGAAATGATGATACCATGCCAACTTTCAACCTTTTCAGAGTTCATTTCAAATGCTTTTCAATTTCATGGTCTTATAGCTCAAAATAATCAGTAAATGCATGAAAAATAACAAATGAAGTCAGAAAGGGTTGAAAATTGATGATGTGGCTTTGGATGGTGTATTTTGAACACAGAAAAACTATGGAGTTCAAATAAGTTCAAAAAAAATGAAATCCCTTTGTAATGCATTTAGTTTCCGTATGAAACCCTGATACTTCGAAACAGATTGTCCGTTTTGTACACGAAGTGCATCCAGTTTTTGCCGTAACCCTCTCTACTTTCTTGCACATACTATGTGGGTGAAATGATGATACCATGCCAACTTTCAACCTTTTCAGAGTTCATTTCAAATGCTTTTCAATTTCATGGTCTTATAGCTCAAAATAATCAGTAAATGCATGAAAAATAACAAATGAAGTCAGAAATGGTTGAAAATTGGTGATGTGGCTTTGAATGGTGCATTTTGAACACAGAAAAACTATGGAGTTCAAATAAGTTCAAAAAATGAAATCCCTTTGTAACAGACGAGTTTCCGTATGAAACCATGATACTTCGAAAGTCATTGTCGGTTTTGTACACGAAGTGCATTCAGTTTTTGCCGTAACCCTCTATACTTTTTTGCACATGCTATGTGGGTGAAATGATGATACCATGAAAGCTTTCAACCTTTTCAGAGTTCAATTCAAATGTTTTTCAATTTCATGGCCTTATAGCTCAAAATAATCAGTAAATGCATGGAAAATAACAAATGAAGTCAGAAAGGGTTGAAAATTGAAGATGTGGCTTTGAATGGTGCATTTTGAACACAGAAAAACTATGGAGTTCAAATAAGTTCAAAAATATGAAATCCCTTTGTAATGTGACGAGTTTAGTATGAAACCACGATACTTCGAAACAGATTGTCCGTTTTGTACACGAAGTGCATCCAGTTTTTACCGTAACCCTCTCTACTTTCTTGCACATGCTATGTGGGTGAAATGATGATACCATGCCAACTTTCAACCTTTTCAGAGTTCATTTCAAATGCTTTTCAATTTCATGGTCTTATAGCTCAAAATAATCAGTAAATGCATGAAAAATAACAAATGAAGTCAGAAAGGGTTGAAAATTGGTTATGTGGCTTTGAATGGTGCACTTTGAACACAGAAAAACTATGAAGTTCAAATAAGTTCAAAAAAATGAAATCCCTTTGTAATGCATTTAGTTTCAGATGAAACCACGATACTTCAAACAGATTGTCCGCTTTTGTACACCTAATTATCATAAAATAAAATAAATAAGTTATTTGAAACAAAATAATATAAACTTTAATAAAATATATAAGTAGAAACAAAATAAAATAAACTTTAATAACATTAATAAAATTTATGAAACTAAAATTATCAAAGTATTTTTTTGTTCAAAACATTATAAGCAACCTCTAGTATTATTGAAACTAAAATTATATCAAATTTATGCAAGTAAAAATATCAAAGTATTTTCTGTTCAAAATCATTAAAAGCAAAAAGAATTTTCATAAAGAACTTTTTTGTTAGAAACTTTAATAGCAAAAAGAATTATCATAAAATAAAATAAATAAGTAATTAGAAACAAAATAAAATAAAAAATAAGTATTTTGTTGTAAGTAGAAACAAAACAAAATAAATAAAGCAAAAAAGAAAACAAAAATCCAGGAAAAGATAAAAATTTGCCACCTACAGGGCCACCACAACCTGAATACGACTAGAAACCCATTCATGGGCCAGGATTCAGGCCCGTAGAAGGCCCAGTAGGCCCACATGCATAGCAGTGTTAGATTTGGCTCATAGGCCTGCAATTCAGAGGAGTTCAATGGAGATGGCGCGACGGCGCTTATAAACAGGTGCGGCCGCTCCTCAGCTAGCAAGGTGGGACTAAACATCCCACCGCACCGCGCCAGCGCAAGGCCTTTTGTCCCGGTTGGTGGCACCAACCAGGACTAAAGAGGTGGATTGGTACCGGTTGGTGCCACCAATCGGTACCAATGCCACCCTTTAGTCCCGGTTGGTGCCACCAACCGGGACTAAAGGGGGCATTGGTCCCGCTTGGTGCCACGAACCAGTACCAATGCCCTGGGTATATAAGAAAACACTTCGCAGTTTCGACCAAATCCATCACTTCTTCTCCACCGACGCCCTTGCTCCTCCTCGCCGTCGCCACCCGCTGCCCCGGCCTGCTCCACCTTGCCGTCGCCGCTGCTCAATGTCGCCTTCGCCGCCACCACCGACACCGTCAGGCTGCTCAACGTCGCGCCGCCGCCGCTGACGCCCTCTGCCCCGACGACGGCGTCGACCCTCTCGCCCCTGCCGGCCCCGACGCGCCTCCCCCGTTCCCCGCCATCCCTGTGAGCACCAGCCTGCTCCGCGCCTCCCGTCCCCACGCCCGCGCCCCTCCGCCGTGCCCCTCCGCCCCTGCGCCGTGCTACTTTTTTTAGATGTTTTTAGATGCTATTTTTAGATGTTTTTACATGTTTTTTAGAATATTTTTGTTTATGTTTACTTTAGTTTTAAGATTAGGAAAATTTCAGATGTGTAGTTATATTTATTTAGATGTGTAGTTAATTTAGATGTTGTAATTTGTTCATAAAAATTGTGCACTTTTGTATAGAAACTTTATTTTTTTTCATATGTACGAAAATGTAGAGTGAAAACGAAAACAAATATATAAGAAAAACAAAGGAAAAAATGAAGAAGGAAAAGAAAACTGCCCGGCTCGGCCACCACCGCATTTTCATAAAGTGTTTCCACCGCATTTACATGAGGGGGGACGTCGGAAAAAAATAAGAAGATGAAGAAGAAAAAAAAGAGGAGAAGAAGAAGGAATAGAGGAGTAGAAGAAAAATTCTTCTACTCCTCTATTCCTTCTTCTTTTTTTCTTCTTCTTTATCGCTAACTAGGGCAGAGGGTGGGGTGGGAACTAGGGCAGAGGGTCGAGGGTCACCCTCTCGACCATGATAACTTATACCACGAGAGCACCCCCCGGCCTTCTCGCTCGACCAAAACTCTCAAGGACACCCAAACCCTAGAAAAAAACGATGTCGGTCTCCTACCCCCTCCGGCCGCGCCCCTACCCGACAAACTCTCTCGAGGCCACCCAAGTATACCAAGGTAAAAGAGCGTTGTCGTCGAGGCCACCCAAACCCTTGAAGCGTTGTCGAGGCCACCCCAAACCCTTGAAGTATTGCCGAGGCCACCCCAAACCCTAGAGAAGCAACATCGGGGCCACTAATTAATATGATTCCTTATTGTGATTAGCTAGCTAGTTCTACGTTTGCAACTAATATATCCATCTGTCATGTTTGAATAATAATTGCCATGTTGTAAATATTTGCAGAAACTATGGAGAACCCTCGAGACGAAGCAACTGAAGCGATGTTGGGGGACATAATCGCAAAAGGAAGTGATACCGTCTTGTTGTTTCTCAACGACACCGATGGTCTGGAAGGACAGGGTGAAGAAGAAGACTATGATTATGATGGCTCCGGTGACCCAATGCCGGTACAAGAAGGAGACCGTGATGACGGCTCCGGTGACCGAACCGAGTCTGGCCAGGTATATATATTAGTTAAGCCTGTGCTGACTAGCTAATTGATGCACTCATTGTTTTTGTATATACACATATTAATTAACTCTCGTCTTTCTTCTTTTCTAAAGAAAAGAGGCCCAAAGAAAAAGTTGCGCTCGGATGAAAGGTTTGAGATCACAGCAATCGCGCGCGATGGCAAGCCGATTGAACCCGTCCGAACAAGGGATGCATTTCGTGCTCACTGCGGGGTTCTTGTTAGGGACAAGATCCCGATCAATATCCACCAATGGTTAAAGCCTAAGAATGAAGACCCTGAGGTGTCTTATGTCTCCGATATGCAGAAAGAAGATCTTTGGACAACGCTTAAGGCAAATTTCACCCTATCGCCAGAGGAGGATCCGGAGAAGCCAGTTAAAGAGCAATTGATCAAGTCTCATGCTCTTAAGAAGATGGCAGAACTATTCAGGAGATGGAAGAATGAGCTGAAAACAGAGTTTGTCAACGAACAAAAGACACCAGAATTCACCAGAAAGTATGAGAAGATCAGAGATCACTGGCCCGCATTTGTGGCCCACGAGACATCGGAAAAGAGTAAGAAGATTTCAGCGACAAACAAGAAAAATGCTGCGAAAAAGAAGCATCACCATCGCACGGGGTCAGGTGGCTAATTCAAAGCCCGACCTTTGTGGGACAAGGCTTAGAATGACCTGATTGCTAAAGGGGTCGAACCAGAGACATTGAACTAGCCAGACCATTGCCGGACTTGGTTCTTCGGGGTTGGCGGAACCTTGGACCCTGTATCAGGGAAGTGCGTTTGGACGGAAGAGCAACTGCGAATACCCGCCATGAGGCTTCAGGAGTATATCAAGAAAGCGCAGCAAGGGACGTTCGTTCCAGACAGAGAGAACACTACTAGAAAAAGGGCTATAGATGGGATTGACACTAATGGCGCACCAGACAAGCGGTGTGCCATTAGTATATACTAATGGTGCACCACCTTCTGATACGCCATTAGAGTTGAAACTACTAATGGCGCTTTGGCCCAAGGTGCGCCATTAGTATCAAAAAAATTGAACTAGTGCGCTTTGTCCAAACATACTAATGGCGCATTCAGACTCGATCGCCATTACTAGTTGTAACTAGTAATGGCGCACCTGTCGGAAAGTGCGCCATTAGTATGTGCTGCACCGACCGGCCCTGATTCGAGAAAATCCAATCCAACCAAAGCAACACAACGCTTCCTCCTCCTCTCCCCTCGAATCGATCCCCTCCAAACCCGCCGCCGCCGCCGTGGACCTCCTATCCCCATCCCCACCGGCGTTCTCGTCTCCTCTAGCCTCACCGTCGACCTCCCGCCCCGCCCTGCATCCCATCATGGCGCCCCACCCTCTCTCCCTCTGTCTCTTCCTAGGAGGGAGCGAGGCCTCAGATCCACAGGCCGCGGCAACCACCGCCACCGCGTCCTACTCCTTCCACCCCACTTGGCCGCCCTCCGCCTCCACAGCTCTCCGTCCCTCCCTCCCTCCTCGCGCCCGCAGCCATGTCGACCGAGCTCAGGACCTCTCTCCTCCAAGACCAAAACGCAGCGGGCCAGGCGACTTGGCGCCCCACAACAGAGAGGAGGGAAAGGAGGTGGAGATGCTTCTTGACGGGCCGACGGGAAGAACAAGCAGGCGTGGAAGGAGTGCAAGATCCTGCACGGCGGTGCTTGGTCAAGAGCGGCGTGCTCGATCTCGGCGACTTCAACTCATCCGTCCTCGACGGCGTCCACAAGATCCTCGAAGGCCAAGGGCGATGGCGTCTCCTTCCATCTCGTCGGCGCCACCGCACCCAACCCCGTGGCGATCGCCTCCTCTCCCTTCCTCTCACCCCGCCTGCATCTCTGAACTCACCACGCCGTCTCCTTCCCTACACCTGGTTGTGGGCCTTTGACCAAGCAGGCTCGGCGTCGTCTGGCTTCGACATCCAAGATCGCTGTTGGAGAGCCCGGCAGACCTGCTCATCATCATGGTGCTTCACAACAAGGTATGAAAATTATGTTACGAACTCTGAATAATGGTATCTAGTACTTGCGAGGTTCGGAGAAATGTTACCTGAAAAAAGTTCAGAGAAATGTTTATGCGCACTTGCTGAATTTCACCATGGTTGGTGCTTGATCGGGGTAAGGCATAGAGGAACCAATGGATGTTAGATAGATGCTTGATGTTGAAATTAACTCATGTTATAAAGGTTGATAGTAATCTTGTAGTAGTAGGTTCAGAGAAATCTCTCGGTCTGCGATCACTGAATTTCACAATGAGTGCTCTTGGTCGATTAAGACATAAATAAATGATTCAATGGGTATTACATAGATGCTTGAGGTTGAAATTGTGGGTGAAACTAGTAGTTGTAGACTATATATAACCTGAATTGTGCAAATTGAAATGCAGGTGGTGGAGGTTCTTAATCCTTTAGCAAGGGACTTCAAGTCGGTCGGGAACCTAAGGAAAGACCTCGACAGACTCTGAGGAGGAGCTGGCAAAGGCCCATAACCAGGTATGTTTGTTGTCAGAAGAATCCTTTTAATTTAGGATCTATTCTCCTACTCTCTGAATATTGTTTCCATAAGCTCCATTTTATCTTCAGTTACCTCAACTTGTACAATGTTAAGTGAGTTATCAAAACGGTGAATTACTGTATTTTGTACAATGTTGGTTAACACTTAACTTGACTATTCTTCATTTTGAAACATTAGCCGACAACCTCTCCGACATGCTGCTCATGACCACCTCCCCAACCAGATGCTGTTGGTAAGCTCTCTCTTCTCCCCCTCCATCTATTTGCTATGCACACATGTATGCAAGATGGAAATCCATCTATTTAACTGGATTTTGCTGAAAAATGTTTCTTTTTATCCTGTTGGATGTGTAGGCAGTAGAGGAAGTATGGATGGTACTTTTGTTTCACTCAATAAAATCCTTGTGTGTGCTAATTATGCATTGGCAGTAGGCAGTAGACTTAGCCATTTGTCGAGATGAGGACCCTACGACACAGCGAGCCGCACTGGACGATGGCACAATGCATGAGGTACAGAACTTAAACTCCTTCATTGTCACATCAATCACAACGTTTATGTCACTAAATAGTTAATTTCTTAGGAATAGAGCATGTCTCCTTGGGCTAAACTGTAACAAAGTTCAGAATATTAAAGTTTAGATTATTAACCTTAACTTTCATTTATCAAAGATCTGTACACTTTGTTTTGGATCCACACACCTAGCCAGATTCCTTTTGATGCATCACCTATTACTCTTTTCGGTGAATTATGTTAGTAGTAAACTTGGTTAGCTAGTTGCATGTGTGTTGTTAGCAGGATTAGCGTGGCCGTAGCTTAGGTCAACTGGTCAAGCATGTACCTTATGTTTTGTCTCGGGTAAAAAGCTTAGGACTGCGTTTACTGAATAATTAAGTTCTTCTGACAGGGAACTATGCATCCTGAATGGCATAGACTCTTGGCTTCATGAAATGACCCATGTCTATGATTCAAGGTATCTTAGATCTTCGATGTCGGATGCAAATAATTGCTCAATTTCACTTCTCTGCAATGTTCATTCTCACATATTTCTATCATTCTTTGCAGGGATAAAGTAAGGAAAAAGAAGAAAAGATTACTAGAAGATTAGTTTTAGAATTTTCTTTTATTTCCTTGTAATTTTTCTTTTATTGGATACTTGTAAAGATATTGTAATATTCTTACTATAATAAAAATTATGATTCTATTTCATTTTTTGTTTTTAAATTATTTTTCCTTATAGGTTGTTTTCTGTAAATTTGGATTTTTTTTTGTTTTCCAAATACATTACTAGTGGCGCATTTCAGCCCTTATTAGTGGCGCACCTTCCTTTATTACTAGTGGCGCACCTATAAGGCTATTAGTGGCGCACCTAGAGGGAATACTAGTGGAGCACCTAAGGGTTAGTAGTGGCGCATCGAGGTGCGCCATTAGTATCTGGTATACTAATGGCGCTTTTGTGCGCCATTAGTAAAAATACTAGTGGTGTGGTACTAATGGCGCACCAGTAGTGCGCCATTAGTAGGCAAAACTGGTGCGCCATTAGTAGGCCTTTTCCTAGTAGTGGAAGGACGAGCTCACAATGGCCCTCGGGAATCCTGAGCACCCTGGACGGACACGAGGCTCGCCAGGCTCCGTTCCGTGGAAGGCTTGGTTTCCGGACGCAGGGGGTTACAAATGCTAGGAGAGGAGGAATAAAGTGGAGCATAGCCAACTGCAGGCGCTGCACGAAAGGGTACAAGGGGCTAGAGGAATGAGAAGCAGATCGCAGCAAACGACCTGCCGAAGCTTCCCCTGAAGCTACCCCGCCATCTCAGCGGAGAAGCAGCGTGGCTTCCACCGAGCAGACTCAGCAGCTGGAGCCTGTCTTCATGGCTCCTGCTAGCTACCCCGTGGATGCTATCACGGAGTCTCAACATTGCCACCTTATGACGCGATGGATGACATTGAAAGTCAAGGCGGCTGTTGGCTCTGTTTTACCTACTGAACGTGGCACAACCTACCACGGCCGTTCGATTCTAGAAGGATATGCTAGGGTGATGGTGGATCAAATAACGGACGGATTTGAGAACCTTGAGCTTACTCTGGCTGGCTTGAAGAAACCACCAAAGTCTCCGGCGAAAGGCAACCATGAGCGCATTATTACAAAGTCATTTATCGAAGCGTCACGGTCGGGAAGTACTGTCAGTGGTCAAAGGTTAGCAGAACGACGAGCTGGAAAAAAAGTTGCCCAGCTCGGCGAACAAGCGAACCAATCGTTCCCCCCACTCCAGGTGTCTAGCGATATCGTCGCTAATGATCCGGGCAGGATGGTGCCCGGTTATAACAATCTTGAAGATTACCTGCCCGACGATGTACATTATGATTTCTTGGAGGTGGACGAACACAAATACGTGTACGGGAAGCCTCTCGTCAAAGATGAAAGATCTCTAACAACGATGATGCGAAGATTCCATGATTGGTACATGAAAACCTACAGAGAGTCTGAGGGGAGCAATATTTTGACGCTGAGAGTTAGAGAGGAGCATGACCTCGTTGGAATTAAACTGTTTAATGTTCCATTTGAGGATTTCTTCGCGTTTTTCAATCTAAAGGCCCTCGATAAATTAATGATCACTTGCTACTGCCTGTAAGTAGTACTACTTCTGTCATTAAGTCTCTATATATAGGTCAGCTCTTTTATTGCATGTATTTTTTAATTATCCTGACTATATTATGCAGATTGAAGATCGTCGAAATGAAGAAATGACAAATCGGTGATATTGGGTTCATTAACACAAATCTCATAGATGCATATATGGTTGAATTTCAGGCCAAAGATACCGAGGCCAAGCTGCTACAATCATTTGTATTAAATCAAAACAAAGCTATAATACTCTTCCCTTACGAATTCCAGTGAGTGTTACTTGTGCATATTCGGTTTCCCTTATTAGTCGAGGTTATAGTAATGTAATTGATGAGTTATGCATGCGTGCGCAGCTTCCACTATATTCACCTAGAGATTAAGCTTGAGCAGGGACTAGTAACCGTCTTAGACTCGAGACGAAAAGATCCCAAGGAGTACGCAGACATGACTGAAATTCTAGAGAAGTAAGTTATATCGATCATTATCGCACCATATCGGCAACTTTGTTCATTCCCTGATATCAAGTAATTGTTTTCTTTATCTGGCAGGGTTTGGAAAAAATTCGCCTCAAAAACTCCGGGATTGCCGAAGAAGCTGCAATTTAGACACCCGAAAGTAAGTACTATAGTAGCATGTTCCACGCATCTCCTAGTGATTCAAGCGCTAGTTTCATCAATACCATTTAGCATGCTTGCTAATTATCAGTTTGATTGACCTCTATTTCTTGTAAAGTGGTTATGGCAGGAACAAGGGAATGATTACTGTGGATACTACATTTGCGAGTCCATCCGCCACACGACCTATGAGCGGGGATACTTTGACAAACAATATGAAGTGCGTAAATAATAATATTCACAATTTTATTTTATTACCATCATTTGTGTTCAGTTTCATTTATTCATATATATGTATTGACCCCCTTCTTCAAATTAGATATTTCGGATGCGGGATGAACTCCTACCACCAGATCGTATGCGAGGAATTCAAGAGGAATTGGCGGCATTCTTTCTTGACCACGTGATCGCTAAAGACAGAGAATACCATGTGGACCCTGATCAGCTTGTTTTTAATTAGGAGATTATATTGTAAGAGATACTTATATTGTATATATGTAGCCAGTAGCGTCGGATAGATATACGAAAACTTGTTGTTCGACCAATCTCTCAGAGAATGAGAGGTGGTCGATATCACTTCGCTCTGTATGCATATGTTCATGACGATCTTCTGTTTCCTTCATTTGCTTACTAGCTAGCGTGTCTAGTCCTCTCTATACGTATAGTACGTAGCGTCGACCAAGCACGGAGATAAGAGAGGACACTTCTCTCTATTAATTAGCTAGCTAACACAATATATGAAACACCTAAATTAACCCCCCAAAACCCCCACCCCCCCCCCCCCCTTCAAAATAAAAAAACAAAAACCCCAGCACCTGAAATGCTGACGCATGGATGCCTATTAGTCCCGGTTGGTGCCACGATCGGGACCAAAGGGCCTCCTGCCTGGACTCGCCGCACCAGCCATGTGGAGGCCCATCTGTCCCGGTTTGTGTAAGCACCGGGACTAAAGGTCTAGGGCATTAGTATCGACACTTTAGTCCCGGTTCAAAAACCGGGACAAATGGCCCTTACGAACCGGGACAATAGGCCCTTTTTCTACTAGTGCAAGGGGCTCCCTTCACAGGTCTTCTATGAGTTCAGATCCAGCCTCAACATCCTTCCACATGGAGTTCCGGCTGAGGGGGGTGGTTAACGTGTATTGTACCCGTGTATATTTGTGTACTTGTACTTCTAGATTATAGGATCATGGAGCACGCCCTGGCCTGCGTGCCACTTCCATCGGGCTCTCTGCAATTGCTCCAGTGTGTGTATATCATGTACTCTATGTGGGTGAATCAATGCATAGACACAATTGGTCGTCCTACTCTTTTTCCTCTCTTAACAGCAAGCGCGCCTCCTCCACCCCACACTTGTTCATGGGCCGACCCACCATGCGGGGCGTGACGCCCCTTTTTCATTATTTTTTTCCTTTTCTTATTTCCCTTCTATTTTTCCTTCTTTAAATTAACTTGGGATTTCCAAAAATTACAAATTTCAGAAAGGTGCGAGTTTTGGATTTTTTTGAGAAATCAAAAAATGTTCAAGAATTCAATTTTTTTAAAATGTCCGGTATTTTAAAAAAGCTCTTTGCATATTATAAAAAAATCATGATTTTGAAAAAATCCTCACGAAATAAAAAGTACTGATGATTTTTATCGTGTATTTAAAACATATTTTGGAAAATGAAAGAAATGTTCCAAAATCCAAACAGATCCGTAAATAACAAACAAAATTAACCCGCTTACATAGATGTGTTTCCGTGTTCTGTTCAATGGATGCAAAGGGACGGACTACAAGCAACAGAGCAATGAAGTTGGTAGAGTAGGGTAGGGTACTCCATTGAGCTGCACGCAGGGGCAGGTCCAGGAATTGCACACTGGGCGAGTCATAAAATAGAACTTTGCAACCCACCACGCATTGTAAATGAACCTCGTTAATAGTTATCTAGATTTATAGAATCTAATGCAAAGCAAAGAAAGTGATCATTTCATGCAAAATTTACTTTAATGCACGGTAACTACTACTACTCCGTTGGAGGGAGTACAATTTTGTTGGACAAATGGATGGGTGCGGCCAGTGGCGATTCCATGTGTTGGCTGTGGGATCAGCTGACCCCACAGCTTTTAAAGAAAATAGCCTAAAATACTGTTCATTTACTGTATATTGTGAAGATTTTTTTTCAAAAGATAGCAATGACCCCAGAGATTTTTTAGGCTGGCCTCGCCACTGGACCGTGCGGCAATGTAATCCATCATAGTCATGGTTATTTGAACAATGAAGGAGATAACCATAAGCTCCAAACAAATATTCATAAATTAGTTTATATTTTTTCTTTATTTATGAGAGAAAAGACGGCCCTCACCCCTGCGATTACATATAAAGAAACTATGGTCTTGATGCAAACTATATCAACTAGATTTAGATAGAAGGTCCGAAGACTAACGACTAGGACATATTTAGGCACACTTTGGCCAAACATATACACGCTCAAGCGAACTTGCAAACATCACAAAACACTGGAACTTCATTACAAACCAATGGAGGAAAAAGCAAGGCAAAAGATCTTCAGAGCGAAGCTAGAGAAATGCCTTGGCAACAGTGCTGCAACCGCTGCCAGGTTTTTCCTCGCCTACTTCGAGCACTGTCGCCGTGGTCCCAACCTAGACACCGCCGCCACCGCTCTTCTTCCGGTCCATGGCAACTACCTCGATATCGGCCACCCCACTCGACATCGACCATGGCGCCCCTCACACAGCCACACCACCCTACGCTCTTGGCTACCTCGACATCAGCACAAAGAGCTATCGCATTGTTATTCTAGCTTATCTCGTATTCCAAGAAGATCATGTGCTCCCATATATATGCCCACGAGGCTCAAGTAATACATCAACAATTCCACCAATTCCCTCTCTATTCCTTCTACATGGAGAAATGCCTTGGCAGCAGTGCTGCAACCTGAAGAACACCCTGATAAATTCTGAGCACACTTGGTATTTGTTCTATCCGTCTTGTTCCCCACTTCAGTGCCTCTGAAGAAATATCATCACGCGTGCTGCACACAAGGATTAAAGTGCACTCCACTCACCCAACCCAATCTAGTTGTGATGTCATATCGTCTTTAACTTGGTACTCTGTGGATGTCTTTTCTTTTCATCTATAGATACGATTCAATCGGTAGGTTAGGTATAAAGTCATGCTACTGCCCAACTAGATGCAAGCATGCATATGTACTGTATATACGAGTGGTTTTTTGTTCTTCTAGAGCATTGCATGTATACCAACAAGCAACTGATCGTGATTGGTGTATGAAATGTGAAAGTTACAGCTACAACCGGAATGAGTGCACTGTGCACGGAGTGCACTGATCATGATTATTAGAAACCGCGTACTTAAAGGTGCATCAATATCCGCATACTTTCCGATATTGTCAAAAAAGCTTTGTTGCTAGGCTTCTTGGATTCAAAGGGGTTTTAATGAAATTTTGGAGGAGACTAATCCTTAGAAAATTTTCATGTATGTGTTGTTTGAGTCATAGAATAGCAATTCATAGAAAAAAAAAATCATAGGACTCATTTGCATTAGATTCCGTAAAAAATAAATCCATCCATGCAAACCTCAAGTTTAGAATCCGACGATTTTCCTGTGTACAACAAAACATCCTACGGGCTTCTTCATTTTTTTTATCAACAACTTTATTCTTGCACCTCAAATTTTTCTCAAAATAAAAAGGTGTAACGTGTTCATACAAAAAAATCAACAATTTCATATGTAGTCTACCCAAAGGGAAGAAACAACAAATACATAATTTAAAATAGGCTTATTTCTACTGAATTTGGGCTGGAAAAAAATTGTGTGTAGCCTACAAATCATCATATGGCTTAATTAAACTGTTCGACAACATACATAACATGTATATGTTTTCATAATTTTATAAATTAACATCAAATAAAATAGTATTTTAGCACAATTTAGAAATTCCATGCTCAGAGCCATCTACTACACTGCTATCTGTTCAACAGAATTATTGAAAGTGATCAGGTTGTTCACAACTCGGGCGACTGTATGCTTCTGCATGTTGCTCTCCCACGATCAACTGAAAAACGCCACATCTATCCGGACGAACACTACTCCAACTTCCCTAGATAACTTTTTGTTGTGATTGGCCTCCTATTGGAGCACTATAAGCGGAGGCGTGCAGTCCCGCATCTCCAAAAGCCAAAGCTAACAAGTCCAATCAGAGTTGGAGAAAATAGCGTGCATGCTTGTTCAGTTTGGATTGGCTGAATTCGCCTATAAATATGAAGATCGAGGCGCACACACTTGCAAGTACGTAGCAACACAAGCTTAGCCATGACGATGAGGAAGCGCCCCTCGTCCTCTCTTCTCGTAGCACCGCTGCTGTTTATGCTTCTTCCAGCGTTTGCTCTTGCTACGGGGAGGCACAACCTGATCACTAGAGACCCTCAGTACGGCCCACGGGTGAACCCAAATCTAGAACCACTGCCAGGAAAACCGTCAGTTCCAAACCCTCAACCATTACCAGATCCACAACCATTGCCAGGACCACGACCAGACCCAAAGCCGCAACCGCTACCCGAGCCTAAACCTCATACAAACCCAGAACCACTACCAAAGCCACAACCTGATCCAGACGCTCAACCATTACCAGGACCACACCCTGACCTGAATCCACAACCATTTCCAGGCCAAAACCTGCAACGGTTGATGAACCCACAACCTAACCCAAAATCGCGGCCACTACTAGATCCACGGCCAAACCCAAACCCTCGGCCATTACCAGGACCGCGGCCTGATCCAAATCCACAACCTTTACCAGACCCAAACCCGAAACCATTGCCGGACCCACAACCAAACCCAAACCCTCAGCCATTACCAGGACCGCAGCCTGATCCAAACCCACAACCATTACCAGACCCAAACCCAAAACCATTGCCAGACCCACAGCCGCACCCAAACCCTCAGCCATTACCAGGACCGCAGCCTGATCCAAACCCAGAACCATTACCAGACCCAAACCCGAAACCATTGCCGAACCCACAGCCAAACCCAAACCCTCAGCCATTACCAGGACCACAACCTAATCCAAATCCACAACCATTACCAGACCCAAACCCGAAGCCATTACCTGGACCGCAACCTGATCCAAACACAGAACCATTACCAGACCCAAATCCACAACCACTGCCAGGCCCACTACCTGACCCAAATGTACAACCAAAACCACCACTTAGGACACAAGCAGAAAAAGGAAATGGGGAAGCAAACGTCCAAGAGGAACCGTTGGCATGAGATGTTCGGGTACTTATATTGCCGATTGGATTAAATAAGTGGTGTGTTGTAACCCACCACCATCAAGTCATGCCATGATATATAATATCAAGATCACTCAAGATTAGGGCATGATGCCCATGTAAATCTTGTGGTTGTTCTTATTTACTTTTCTGGCTTGTACGGAGGATTGTATATGTGTGCTGGTTGTACTATGATCGTGTGATGATATATACTAAAATTTCTACTGTGTACCGTTAGTTTTAGCATTTTTTACAGGGATTATGCGGAAAGGATTTACCCCAAGTTTTACATTTGTGCCAATAAGAAAGGTGGAAACTTTTTACAGGGTAAATCTTGGCATAAATTTAAACTTAAGAGTGAATAAAGCATGGTGCAAATTTGTAACATGAGGGGAAACATTTCACAAAATGAAAGTTTGAGGTATAAAGTGGCCAGGATTCTAATTTGCGCATACATTTGCCACAAGTTACAAATTATGTGGTAAAATGTTGATTAACTATATATATTACATTTAAAATTTGAATTTATGGAGAATATTTTTTTCACAAACTACTTTGGGCTTACGTCGCCCAAAAAAGTACTACTTTTTCTATAGATACGGCACTATTTGGTCTATTCTCCCCGTGCAAGTCTTACTACAAGTACTCCGTCCATTCCAAAAATAATAATTGAATTTTTATACGAACTTTTACCAAGTTAGTAGAAAAAATTTATCAACTTCTAGAAGCGCCCCCTCATCCTCTCTTCTCATAGCAGTGCTGCTTTTTGCAAAAAGGATTCAGATCTATTATAAAGGTTCACCAAAAGTGTAGAGCATCCCCAACATAATAAAAATCACATCAAAATCCCCAGACCATCGAACAATCACTACCACGAACAGGACGAGCCGCTGTCATCGCTCACCTACCCGAGTCGGCCTGACCTCGATGACGCCCAGGAAGCATTCATGCTCGTGGCCCCAAGGCTCTTGTAATCTTCCTTCATTCCTTCTGCTACTCTAGAATTCGAATCCGGTCAATAAGGTTGAGAGAGAGAACCATGGCCGCACACTAGCATCCTAGCCTATTGCTAACATGGACCCTAAGGAACCGCGTCATGAGTTTGCCAAAGTGCTCAATATTCCATCAAGCAAGAAACAAAATTTGGGACTTGCGTAGTGGATTTTTCAGGGTTTTTGTTGTTTCCAGCATAGCCTTGGACTTTTCCTGGAGCAATCAGGAGAACCTTGCCCAGAGCATCACGAGCAATCATTTGGCCTCACGCGTCCGGCCGGCGGTGATGCCGATGTCCATAACTCGATTCAAAGTCTCTCTCTCTCTCTCTCTCTCTCTCTCTCTCTCTCTCTCTCTCTCTCTCTCTCTCTCTCTCTCTCTCTCTCTCTCTCTCTCTCTCTCTCTCTCTCTCTCTCTCTCTCTCTCTCTCTCTCTCTCTCTCTCTCTCTCTCTCTCTCTCTCTCTCTCTCTCTCTCTCTCTCTCTCTGGGATTCATTCCACATCCCAAGTTCCCAACACGTACTTCTACCCTACTCCTCGCAGGCCGGCATGGCGACGATGCCGATGAGCACGCCCAGATCACTTCTTCTGTTCCTCCTCCTCGCCACCCCCTTCTTCCTCCTCCTTCCCCACCCCTCCTCCGCCTCCGCCTCCCTCATCAAGAAAGACAGCCCCCAGGGGGACACCGAGGTGGTCAACGAGGCCCACGTGGTCGTCCTCACCGCCGCCAACTTCTCCTCCTTCCTCGCCGTCCGCCGCCACGTCGTGGTTGACTTCTACGCGCCCTGGTGTTACTGGTCCCGCAAGCTCGCCCCGGAGTATGCAGCGACGGCGGCGCACCTGGCCGACAAGGGGCTTGACGTCGCACTCGCCAAGGTCGACGCCACCCAGGACAGTGACCTTGCACGCGCGCACGGCGTCGACGGATACCCCACCGTCCTCTTCTTCGTCGACGGCGTGCCCAGGCACTTCCCCTACTACGGCGAGAGGACCAAGTAAGAGCATCTCTAGCCGATCCTTAAAAAATAGAGGAGTAAACCATCAAGTAAAGTTAGTGGAGTAAAATAGAGGACGCGAGGGGCAGGAGGATTTTTGTTTCTTCTTCTTCGCCGCCGCCGCTTCGGCAAGGGCCGTCACTGCCGCCATCAGCTTCCTAGCACGTTTGGCACCGCCAGGTGTAGAGGAAGGGCAGCCGACCGACGCCGGACATGTAGTGGCCACCCCGGTGACCTTGCTACCAGCAGTGGCAGCCGGTGTGGTGGACCGGACGGGATTTTCTATGCCTAATCTTTTCTTCGATGCGGGCGCCGGCGATGCACCGGTGGGGTCATGGAAGGGTCTTGAGAACCCATTCTGGCCGTGGCAACGGTCATGCGCGGTGATGCATGGTGGCGTGTGGGGATCCAGCAGCGGGAAGTATCGCGCCACGCGGAGGAAGAAACGGGTGGGATGGGGGGATTTTACTCGGCCGGGCGGGGGATAAGTATATTTACGCGCCGCGGGCCAAAATTTTGGCGCAGTAAATTTTTTACTTTTCTAACCGATTTAGGACTTCGGCTAGGTGCGGTTTAGAAGAGTAAAACAAAAAAAATACTTCTCTATAGGATTTTAGGGGATCGGGTAGTGATGCTCTAAGTGAGTAGGAGAGAAAATACTTCTTCATTCCACTCGCTGTCTGCTGCTGTAGCTTCATTGTTGTGATTTTTCCATTGCTGCAGGGACGCCATGGTCGTTTGGGTATCCCAGAGGCTGGTCCCTGAGGTGCAGAACGCCAGCACCATCTATTCCTATATGGTATCTTCTCTAACTTGCTTTAGATTTAGCGTCAGCCCCTTTGCTTTCCATTTCTATGTATTGAGTTGGTTTGGCTTAAAATTGGATAATTATAATGATTTTATGTGTGTCTTGCAGATGGCGAGTTTAGGGCGTCTGCGATCACCGAGTTTGTTTCGGCCAACAAAATCCCAGTGATCACATACCGCCATCACACAGGAAGCCGCCTCTTCGATGTTTGATAATCCGATTAAGAAGGAAGCAAGTCCGATCCTGTTGAATGCCATGGGGCATTTTTTTATATTGATATGTATCGACGGAATTGATGAATTGAGTTGAACGGAATGGAATGCTTGTTTATATGGATGCAATGCAACGAACCACAAGCAACAGAGCAATGAACTTGGTAGAGTAGTGTAGGGGTACTCCATTGAGCTACACTGGGGCGAGTCATAAAATAGAACTTTGCAACCCGCGACGCATTGGAAATGAACCTCGTAAACAGTTATCTAGATTTATAGAATCTACCCAATGCAAAGTAAAGAAAGTGATTAGGTTGTAAAATATTGCCCTGATAAACTGAACATACAACAAATAAATTTAGTTAGGAATAGATTAATCTTTAGTTAGAAGTTTCTTTGAAAACCACAAATAAAATTGCAGCTAATTTCTTGCCCTCGATACGTAGGAATCCATACAGGAAGTACAAGCTAGCTCCTAAGTGTGGTATATGTTGGTGTACTTTGAAACTGAGCCCTAGATCACGCAGAATCAATAGGGTGGTTAAACACCGTGGAAGCAACCTCATTTGAGCAGTTTCTCCTAGCGGTCGGTCGTCGGCCAAGCAATGTGTGTATTGTTATCAAATCGGAATATAGTAACAACATAACGAGTACTTCTATCTTTGAACATTCGTCTTCATAATTGATAAGATATTTCTTCAAGAGATTGGGTGCAATTCCGCCGGGTCAATGTAGCTCTGTAGAATGCTTGAATGATGTCGCACGCTCACCAGCACTGCAAGCTTGTTCAATGCTTGATGCTTAGTAGATGATTTTTTTTTCCTTTTCTTTCATGTTGGATGAACCCGTCTACACAATACGACAATGACTGAGTCATGCAACCTAAGAAAGGGGTCCGAAAGACAGGAATGAAGCGGTATATCTTGGGAGAGCACTAAGGCAATCACAATGCATAAGTGGAATCAACCTTTCCACGAGAGAAAAACAGCCTTTTTGACTATTCTATTTTCCAAGTGCAATCTCCTCGCGATGCCATAATATATATCTGGAGTTTCTAGTATACAGTATAAAAAAGACAGAAGATGCAAAGTCATTGCATAAACGTGTTGTCGATGTTCTCTTATAGAAATGTGACTCATAAGCAGTGGCCAAGCTACGGCTAAGGGAGCCGCCTGCGCAAAAAGAAAACACTATGAAGCAGCCTTCAAAGAATTTTTTTTCATAAGATCAAGGTGTCGGTCCTGCTACCACCGTTAATATTCTTGATTTTCTTTTAGCAATTTAGTATTCCCTTTCTATATATATCTACAATTAGATCTATATCTATACCTACTAATAAACAAGGTGTGTTTCCCTAATTTTTTCATCCATTCACCGTCGAAAAGAAATTTTTACCTATCCGAGGTGGTACTAAGTTCACATGCGTTTGTCTGCTAGAAAAAGAATTTTCGTACGTAGGCCGCGCGATGTGGCCCAGCAAAGCCAGCCCACTTATTTTTCTGTCCACGCAGATGGTAAAGTTCTATTTTCCGCACCGGGCAACAGATAGTCAGAGTTTCACACAAGACAACCAACAAATAGCTGGTAAGTTCTTTCTGTGTTTTACTTCTATTTTTATTCTCCTTTCCCTATCTCTTTTTCCCTTCTAAGCTTATTTTTTTCATTTCGAATTTATTTCCTAAATTATAATTTCTCAAAACGTCCAGAATTAAAAAAACAAGTTTTGGAAAAAAAAACAGAATTCCAAAATTTTGCTACTATTTTGAAAAATATTCGGAACTTGCAAGGAATTGCCCGTTCTTTTAAAACACTTATTTTCTTTTAAAATTGTTCGAGATTTCTAAAAAGAAAATGCTCCAAATTTGAAAAATATTCATGTTTCGTGAAATTTTTAAAATTAAAAATAATGTTCGTGTATAAAAGATACACATTTTCTAAAAATCTTATGAATTTTCAAGACATGTTCCCCTTTTAAAAAATGTTCACAAATTCAAATAATGTTCATGTTTTTAATAAAAAAATTGGTGTTCTCTATAAAATGTTTGTGAATTTTAAAATATGTTCCCTTTCATATTTTGTTTGCGTTTTTTCAAAAGTGTACATAATTTTCAAAAAATTGTTCAGGATTTACAAAATTGTTCATGTTTCCTAAAATATTCAGAAACTTCATACCTTAAATCCCTCGATTGAAAGGAAGAGTAGATTGAATAACTCATGGGTCTTCTTTGGCGTATGATGATGTAACAAAACTCTTAAATGCCATCGATAATGAATGGAAAAATAGCAGATTGATTCCTTCACACGCAGCGAAACCGAGAAACTAAATGTTCATTTTTCTTGTGCACACATTGTTTAGCTTGCACATATAATTTTCACTGACTTTAAATGGATACTATTGTATCTCCCGTAGCAACGCACGGGCATATGTGCTAGTTCTTAATAAAGCAATGTTAATATTATTATTTTTGTGGGGTCAATGTTAATATTCTTGATGGACTTAGAAGCAAGATCTTCTATTTGACGCTTTAGTTTGGGCTACACTCAGGTGATCCAAGGGTGCCGGCCCAGTAAGACGTGTGAACCTGTTTCTGTAACAATGGAGCGGTCCAGTAGCAGAAACTTTGGTTTATTCGTGCTTCAGTTTTTTGGTTTTCTGTCTTTTCGTGAAAGCACAAAAATGAACGTGTATTTCAAAATGTTCAATGCATATTTAAAAATTCTTTACCATAGTTCTAAAAAAAGCATGTATTTAAAAAAAATGCTTGATGTATATTACCAAATGTTCATCATATACTAAAAAGGTTTCAGTGTATATTGAAAAAATGGTCATCATGTACTGTAAAATTTCCGGATGCAATTAAAAAATATTCTCTGTATTTAATAAAAAAATCAGCACATTTTTTTGCCGTGTAAAAAGAAAAAAGTTCTACGCATACTAAAAAATGTCCAATGTATATTAAAATGGTTTCTCATGTACTAAGGAAAGTTCAGAGTGCATTTAAGAACAAAAAATTAAAGAAAGGGAACTGCCGGTACAAAAATAAAAAAGAAAGAAATAAACAATGAAAAGATAAATAAAATTGCCTAAAACATGAATAAAAAGCAAAAAATAATTAAGAAAGGTCCTGCTCGGTCACAAACCGGAATAAATTTGGATAATTGATAATGTAATGTGTATCCTGTAGATGGCGAGAGCGTCTGCAATTGCCGAGTTTGTTTCAGCCAACAATATCCCATTGATCACATACCACCCTCACACAGGAAGCCCCCCCTCCAATGTTTCATATTCTGGACAAGAAGCAAGTAAGTCATGTTGTATGCCATGGGGCATTTAATTTATATGTATGTATGATGAATTGAGTTGAATGGAATGGAATGCATGTATGTATGTATGTATGTATGCATGTATGTATGTATGTATGTATGTATGTATGGATGGATGGATGGATGGATGGATGGATGCAACGAACCCAAGGCAGCACAGCCCCAACGCGTTGAACATATTTCTCAAATACAGTTGAATTGAATGGAATGCTTGGTGGCAAGCAGCGAACCAATGGGAGGCAACAAGCGCTTATTAGTTGCAAATAAATCGTCTCTGATTTTCTTCTCGCATGAAATACCCATAATGCGGTGTGTATACACATAACTAAATACCAATGACAAGCTCAATCATTAGAGTTATTGTTATCTAACTAAGACACGGTTGCAATGTAACGAGTCAAGGAGGGATACAAACATGGTTTTCATGAGTAAAAATTAGGGATATTATGAGTTTATGACCATGCATGGGTTGTATTGTTGAGTGTCAAAAACATGAGTACTTCTATGCTTCAAACATTTGTCTTCATAATTATTGAGATATTTCTTCAAGGGATTGGGCACAAGTCCATTGGGTCAACGTAGGTCCATAGGATTCTTGAATGACGTCGCACGCTCACCAGCACTCCAAGCTTGTTTAATGCTTAAGGCTTAGTAGATTATTTCTATTATTTTTTCAGTTGAGTCCATTGCCTTATGTTCTACCCTGTTGGATGAACCCGTCTACACGCGACAACAATGACTAAGCCGTGCATCCTGAGAAAGGGGTCCAAAAAAGCTTCTAGAGGCGGGAATGAATGAGTGAATGAGTGATGTGAAATCAACCTTCACGTCATCATTCAACATGTATAATTTCAATTAACACGGCGGCGAGAGAAAATTGGCTTCTCTTTTCCATGAAGGAACGAGTACCAAGAGAATCCTCATGTAGAACCAACCTTTACATGACAGAAAACAACCATTTTTGACTATCATGTGTGCAATCTCCTCGTGATGGCATAGTGTACATCTGGATTTTTTGGTATATAGTATAAATAATTAGCAAAAGATACAAAACATGTGTGTGCACGTGTCATCGATTTTCTCTTAAAGAAGTGTGTCTCATAAGCAGTGGGTGGGGCTACGTCTAGGGGAGCCGCCGGTGCAGAACAAAAATGATGGAGCAGCCTTCAGAAAATGGTCATTTTAGACATAAGATCAAGGAGTCGCACCAGCTACCACCGTTAATATTATTTTTTTTAAGGGAACCACCGTTAATATTCTTGATTGCCTTTAGAAGTGAGACCTCCTATTTGACGCATTAGTTCACATGGTTGGTACAGATGGCCACTGAGGTATATCATTGATGGATGTTTTGGTTGCTTCGGGATTTCTTCTTCTTCTTTGTTATCTTTATACGTCTAGGCATAGTTTTGGTCTGATTTGACTTTGTTATTTGCCAGCATGATTTTTTGTGTGTGTTGATTGCGTGCATCTTAGTTATACAGATGTTGGGTGTGCGTGCATTATGATTGTATCCCCGATGTTACATTATGAGTCAATACAAAACACCATTTGTCGAAAAAGTTGAGGCTACGCATAGGTGGCTCTCCGAGTGGGCGAACTCGTTTTTGTGGCCATGGAGTGGTCCGGTAGCGATTGTTCTGTTTATTCATTTTGCTTTAGTTTTTCGCTTTTCTATTGTTTGTGAAAAAACAAAAATGAAGATTTGTTTTTAAAATGTTAATTGTTTACTTTAAAAATGCTCACGATATTAAAAAAATAGGGTGTATTTAAAACATTGTATGCTGCATATCTATAATCTATTAATCTATAATTTATAATATCTAAATAGTTTATCCCCACTAACCTATTTCTCTTGACATGCAGCCCATCCACGTCATCAAGTAGGTCCCATGTGTAAAAAGGTTTTTCTTCGCTCAATAATCTTCCTACAATAATTTATATCACGCCGCATGTCATGCATTGTGCATGGAAGACAAAAAGCGAGCCTCTCCATCTTCCCGTCCACTATCCAGAGGCCAATACGTTTCTCACACCTCCGTCCCCTCTGCTCCGCGTACTGCTATGTTTCAATCTATATTGCCACATTAATTACAACGCGTCAGTTCATCTTGCTTCTTCTAATTCTAATAATCGAGCAGTTCTGGAGAGCAGTTGGGGGCACATCCTTTTATCCTCATCTCGCCAGTCCTCTCCACATGAAAGATCGGCAGTTGGGGGCAGATGAATTTATGCCAAAAACAAGAAACAGGTGGATCTACTCCTCCCTCCTCATGTATGGGTAACCGACACAATTAATCCCCATCGCCTGCAAGTGACATAATATGAAAAGGGTAATATATTAATATCAAGCAAATATCAATTATACCCAACCTCTGCACCAACAAGATGTCCAAAGACATCCAGAATGCACACAGCCAAGAAAACAAAATGGAAACGAAAAAAAAAAAAGACCATGCCACGATGATCAATCACCCGCGGTAGCAGCACTCTAACAACCACCAAAGACAACACCCGGACTATAAAGAAGGTTCTCCAAAAGCAACGCCTGCAAGTGCCATGCGTGTTGGCAGGGACAGGTCTGCGGCCCTAGACTTTCCCTCCCCTCTCCGTCCCAAGTTCTCTCTACAGCCTGTTCGCCATGGAGTCCATTTGATTCTGCCCTCGCCATCCAGTTTTTGCAGGCTCAGTTTTAAAATCCAAAGATTTAAAAATTGGTATGCATAGAACTGCATCAGCTATTTGCCTCGGAACATTCATGTATATATTGGCCGCTTCGAGATGATAAATCTTGATACGATCTGGCTGTTGTACTGAAATTTTGCTCTTAAATTGTAGGTTATTTCAGAGAAAAGATCTCATGCTAGTTCTCATGCTATTTCTAGCCCAGTGCTTTGTGTGAAAAGGAATTGGTACTCTTTTCGGCAAAAAGGGAATTGATAATCCTCATACTGAAACTCCATTACTCACTGTCAAGTAAAGCAAGCTACTAAAGTGGTCATTCGTATTTTGTTTTCATTATTTGTTCAAATATCTTAATATTGTTGGTATAACGATTGATTTACAACAAGAGTTGCACACAATACACAGTACGTATCTCCAAATGGCAATTGGTACATAACCTTTCATAGTGTTCCCATTTTGGAATCTCAGATCGCATAATTCACATTTTGTTATCTTTCTAATCGTACCCCGAGTACTGTGTCCGTTGTAAAAAAAACTTTAAATCATATACCTACTCCACAAACAATTATTTGATTTATGTATTTATCATGTGCATAGAACTAAGAGTTCCCGCAACAACACGCGGGGTATCATCTAGTTAGAGAATGTTTGTCATACGCTAAAAACTGTTATGTGTTTATTAGAAAAATGTTCATCGCGTACAGAAAAAAGTTCAGGGTATATTTTAAAAATCACTGTATTTAAGAAAAATGTTCAGCGCGTATTTAGAAATGGTCTCCATATAACAATAAAAATGTTTGATGAATATTGGAAAAATGTTCGAGTATACTAGAAAAATGTTCAACGTATATTACTCATCGTGTACTAAAGATAGTTCAGAATGGATTTTAAAATGAAATGAAAATTAAAAAAGAAAGAAAGAAACCAAGAACTATAAAAAAGAGCCTAAACCCAGAATAAAAAGCCAAAACAATCAAAACCATGCTCGAGCTGCTTTCATTTAGGTTCTTATTACAGTCATCATTTGAGTTAAAAACTTGGAACACTTTCACAGTTTCACACATAGTTTGAAACTTTGACTAAAATAGTGCGCGAGCAGGCTTGTAGGCGTGCCACTGTGGTAGCTGATGTCGGCATTAGACTGTGTGTCCTCCTTGGTCGCGGTCGCGGATGACGTATCAGTACCGTACTTGTACTGATGGCTCCTCGCAAACAGCAGAAAGATAGAAAAGTTGAGCACTCCTAGGATAGCGAGCAAGTAGTAGCTTGCACGATGGAGTAGCCTCACATCACCAACTCCCTTCAGTTTCCTTTGTCAAGATCTGCCTCCAAACATTTTGCCCTAGGATCCAGGGTAGCATTGTTGATGTAGCAGCCGGGAAGTCATTGATTAGAGTTAAAATAAGCCAAATATAGCTATCCAGGGTAGCAGTAGTTTTCATCGTCTTCTAACGATAATGAGACCAACCACTTTACTTTGGTACTTACTCAGTTTTCATCATCTTTTATTGATGAAAACTGAGCAAGACAATAATGTGAATGATTTTCTCCTTATGTTTGGGGGAAACGGATCGTCTGACGTACTGCACCCCTGACGTGGGGCCACTGACGTGTGGGGCCGGGTCCACCTGTCAGTGTGCCAACGGCACATCAGCGGAGCCGTGTCCATGTTTGGGGGGGGGGGGCATATGCCCCCTTGGAAAAATATACTCATATTATATATTCACATAGTTTCTCCATGAGCATGCTAGCCGTGTACGCCGACGTGGATGGTGTGCTCCGCTTCCTCGACAAACCGAGCAAGGGAGAGCAAAGATGAGAATTAATGGGAGACTACATGCTTGCACCTAGGTGAGTCGCTCGGCAGCGCTGTCATCTCAGCCCAGTAGTCATCAGACTCCATGGTACACCACGGGACGTAGATGTATGGGATTACACGGTTAATTACTGACTTGCAGTATTGTGTGTGTGGTTGGGTTTGTCTTGTGTAAGTGTGGATCTATGGTCAGTTGGTGATAATGAAATAAAGATTACATGATCTACTGCTTTGTGCATGTAGCGGTCTAACTATAATGTATTATCTTGTAATATGTGTGGTGTGTCAAATGGTTGTCATATATAACAACAGAAAGAGTTAATTTCACTTATTACCTCCCAGTTTCACATTTGTGATAGATACAATCTCATTTAGTGATTTTTCTAAATTTATACCACATTTAGACAAATTTGTGCCCCTTTTTATCTCATCTTATTTTCCTCCCTAATTTTTGTGTTGACCGTGCATATGCCACATCAACTGTTTATTTTGGGTTGGTTTTTGGTACAGCGCTAAACCGGGCATGCTGCACCACGCTTGTAGGCACTGATGAATTCATCCTCGATGGTTGTGCACGCGCATCGACACACATGTCGACAGTACGTGGTACGTGCAGCACAAGAGTACCCGCGATATATTACATGTCGCGCCTCCTAATATAAAAAAAGGATCATATAATAAAAAATTCACAAAAATATAAAAGGTTCATCATTTTCAAAACAAATTGCAAACTTTGAAGAAGAAAAAATGTGAATTAGAAAAACATCAAATTTGAAAAAATAATCACGGATTATATAAAACGTGGACTTAAGAAAAGTTCGCGTATTTGAGGGGAAAATTTTCACGAATTTAAGTACAAATGTTTAAAAACAATTTGCTGATTTGAGAAAAAAGTTCACAAATTTGAAGAAAATTTAAAATTTTCAAAAAGTTCATGTATTTTAGAAAGAAATGGAGAAGGAAAAATAATAGTAAAAAGAAAAAGAAAAAGGAAATCCCAAATAAAACCATCGACAAAACCAAAAGAAAGAAAAAAAGAAAAGGCCTGAAGCTTCCCAAACCAGGAGCTTCCTGCTCGTGCCTAAATGGTGGGGCGGCTCATTCTACATGAATCGCGAAGGAGGAGGGGTGTGCGCCTTTTACAGAAAAGGTTCTAACGGGCGCTTAGTGGTTGTGTGGATACTAGGAATTATAGGTGAGAATTTGGAGAACCAAATTTTAGAGGATTTTTAGGAAAACCAGATTTAGTTAGTTATTCTCTTAAAGTAAGTTTATACTAATTCTTGTTTGGATGATTTTTGTTTTTTGAAAAATCAATGCATAGTTCATTGACTGTGTTGCTTCAGTATGACGTTGTGGACTATCCTGTACGTGCAGAGCGAACTCAAGTGGCTGATCCTCTTTCCAGTTTCCTCGGCCATGGGAGCAATTTTGCTATCAGATACTTGCAGCTATGAAAGTCAAAGTCAAAGTAGACGACACATGGAGGTGTTGACCCCATGGAGGGTGACCTGCAGCTGCAGGGGTACAGTGCACTTGGGCTGCCGGTGCATCGCGCTCGTGGTGTGCATCAGACGCTAGCTTCATCTCCGCCAGCCGGCCTCACTGTTTCCTTGAGCATGGAATCGCCATCAAGGTCTCATGTCGTTGCTTTCACGAGATGCCCATGGTGGTCTATTTTTTGCCGCTTGTAGTGACGCGGTCCATGGAAGAGCAACATATCAGGTCGGCCGCGGCCTTGCTATTCCACATGGCGACGACCCCGTCCAGACCCCAACCGGCGAGCCCGTCGCGGCCCCTCCCACCATGGCGGTGAGCTAGTGACAACATCCAAGACTCCAAGCTCCAACCAGCGACGGGTGCTGAGGCTGGTGGTGGCCGGGGTACACCGGCATCTGCGGCGGCTCGCACGGCCTCCGCTGTTGTGGGCTTGTGGCTGAATAAATCATGGCACGACCTCTGCTCGCACGTATTCATTCCAGCTAGCTGTGTGTCTCCAGCCGGCCTGGCCTGGCTGTACCAATTCCGAGGCGAGGTGATGGCCGGCCTTGAGTGCTAATAGACGCTGTCTGTCTCTGTTTAAGAAAATCACCGCTTGAAAGACAGACAAAGGAGAGAGGCGATTCCATCCTGGCTAGCTGTTTTTGTTTGATTTGGTTGTTCTTGTTCCATCCATGAATCACATGCACGTTCGTCCTATTCACCCGACCGCCCCGTATACTCTACATCCAATATTCTTCTTCTAATTATTATTACATCTGAAACAAAAGCATACTCCTAGACAGATAAATGTATTATGTTGCTATTAGATATTAATATTATTGGTTCCAAGTCATGCTTCTATGAGAGATTATGTTGCTGTGATGTCACTGATATTGCTGTGATGAGATATGGATTTCAATTCAAGCAAAGTTATGTTCTTGATGTGAAGAACTGCTGTCACATTTTTATTAGGTGACATTTTTATTAGCCATGATGCTATTTAACCTGTCAAGATTGGATTTTTAACTGTTTTGCATCATTTCAACTCAATGGCAATCCCTCCTTACCAAACAGTGTTTTGTATTAAGAGGATTCTGCCTGGAGGGGGATTTGAGGTTTTAAGGGGATCTGAGGGGATTGGGTGGAAGAGGGGGATTCATCAAATCCCCTGAAATCCTCTCCTCTCCAAACCTCCTAAATCCACTTCTATCAAACAAAGCCTAAGGCGGAAGCCAGCACGCGTTCTAGCAACAGCAGCAATAGCGCGATGGCAAGGTAGGGGAGGCGTCGGCCTGGAGCATGGTTGTGGCATAACCAGCCCAAATGAATCTATCCGAATATTTCTACCCTAAACTTTTTACTTATTTAAAATTGCTATTTTTACCATAACCCAATCTTGATGAGAATAATGTTCTATAATTTTGCTAAAATAGTTACCACATAATAAAGCCGCTAAATATTAATTAAATTTTTCTTTGTTTTAGAATTATAAATACCATGTGTATTACTTTTTATTTTACAATAAATTTAATTAATTTTGTGTAACAAAAGTTCTCTTAGGAAATTTCATAAATTATATATATTTGACTATGTATGTGTTCATGGATATTTCAATAGCATGGTAGAGATCTAAGCGTACAATTTATTTGTTATCATAGTTGTGATTCTAGTGTATTATGTCATAACACGGATACTGAGACTTCTAGAATGAAGGTTGTTATAGAGTATAAATTGAACTTCTAGCAAATTTGTTTTGAAAGCTGGATTCAATAATAAGTTGACAATATGCGGATGATTTGTACTTAGCATTGGAATAACATCCCTATAGTAGTCAAGGGTGAATGTAAAAATTTGCCCAAAAAGGCTTCCGCCCTGCTTTATATATAAATCCACCGATACAAGGAGATGGGAAGATCCTATTACAAAGCAGATCAAACGAAAAAAAAAACACTAGAACATGAGAATCCACACCCTACCACAAAGTAACCTAGACTACCGACAAGAGATGGAACAAGGCCTCCAAGGGAAGCACCGAGCCTAGTTTTGCAACACTCACAACCAAGTTGTCACCGAAGAGGGCCCCATGCCCTCCCGCTCCTGATCGTGGAGCCCAAGCCTGCCCGCAGACATCAAGGAGTGGGAGTGTGTCAACAAGGACCCGTGTAGAAGATAAGGAGGTAGGTGCAACCGTTCCGCACCAGCGCCGAAGAAGCTTCAAGGCATGGTCCGAAAATGTCCGTCGATGGCGGCGCGGCACGTAGGAGACAGCCCGAGCTCCACGACGATGCTTCCGGGAGAGAAACGGCAAGGATGTGTCGCCATTGCCGAGACCGAAGAAACGGTCAGGGGATTTCACCCCGGAGCCCTGGACGGCCTAGAGAGATGGACGGCAGCGACGCCCCAAGAGGGATACGACACCCACGGGTATCGCCGCCGCCCATCTTTAATCATATTGGCATTGCCTGGGCCTGGCCCAGCACAAAGCACAAGGAAGGAGTTGTTGGGGCTCACTCACGCGGTCCTCATGTATGTGTTGTGGTGGACTCTCTCCTGAGAAAAATCGAGTCTTGGCAAAGTCCATTTCCACTCCCCCCACACGCTCTCCCACGCTCCTCGCCCGCCGGCCGGCCATGGCGGCGATGCCGATGCCCACGCCCCGATCTCTCCTGCTGCTCCTCCTCCTCGCCACCCCCTTCCTCCTCCTCCCCCTCGCCGCCTCCGCCTCCGCCTCAACCCCCACCTCCAACCCGGACATCGACCTCGAATACCTCATCAAGAACGCCGGCCTCGACGATTCCACCCCGTCCACCCCCACCGACGACCCCGAGGACGGCGCTCCGGACTTCCCCGGCCTCGACGCCGACTATGACGAGGAGGACCTCTTCGGCGACGACGACGGGCCGGAGGAGTCCTCCCACCCCTCGGCGGCCGACGAGGCCCACGTGCTCCTCCTCACCGCCGCCAACTTCACCGCCGTCCTCGCGGCCCGCCGCCACGTGATGGTCGAGTTCTACGCGCCCTGGTGCGGCCACTGCCGCGCGCTCGCGCCCCACTACGCCGCCGCCGCGACGCACCTCGCCGAGCAGGGGGTCGACGTGGCGCTGGCCAAGGTGGACGCCACCGAGGACCACGAGCTGGCGCAGGCGCACGGCGTGCAGGGCTACCCCACCCTCCTCTTCTTCATCGACGGCGTGCCCAGGGACTACGCCGGCGAGCGGACCAAGTAGTAACAATTTCTGCAGATCCCCAATTCCCTCCCTGCTCCGGCTCCGCAGCTGTTAAGAATGAATTTGTTTTTGGTTTGCTGCAGGGACGCCATCGTGGCTTGGATCGGCAAGAAGCTGGGCCCTGCCGTGCAGAACCTCACCACCGTCGACGAGGCCGAGAAGATTGTCACCGGCGACGACGTGGCCGTGCTCGCCTACCTCCACCACCTCTCGGTACGCTACGCTATGCACCTTCTCCGGTGGCAGCAGAGTCAACCAACCCCAATATTGCTTCGATTGCAACCCATGTTAGCCACATTGACACAAAATTGGTTCAATTGCATCCCATGTTACCCAGATTGACCCAAAATACAATGCTTGAATTGCAACCGAACCGCCCATGTGGTCATGTTACCCCAAATTAGTTGACCCAAAATTACAATGCACCTATTTTTCCCAATGCCCTGATTCTTTTGCTTGCTCACTTCTACTCCCTCCGTAAACTAATATAAGAGCGTTTAGAATACTAAAGTAGTGATCTAAACGCTCTTATATTAGTTTACGGAGGGAGTACTAGATAAAATGTCAACCTGCATGCTTTGTTTCCATGTGCTGAGAACAAATCTGAGATGCACTTATAAGTTTAGCTTATTGGGCACTACATATACTCCCTCCGTTTCAAAGTTGAGACACTTATCTTGGAACGGAGAGATATACAGTATGGTCATAACTGATTAATTACTCTATCATCCAATGCTATAGGGTGCTCACAGCGACGAGCTTGCTGCTGCTTCAAGGCTGGAGGATACCGTCAGCTTCTACCAGACCACTAGCCCTGATGTGGCCAAGCTTTTCCACATTGACCCGGAGGCAAAGCGCCCGTCGGTAGTCCTGCTCAAGAAAGAGGAGGAGAAGTTGACCGTGTTTGGTATCTTCACCTCCAAGTTGCTTTGGCTTTCAGGGCCAGCATTTCCTTTCCATTTCTAGACAGGGTTTGGTTGGACCATTCAATTGAATAATAATGTACTGCTTATCTTGCAGATGGCGAGTTCAGAGCTTCTGCGATTGCCGAGTTTGTGTCGGCCAACAAAATCCCATTGATCACCACACTCACACAGGAGACGGCCCCTGCGATTTTCGATAATCCGATCAAGAAGCAAGTATGGCATGCTGTCTGCCATGGGGTTTTATTTTCACCATGTTCTCGGCCCATGTATCACTCCTTTGCTGATCTGCTGTCTTCTAATTTCAAAATCAGATTTTGCTATTTGCTGTTGCAAAGGAGTCCTCAAAATTTCTGCCCATCATTAAGGAAACAGCAAAATCATTCAAGGGAAAGGTATTTTTTTCTGTTGATCGGACCAGTGTTTCATCAACTTTTTCCTCTGCCGTGTTCTACGTTTTATACTCAAATCCAAGCCATCGCTTATTTCCTTTCTAACTCGTGTGTTTGCTGAGGCGAGGTCTCACTAAGCACTGATGTGGCCTGTGTCTCAAATACAGCTTTTATTTGTCTTTGTGGAGCGTGACAATGAGGAAGTTGGCGAACCTGTTGCCAATTACTTTGGAATTACTGGAAACGAGACCACGGTAACACCTCTTATTTTTTGTCATGTTTGTCTATGTATTGATGATTTATTGCACAGAAACAGCATGCAGCAACTTGACTTTGATTTTAATGTGTCTGCTCTTTCTGTTTTGTACGTACTGATTTGATTACTTTGCAGGTTCTTGCTTACACTGGGAATGAAGACGCTAAGAAGTTCTTCTTCAGTGGTGAAATATCACTGGACACCGTTAAGGTAATTGCTTAGAACTTTTTTGCAGATTAAGTACCAGATTGGAAGTAAAATCATAAGAATGTGGTCAACAGTTGCAAGAGAATATAGTATGTTAGCAATATATAAGCTGACGAATGTGTTTCTGCTTTTCGTTATTTGATGATTTATGCTGTTCTTTTTTATACCGCGGTATATTTCTGTTTATACCATGCTATATGTTGCTTCAGAAACTGGCATGTCCATGTACATTTTCTCATCTTTCGCCAAACTAGCACTTGTCTGTAGAAGATGCTTTATGTAACCACTATAGTCATTGCCGATTCATCATTGCTGAATGCTGATGTTGAGGCTCTGCTAATGTTGTTGGGTAGGAGGGTATCAGGTATCATTGTTCAAGAAAGTACAATGTTCCTTATAAAAGTCTTTCTACTTCTTGTTAATACCCAGGAATTTGCTCAAGATTTCCTGGAGGACAAGCTCACGCCATCCTACAAGTCTGACCCAGTACCTGAATCTGTGAGTGGAGAAGAATTATCTGATATCTACTTTCATTATTTACACAGGAATAAGACATTCTCTGTGTTACCATGCAGAATGATGAGGACGTCAAAGTTGTTGTTGGCAAGAGTCTAGATCAAATAGTTCTGGATGAGTCAAAGGATGTCCTTTTGGAGGTAAGTTCAGTTACTGCAAGCTAGGTATTTGAGAAGATAAAAATTGTGTGTTGTCCATAACGCCGCGCCATTTCGGACGCAGATATATGCACCATGGTGTGGCCATTGTCAGTCACTGGAACCTATCTACAACAAGCTGGGCAAGTATCTCCGTGGCATCGACTCCCTTGTAATAGCCAAAATGGACGGCACAAACAATGAGCATCCTCGTGCCAAGGTCTGTGTCACTGTCTGTTGACTTCTTCAAACTGGATATTACTTGCTAGACTAGTCTGAGTGCCGGGCCATCAACAGTCATAGAACTTGTACATACATTTCATATGAAACAATACTAATGGGTTAAATATATTTATTCGTCACCTATTTATCCATATGCTACAGTATCATGGTACATTCTGTCTAATGGGTTAAAGAGGTAACCCCGCCCGTGCCTAGCAAAGCATTAATAGGCTAGTGCCAGATTTGAATCACATGCTGTTAGGAGTTTGAGACAAGTTAATTTGGGAAATAGGTCATATCTGGCAAGCAAGCCAGATTTGGTTAGGATGATAGAGATAGAGCTCGAGTCTTGTGGAACAAGTAGCCTCGGAGACGAACACTGTCGCCGGGTTGTTGAAGGATAGTGCCATAACATCTTGAAATAGTGCAACAGTATTACGATTACAACTGTTACGCAAAGGATCCGATTCCCAGATACAGAAACTTTAAAGTTGCCTGTCATTTAGCCCTGTTTTCGTTTTGATTAACTTTTCTTAAATTTATACATGGAAAATACTTGATCTCTTCCGTTCACTACTATGTAGACTTTCCAGAATACCGATGGAACTGACACTTGCTTCATGTTACATTACAGCCCGATGGATTCCCCACGATACTCTTCTATCCAGCGGGGAAGAAAAGCTTTGAGCCTGTAAGTGCTTATGTATGATTTCTTATTTTGCGACACATCTGTCCGTTACTACTACGAGTTGTCTTTCAGTTGGTAGTAGATTCAGCAGACAGCTAGCTAAGCTCATGAGCGGAGCTTGAAAGGCGCTACGGGGTTTCAGTCAACTGGGAAACCTGCTGTACTGACTAATTCGATTTGGTGGCTGAATAAACTGTTGCAGATAACTTTCGAGGGGGACCGGACGGTGGTGGAGATGTACAAGTTCCTCAAGAAGCACGCCGCCATCCCGTTCAAGCTCAAGCGCCCGGAGGACTCGTCAGCGGCGCGGACCGACGGCGACGGTAGCTCAGGCTCGACGACCGAGGGTGAGAAGAGCGCCGGCTCGAACCCGAAGGACGAGTTGTAGGGGATTAGTTACGCCATTGACAGCAAGTACGAGGCGCCGATGATGTCGAAATCAGGAGGTGGAGAAGGAATGGCTGCTGCAAGTGTATGATGAGAACACAAATATTGACTGCTGTAGAATCCAATGAAATAAAAGCAAGAGGTCCTTTTTCTTACTACATACATCTTCTTGTCTTCGTATTTTCAAACTATATATGCATTCATACACAAAATCTGGGAGAAGGTTGGCGAACTGGTAACTATATATACATACAGCAATAAAGTACTAGTAGAGCACAGCAGAGTATATATATGTATGTTGTCTATGGCTGAGGGGTCTGATGGAGGTGATCCGGGTCCGACGGCGGCGGCGGGGGGCGTCGGTCGGCGGCCCTCCAGCGGGCGGCCTGGAGGAGCACGGCGTTGGCGCATATGGCGACGCCGAAGCCGGCGAAGGCGGAGAGGATGATGGCGATGACGGGCTGGAGCCTGACGTAGCGGTAGAAGAGGTGGGTGAAGAGGACGACCAGCAGGAACTGCAGCGCCGAGTATGCCCACACGTACCGCCGGGAGGAGGCCATCCCGGCGGTGGTGAGCGCCGAGAAGGTGCCGAGCACGACGGCGAAGGGGGCCGAGACGGCGAGGGCGGCGGCCGCGTTGCCGTGGTCGCCCACCAGCAGCTGCTCCAGGAAGCAGAAGTAGGCCAGCATGCTCACCGTCACCAGGATCACCGTGCCATGCCGCCACACCCCTCTGAACCCTCTTCTTGCTATTTCTGCTTCTTGGACATTGCCATTGCCGGCGGCGAGAGGAGGAGGTGGAGGGGGAGGGGGGAGGCGGCGGAGGGTGACGGGGAGGTTGAGGACGTCGTGGCCGCAGACGTCGCAGTTGGGGTTGCCCTTGATGCCGAACCACTTGAGCGCGCAGCGGCGGTGCGCCAGCGCCAGCTCGCCCTTGCACCGGCACTCCAGCTTCAGCACGCCGTCGCCTGCCGCTGCCCCTCCCTCCTCCTCCTCCTCCAGCAGCGCCACCATGCAGATCCGGCACACCGCCTCCTCCTCCCCCACCTCCTCCTCCTCTTCCTCTCCTCCTTCCGACGGCGATGGCGAAGACTCCGCCAATGGCGCCGACGGCAGCGACGACACCCGGAGCCGGCGCAGGGAGCTCGAGTCCGCCACCCGCTTCCTTCCGCCATGAGCGGGCAGCCTCCTGGAGATGCTCGTCATCGGCATCGACTGCGTCCGGCACACCGGCTTCTTCCACTGCTGCTGCTGCTGAGGGTTGAGAGCTGCATGGCCGTCCTCGGCAGCTGCAAGCTCATCAATGTCCAAGGTGGTGGTGGAGGAGGTGGCCATCATCCTGAAGCTGCTGAAGAGCCTGGAGAAGGACAGCGACCGTGCGGCGCCGCAGCCGGGCCCGGCCGCCTCCTCCTGCCCCTGCTCGCCTGATCTTGATGATCTGCTCAGGCTGCTGCTCCTCCTCCTCTTCACCGGCAATGGCAATGGCTTGCTCGCATCCTCCTGATCCTGCTCATTCGCCAAGAGCAGCGGCCGCTCGCCATGGCGATGATGCTCCTCCTCTTCCTCTTCTTCTTCCTCCATCGTCGGCGTGATGGCGGTGCCGCCGTCCTTGTTGCTCTCCTGCACAGGGAACCATCATCTTCAAGATATGTATGTTGTTGAATGAATGGAACATGAAACTTACCTGCTGAGGAGCCATGGCAAACGAAGAGACACACAACAAGCACCCCAAGGAAGGAAGGGAAGGGAAGGGATGGGATGATTAACAGGAGGCCACAGCAGGATGGATCACATTTGCAACAACAACATAACAATTATTTGTAATGTGTGTGTACTGCTATGGCAATTAAACCCGGACAGTGACGAATCATAATGGATGGAGCCGTGGGAAAGGGAGAAAAAAGATGATGAAGCAAGCACAAGCTACACACACACACACACACACACTTAAGTCAGTGAGTGAGTGAGATTGATTGATTGAAATGGTGGGTGCCCTCCCCTTCCCCTTCCCCTTCCCCTTCCCTTGATAGTGAGTGATGGACTTCTACTACCACCTATCTAGCATAGCCCAACTGCAACCACTCCTCCTCACCATCACCCACTGGCAATTACCTAGCTAGGGTTCCTCCCTTCCTTCTGCCGCCACTCCATCGCCCACGTCGAATCTAATTACTCCCCACTAGAAATTCTCCTGTTAATATTTTCAGACTGACTGGTTAAAAGGTGACAATATCTTCTTCTTCTTCGAATGATCAGGTCAAAGGAAATGCACTTGGTTTTCGGTTTCATTTCATCCAACGCGCGGTCATCGTCGAGGCCACCTCGAGCAAATCGCACATTATAGCTGTTGATCGGTTCTCTGGAAATGAACCTGGTGGTTGCAAAAGCAAAACACAGATTGCATAGCAAAGAACATAATTCTTTGTGACATAATTCCAATTCATAGCTGCTGGGTTAACTGGAAATGAGCTTAGTTTTTTGGTTCACTCAAACAAAACAAACGCTCGGTCATCATCGACAAAGGCACGTGGAGCGAATCGCATATATATAGCACTGTGGTTGCAAGCAAAAGCAACACATAGATGCATAACAAAAGACATGATAATAATAATAGCATCGAAAAGATGAAAGTTGTTGGGTGCCACGGACACGGGCAATGGCGCGTCGCTGTTGCTTCCCTTCCACACATCATTCATTCAATCAGGAAGAAAAAGAAGCATCAGGGACGACGTCTCACACAACATCCTCCCCTCCCTTCTCATGGAGTACGCTTTACGCCAGCCCAAACACGCAATAAATCGCAACATTGACAAGTCGGGAATGCAACCATCAAGCCTTAATTTCTCTCAAGATGGATGACAACAGACATCATTCCAGACAGACATTTCTTATTTCCTCTTGTTACAGAGATACTACATACACAGGTCCCGACAACGACGACTCACTGACGGACTATAGCCCCCTCTCGAGCAAAACAGGTGTCATGTGGTTAGTACTTGGACGTCGCCTCCTTGATCTCCTCCAAGCTGATAGCCTGCGGAAAGTATGCGCCTGCGTGTTAGAAAGAGGTACAGAGAGCTGGGCAGTATCTCTTATCCAGTGAAAGCTGTGGTATCGACACTAGGAAAGGAGAAGGGGACATGCCTGGTCCTCTCCGGCAAAATCGTTGTCGGGCGTAAGGAAAAGCATGCAATGGCACTCCTTCCTGCACAAGGCAGATCACAAAGTTGAAGAAACAGATTGCTATGACCAAGTTTCCCCTTTTTATACTTTCCAGGTCACATACATATCATACCAGCAGGGACTAAACTATGTTTCATGGCTGTTTATTTACTATAATAACATGAGAGGGTGAGGAACAAATTATTCCGACCGAGCTTTCACTTGACACCCCTTACATTCCACGGTGGTTGTTTACTGCTGTGCACAAGTGGGTCAAGAACAGATGATTCTAACCGAGCTTTCACTTGATATCCCTTACATTCCACGGTAATTTTTACCGGTAATTGTTTACTACTATGAAGTAGGAACAAGTGGGTGAAGAATAGATGATTCTAACCGAGCTTTCACTTCTAGTAAATCCCTTTCCAGTTGAAAGCCGGCACGAATTGCGTGCCATGGTTGTTTACCATACATAACTAATCAATAATATATGCCAACATCACAGGAGATACGCATCTGGCTAACTTGTGCTCCGGTGGCAAATCACGGTTGATGCGAGATGGGTACGCAACAGAAAGGAACGTATGTCGGACAATGATAAGAAGCCAAGAGGGGTTGAAACCGAGCCCTCCGGTACATCTCTGGCATTTAAACATGACGAGAAAAAGAGCATCCCATCCCCATCCTTGTTATGCACGCCACCGTAGTAAGCAAGTGATGGCAGAAGGCGGAGATGTTAGAAACAGCAGGCCTCACCTTTCTCGCATGGGGACGCACGGGCAGTTCCAGAACCCTTGCGCGGCCTCGGCGGCCTTGTCGTCGTAATGCCTGGTTTGAAAAACAAAAATTCAAAGCAAGAGGTTTAGGCAGGCATACAAGTAACACATGTATGTCAGAAACAAAAACGTTCCTAAGAAGGCTGGAGATGATTAAGTAGTACCTGCAGGGGCAGAGAGGTGCTCCGAGTTGATCCTTGTGGTCAGCAAGCCCCTGCAAGAAGGTTTTCCTCTGGTTAACAATCAATCAATTAATCATCAAGGAGAGGGAGGGACGCATCATCGGCGTGGCCGGTAGGTAGGTGACCCTTGTTTGATTTACGGTAGCGCCATGAACATGAAGGCTGTTTGAGGAGCTTAATTCAGATCAATCAACCATCAAGGAGGCACATCACATCAGTAGAGCAGCAGCAGCAGGAGGAGGAGGAGGAGGTATATAAATGAAGTGTTTTGATTGATGTGTACCACCGCACCGGCATGAACACACTGTTTGACCTTAATCAGCAGCCATGAACACACTGCTTGATTGGTTTGGTGGAATAGCTGCCGGCGTCATGGATGGTTTGTGCTTGACGGTGCGGGTGAAATCAATCGAAGCTACCAATCAATCAATGGAGGCTGCTACTAATAATATGTAGGAGCAGGGGGAAGAGCGGAGGGACCTTGATGACGACGGCGGTGACGGACTTGTCGGAGCAGAAGAAGGTGCTGGAGCGGCGGGCGTACTGCTCCGAGAACTTGCGCATTATCTCCAGCGACTTGTGCTCCGACGCCGCCGCCGCCCCGTCGGCGGCCGCTCCCCCGTCCGCTGCCAAGCACAGCAAGAAAGAAACGATTTTTCAGATTCAGAGGATGTGGATTTGGATCGGGGTTGGGGATTCGGGGACGACGGACGGACCCGTACGTACGTACCTTGGGCCCGGACGGCGCACCTGCTGCTGCGGCGTCCGCCCCCGGAGACGCGCGGCGGGCAGAGCGGGGTCCCGGCGGTGGAGGTGATCGACATCATCGCCGGCGCTGCGGGCGGGAGGGCTTGGAAAGGGGGGAAGAGGAGGAAGGGAGGGGGGATAAGACGATGAGGTGGAGGGAGCGGCCTCCCTCCACCTCCCCATTTCTCTCTCCACTGGACTCTGGAAGGATCATCTCAACCTCAACCTCAACCTCAACCTCAATCTCATCGCTCGCTCCTCCTCTCGCCACATGTTTCTTGTTCAAAAAAAGTTACCATCTTTGCATTTGCAACTACCCTTTTTTTCTCTCTTTTATAAACAACAACAACAAAAAGAGAAGACAGCAACAAGATAACCAAGCTGCGAAATATATATTCATAACCATGTTCTCCACACACAAAAAAAGGGTTTGTTTTTTACGAGCTCTACACTCTCAAGGTTTAAATCCGCGTGCTTGCATCCAACATACATACGTATGGATGGCAATTAAGCAACACAAGCTACTGCTTTGCCAACGATGAAAATAATGAATAACAGCAAACAAGGTACTAGTGGTCCAATCTTCTGCTAAAGCAAACCCCATCCCACAAGACTCATCAGATGATCCATTCATGCTGGGAGATGAGTTTTCATGGAAATTGGCAAAGCCACTCTAGATGATCCATCCATTCATTCAATCATTCAACTCAACTGTTTCCCCTCCTCTCTGCTCTTACCAATACCTCAGGGTTTTTTTTTTCTTCCTTTTTCCTCTGTCAAAACATGGGCGGTACATGTAACATACAGAATTGTCAGGAATGGTGAGTCCATCATCATCATCTACCTAACCAAACTATCATTTACACAACGAATTACACTTCCTTCTTCTTCTTCTTCTTCGCATAGTTACAACCAACCGGAGGAGTGGAGGGGAGGGGGTACACAAAAAAAAGACAGCCTAGCCCAATTATATCACACGGCGACAAACAATGCGGGAGCAAAAATAATCCACAGGGCTAGTCGAGGCTCCTCCACACGAAATCCCGGCACTTGTTAGACACGCTCGCGGCCTCCGCCATCCTCACCGCCATCACCGACTTGTACGCCGCCAGGTTGGCCCTCTCCATGAGGGCCTGGGCCCTGCTGCGCAGCTGGACCGCCTTCTCCACGGCCTGCTTCGCCGCGCGGTCGGCCTCCACCACCCTCTGCAAGGCCTCCCCTTCGCCACCTGCACAACAGCAAAACGCACAACACAAGAATGATGAGTACAGGCTACATAAGACTGTTTTACATCACTTCAGTAGCTGAATTATAGGGATATATATGCAGCTAAGAGGATGATGATTACAGGCTTACTATATTTTGAGCACGATGATGTCTGCTTAGTATGTTCAGGCATAATGAAGTTTACTTGTTACTATTGTCAAAAAAATGACAAACACAAAAAGACAAGACATGCACGTCACAAATGATTTCTAGCATCGCAACCTGAATACAGGAAAGTCAAAGAAAGATTTTGTTGGCATCCAACAGCAGGCCTTGTTTCAGAGCTTTAAATACCTTGTTACAAGTTAGAATGTCCAATAACTCCAGCAACCGAATGCTAAGGTAGAGTAGATACACACAACTAAGGGGGCTGTCATATTACGTATTGGGCACGATGATGTTTACTCCGTTCGGGCATGATGAGCTCTAGTTGTCACAATGTTCCAGTGGCAAACGGAGAAGGCCAAGACATAAAAGTTACTACATATTGGTGGTTTCCGGCAAAAGATTTCTAGCATCACAACTTGAATACAGCAAAGCCAAAAAATGATTTTGTGGTGTCCAATAGCAGGGCTTGTTGCAGAGCTTTAAATACCTTACAGGTTGGATTGCTCCATAACTTCAGCAACTGAATGCTGAGGTAGAATAGATAAACAACTAAGGGAATGCCAACAGACATACTATATCTTGAGCTGGACAATGTTCACTCTTTTCGGTCATAATGAGGTTAATTGTTACTATCTTGAGCTGGACAATATTCACTCTTTTCGGTCATAATGAGGTTAATTGTTACTATGTCAAATGGCAAACACGAAAGGACAAGACATGGTGGTTCCAGTCACAGAAGATTTCTAGCGTCACGATTTGCGTACAGCAAAGCCAAAAAAAACATTTTTGTGGCATCCAAAAGCAGGGCATGTTACAGAGCTTTAAATATACCTTGCAAGAAGAACCCCGGCTTTCCTCGGCCAGGTTGGCTTCTTTGTGGTCTCTTCACAGATCTCTTCTTTTTTACAGAAGATTTCTGCGACAGCCGTCCTCGCCTTACAGCAGGTGCACCCTTTGGGAAATCAAATTCGCTGGGTCAGATGATATGAACGAATGCACAAAAAAGAAAAACTAAAAAGAAGAATAGCTGCGATAAAGATCGCATCAGAGGATTGGGCAGGGGATAAACTCCTAATTTACCTGAAATATCCTAAGCAGTGGTGTGCCTTTCTTATCTCTCTTATTGATCCAGTATTCATATATGGCAAGGACATTGTCACCCTTGCCTAAAGCAGGGTGCCTGGAGAGAAGCTGATCCACATCATTGGCTTCCTCAGGATTATTGTAGGCGTCCTTCTCAAACACGGTTATTAATTTCTCAAAATCTTCGTAGGAAATCTGGCTCAGACGGGTGCGTCTTCTATCAGAGGCCCCGTGCTTCAGCTGAATGAGCCACTCTTCATCCTCCGAGTCCATGTCATAGGCTGAATCTCTCGAGAGGGCCCGCGCAACCTCATCATCCGCCGTTCTGATGTAGTCTGGCACAGGGCGTGAGAAAGGGTCTGCTACAGCCCCTCCCATGCCATCGGAGACCTCAAGCACACCTGGAATCGGGATAATCTTTCCCTGAGAATTGCGCTCCCGTCCCTCGATATGCAGTTCTTTGAACAAAAGCCAGTCCCATTTGTCAGGGAACTCAAGCTTCCACCCATCTTCGACTGCCCAGACATAGGCATGGGTGTGCCGGTTGACCACATAGAACCTCTGCTCTGAAGGCTTAAGAGAGACTCTGGTGACACCATGTAACTTCACAGCCACGCACCACCCGTTGGAGTTTGATAGTTCCAGCATAACCTCAGCCCCCTCTTCCCTCCAGCACCTATCAGCCTGAATAATCAAGAGGTTTGCTTTGCAGCGGAAGGTGTCTATATTCTGTCTAACCTCGGACAGAGCCAGCCTTTCACTCGTGCGATCAACGGGACTCTTGAAAAAAGACCTCTTTTGCTTCCCACCTGGTCCCATGGGCGTCGAGACATCGCTGTCATCCATGTTCTCAAGCAGATCAAGAGAAATTTCCATTGCTGGCTTGGGCTGGACAGGTTCCTCGGAAACCTCAGGGCCGCCAGTCAATGGTGGCTTTTGCAGTTCCGCCTGAGAGGTCACGGCACCCTCCTTCACTCCAAATTCCTTGTCAGAAAATCTCACTGTGAGACGGCGGCGCCGGCTCAGGGGGTGCCTCATCGAGCTTCGCTTCCTCTGGTGCTTTTTCAGCCTCAGACCATGCAGCACTATTCCTGGAGCTTGCTCAAGGGGCACATAATCCTGAACCGCTCCGTAAGAAGATCCAGCAGCAGGTGTGGCGTCCCCGGTGCTGGGAGAACCACCAGAATCCACCTCCAGATGATCTCGAGAATACGATTCTTCCTCAGCTCCTCCAACCAAACCCATGGCCCGGCGAATCACGGCTGGCATGTATATGAAACGAAGAGCTATCACGGAATGCAAGCCCTGGAAGTAAGTAGGAAGCGACGAGAAGTTGAGCGACAACACCGGCTGCCGGGACGGGCCAGCACCACGGAGCTCGCACCACCCGCAGTTCATCGTAGGCCTCTGCAACAATGCACTCTGCATACAGGAAGAAAGCACCCGCATCAATCAAACAGGCTGCACAGGAAAGTAACAGATGATGGAGGCACAAGAATGGACAGATGCTGTATAGACTGTAACAGAAGCTGCTTACGGCTCTCTGGCGCTGGAGCCTGATGAAGTGCACCCCGTGCGACGCAAACGCGGCGGCGACAGCCGGTGAGGCCAGAAGAAACGAACCCAGGCTCCGGACATGGCTCCGCTGGCGCCGGCGCAGCCACAGCAGCACGGGCAGGAGGAAGCGCGAGAACCGGCTCGAGCTCCCGGGGGAAGACGCGTCCACGAGGACGACGAGCACGGCACTGCAACCGCCGGCAGCGCCATCCGGAAAATGAGCGTCTTCAAGGAGCCCGACCCTCGAAGCGAACTCCCTGGACGAGGAGCACAGGATGTCGCCGCCGCCGGGGCCGAAAGGGGCGAGCTTTGGCCGCTTGTGCTTCCTGGTGAAGACTATCCCGAACCTCCTGCTGCTGCCAGCGTGGCCGAAGTCCTCCGGCCTAGCCAGCGGCGACCTCTGGCGGCGCTTGCGCCTGTACACGGCCCCGAAGGACCTCGGCGACATGGGCGGCTCGGGCGACGGCGTGCGCGGCTTGGGGCCCTCGTCGTCATCCTCGCCGTCGTCGTCGCTGAGGTCGGCGGCGCGCTCCCACCCGAGCCAGTGGGAGTGGGGGTGGGAGTGGCGGTGGGAGGAGACGGCGAGGCGCTTGGCGGCGCGCGTGACCCTGGCGGGCTCCGGCGGGCGCGGGGCCTGCTTGTGCGCCCGGGGCAGGAAGGCGCGCGTGGAGCGCCGCGCCCCGACGGCCGGCATGGGCGGCGGCGACGGCGGTGGGGGGAGGGGATTAGAAGGCGGTGCGCGGTCAGATCCGGCCCGCTGCGTCCTCATCCAACATCGACGCCCCGCCGCCGCCCATCAGACCATCCTCCGGAATCGAATCTCCGCCGCCCGCTCCCTCCCTCCCTCCGCAAGAACCGGCCGAATCGCGCCGGGCGGCGGGACCAGATCGGGGGACGGGCCGGGGCCGACGGAGGCGGCGAGGTCGGACCGGATCGGGGCGGCGGCCGGGCGGATCTGCGGCTGGCGGCGGCGGGCGGCGGGCGGATCGGAGGGGGGGGAAGAAAGGGGATCGATTTGGGCGGGCGAGCGGATTGGGGATTTGGGGATTAGGGTTTCTCTCTCTTGGATCGAGGGGAGGAGAGAGAGAGGGGGGGTCGGGGTGGCCTCGAGGCCGACGAGAGGTGGAAGATGACGCGCGCGGAGCCGTCCGATCGCCATCCGACGGCCCTGGCGAGACGGTGGGGCCCACGCGCCGCCCGGCGTGCGCTGCAAGGCGCTGACGGTGGGGCCGGCGGGCCGGAAGGTGCTAGAACGCGCAGGCGCAGCCCGGGTAAAAGTCCGTGTAGCCCCCCAGGGTCTCAGGAAATAACATAATCCCGCCCCTGAACCCTACAAAACAGCCCCCAAATAAAGCCCCTAGAGTTTTTTTTTAAATAGAGTTTTGCGTGGTGGTTTAGTTCCACTCCGGCCGGCGGCTCGTGTCGCGCGAGGAAAAGGAAGTGTTTTCGCCCGGTTCTTTTTAATGTATTTTATTTATTTTATTTTTTATACTTCTGACAGATGTTGGAGCCGCACGGCTTCACTCGCCGCTTCTTCCTTCGCCACGCTGGGTCCGGATTGCCGAGGCGGTGACGGGCCGAGCTCCGCACCTTATCGAGAGGGGTCGGCGGTACCTGTTAAACCGCCTCGCCGATTGGATCATTGTGTTTTTATGCTTCCGAGAATGTTGTGGTAGCGCCAACTCAGGTCGATGCCTATTAAATTGTGTTTTTTATCATTTACCTACTCGGGGACGAGCAGGAACTAAGCTTGGTGATGCTGATACGTCTCCAACGTGTCTATAATTTTTTTTATTGTTCCATGTTGTTATATTATCATTCTTGAATTTCCCGTGCAATAAAAAAGTGCCCCAAAATAAAAGTTCTCATAATGCCCTGAAATTTTGATATGATTTTTTCTGAATTTTTGGTGCAAATAACATCAGAGAGGGGTGCACCTGGTGACCACAAGACGCCAGGGCGCGCCAGCAACCCCAGGCGCGCCCTGGTGGGTTGTGGCCCCCACGTGGGTCCCCTCACTTATCTCTTTAGTCCATGTCGTTTCCTACCTCCAGAAAAAAATCACCATAACTCTCTCTCTCTCTCTATCTATCTCTATCTCTATCTCTCGTGTTCTTGCTCTCTAACCCGTGGATTTCAATTTCTTTGCTCGAAGCTCCATTTCTGAAACTGTTTTGGGGGGGGGGGGGATTGTTACTTGGTATGCGACTCTGATGACCCACAAGTATAGGGGATCTATCGAAGTCCTTTCGATAAGTAAGTGTGTCAAACCCAACAAGGAGCAGAAGGAAATGACAAGCGGTTTTCACCAAGGTATTCTCTGCAAGCACTGAAATTATCGGTAACAGATAGTTTTGTGATAAGATAATTTGTAAAGGGTAACAAGTAACAATAGTAACAAGGTGCACCAAGGTGGCCCAATCCTTTTTGTAGCAAAGGACAAGCCTAGACGAAATATTATATAAAGCAAAGCACTCCCGAGGACGCATGGGAATTACTGTCAAGCTAGTTTTCATCATGCTCATATGATTCGCGTTCGTCACTTTGATAATTTGATATGTGGGTGGACGGTGCTTGGGTGATGTCCTTCCCTGGACAAGCATCCACTTATGATTAACATCTCTCACAAGTATCCGCAACTATGAAAGAAGAATTAAGGTAAACCTAGCCATAGCATGAAACATATGAATCCAAATTAGCCCCTTACGAAGCAACACATAAACTAGGGTTTAAGCTTTTGTCACTCTAGCAACCCATCCTCTACTTATTACTTCTCAATGCCTTCCCTAGGCCCAAATCATGGTGAAGTGTCATGTAGTCGACGTTCACATAACACCACTAGAGAAAAGACAACATGCATCTCATCAAAATGTCAAACGAATACCAAATTCACATGATTACTTATAACAAGACTTCTCCCATGTCGTCGGGAACAAACGTAACTACTCACAAAGCATATTCATGTTCATAATCAGAGGAGTATTAATTATAATTAAGGATTTGAACATATGATATTCCATCGAATAAACCAACTAGCATCAACTACAAGGAGTAATCAACACTGCTAGCAATCCACAGGTACCAATATGAGGTTTTGAGACAAAGATCAGATACAAGAGATGATCTAGGGTTTGAGAGGAGACGGTGTTGGTGAAGATGTTGATGGAGATTGACCCCCCTCTCTATGAGAAGATCGATGGTAATGACGATGGCGGTGATTTTCCCCTCCCGGAGGGATGTTTCCCCACCCTAGATTGGTCCTACCCAGGTTCCGCCTCGAGAAGGCGGTGCTTTGTCTCGAAAGCTTCTCTATGATTTTTTTCAGGGCAAAAGACACCATATAGAATAACATGGGCATCGGGGGCCTGCCGGGGGGCCACAAGACTGGGGGGCGCGTCCAGGGGGTAGGGCGCGCCCTCCACCCTTATGGCTGGCTGGTGGCCCCCATCTGGTGCTTTCTTCGTCCAATATTTTTTATTTATTCCAAAACAGATCTCCGTGAAGTTTCAGGACTTTTGGAGTTGTGCAGGATATGTCTCTAATATTTGCTCCTTTTCCAGTCCAGAATTCCAGCTGTCGGCATTCTCCTTCTTCGTGTAAACCTTATAAAATAAGAGAGAAAAGGTATAAGTATTGTGATATAATGTGTAATAACGGCCCATAATGCAATAAATATCAATATAAAAGCATGATGCAAAATGGATGTATCAACTCCCCCAAGCTTAGACCTCGCTTGTCCTCAAGCGGAAGCCGATATCGAAAAATATGTCCATAAGTTTAGAGATAGAGGTGTCGATAAAATAAAATACGGACATGAGGGCATCATGATCATTGTCGGTGTCAAAACCGACGGATCTCGGGTAGGGGGTCCCGAACTGTGCGTCTAGGCGGATGGTAACAGGAGACAAGGGACACGGTGTTTTTACCTGTGTTGGGCCCTCTCGATGGAGGTAAAACCCTACTCCGCTTGATTAATATTGATGATATGGGTAGTACAAGAGTAGATCTACCACGAGATCAGAGAGGCTAAACCCTAGAAGCTAGCCTATGGTATGATTGTTGTTCATCCTACGGACTAAAACCCTCCGGTTTATATAGACACCGGAGAGGGTTAGGGTTACATAGAGTCGGTTACAAATGTTGGGAAACGTAGTAATTTCAAAAAATTTCCTACGATCACGCAAGACCATGGTGACGGCATAGCAACGATAGGGGAGAGTGTATGTCCACGTACCCTCGTAGACCGTAAGCGGAAGCGTTATAACAACGCGGTTGATGTAGTCGTACGTCTTCACGATTCGACCGATCCAAGTACCGAACGTACGGCACCTCCGAGTTACGCACTGCGTTCATTTCGATGACGATCCCGGACTCCGATCCAAAGAAAGTGTCGGGGATGAGTTCCGTCAAGACGACGGCGTGGTGACGATGTTCATGCTCCACCGACGCAGGGCTTCGCCTAAGCTCATGACGATATGACTTCTCCGGTGAGGCTTCGCCTAAGCTCTCTGACGATATGACCGAGGTGGAATATGGTGGAAGGGGCACCGCTACGGCTAAGGAAAGATCCGTAGATCAACTTGTGTGTCTTGGGGTGCCCCCTGCCTCGTGATATAAAGGAGACAAGGGGAGGTGGCGGCCCTATAGGAGGCGCACTAAGGAGGAGTCCTACTCCCACCGGGAGTAGGACTCCCCTTCTCCTAGTTGGAGTAGGATTGGGGAGGGAAAGGGGAAGAGGCGCGCCCCCTCTCCTTGTCCTATTCGGACTGGAAGGGGAGGGGGCGCAGCCCACCTGGCCGGCCCTTCTCCTTCTCCCTCAAGGCCCATGAGGGCCCATATACCCCGGGGTTCCGGTAATCCCGGTGTTCGGTAACATCCTGTTTTCACTCGGAACCATTCAAGTCCAAACATAGGCTTCCAATATATCAATCTTTATGTCTCGACCATTTCGAGACTCCTCGTCATGTCCGTGATCACATCCGGACTCGAACAACCTTCGGTGCATCAATACTTATAAACTCATTATGAACTGTCATCGAAGCGTTAAGCGTGCGGACCCTACGGGTTCGAGAACTATGTAGACATGACCTAGAACCATTCTCGGTCAATAACCAATAGCGGAACCTGGATGCCCATATTGGTTCCTACATATTCTACGAAGATCTTTATCGGTCAAACCGCATAACGACATACGTTGTTCCCTTTGTCATCGGTATATTACTTACCCGAGATTCGATCGTCGGTATCCAATACCTAGTTCAATCTCGCACGGTAAGTCTCTTTACTCGTTCCGTAATACATCATCTCACAACTAACTCATTAGTTGTAATGCTTGCAAGGCTTAAGTGATGTGCATTACCGAGAAGGCTGGAGATACCTCTCCGACAATCGGAGTGACAAAACCTAATCTCGAAATACGCCAACCCAACAAGTACCTTTGGAGACACTGTAGTACTCCTTTATAATCACCCGATTACGTTGTGACGTTTGGTAGCACCCAAAGTGTTCCTCCGTAAACGGAGTTGCATAATCTCATAGTTACAGGAACATGTATGGGTCATGAAGAAAGCATTAACATACTAAACGATCAAGTGTTAAGCTAACGGAATGGGTCATGTCAATCAGATCATTCTACTAATGATGTGATCTTGTTAATCAAATAACAACTCCTTGTTCATGGTTTAGGAAACATAACCATCTTTGATTAACAAGCTAGTCAAGTAGAGGCATACTAGTGACATCTTTGTTTGTCTATGTATTCACACATGTATTATGTTTCCGGTTAATACAATTCTAGCATGAATAATAAACATTTATCATGATATAAGGAAATAAATAATAACTTTATTATTGCCTCTAGGGCATATTTCCTTGATCTCCCACTTGCACTAGAGTCAATAATCTAGATTACAAAGTAATGATCCTAACACCCATGGAGTCTTGGTGCTTGATCATGTTTTGCTCGTGGAAGAGGCTTAGTTAGCAGATGCGCAACATTCAGATCCGTATGTATTTTGCAAATCTCTATGTCTCCCACTTGGACTTGGTCCCGAATGGAATTGAAGCGTCTCTTGATGTGCTTGGTCCTCTTGTGAAACCTGGATTCCTTTGCCAAGGCAATTGCACCAAAGATTGTCACGTAAGATCTTCATCGGTCTCGATGCACTAGGTATAACACCTAGATCGGAAATGAACTCTTTCATCCGAGACTCCTTCATTTCTTTATACGAAGCAGACTATGTACTCCGCTTCACATGTAGATCCCGCCACGACGCTTTGTTTAGAATCGCACCAACCGACAGCTCCACCGTTTAATAAAAACACGATCCGGTTTGCGATTTAGAATCGTCCGGATCAGTGTCAAAGCTATGCGTCGGCGTAACCATTTACGACTAGCTCTTTGTCACCTCCATATACGAGAAACATATCCTTAGTCCTTTTCGTGTATTTCAGGATGTTCTTGACCGCTGTCCGATGATCCATTCCTGGATTACTTTGGTACCTTCCCGCCAAGCTTATAGCTAAGCATACGTCAGTGTCCGGTACACAGCATTGCATACATGATAGAGCCTATGGCTGAAGCATAGGGAACATCTTTCATTTTCTCTCTATCTTCTGCTGTGGTCGGGCATTGAGTCTTACTCAATCTTACACCTTGCAACACAGTGCAAAAACCTTTCTTTGCACGATCCATTTTGAACTTTTTCAAAATTTTATCAAGGTATGTGCTTTGTGAAAGTCCAATTAAGCGTCTTGATCTATCTCTATAGATCTTGATGCCCAATATGTAAGCAGCTTCACCGAGGTCTTTCATTGAAAAACTTTTATTCAAGTATCCTTTTATGCCATCCAGAAATTCTATATCATTTCCAATTAATAATATGTCGTCCACATATAATATCGTAAATGCTACTGAGCTCCCACTCACCTTCTTGTAAATACAGGCTTCTCCAAAAGTCTCAGATAAACCCATATGCTTTGATCACACTATCAAAGCGTTTATTCCAACTCCGAGAGGCTTGCACGGACCATAAATTGATCATTGGAGCTTGCACACTTTGTTAGCACCTTTTGGATCGACAAAACCTTACGGTTGCATCATATACAACTCTTCTTCTAGAAATCCATTCAAGAATGCAGTTTTTACATCCATTTGCCAAATTTCATAATCATAAAATGCGGCAATTGCTAACATGATTCGGACAGACTTAAGCATCGCTACGGGTGAGAAAGTCTCATCGTAGTCAACCCCTTGAACTTGTCGAAAACCTTTCGCAACAAGTCGAGCTTTGTAGACAGTTATATTACCAAAGACGTCGGTCTTCTTCTTAAAGATCCATTTATTTTCAATGGCTTGCCGATCATCGGCAAGTCAACCAAAGTCCATACTTTGTTCTCATACATGGATCCCATCTCAGATTTCATGGCTTCCAGCCATTTTGCGGAATCTGGGCTCACCATCGCTTCTTCATAGTTTGTAGGTTCGCCATGGTCAAGTAACATGACTTCCGAATAGGATTACCGTACCACTCTGGTGCGTATTTTACTCTGGTTGACCTACGAGGTTCAGTAGTAACTTGATCTGAAACTTCATGATCATCATCATTAGTTTCTTCACTAATTGGTGTAGTTGTCACAGGAACCATTTCTTGTGATGAACTACTTTCCAATAAGGGAGTAGATACAGTTATCTCATCAAGTTTCACTTTCCTCCCACTCACTTCTTTCGAGAGAAACTCCTTCTCTAGAAAGGATCCGAATTTAGCAACGAAAATCTTGCCTTCAGATCTGTGATAGAAGGTGTACCCATGATCTCCTTTGGGTATCCTATGAAGACACATTTTTCCGATTTGGGTTCGAGCTTATCCGGTTGAAGTTTCTTTACATAAGCATCGCAGCCCCAAACTTTAAGAAACGACAACTTTGGTTTCTTGCCAAACCACAGATTCATAAGGCGTCGTCTCAACGGATTTTGACGGTGTCCTATTCAACGTGAATGCGGCCGTCTCTAAAGCATAACCCCAAAGCGATAGCGGTAAATCGGAAAATAGACATCATTGATCGCACCATATCTAGTAAAGTACGACACGATTACGACGTTCGGACACACCATTTCTCCGTGGTGTTCGGGTGGCGTGAGTTGAAAACTATTCCACATTGTTTCAAATGTAAACCAAACTCGTAACTCAAATATTCTCCTCCACGATCAGATCGTAGAAATTTTATTTTCTTGTTACGATGATTTTCCACTTCACTCTGAAATTCTTTGAACTTTTCAAATGTTTCAGATTTTAGTTTCATTAAGCGAGATAGACCCATATCTGCTCAAATCATCTGTGAAGGTGAGAAAATAACGATACCCGCCGCGTGCCTCAACATTCATTGGACCACAAACATCAGTATGTATGATTTCCAACAAATCAGTTGCACGCTCCATAGTTCCGGAGAACGGCGTTTTGGTCATCTTGCCCATGAGGCACGGTTACATAAGTACCAAGTGATTCATAATCAAGTGATTCCGAAGCCCATCAAGATGGAGTTTCTTCATGCGTTTTACACCGATATGACCTAAACGGCAGGTGCCACAAATAAGTTGCACTATCATTATCAACTCTGCATCTTTTGGCTTCAACATTATGAATATGTGTATCACTACTGCCGAGATTCAACAAGAATAGACCATTCTTCAAGGGTGCATGACCATAAAAGATATTACTCATATAAATAGAACAACCATTATTCTCGATTTAAATGAATAACCGTCTTCGCAATAAACAAGATCCAGATATAATGTTCATGCTCAACGCCGGCACCAAATAACAATTATTTAGGTCTAAAACTAATCCCGAAGGTAGATGTAGAGGTAGCGTCATTGCGATCACATCGACTTTGGAACCATTTCCAACGCGCATCGTCACCTCGTCCTTAGCCAATCTTCGCTTAATCCGTAGTTCCTGTTTCGAGTTGCAAATATTAGCAATGTAACCATATCAAATACCTGTGTACTCTGCGAGTATTAGTAAGGTACACATCAATAACATGTATATCATATATACCTTTGTTCACCTTGCCATCCTTTTTATCCGCCAAATACTTGGGGCAGTTTCGCTCAAAGGTCGATCGCTTGCAATAAAACACTCAGTTTAGGGCTTAGGTCCAGACTTGGGTTTCTTCTCTTGATCAGCAACTTTCTTGCTGTTCTTTTTGAAGTTTCCTTCTTCTTCCCTTTGCCCTTTTTCTTGAAACTAGTGGTCTTGCTGACCATCAACACTTGATGCTCTTTCTTGATTTCTACCTCCATGGCTTTCAAAGATTGCGAAGAGCTCAGGAATTGTCTTAGTCATCCCTTGCATGTTATAGTTCATCACGAAGCTCTTGTAGCTTGGTGGCGGTGATTGGAGAATTCTGTCAATGACACTATCATCCGGAAGATTAACTCCCAGCTGAATTAAGTGATTGTTATACCCGGACATTTTGAGTATGTGCTCACTTGTGAACTATTCTCCTCCATCTTGCAGCTATAGAACTTATTGGAGACTTCATATCTCTCAATCCGGCATTTGCTTGAAATATTAACTTCAACTCCTGGAACATCTCATATGCTCCATGACGCTCAAAACGTCGTTGAAGACCCGGTTCTAAGCCGTAAAGCATGGCACTTGAACTATAGAGTAGTCATCAGCTACTGCTTTGCGGATGTTCATAACTTCGCTCAAAGATCTGCAGCAGTGTCGCTACACCGGTGCTTCCAGACGTAATTTTTCTCAGGCAGCAATGAGGATAATCCTCAAATTACGGACCCAGTCCGTGTAATTGCTACCATCATCTTTCAACTTTGCTTTCTCAAGGAACGCATTAAAATTCAACGGAACAACAAAGACGAGCCATCTATCTACATCAAACATAGACAAGCAAAATACTATCAGGTACTAAGTTCATGATAAGTTTAAGTTTGATTAATCATATTAAAACCTCCCACTTAGACAGACATCTCTCTAGTCATCTAAGTGATCACGTGATCCATATCAACTAAACCGTGTCCGATCATCACGTGAGACGGAGTAGTTTCAATGGTGAACATCACTATGTTGATCATATCTACTATATGATTCATGCTCGACCTTCGGTCTCTACGTGTTCCGAGGCCATATACATTTATATGCTAGGCTCGTCAAGTTTAACTCGAGTATTCTGCGTGTGCAACTGTTTTGCACCCGTTGTATTTGAACGTAGAGCCTATCACACCCGATCATCACGTGGTGTCTCAAAGACGAAGAACTTTCATAGCGGTGCATACTCGGGAGAACACTTCTTGATAATTTTAGTGAGAGATCATCTTATAATGCTACCGTCAATCAAAGCAAGATAAGATGCATAAAGGATAAACATCACATGCAATCAATATAAGTGATATGATATGGTCATCATCATCTTGTGCTTGTGATCTCCATCGCCGAAGCACCGTCATGATCACCATCGTCACCGGCGCGACACCTTGATCTCCATCGTAGCATCGTTGTCGTCTCGCCAACTATTGCTTCTACGACTATCGCTACCGCTTAGAGATAAAGTAAAGCAATTACATGGCGTTTGCATTTCATACAATAAAGCGACAACCATATGGCTCTCGCTAGTTGCCGATAACTCGGTTACAAAACATGATCATCTCATACAATAAAATATAGCATCACGTCTTGACCATATCATATCACAACATGCCCTGCAAAAACAAGTTAGACGTCCTCTACTTTGTTGTTGCAAGTTTTACGTGGCTGCTACGGGCTGAGCAAGAACCGTTCTTACCTACGCATCAAAACCACAACGATAGTTTGTCAAATAGACTCCGTTTAACCTTCTCAAGGACCGGGCGTAGCCACTCAGTTCAACTAAAGTTGGAGAGACAGTCTTCCGCAAGCCATCTATGTGCAAAGCACGCCGAGGGAACCGGTCTCGCGTAAGAGTCCGCGTAAGGTTGGTCCGGATCGTCTGGCCCAACAATACCGCTGAACCAAAGTATGACATGCTTTGGTAGGCGTATGACTTGTATCGTCCACAACTCACTTGTGTTCTACTCGTGCATATGACATCAACGCATAAAACCTGGCTCGGATGCCCTTTGTTGGGAAACGTAGTAATTTCAAAAAATTTCCTACGATCACGCCAAGACCATGGTGACGGCATAGCAACGATAGGGAGAGTGTATGTCCACGCACCCTCGTGAGACCGTGGCGGAAGCGTTATAACAACGCGGTTGATGATGTAGTCGTACGTCTTCACGATTCGACCGATCCAAGTACCGAACGTGACGGCACCTCCGAAGTTCTCGCACACGCTCAAATTTCGATGACGATCCCCTGACTCCGATCCAAAGCAAAGTGTCGGGGATGAGTTCCACAAGACGACGGCGTGGTGGCGATGTTGATGCTCCACCGACGCAGGGCTTCGCCTAAGCTCATGACGATATGACTTCTCCGGCGCAGGGCTTCGCCTAAGCTCTCTGACGATATGACCGAGGTGGAATATGGTGGAAGGGGGCACCGCTGCAGCTAAGGAAAGATCCGTAGATCAACTTGTGTGTCTTGGGGTGCCCCCTGCCCCGTGATATAAAGGAGACAAGGGGAGGTGGCCGGCCCTATAGGAGGCGCACTAAGGAGGAGTCCTACTCCCACCGGGAGTAGGACTCCCTCTCCTAGTTGGAGTAGGATTGGGGAGGAAAGGGGAAGGCGCGCCCCTCTCCTTGTCCTATTCGGACTGGAAGGGGAGGGCGCGCAGCCCACCTGGCCGGCCCTTCTCCTTCTCCCTCAAGGCCCATGAGGGCTCATATACCCCGGGGTTCGGTAATCCCCGGTGTTCCGGTAACATCCTGTTTCACTCGGAACCATTCCAAGTCCAAACATAGGCTTCCAATATATCAATCTTTATGTCTCGACCATTTCGAGACTCCTCGTCATGTCCGTGATCACATCCGGGACTCGAACAACCTTCGGTGCATCAATACTTATAAACTCATTATGAACTGTCATCGAAGCGTTAAGCGTTACGGACCCTACGGGTTCGAGAACTATGTAGACATGACCTAGAACCATTCTCGGTCAATAACCAATAGCGGAACCTGGATGCCCATATTGGTTCCTACATATTCTCTGAAGATCTTTATCGGTCAAACCGCATAACGACATACGTTGTTCCCTTTGTCATCGGTATATTACTTACCCGAGATTCGATCGTCGGTATCCAATACCTAGTTCAATCTGCTACCGGTAAGTCTCTTTACTCGTTCCGTAATACATCATCTCACAACTAACTCATTAGTTGTAATGCTTGCAAGGCTTAAGTGATGTGCATTACCGAGAAGGCTCGAGATACCTCTCCGACAATCGGAGTGACAAAACCTAATCTCGAAATACGCCAACCCAACAAGTACCTTTGGAGACACCTGTAGTACTCCTTTATAATCACCCGATTCACGTTGTGACGTTTGGTAGCACCAAAGTGTTCCTCCGTAAACGGGAGTTGCATAATCTCATAGTTACAGGAACATGTATGGGTCATGAAGAAAGCATTAACATACTAAACGATCAAGTGTTAAGCTAACGGAATGGGTCATGTCAATCAGATCATTCTACTAATGATGTGATCTTGTTAATCAAATAACAACTCCTTGTTCATGGTTTAGGAAACATAACCATCTTTGATTAACAAGCTAGTCAAGTAGAGGCATACTAGTGACATCTTGTTTGTCTATGTATTCACACATGTATTATGTTTCCGGTTAATACAATTCTAGCATGAATAATAAACATTTATCATGATATAAGGAAATAAATAATAACTTTATTATTGCCTCTAGGGCATATTTCCTTCAACAAATGGGAGGAGATCTACATATCCGTACCGCCAAGCTTGCCCTCCACACCAAGGAAAGTCCCATCCGGACACGGGACGAAGTTTTCAATCTTGTATCTTCATAGTCCAGGAATCCGGCCAAAGGTTATAGTCCGGCCATCCGGACACCCCCTAATCCAGGACTCCCTCAGTAGCCCCTAAACCAGGCTTCAATGACGGCGAGTCCGGCGCGCAGATTGTCTTCGGCATTGCAAGGCGGGTTCCTCCTCCGAATACTTCATAGAAGATTTTGAACACAAGGATAGTATTCGGCTCTGTAAAATAAGTTCCACATACCATCGCAGAGAGAATAATATTTACAAAGATCCAATCTGCTGACGTATTCCGCAGCGTGACATCACACCGCGGCCAAGCCTTTATTCGAATCGTTTTTACTGTCCCACCTCAGCGCGTTTAGCGAGGCAGTTTCCTTGGCACGTCTTGTCGAAGCAGAGATCGTGTCCCCTTATTCCGGGATTCTCATCAATACGGGCATGGGTAACCCAATCGTGCCCGTTGGTATATTTCCTCAATCGAAGGCGAGTCCCAAACGGTCATGGGGAGGGCTCTTGGTATTCAACCTCTTTATAAAGAGACCAAGGCTCTACTCCTTTCTTTCAATCTCAATCGAATCCGCCTCTTGCCTCGAATTCCAACACCCAAAGCTCCAGATTCAGCGCCCGGACCTTCGATGATGTCCGGCTCCGGCCTTCAAGGTCGGTGGATGCCTTCCTCCGTTACGGAAGAAGACGTGCTAAAAGCCGAGAAATGCTGTATCTAACCGGCGAAATCTCGCATAGGCTGTCTGCTCAAGGGCAGGTTATTCCCACTCCCAAGCCTGGTGAGAGCGTGGTGTTCACGTCTCACTTCCTTCGGGGGCTAAGCTTCCCGACGGACCCCTTCTGAGGGGGCTCATGTTTTATTATGGGCTGGAATTTCACGACTTGGCTCCGGAGTCCATCCTCCACATCTCATCGTTCATCGTCGTGTGTGAAGCCTTCCTCCACATTACTCCTCACTTCGGATTGTGGCTTAAGACCTTCAAAGTAGAGCCGAAGATGATCGAGGGGCAGCACGCGGAGTGCGGAGGCGCTATTATAAGCAAGAATGCTGACGCTCCATGGCCCGAGGGCTCTTTTCAAGAGGAGTTTAGCTTATGGCAACGAGAGTGGTTTTATATCACAGCTCCGGGGGCACCAAGTGGGTGGCGCCACCGCCTTTCGCTCGGGTCCCCACCACGGCTAGCGTCATGGGTCAATAAAGGGTTTAGCGGGGGCCGTCCAGGGCGTGCCCTTGTAGCAGGGCTGCATTCGAGATCTCCTAGAGAGAGACATCAATCTGGTCGCGGTGACGCAGGTCATGTTGATTCGCCGCACCTTGCCCTGCAAACGTCCCCCCTCCGCCTGTGGGAGCTTAATCCGGAGGGACCACGAGCTCTCCAACATTTCTGGTAGCGACGCCCATGAAGATGTACAAATTGTTCTTCGGATCACAAGCAATGTGTCCGGACTCAATCAAGACGCAGGTCCGAGCTGCAATCGCCGGATACTCAAGTAAGTAGTCCTGCACGGACACGCTATCCATATATTTATCATAAAATTGCCCTTAAAAGAGTTGTCCCTTAAACAGGAGTGGATAGCGAAAGCAAAGCTAATCAGGTGTCCGGCCCCCCTCCCTGAGACCACGCCGGATCCCGTGTTAACCAGGATGCTGGAGGTTGTGCCTTTGGAAGAAGGCGAAGGGGGGAACAAGGAAGCTACCGCCTCCCCGAAGGAGGCTGTCAGGAAAGGAGGAATCGAGAATCCCTCCATCCAGGGGAAGAAGAGGACCACCAGACCCGGAGACCATGGTCTCAAAGCGGGGAAGAAATCTTCGTCGAGGGTCCTGCGTCGGGAGATGCCTCGGCAGACTGTGTGCCCCCAAGGGGATCAGCCCTCCAGCGAGCCGTAAGTAGAGAGGGGAGTTTTAAAATAAGAGACATCCATGTTCTATTTCTGAGGAAGATAACCAAATTTTTACCTTGTAGTTCGGATCTCAGCCCTTCTCAAAGAGCTCATCTTCGTGGGGATCTTCGGATCAAGATGATGGAGAGCGGAACGCCTCCCCCTGCCGTACCGCCGTGCGAGTCGGGTGACCCTGAGGTGTCGTCACGGAGGGTTTCTCCGAATCCGGCAGGGCCGGAAGGCAGTCGTATGGCCCCCCAAAGCCCTCTGTGTCCGGCCTTCGAAAAAGGCCATTGGACGATTCCGGCACCGTCCGGTGCACGGTAGGAGGAGCTGAAGGATCTGCTCGGGCGAGCGTCTATCTCAGAACAACACCATGTGTTGATGGGTACGGTGATTGAAAGGATTTCATCCACGGAGAGCGGGTTGTCTGAAGTCGCCGTGAGTTTATCGACAGTTTTGAGCTACGCGAAATGATGTACCTTTTTGACAGCCCGCATATAAAAGATGCGCTCAGTATAGATAGTAGCCCTCGAGAGTCGGTGCGTTGTCAAAATGACGGCGTCGAGGATCATAATCCTGTGTATGATATGTCGCTTTTCCTATGTAGGTGGCGGCGTCCGTGGCTAGCCGGACTGATGAATTTGCCGAGCTAAAGCAGCAACTTGACGTGGCAGATGCCGACATCGCGCTTGTCAACAAGCGGCTTGACGAGTCACAAGGTATGTAATTTCTCCGCAGACACCTGGTAAGGGGGTTTGATGCTCGTACCTTACAACATGTATGCTTGATGCAGATGGTGTCGCTGCCGTGGAGAACCTTCGGGCGGAACTCGCCCGAGCCAAGGAGCAGGCCAGGAAAAGTGATGCGGCTGCCTTAAAGGCGACTAAAGAGTTGAAAGCCGAACAGGCTGCTCACTGCCGAAGCAAGAAGGAAATGGCCGAGATGGCTGTGAAATTGAAGGATGCTGCCGACCGCTGCAAGCTTCTTGAAAAAGAAGATCGGGCGGAACAGAAGGACCTGAAGAAGGCCACTACCGAGGCCAAGGATGCTCGCTCTGCGATGAGAGCTATGAAGGAGGAGCTACCTCAGGGCGGAGATATCGCGGCTGGAAAGCCCTTTATCTGCGGATGAAGTTCGTGGATCCTAAATATGCTCCGTTGGACCGGTTGTGGAGTGCGGCGGACCCTTGTCCGGACTTGGCGGCGAAAGTGCCGCGGACGCGTCAACACTTCCGTGATCAAAAGGATCACGAAGTGGAAAAACTTTTTGGTCGCAGTTCCACAATCCAGAGCGCCCACTTCCATTAACCGATCGTTTGGCCGCGTGCATGGAGCTGAATAGGTTATCCGGACTCGTCATGAAGTATGTCGTGAGTCATCTGTGGTCGGAAAGGCCCGAGCCGAAGAGTTATTTTAGCTTGGTGCAGCAGTTCCTTGGTGCGGTGCCGCATATCAATGCAATGAAGAGGTCAGCGTGCATAAAGGGTGCGCGAATGGCTCTTGCCTGTGTCAAGACATACTGGGCGGAGATGAAGGCCACCGCTGTTGCATCCCAAGATTCGGACGAGAGCCGAGTACCTGCCGAGCACTATTTTCAGGAAGTTCTACAGGGCGCTCGTTTAATAGAGACGCAGTGCTCGAAGGATATTATGTTCGAATAACATGTATTATTGTAAAACAATGTTTCGAGGGAATATAAAAGCTTTTTATACTTGTGCCTTCAAGAATTAAAATACCTCCTGTGCGGCCGTTAATGTATATGTATATATAACCTGAAAGATGACAGTCGTCCGCTTCAGCCCCCACGCATATAATGCGGGGGTGTTCGCAGAAGGCGCATTTTCACACTTGATCCAACGTCTTGGTCCTATAAAGGAGGTGATAGCGCAGCGAACTAGGCAACCGGACTTTGGTTATATAACCAGAAATGATAATAAATAATATTCCAAATGATTTGGTGAGGTAGATGTTCAGCTTTTGGCTCTATGGGAGGCCCCCTACTGTGAGAAGAAATTGAGAAATTGAAAGTGTGCTATAATACCACAAAGTCCCTTAGCCATTGTTGTTTTCCCCATGCTGAGATGATTCAACTTCGGTGTTTTTGGTAGAATTTCCCTAAGGTGAAACTATTTTTTACTGTTTGAATCATAAAAAGTTGTGAGGTTGCATAATTTGAAGCCAAATAGATGGTAGCTTACAGTTCATAGTAGCAGCCGTGCAGCTACACGACACAGATAACTTGAGTTCATATCATTGACTGACTGATAGATGTTCCGGCATGGAAGCATAGACCAAAATAAATAATGAAACGATCACTTGAACTGAACAAGACAACAAGCTTTGCAGTTTCGCACCACCACAATCCAACTCATCAGCGAGATGGAAAGATTTTCCCAAGGCTCCAATCTCTATAAACTGCAGATTAGCAAAGAATGTAGCATGAGATTACCATCATACTCTCCAAGTTGCAAGTCCCTCTTGTTCTTATCAAGGTAAGTAGTACTCATCCATCTTTATGATGTGGAATCATCAATGGTGATGGAATTATTATTACTAGAGCTAGTCTTAGATACACTGAGACCATCAGACCACTCATTTCTTGAAGTAATTCTGAGATTAAAATAAAGCAACCAGTAAGCAGTCAAACTCAGCAAGGAACTAGGGAAATAAAGCAACCACACATTTTCATGCCTTCCTCTAGTTTGGTCAACTGTTTTGTATCCTCTTCATGATTTATAGGAGCTGATTGCCGCATCCAGTCCTGAGTACAAATGAGTGCTTGGACCATGAAGGATGTAAGCGAGCTTCTAAACCCATCGAGGATATGTCCACCGGTGTTGAAGGCGAACTCCGAGGCAACTCTAGATATCGGTACAACCAACACATCGCGAGCTATGCGAGATAACATTGGTAATCTAGAAGAACTAGCCTTCCACCACTGGAGAATATCAAATTTGGTGGTGTTTGCTTTAGTCTCCTCAGCAAGATATTTCTAGTGTTCAGACTTGGTAGGACCAACCACTCTTGGCAATTAGGGACCTCATCGTGCTCGCGCCTTGCTCCACATCGGATTCCATTTCCTTCTTCTCACCTGAAGCATACATCTTACCATACTCCTTAAACAAGTCATTAAGTGTTTCACTGATATTTTTCCAAACTTCTTCTCCTTTGATCTCATCAAACATCTCATAAGTAGGAAACCATGTGTAATCTGACAACTTGTACCTTGGATCGAGAGCAACAGCCACAAAGATCAGAATGTTGAAGCTCTCATGATCACCGCAATACTTGTTGTACTCAGCAATCATCCTTTCAGCCATTTCCTTCCGCAGAGCATCGTTACTCTCACACGACTCTCTCAACAAGATGTAAACATCAGCAATTTCATGGAAAAAAATGTGAGATTTGCGACGATTATAGGCTGAAACACGAATACTGAGGTTATAAAAATGCTCAAGAAACTCTGAAATCTACCTTGCATACTCCCAATCTACAACGTCAGGAACTCTTGGCGCTTTCTCACTATTTAACTCAACTTCAAAGTAGGGTCATCATCGCCATACCTATCGAACACCCTCTCATATGTGGCTGCAGTATTCAACATCAGGCATGTGGAGTTCCATCTGGTGCACACATCAAGTTATAAGAATGCTTTGCTGTCCACCTTCTCCAAGTCAGCACACCTCTTAAATTGAGTAATTCTAGATGGATAAATTATGATAAAATGGACAGCAGCACGGACTCGCTGCACTGGGATAATCCCACTCTCTTAGGCAATTTGAAACCATCAAATTTATCACATGGGCTGCACATCTCATGTGAATATATTGTCCTTCTGCTATGCTGGTTTAGCATTGTTCATGGCCCTCATGTAACTTATATGACTGAGATCATATGCTGGGACTAGGCAACCAAAAAGAATATGCCTTCCACGTCAAGGAAAGTCCCATCCGGACACGGGACGAAGTCTTCAATCTTGTATCTTCATAGTCCAGGAGTCCGGCCAAAGATTATAGTCCGGCCATCCGGACACCCCCTAATCCAGGACTCCCTCAATCATCTTTAGAACAACAACATATATTGTCATATGATTTCTTATGCTAAGGTAACACTTCATTCACAAGGTAAAGTATGAACCGGAAACTTCATTGAAAACTAACAAACTATGATCTCAGTCATTGAAGCAATTATAATTTATCATAACATCGGAAAGAGTCAATATAAGAGCTTTTCGGCAAGTCCACATCCTCAACTATCATTTAGTCTTTCACAATTGCTAACACTCACGCGATACTTATGGGTACAAAGTTTCAATCGGACACAGAGAAAGATAAGGGTTATGGTTTTGCCTCCCAACCTTTTAACTCAAGGGTAATGTCAACAATAGTACTTTATGAAAACCTACATCCGAGTGGATATATATGTTTGGATCTTTCCAACACATAGTGCTTGCCAAAAGGATAAAGTGTAAAAAGGAAACACTACTAGGGAAAAGCCTATACACATAATCTTAGCAGCAGCGCTCCACAAAATACCACGCTGCTGCTACTTAGCAGCGGCGCGTGTTAGAGAAACGCGCTGCTGACAGGAAAATAGCAGTAGCGCGTCCACCACAAACAGCGCTACTGCTATAATTGTCATGACCTCGCCGCTAGTTATAGCAGTGGCGCACTATACTAAACCGGCGCTACTACTATAGAACGTAGCAGCAGCGCGCTTAAAGAAAAACCGCTACAGCTAAGATCCGCCAACAAGTTTAGCCCCACAACGCTCCGAGAACAGGGTGTTTACCACCTTAAAAATGTTATTTCTGAAACTACCACAACCAGTTGGTCTTCACTGAACTCTATGTGTAAATTTAGGTCAAGAATATGAGTCCTCTCCGGTTCCTACCGGATAGGACTCATATTGACAATTCAGATTGTACACAAAAAGATCATTGATGGCCAATGTATTTTTTGCATTGACGTATTTTTTGTATAGTTACACTTAGCAGTAGCGATTTATGTGCAAGGCGTGAAGGAAATATGCCCTAGAGGCAATAATAAAGTTATTATTTATTTCCTTATTTCATGATAAATGTTTATTATTCATGCTAGAATTGTATTAACCGGAAACATAATACATGTGTGAATACATAGACAAACAGAGTGTCACTAGTATGCCTCTACTTGACTAGCTCGTTAATCGAAGATGGTTATGTTTCCTAACCATAGATGAGTTGTCATTTGATTAACGGGATCACATCATTAGGAGAATGATCTGATTGACATGACCCATTCCGTTAGCCTAGCACTTGATCGTTTAGTATGTTGCTATTGCTTTCTTCATGACTTATACATGTTCCTATAACTATGAGATTATGCAACTCCCTGCTTACGGAGGAACACTTTGGTACTACCAAACGTCACAACGTAATCGGGTGATTATAAAGGAGTACTACAGGTGTCTCCAAAGGTACATGTTGGGTTGGCGTATTTGAGATTAGGTTTTGTCACTCCGATTGTCGGAGAGGTATCTCTGGCCTTCTCGGTAATCACATCATATAAGCCTTGCAAGCATTGCAACTAATAAGTTAGTTACGAGATGATGTATTACGGAACGAGTAAAGAGACTTGCGGTAACGAGATTGAACTAGGTATTGGATACCGACGATCGAATCTCGGCAAGTAACATACCGATGACAAAGGGAACAACGTATGTTGTTATGCGGTTCGACCGATAAAGATCTTCAGAGAATATGTAGGAACCAATATGGGCATCCAGGTTCCGCTATTGGTTATTGACCAAGAATAGTTCTCGGTCATGTCTACATAGTTCTCGAACCCGTAGGGTCCGCACGCTAAGGTTTCGATGATGCTTATATTATGAGTTTATGAGTTTTGATGTACCGAAGGAGTTCGGAGTCCCGGATGAGATCAGGGACATGACGAGGAGTCTCGAAATGGTCGAGACGTAAAGATCGATATATTGGACGACTATATTCGGAGTTCGGAAAGGTTCCGAGTGATTCGGTATTTTTCGGAGTACCGAGAGTTACGGGAATACGTATTGGGCCTTATTGGGCCATACGGGAAAGAAGGAAAAGGGCCTCACGAGTGGCCGCACCCCTTCCCTTGGTCTGGTCCGAATTGGACTAGGGAAGGGGGGCGCCCCCTTCCTTCTCCTTTTCCCTTCCCTTTCCTTCTCTCCTACTCCTACTACATGGAAGGTTTCCTAGTTGGACTAGGAAAGGGGGAATCCTACTCCCGGTGGGAGTAGGACTCCCCCCATGGTGCGCCTCCACCTAGGCCGGCCACCCTCCCTTGCTCCTTTATATCACGGGGCAGGGGCACCCTAGGACACACAAGTTGATCTACGGATCGTTTCTTAGCCGTGTGCGGTGTCCCCTCCACCATATTCCACTTCGGTCATATCGTCATGAGCTTAGGCGAAGCCTGCGCCGGAGAAGTCATATCGTCGCGGAGCTTAGGCGAAGCCCCGCGTCGGTGGAGCATCATCATCGTCACCAGCGTCGTCTTGTGGAACTCATCCCGACACTTTGCTTTGGATCGGAGTCCGGGATCGTCATCGAGTGAACGTGTGCGTAACTCGGAGGTGCCGTCGTTCGGTACTTGGATCGGTCGGATCGTGAAGACGCACGACTACATCAACCGCGTTGTTATAACGCTTCCGCCACGGTCTCACGAGTGCGTGGACATACACTCTCCTCTCGTTGCTATGCATCACCTTGATCCTTGCGCAGCGCAGGAAATTTTGAAATTACTACGTTCCCCAACAGTGGCATCCGAGCCTAGGTTTTTATGGTTTGATGTTTTGCACGAGTAGAACACAAGTGAGTTGTGGGCGATACAAGTCATACTGCCTACCGGCATGTCATACTTTGGTTCAGCGGTATTGTGAGATGAAGCGGCCGGACCGACATTACGCCAGACGCTTACGCGAGACTGGTTTCACCGCTACGAGCACTCGTGCTTAAAGGTGGCTGGCGGTGTCTGTCTCTCTCACTTTAGTTGAACCGAGTGTGGCTACGCTCGGTCCTTGAGAAGGTTAAACGGAGTCTATTTGTGAAAGTATCGTTGTGGTCTTGATGCGTAGGTGAGATTGGTTCTTGCTTAAGCCCGTAGCAGCCACGTAAAATTTGCAACAACAAAGTAGAGGACGTCTAACTTGGTTTTGCAGGGCATGTTGTGATGTGATATGGTCAAGACGTGATGCTATATTTTATTGTATGAGATGATCATGTTTTGTAACCGAAGTTATCGGCAACTGGCTGGAGCCATATGGTTGTCGCTTTATTGTATGAAATGCAACGCCCTGTAATTGCTTTACTTTATCACTAAGCGGTAGCGATAGTCGTAGAAGCAATAGATGGCGTAACGACAACGATGCTACGATGGAGATCAAGGTGTCGCGCCGGTGACGATGGTGATCACGACGGTGCTTCGGAGATGAAGATCACAAGCACAAGATGATGATGGCCATATCATATCACTTATATTGATTGCATGTGATGTTTATCCTTTATGCATCTTATTTTGCTTTGATTGACGGTAGCATTTTAAGATGATCTCTCACTAAAATTATCAAGTAGTGTTCTCCCCGAGTATGCACTTGTTGCCAAAGTTCGTCTTGAGAGACACCACGTGAAGATCGGGTGTGATAAGCTCACGTCCATCTACAACGGGTGCAAGCCAGTTTTGCACGCCAGAATACTCAGGTTATACTTGACGAGCCTAGCATATGCGAGATATGGCCTCGGAACACGGAGACCGAAAGGTCGAGCGTGAATCATATAGTAGATATGATCAACATAAGATGTTCACCATTGAAAACTACTCCATCTCACGTGATGATCGGTTATGGTTTAGTTGATTTGGATCACGTGATCACTTAGATGACTAGAGAGATGTCTATCTAAGTGGGAGTTCTTAAGTAATATGATTAATTGAACTTTAATTTATCATGAACTTAGTCCCGGTAGTATTTTGCAAATTATGTTGTAGATCAATAGCTTGCGTTGTTGCTTTCATATGTTTGTTTTAATATGTTCCTAGAGAAAACTGTGTTGAAAGATGTTAGTAGCAATGATGCGGATTGGATCCGTGATCCGAGGTTTATCCTCATTGCTGCACGTAAGAATTATGTCCTTAATGCACCGCTAGGTGACAGACCTATTGCAGGAGCGTATGCACGACGTTATGAACGTTTGGCTAGCTCAATATGATGACTACTTGATAGTTTAGTGCACCATGCTTAACAGCTTAGAATCGGGACTGCAAAGACGTTTTGAACGTCATGGACCATATGAAGATGTTCCAGAAATTGAAGTTAATATTTCAAGCAAATACCCGAGTTGAGAGATATGAAGTCTCCAACAAGTTCTATAGCTAAAAGATGGAGGAGAATCACTCAACTAGTGAGCATGTGCTCAGATTGTCTGAATACTTCAATCGCTTGAATCAAGTGGGAGTTAATCTTCCAGATAAGATAGTGATTGACAGAATTCTCTAGTCACCATCACTAAGTTACTAGAACTTCGTGATGAACTATAGTATGCAGGGGTTGACGATAACGATTCCCGAGCTCTTCGTGATGTTAAAATCAACGAAGGTAGAAATCAAGAAAGAGCATCAAGTGTTGATGATTGACAAGACCACTAGTCTCAAGGAAAAGGGCAAAGGGAAGAAGGGGAACTTCAAAAGGAACGGCAAGCAAGTTCCTGCTCGAGTGAAGAAGCCCAAGTCTGGACCTAAGCCTGAGACTAAGTACTTTTGCTGCAATGGAACTGGTCACCGGAAGCGGAACTACCCTGAATATTTGGTGGATAAGAAGGATGGCAAAGTGAACAAAGGTATATTTGATATACAGATTATTGATGTGTATTTTACTAGTGTTCATAGCAACCCCTCGGTATTTGATACTTGGTATAGTTGCTAAGAGTAGTAACTTGAAGCGAGAGTTCTGAGAATGAGCGAAACTAGTTGAAGGGAAGTGACGATGAGTGTTGGAAGTAGTTCCAAGATTGATATGATCATCATCGCACACTCCCTATACTTTCGGGATTAGTGTGGAACCTAAATAAGTGTTATTTGGTGTTGAGCATAAATATGATTTGATCGTGTTTATTGCAATACGGTTATTCATTTAAGTAAGAGAATAAATTGTTGTTCTGTTTACATGAATAAAACCTTATATGGTTACACACCCAATGAAAATGATTCATTGGATCTCGATCATAGTGATACACATATTCATAATATTGAAACCAAAAGATGCAAAGTTAATAATGATAGTGCAACTTATTTGTGGCACTGCCGTTTAGGTCATATTGGTGTAAAGCGCATGAAGAAAACTCCATGTCGATGGACTTTTGGAATCACTTGATTATGAATCATTTGATGCTTGTGAACCGTGCCGTTTGGGCAAGATGACTAAAACTCCGTTCTCGGAACAATGGAACAAACTCTTGACTTATTGGAAATAATACATACCGATGTATACGATCCAATGAGTGTTGATGCTCGTGGCAAGTATCGTTATTTTCTGACTTTCACAAGATGATTTGAGCAGATATGGGTATATCTACTTGATGAAACATAAGTCTGAAATAGTTGAAATGTTCAAAGAATTTCAGATTGAAGTGGAAAAATCATCGTAACAAGAAAATAAAGTTTCTGCGATCTAATCGCAAAGGCGAATAATTGAGTTACGAGTTTGGTCTTCAATTAAAATAATGTGGAATAGTTTCACAGCTCACGCCACAGAACACCACAATGTTATGGTGTGTCCGAACGTCAGAACCGCACTTTATTTGATATGGTGCGATCTATGATGTCTCTTATCGGTTTACCACTATCATTTTGGGGTTATGCATTAGAGACAGCTGCATTCACGTTTAATAGGGCACCATCTAAATCCGTTGAGACGACACCATATGAACTATGGTTTAACAAAGAAACCTAAGCTGTCATTTCTTGAAAGTTTGGAGTTGTGATGCTTATGTGAAAAAGTTTTCACCGATAAGCTCAAACCCAAATCGGAGAAGTGCGTCTTCATAGAATACCCAAAGGTAACTATTGGGTACACCTTCTATCACAGATCCGAAGGCAAGTTTTTCGTTGCTAAGATGGATCCTTTCTAGAGAAGAAGTTTCTCTCGAAAAGAAGTGAGTGGGAGGAAAGTAGAACTTGATGAGGTAATTATACCTTCTCCCTTATTGGAAAGTAGTTCATCACGAGGAATCAGTTCGGTGATTCCTACACCAATTAGTGAAGAAGTTAATGATGATGATCATGAAACTTCAGATCAAGTTGCTACCAAACCTCGTAGGTCTTCCAGAGTAAGATCCGCACCAGAGTGGTACGGTAATCATATTCTAGAAGTCATGTTACTAGACCATGATGAACCTATGAACTATGAGGAAGCGATGATGAGCCCAGATTCCGCGAAATGGCTTGAGGCCATGAAATCTGAGATAGGATCCATGTATGAGAACAAAGTATGGACTTTGATTGACTTGCTCGATGATCAGCAAGCCATGTTAAATAAATGGATCTTCAAGAGGAAGACGGACACCGATAGTAGTGTTACTATCTACAAAACTCGACTTGTCACAAAAAGGTTTTTGACAAGTTCAAGGTGTTGACTACAATGAGATTTTCTCTCTTGTAGCGATTCTTAAGTCTGTCCGAATCATGTTAGCAATTGCCACATTTTATGAAATCTGGCAAATGGATGTCAAAAACTACATTCTTTAATGGATTTATTAAAGAAGAGTTGCATATGATGCAACCAGAAGTTTTCGCCAATCCTAAAGGAGCTAACAAAATATGCAAGCTTCAGCGATCCATCTATGGACTGGTGCAAGCATCTTAGAGTTGGAATACATGCTTTGATAAGTTGATCATAGCATATAGTTTTATACAGACTTGCGGTGAAGCCTGTAATTACTAGAAAGTGAGTGGGAGCACTACAGCATTTCTGATAAGCCCCCCACCCCCTGCCACTAGTTAGTACTAGATTTAGTAGTTGTAGATGTTAATATAGGGTTCATAGCTAGTACTAGATGTTGCTTAGTTAGTACTAGATTTTTAGTAGTAGTAGATGTTACTAGTAGTGATGGTACTAGTTAACTAGATGTTGCTTAGTTAGTACTAGATTTTTAGTTGTAGTTGAACTAGTTTACTAAGTAAATTAATATAACTAGTTGAACTACTTTATTTTTAGAAAGAACTAGGTTTTTTCTATTTATAGTAAGTTTATATTTAGTAAGAACTAGTTGAATTAATAAAACTAGTTGAACGTGTCATATTTGTTGTTATTTTTTAGTTTAAGCAATTATTCGGGATGTATTAGTGATAACTTATATGGTTTCTCACCACCGTCGTCCCGTCCACCGACCCTCCGACATCCCCGCGTCGTCCCGTGGCCACCGACCCTCCGACATCCCCGCCGTTGTCCCGATCCACCGACCCTCCGACATCGAGGTGAGACCAGCCAAATATCCTTGTATATCTTGTGTTGTTGCTCAAATAGGATATGTGGTTGCCCAAGTGGCCGTTTATGTTCAGTTTACATCTTCGAGTGGCCTATGTTTTGCCGGAGTGTTGATTAATTTCCGTTCCGGCAAATTTCAGGCGCTTGATATGTCCTTTTTTAGCAAAGGTCATGCCGGATTTTTTCGTGAATTCTGGCATGCCTTGTGCTAGAATATGTACAACTTTAATCTTTGAATTATGAATGTAGGAAATGTCGTACTCGAATGACGACAGTCTCCCGGGGGAGTGTAGCTGGTGCCACGACGATCGAGGTATGTGCGACAGGTTCGTTCAATTTGGACGAAGATCGGGCGCTTCAGCATTAAGCTCGAGGAGACCTTCGATTGTGAAACGATGCATAACAACGACAAGTGTTTTTTCGTAATTAAGCATGACTTCAACTATTTCAACATCTAATTTTCATCTTTTACAATTCGACTAGCTTATCCCATGCCATGCAAGACGCTATGTCTTGGAGAGGATGGGTTTTGAAGACCATGAAAATTTTGAAACAAAGAAAATACACCTAAGGACCCATCATGATATGGATTTTGAAGTAAATCTGTGCAATGCTCAGAGCGTAACCCATTTTGGTTGCCAAAATTGGGAAGCACTTTGCAAAATGTATGGTTTTTATGAGGTTATGATTGTCACCATGGATCTTGGTGATCCTGACACCGAGCAAGACAATATGGACATTTGGGTCCTTGTTGATACGCTTCCGATTCTACCGCAATGTGAGTTTCTCAAACATAGTTATTAACTAATTTATATTGTTTATTTCAAAATTGTTGATAGCTTATTTGCATTGACAACTTATTTTGAATCTTCAAAGAATATGCAGAAGATGGTAGACAAAACCCACTACACCGATGTCACCGAATTAACGTATAAGGAGAAAAATCATCTGATTGCTTATTGTACTTTCTTCGAGAATTACAATACCTATTATCGAACTCCTCCAAATTATGGTGAATACGTGCCACTAGTGCACGTGTTGAACCACGATAAGTTCTATGGAGATACCCTGGTAAGATTTTTTACTATTACGACATCCGTGCATCATTTGCATACTTCCAAAACTAGTGCATCATTGCTAACTACAAAGTTATTACTATGTTTTTCAACAGAAAATCCCGATAGATTGTGTGCCTCATCTGATGTATTACAATGGTCGCCTTGAAGTTCTGAACATACAGCCAGGTCATCCTACGGATCTCACCTGTGCATATCGGATTTCTAAAACCGATGAACACATGCTAATCAAAGAATGGAAAAAATGTTTGGACATTCGCAAGGAGGTTCTTGGAAGTAACATTAAGCGAAAGGAAAGAATTGGAGACAGGATAATCTCCATTCTCCATAATGGAGAGTCAGGGGCTATCTTGTTTTTTGCTATTTTACCTTAGAGAATATAGTAGCTCCTAAGAGAATGTAGTAGGTCCTATGAGGTACAATATGTTTATTATGTGATACAATGTGTTAAAGTTGATGATGAGGATTACTTGTGATTACGACTAGTGACCAATTTGTTATGTGATGTCTCATTGATGAAAACGATGATCTTGAGGTGTTATATGACAATGATGTATTATGATGATAAGTTGTTAATGATATGATATGATATTTATTATATCATTGGGTGAAAGAATCATGATTAGTTTCAAGTGGATGTCCATCCACTTGAAACTAGTCCTGATTATTTAACCTACTCATTATGATGTAAAAACAGTCTCTAAATTCCTGTTGTATGAAAAATTGTGTAAAGGTGTATGAAATACAACATGAAATAAAAAAGAAATAAAATACTAAATAATAGTAGTAGCGCGGGCAAGGAGGAGCGCTACTACTAATTACCAAAGAGCGCTGCTCAGGAGAAGCGCTACTACTAGATCATTCTAGCAGTAGCGCGGGTCCAGGCGCGCTACTGCTAAGGTTTAGCTGTAGCGCCTTATCAGTAGCGCTCCTGCCCGCGCTACTAATAGGCCTAAAATCCGCGCTGCTGCTAGGCTTTTCCCTAGTAGTGAAAGGTGAAGATCACAATGACTCTTGTATAAGGATAGAAGATAAAGTAGAAGATAGGCCCTTCGCAGAGGGAAGCAGAGGTTGTCATGCGCTTTTATGGTTGGATGCACAAAATTTTAATGCAAAAAAACATCACTTTATATTGTCGCTTGTGATAAGGACCTTTATTATGCAGCCCGTCGCTTTTATTTCTTCCATATCACAAGTTCATATAAAGCTTATTTTCTTCACACTAATAGATCATACATATTTAGAGAGCAATTTTTATTGCTTACACCGATGACAACTTACTTGAAGGATCTTACTCAATCCATAGGTAGGTATGGTGGACTCTCATGCCAAAACCGGGTTTAGGGATGTTTGGAAGCAAAAGTAATATCTATACTTGGTGCAAAGAATTTATCTAGCATGAGAGGGAAAGGCAAGATCAACATGTTGGATGATCGATGACAATATAACTTCTATTCGGATATAAGAAAACAAACCCATTATGTTGTCTTCCTTGTCCAACATCAACCTTTTAGCATGTCATATTTAATGAGTGCTCACAATCACAAAAGATGTCCAAGATAATATATTTGTATGTCATACGTCTCCAACGTATCTATAATTTTTTATTGTTCCATGCTATTATATTACCCGTTTTGGATGTTTATGGGCTTTACTTTACACTTTTATATCATTGGGACTAACCTACTAACCGGAGGCCCAGCCCGAATGGTTGTTGTTTTTTTGCCTATTTCAGTGTTTCGAAGAAAAGGAATATCAAACGGAGTCCAAACGGAATGAAACCTTCGGGAGCGATCTTTTTGGAACAAACGCAATCCAAGAGACTTGGAGTGGATGTCAAGAAGCAGCCGAGGCGGCCACGATGGTGCAAGGCGCGCCCCCACCCTCGTGGGCCCTCGTGGCTCCCCTGACCGACCTCCTTCGCCTATATATACCTCCATACCTTGAAAAAATCCAGGAGCATCCCGAAACCCTATTTCCACCGCCGCAACCTTCTGTATCCGCGAGATCCCATCTTGGAGCCTTCGTCGGCGCTCCGTCGGAGGGGGAATCGATCATGGAGGGCTTCTACATTATCGCCATAGCCTCTCCGATGAGTTGTGAGTAGTTTACCACAGACCTTCGAGTCCATAGTTATTAGCTAGATGGCTTCTTCTCTCTCTTTGAATCTCAATACAAAGTTCTCCTCGATCTTCTTGGAAATCTATTCGATGTAACTCTTTTTGCGGTGTGTTTGTCGAGATTCGATGAATTGTGGGTTTATGATCAAGTTTATCTATGAAAAATATTTGAATCTCCTCTGAATTCTTTTATGTATGATTTGTTATCTTTGCAAGTCTCTTCGAATTATCAGTTTGGTTTAGCCTACTAGATTGATCTTTCTTGCAATGGGAGAAGTGCTTAGCTTTGGGTTCAATCTTGCGGTGTCCTTTCGGATGTTAGGGGCAACAAGGCACGTATTGTATTGTTGCCATCGAGGATAAAAAGATGGGGTTTATATCATATTGTTTGAGTTTATCCCTCTACATCATGTCATCTTGCCTAATGCGTTACTCTGTTCTTATGAACTTAATACTCTAGATGCATGCTGGATAGTGGTCGATGTGTGGAGTAATAGTAGTAGATGCAGGCAAGAGTCGGTCTACTTGTTGCGGATGTGATGCCTATATACATGATCATGCCTAGATAATCTCATAACTATGCACATTTCTATCAATTGCTCGACAGTAATTTGTTCACCCACCGTAATACTTATGCTATCTTGAGATAAGCCACTAGTGAAACCTATGGCCCCCGGGTCTATCTTTTACCACGAACTACAATGTCTAGTCAGTCCTTGATCTTCAGGGGTGCTCTGCATTTATGTTTTGCGGTCTCAGAAAGGGCTAGCGAGATACCATCTTGTTATATCATATTATGATTGTTTTGAGAAAGTGCTATCATCCGAGATTTATTATTATTGCTCGCTAGTTGATTATGCCATTGATATGAGTAAACATGAGACCTAAGTGTTATTGTGAATATGGTTAGTTCATAATCTTTGCTGAAAACTTGAATGTTGGCTTTACATATTTGCAACAACAAGAGCAAACAGAGTTTGTAAAAGTTTTTCTTTATCACTTTCAGTTTATCAACTGAATTGCTTGAGGACAAGAAAAAGTTTGAGCTTGGGGGAGTTGATACGTCTCCGCCGTATCTACTTTTTCAAACACTTTTGCCCTTGTTTTGGACTCTAACTTGCATGATTTGAACGGAACTAACCTGGACTGACACTGTTTTCAGCAGAACTGCCATGGTGTTATTTTTGTGCAGAAATAAAAGTTCTCGGAATGACCTGGAAATTCATGGAGCAACTTTTTGGATTTAATAAAAAATATTGGAGAAAGAATCAACATCAGGGGGCCCACACCCTGTCCACGAGGGTGGGGGCGCCCCACCTAGGGCGCACCCCCTGAATCTCCACCGACGTCAACTCCAACTCCATATATGCACGTTCGGGAAGAAAAAAAAATCAAAGAGAAGGATTCATCACGTTTAATGATATGGAGCCGCCGCCAAGCCCTAAACTCTCTCGGGAGGGCTGATCTGGAGTCCGTTCAGGGCTCTGAAGATTGAGATTCGTTGCCGTCGTCATCATCAACCATCCTCCATCACCAATTTCATGATGCTCACCGCCGTGCGTGAGTAATTCCATCGAAGGCTTGCTGGACGGTGATGGGTTGGATGAGATTTACCATGTAATTAAGTTAGTTTTGTTAGGGTCGTTTGATCCCTAGTATCCACTATGTTCTGAGATTGATGTTGCTATGACTTTGCTATGCTTAATGCTTGTCACTAGGGCCCGAGTGCCATAATTTCAGATCTGAACCTATTATGTTTTCATGAATATATGTGAGTTCTTGATCCTATCTTGCAAGTCTATAGTCACCTATTATGTGTTATGATCCATTAACCCCGAAGTGACAATAATCAGGATACTTACCGGTGATGACCGTAGTTTGAAGAGTTCATGTATTCACTAAGTGTTAATACTTTGGTCCGGTACTCTATTAAAAGAAGGCCTTAATATCACTTAGTTTCCAATAGGACCCCGCTGCCACGGGAGGGTAGGACAAAAGATGTCATGCAAGTTCTTTTCCATAAGCACGTATGACTATATTCGGAATACATGCCTACATTACATTGATGAACTAGAGCTTGTTCTGTGTCACCCTATGTTATAATTATTACATGAGGAATCGCATTCAACATAATTATCCATCACTGATCCAATGCCTACGAGCTTTTCACATATTGCTCCTTGCTTAGTTACTTTACCGTTGCTACTGTTACAATTACTACAAAACTGCTGCTGTAACTTTTGCCACTATTACCGTTACTTCCATATTACTTTGCTACTAAATACTTTGCTGCAGACACTAAGTTATCCAGGTGTGGTTGAATTGACAACTCAACTGCTAATACTTGAGGATATTCTTTGCTCCTTGCTTAGTTACTTTACCGTTGCTACTGTTACAATTACTATAAAACTGCTGCTGTAACTTTTGCCACTATTACCGTTACTTCCATACTACTTTGCTACTAAATACTTTGCTGCAGACACTAAGTTATCTAGGTGTGGTTGAATTGACAACTCAACTGCTAATACTTGAGAATATTCTTTGGCTCCCCTTGTGTCGAATCAATAAATTTGGGTTGAATACTGTAACCTCGAAAACTGTTGCGATCCCCTATACTTGCGGATTATCAGGTAGCGATAGTTGTAGAAGCAATAGTTGGCGAGATGACCACGACGCAATGATGGAGATCAAGGTGTCGAGCCGGTGACAATGGAGATCATGGCAATGCTTTGGAGATGGAGATCAAAAGCACAAGATGACGATGGCCATATCATGTCACATATTTTGATTGCATGTGATGTTTATGTTTATGCATCTTATTTTGCTTAGTACGACGGTAGCATTATAAAATGACCCCTTAACTAAAATTTAAAGTTTTCGTGGATACAGAGGCTTGCGGTGGCGAAACTCCCGATCTAGGTTTATTTCTGAGGGTTTCTAGATTTATAAGAATTTTTGGCGTCGAGAACAAGTCAGGGGTCCACGAGGAGCCCACAAGACCAGAGGGCGCGCCCTCCACCCTTGTGGAGGCCTCGTGGCTCTTCTGGCCCAACTCTTTTGCTTCGGGGGCTTATTCTGGTCCATAAAAAATCACCATAAAATTTCAGCTCATTTGGACTCCGTTTGGTATTTCCTTTTCTGCGAAACTCAAAAACAAGGAAAAACAGAAAATGACACTGGGCTCTAGGTTAATAGATTAGTCCCAAAAATCATATAAAATAGCATATAAATGCATATAAAACATCCAAGGTGGATAATATAATAGCATGGAACAATCAAAAAATATAGATAGACGTATCAAAGATGTAAAATTCGATCATCGTAAAATAAGCATTGAACCGTTTTTCGAATCTCAGAGATGTGGCAGTCCATTGCATGAGTATGTAGATATAACATAGGTATCTCCACATGAGTATTTCATTACAATTGACTCATGCCATGTCGGCAAAACCGCTTATACGACAAATGAATTGGGTGCTATTTTTTCTAATATTAACTGAGCCCAGGACCAGAGTATTATGTATTTCTATTCTTATGAGGATATCACTATAAATTCCATATCACGATGAAGCATGATATGACGTAATCGTTCTCCAGATCTTATCAGTCTATTAATTCATATGGAAGTCGTCCCCATGCCCACCTGAATATTTTTATTTCGACTGACTAACGCTATGCTGGCGAAACCATTTGTAGTATAGAGATAATTAATCCGTTCCTCTGAATACAATGGGTTTAAATACATGCCCGTATATATGCATAGATCTTCCGCAAAAAGATTGGCTACCAAGCAGTAATCGAGCCGACATCTACACCTTTATCAAGAGGCTCCTCACCCTACACAAAGAAGGGTACAACAAAATGAATCTAGTGGTCATTTATGAAACGAGCCCATCAATCAAACCATTTCGCTTTTTTAATCTTCCATTTCAAGAAGATTTGTTATAAAGCCTAGATCTCAGGAGAAAGTGTCTGTGATGAGTTCATGTGTCATAAAAGCAAAGCATTGGAAACATCGGCCGGATCCACGGGCATGTACCTTATTGGTTGGTTCCCACAAGTGTCTTATTTTGGACGCCTCACTCTATGTTGTTGGTAAAAAACGCTTGTGGTTTTTGTCCTATCTTCGGAACATCGGTGGTTGAAATGAATGCCTGCCCATGGTTTTGTGGTGGCTCAGGGGGCCGAGCAGCCAATTTCGTGAAACGTCAGGGGGGGAGACGTGGAGTTAACCCTCGCACCGCACGCTAGGTACACATAATGGAGGCCAACCCTATGTCACCTTGAGCACTTCCCTTTCAGACAACTCACGCCATGCTGGCAACAAAATCGCCTATCGACAAATGAATCGAGCGGCATTGTTTTGTCATTAAATGAGCATGTAACCTAAGCGTTGTGTTCTTTATTCTTTCGAGGATACTATAGCTATAAAGACAAGATCTAAGGATGAAACATGAGTGAAAAGTCCGAGCGTTATAAAAAAAGCAGTAAAACTGTTCTCTAGCTATAAAGACAAGATCTAAGGATGAAACATGAGTGAAAAGTCCGAGCGTTATAAAAAAAGCAGTAAAACTGTTCTCTAGATATACACGTGCATATCTTATCTCTACTCTTATAAAAAAAAGAGTTGGTGATGATGATGTGCCTGCCATCCTGCAATATAGGCCGCCCGATCTATATCTAACGGATAGGAAGAAAACTATGACAATTTACCCGCACTCCTCTCCACATTTGCAGATAAGGTCTTCCCTCGTTCATCCTTTTCTCCCACAAGATAAACTACTGATACAAATGCATCTTGATGTTTCGTGCAACGCGCAGGCATCTTGCTAGTTGGTGTATTAAAGTTGATGGTATGGGAGGTCAGCGCCATGTCAATTTGAGTATTTTCGTTCCAACGGATTCAAGCGGCATTGACGAAAACCGTTGATAATGTAGAGGTGATTTATCCAGCCTGCCGGTTCGGTGGTTCAGGGGTTAAGCAACAAAAATTCTGTGAAATGTCTAGGGGAAAACAGAGTATGTGCATATAACAGAGTAGGTAGGCCACACGTGTTGCCAATATTTTTGGTCATTAATTGGACGGAATTTCAAATAGGTTCAAAACACTAGTTCAGGTGGGAGCATATGCCTTATCATGTGCGCTTTGGCTATGTAGAGATGATTTGGTTTTCGAGGGCAAAAACACCTCTCTTTTGCGGGTTATTTTGTATTGCACGCACTTGCTTCGCATGTGGTCTACGGCACGCTGAACGGAGTACCAGCCGATGTTCGAAGGCGGTGTACACCGAACGGAGTACCAACCGATGTTCAAGGCGGTGCGTGGTTGGAGCGTGCGGCTAGGAAGGTCTTTACACAGTATTGGTGGCAGCATAATCTCCGGATGGGTGCCCCGCCTCCTTCGACAGAGGCATAACGACGACCCTATATATACGACCCCGCCGTCGCCGATATGCATTCCCTTTTCTTTCTCTCTCGGTTTGTCTTTTGTGCTGGCCGTGTGCATCTTAATCCAGTTATGCAGAGGCCGGGGCGTTGCTCGCCGCGCCTTTTATGCCCCGCTCGACGCTGTATTTTGAGCCAACAAAAATGCCGTCCATCTATGGAAAAATGAATGCCTGCCCATGGTTTTTGTGGTGGGTTGAGGAGGGCTGAGCAGCCAATTTCGTGAAACGTCAGGGGGGGAAATGGGGAGTCTCCCCTCCCCGTGATAAGACCAACCGGCGCGTCTCCCCTCCCCTCTCCCGTTCCCATTCCCCACTCCCCACTTTGTTCTAGAACCCAAACCCAAACCCTAGAGCTTCGGAGCCATGGATCCGTCCAAGCTAGGCGAGCTGCGCTCCTTCGTGGAGGCGTGCAAGAAGGACCCGGCCCTCCTCGCCGACCCCGCCCTCGCCTTCTTCCGCGACTACCTCACCTCCCTCGGCGCCACCCTCCCCGCCGCCGCCGCCGCCGCCGCCGGCGCCTCCGCCGGCGCCTCCGCCAAGCCCGCCCCCAAGGTCCGATCTTCCGTCCCTTCCCCATCTTTTCCCCGGCCCCGATCCTCTCTTTCCTTTCTTGTCTGATCCCCTTATCGTGTTGGATTTGGAACCGGCAGGCGAGGTCCATGGACGACATCGACGACGACGACGACGACGAGGAGGAGGGGGAGGGGGAGGACGACCAGGACATGCGCGACCCCACCCCCGAGCCCGACGAGCTCGACGAGGAGATCGTCGAGTCCGACCTCGAGCTCGACCACGACGGCGTTGTCCACCCCGACCACGACGACGCGCCACAGAAGGTCGCCCCCCCCTGCCCTGTTTCCTTGTTTCCATCGCCGCTCCGCTCTGCTCTGCTAGCCTAGATTCGCGGTCAACTCGCATCGTGGCAAGCCATAGCCTAGCGCGCCATGGATCGTTTCCCGGCATAGTTATCGCTCCTGTTCTTGGCCCTGGCGCCGGATCACAGTGGACTAACAAGATGCAGCAAATGCGCCAATTTCCTCTGGCAAAATCTCGCTACTTTGCCCTAGATGACTAGATTGTTACCTTACCTCCCAGGATTACTCTGTTTTCTTCTATTTTTTTGAAATTCTGTTTTCTTCTATAATAATTAGTCACGCTCCACTGCTCTGTTCTAGTCTGCTAGTTATTTTACCATTACTCTGCGACCGAGGATGTACCTTTTTCTCTTATTCGATAATTCGTCGCGCTTCACTGCCCTGTTACTGTTCTATTCTAGTTCATAACCATGTTAGTAGTGTTCTTCAATCCTGCCCGTGGCAACTTCCTATGTCAAATCTTGCTGCCTTGCTCCAGACTGCTGTCAACCGTCAGCCTGACTGAGCCATTTCTTCTGCAACATTGCTGTGCATCGTGTTACCCGACGACCAGGGACTGTGCTCTTCTCTTGTACTCCCTCTGTCCCTGTTCTAGTATAGCTTTATTATTACCAAGGATGTCCTTTTCTTCTTCTTTGATAATAATTCGTCAAGCTTCACTGCCCTGTTAGTCTAGTTCTGCATAATCCCAGTCACATAGTGTAGTAGCTTGTTCTGGCGCGCGATTACTTCTTCCACACCTTAGTCTTTCTCTGCCTATTAGCACATCGCTTGTTTGGAGTGAACTGAATTGTGTCGACTTTGCTTGGCAGATGGGAGACTCTTCCGTTGAGGTGACCGAGGAGAGCCGCGACGCCTCCCAGGAAGCAAAGGGCCAGGCAATGGAAGCAATGTCAGAAGGTACTACTCACTCTTGCCTTGTTGTTTGCCTATGTGCTCGCTGGCTGGCTGGCATCACCTCTGTTCCTCTGATCTGTTGCTCTGTTTTACTATAATTTGTCAGGGAAACTGGAAGAGGCCGTTGAGCATCTCACCAAGGCTATACTGCTGAACCCAACCTCGGCAATCATGTACGGTACCAGAGGTATGGTATAAATGATGTGACTGCCACTTATGCATTCTTTCCTCTTGTTGATGTCCAGATACATTCCTTATGTCGGTTGAATCCGCTATCAGCAATCATTCATGTATGAACTGCATTTACTTGCTGCCCATGTGACTAGCAAGCAGCACCTGACTGGGTTGTGGAATCCTTGTGTTTTGTGCAGCTTCTGTGTTTATCAAAATGAAGAAGCCTGCTGCTGCCATCCGTGATGCCAACGCTGCTCTAGAGGTGATGATTCCGTTCCCCTTCTGTCCCTTTTATTTTACTCTCCTGCTCTGTCTCGTGCTCTGTACATGTTGTCTAGATGCAGAGTTTTCTGGAGTGTAAAGGGATGACGGGTTGAGTATAAAGCATTTATGTTGATTGCAAGCAGGACATGATGCTCTTTTATCTGATATTACCCGTCCTTCTGTTGTGTATTTCTTTCAGATCAACCCAGACTCTGCAAAGGGCTACAAGACCCGTGGAATGGCTAATGCCATGCTTGGCAAGTGGGAGGAAGCTGCTCGTGATCTGCATGCCGCGTCAAACATTGACTACGATGATGAGATCAATGCTGTGCTCAAGAAGGTGAGATGTTGTTGCATCAACTATGTTCTATATATATATGTCAGTACACAATGCACATGCTTATATCAACGATCCTGATGCTGGCGACCTTGCAGGTGGAGCCTAATGCACACAAGATAGTGGAGCATCGCAGGAAGTATGACAGGCTGAGGAAAGAGAGGGCCGAGAAGAAAGCTGAGCGTGACAGGCTTCGTCGCCGTGCCGAGGCACAGGTGGATTCATCATCATACTAATTTTTCCACCTGTGTAGGAGCTTTCCAGGGATACTGTTTTAGGATTCATACTGAAGCTCAATATCTTGTGTTTTTGACAGGCTGCTTATGAAAAGGCCAAGAGGAAGGAGCAATCATCAAGCCGCTCATCAGGAGGAATGCCTGGTGGAATGCCCGGTGGCTTCCCATTCCCAGGAGGCATGGGTGGAATGCCTGGTGGCTTTCCCGGAGGGATGCCTGGTGGTTTCCCTGGAGGTATGGGTGGTATGCCTGGAGGAATGGGGGGTGGTTTCCCTGCAGGAATGGGTGGAGGTATGCCCGCAGGAATGGGGGGCGGTATGCCCGCAGGAATGGGAGGCGGTATGCCTGGAATGGGGGGTGGTATGCCTGGAGCTGGAGGTGCTCCCGGTAATGTTGATATGGGTGACATCTTGAATGTAAGTGCTTGGCCAGTTTCTGCCTTCCTTGTAACCATAACTCCTGATACTGGAGAAACCCGATTTACACAACGTTTGTTTTCCTCTTTGAAACAGGACCCTGACCTGATGGCAGCATTTGGTGACCCAGAGGTCATGGCGGCCCTTCAAGATGGTACAGTTTTCTTCTCAATTAATTCTCAAATCCCCATTTACTTTATAGTACAGTTGCCCGTTGTAATTGATCTTCCTGGCCCAAGTCCTGGTGCTGGAAAAGCTGACTGAATATAGATTTTCTCTTGATAATAGCAGTGGTTATAAGTGCAACATATGTCTTCCCAATGTATTTAGTCTGTATTTAGAGTAGAGTAGTCATATTTGGTGAGTTATGGAAGGTGTGGATTAGTTTGATTGAATATTCTGAACACGCAAGCATGCTGGTGATGTACTTTCAATCCTGAAATCTGGTGCGGTAGATCATTCTTCACCACTAGAGGCACTATATGTGATGTGTTTGACGATATCCTTATTCTTATACTACTAGATTATTAGATATAATTTAATACTTCTGGTTAGCACTCATGGTTCCAACATTCCTTGTACGCATCCATGTCTAGAGAAGCTTGGACTAATTTTCTGTCAAGACATGAAAGTTTTGATTGTTAAGACAGAACTGTTTGCTTGTATCATGATGTATTTGCTGCTTTAGTGATGTGTGTTAGAGCTGCTGTAGGCTACATTGTTCTGGTCCTGTACTTCCTTACTGGCCGGGGGTAGTATTGCATGGCTCAAATATTTAGGTGGTAGGTACCATTTTATATGAGCTATACTAAATCTTTGAACCTTGCATATTCCTAAACTTGGATATTAGGCTTATACGAATTGTAATATTAGGCTTACAACAACTGTAATCTCTGCTTACACGCCTGCTGCTTCAGGGTTGTTTTCTAGAGCTGCCTGTGTTGTTCTTGTTCAATACTTGCTTTGCAGTGACCTGACCCTCTGTGTATTTGCAGTGATGAGCAACCCTGCCAACTTGGCCAAGCACCAGGCGAACCCGAAGGTGGGGCCCATCATCGCCAAGATGATGGCCAAGATGAATGGGAACCGGTGAACGCCCCATGAGCCCTCGCCCTCATGACCGACGGTTTTGCGATCATCAGCAGGACAAAAAACTCTGGTTAAGTGTTGGCAGTGTCTTTTTTGGGCATCGAGAGACATGCGTGTGTTGGTTGGTTGGCGATACTAGCGCGCTGAGACAGACGCTTGTTGGATGGGGGATGTCGTGCCTGGCTTTTTATTACATGTTGGTAGTAAGTAGCGGTAGCGAACTTTTATTTTGATTGTCGAGCCCTGTTTCCATCAAAAGGATGTAAAAATACAGCCGGGAAAATATCCAGTGATACCAACCCATAGATGCTACAATGATACAAACTTGAATAAATCAAATTTAAACAATCCAAAAAATTTATGAAAAAATCATGGATGTTCTCAACACATATGTCGACTACCTTTAAAAAATTCAGATCAAAATTCAAAATACGCACAGAGAAAAAAAACAAATTCAGATGTGAATAGTGCCAATTCTGCTTTTGTCTTTCTTTTGACACTATTCATGATGAATTTTGGTGGCAAATGATAAAGGCGAATATTTAATACCAGCGTCAGATCTGAAACATTTTTTTATCATTTATTTAAAAATTGCGAATAATTTTGAAAATATAAAATATTTTCTGAAAAGTGCGAACCAATATTTGTACTGCACATTTTTTGGAAAACATGAGCACTTTTTGAAAGTCTGCATTATTTTTAAAAGTGAACTGACTTTTTAAAATTTGGAAAATTTGCTGAAAAACACTTTCCCAAAAAACACTAACATATTTTGAAAATGGATTTTTTTTGAAATTCCCAAACATTTTTTTCGAAAACCTAAACTTTTTAATGAAAACATGAACCTTTTTTGAACCTGAACAACTTTTTAAATAGAAACATGTTTGAACATTCAAAGCATTTTGTCTGAACTTTTTAGTGTAGCAAGAACTAGTTTTAATATGCGATGAACATTTCCTTTAACAAACTAAACTTTTTTAGTGTATGGTGAACCATTTAAGTTTTCCAGTGCATATTTGTATGGGCTGATGGTCGTGCACGTCTTTTATACCTTGACCTTAGATATACTATATGCATGTACTAGTACGTACCTTGACATGCAAAGGTCATCTAAGGATCAACTAATGCATGTACATGTGTTTTGACATGCTTCCTGTGTATCCTACGCATAACAAAAAACTTGCACATTCAGAAAAAATGAATTGTAGTGCTTAGTCATGTACTTCCTCCGTTCCTAATTGTAAGCCTTTGTAGAGATTTCTCACTACGTGGACTACATACAGAGCAAAATGAATGAATCTACATTTAAAATGCATCTATATACATCCGTATGTAGTTCATAATGAAATCTCTACAAAGACTTATATTTAGGAACGGAGGAGGAAGTAAGAGAAAAAATCATCCATATTTATGATTCGATGGTGGACCTGCAATTCATTTTAGTCCTTGTTCTCAGATTTTGTGTATGAGTAATATTTAGTTTGAAGGTACGGAACAAGATGTAGGCAAAGGACTCCTTGCTTTTAATGGATTCTATTCTAACATTTGCATTCACAACATACACTCCCAACGGCCCAAGTTGATACCTAGTACTCCCTCCGTAAACTAATATAAGAGTGTTTAGATTACTATTTTAGTTATCTAAACACTCTTATATTAGTTTACAGAGAGAGTAGCTATTTGTTATCCACCTCCTTTCTACAGAAGCACCTTGTACTTGTCAATGGTGTCTATAATCCCCTACAGCTCGTCCTTTGGGTTGGAGCCGGAGCTCTTCTCGCCCTCGGTTGAGGAGCCTGGGCCCTGGGCGCCGTCGGTCCACGCCGCTGACGAGTCCTCCGGGCGCTTGAGCTTGAACGGGATGGCGGCGTGCTTCTTGAGGAACTTGTACATCTCCACCACCGTCCGGTCCCCCTCAAAAGTTATCTGCAACAGTTATTCAGCCACCAAATCGAATTAGTCAGTATATCAGGTCTCCCAGTTGACTAAAACCCCGTAGCGCCATTCCAGCCCCACCCATGAGCTTAGCTAACTGTCTGCTGAATCTACCCAAAATCACAGGGCATGACCAATCGTAAAGCATCTACAATAGCATATACACAATATATATTTTGCAGGGATATAAGCGTGCACAAATCAGCAGCTAAATAACATGGATGTTTTAGCTGAGTTTAAGGAGTCTAGAGACAGCTCTAGCAAAGCATAACAATAGCTGTGCTGAGAAGCCCTATTAAGGAGAGGGGAGAGGTTAACGCGATTGCTACCAACTGAAAGACAAATCACAAAATCGTAGTAGGAGAGATGTGTTGCAAAGCAAGAAGTGAAACATCACATATATAAGCACTTACAGGCTCAAAGCTTTTCTTGCCAGCTGGATAGAAGAGTATTGTGGGGAATCCATCAGGCTGTAACAGGAAGCAAAGTGTCAATTCAGGAAAGATAATTAAAAGGAAAACAGAGCTAAATGAAAGGCGGCCTCAAAATGTAACAGTGTCATAATCATAGTGCCACACCGAAAATAGAAGAGCGCAAGCTTCCCCCATGCGCTATTTAATACTCCCTCCGTCCCATAATATAAGAACGTTTTTGACACTAGTCTAGTGTCAAAAGCATTCTTATATTATGGGACGGAGGAAGTACTATATACATCAAAAATACTGATGCACTATTTTAAGGACATGGCACTATCCTTCAGCAACCGGGCGACAGTGTTTGTCTCTGAGGCTCCACTCGGCTTGTCCCATAAGACTCAACCTCTTGTCTCTTATCATCCTAACCAAATCTGTCTTGCTAGATATGACCTATTTCCTGAATTAACTTATCTCTAACTCCTAACAGCATGTGATTCAAATCTGGATTACCTCTTTAACCCGCTAGACAAACTGTACCATGACACTCTAGCGTATGGATAAATAGGTGATGAATAAATATATTTAGCACATATATACTCCCTCCGATTTAAGAGAAGGAAGGGTTGAAATAACTTCTACATGTTCTACCTAGTACTCCCTCCGTCCGGAAATACTTGTCCTCAAAATGGTTGTATCTAGATTTGTTTTAGTTATAGATACATCCATTTTATTCATTTCCAGGACAAGTATTTCCGGACGGAGGGAGTATTGTTGGCCCGGCACTCAGACTACTTTAGCAAGTACTCCCTCCGTCCTAAAATAAGTGTCTTGAGCTTAGTACAAATTTGTATTAGAGCTAGTACAAAGTTGAGACACTTATTTTGGGACGGAGAGAGTAATATCCAGTTTGAACTCTGAAGAAAACAGTAGGATAACTATCGTGACACAGACCTTGGCACGAGGGTGCTCATTGTTTGTGCCGTCCATTTTGGCTATTACAAGGGAGTCGATGCCACGGAGGTACTTGGCCAGCTTGTTGTAGATAGGCTCCAGTGACTGACAATGCCCACACCATGGCGCATATATCTGCGTCCGAAATGACGCGGCGTTATGGACAGCACACAATTTTTATCTTCTTACAAAATACCTACCTCGCAAGAACTGAACTTACCTCCAAAAGGACATCCTTTGACTCATCCAGAACTATTTGATCTAGACTCTTGCCAACAACAACTTTGACGTCCTCATCATTCTGCATGGGAACACAAAGAATGTCTTATTGCCGTGTAAAAAAATGACAGAGAAAAGAGAAATCAGATAATTCTTCTCCACTCACAGATTCAGGCACTGGGTCAGACTTGTAGGATGGCGTGAGCTTGTCCTCCAGGAAATCTTGAGCAAATTCCTGGGTATTAACAAGAAGTAGAAAGATCTTTATAAGGAACATTGTACTTTCTTGAACAATGATACTTGATACCATCCTACCAAACAACATATAGCATGGTATAAGCAGAAATATACAGTGGTATAAAAAAGAACAGCATAAATCAAATAACAAAAAGCAAAAACACGTTTGTCAGCTTATATATTGCTAACATACTATATTCTCTTGCAACTGCTGACCACATTCTTATGATTTTAATTCCAATCTGGTACCGAATTTGCAAGAATGTTTTCAGAATTACCTTAATGCTGTCCAGTGATATTTCACCGGTGAAGAAAAACTTCTTAGCGTCTTCATTCCCAGTGTAAGCAAGAACCTGCAAAGTAACCGAATCAGAATGTACAAAACAGAAAGAGCAGACACATTAAAATCAAAGTCAAGTTGCTGCATGCTGTTTCTGTGCAATAAATCAATGCACAGACAAACATGACAAAAAGAGAAGAGGTGTTACCGTGGTCTCGTTTCCAGTAATTCCAAAGTAATTGGCGACAGGTTCGCCAACCTCCTCATTGTCACGCTCCACAAAGACAAATAAAAGCTGCATTTGAGACATCAGTGCTTAGTGAGACTCCACCTCAGCAAACACACGGGTTATTAGAAAGGAAATAAGTGATGGCTTGGATTCGAGTATAAAACGTGGAACACGACAGAGGAAAAAGTTCATGAAACACTGGTCCGATCAGCAGAAAAAAATACCTTCCCCTTGAATGATTTTGCTGTTTCTTTAATGATGGGCAGAAATTTTGAGGACTCCTTCGCAATAGCGAATAGCAAAATCTGATTTCGAAATTAGAAGACAGCAGATCAGCAAAGGAGTAATACATGGGGCGACAGTATGATGAAAATAAAACCTCATGGCAGAGAGCGTTACGTACCTGCTTCTTGATCGGATTATCGAAAATAGCAGGGGCGGTTTCCTGTGTCAGTGTGGTGATCAATGGGATTTTGTTTGCCGACACAAACTCGGCTATCGCAGACGCTCTGAACTCGCCATCTGCATGACACACGGTACATTATTATCCAATTTAACGGTCAAACCAAAATGTGTGTACAAACGGAAAGGAAAGGCTGGTGCTGAAGATACCAAAAACGGTCAACTTCTCCTCCTCTTTCTTGAGCAGGACTACAGATGGGCGTTTTGCCTCCGGGTCAATGTGGAAAAGCTTGGCTACATCGGGGCTGGTGGTCTGGTAGAAGCTGATTGTATCTTCCAGCCTTGAAGCAGCAGCAAGCTCATCGCTGTGCGCACCCTACAGCATTGTTGACAGAGTAATAAAGATTCATCACCATATACTGTATTTATATAGTGTCGGATTTGTTTTCAGTACATGGTAACGGAACATGCAGGTTGACATTTTATCTACTACTGTAGTAGTGAGCAAGCAAAAGAACAAGGGCATTCAGAAAAAACAGGTGCATTGTATTTGTGGTCAACTAAATTTGGGGTGACATGGCCACATGAGTGCTTTGGTTGGAATTCACGCATTGTATTCTTGGGTCAATCTGGGTAACATGGGCTGCAATTGAAGCAATTTGGGTTGCTTGACTTTGGTGCGGGCGGATCTCAGATTTGTTGTGAGCGCATGGAAACAGAACATGCAGGTTGACATTTCATCCAGAAAGTAACAGCCAAAATATTCAGGGGAAGTGAGAAGAACAGCTGCATTGCATTTGTGGTCAACTAATTTGGGATAACATGGCCACATGAGCTGTTTGGTTGTGATTCAAGCATTTGGGGTATTCTTGGGTCAATGTGGGTAACATGGTTTGCAATTGAAGAAATTTGTGGTTTGTTTGACTTTGCTGCCATTGTGTAGCGTACCGAGAGGTGGTCGAGGAATGCGAGCACAGCCACGTCGTCGCCGGTGACGATCTTCTCGGCCTCGTCGACGGTGGTAAGGTTCTGCACCGCAGGGCCCAGCTTCTTGCCGATCCAAGCCACGATGGCGTCCCTGCAGCAAAGCAAAAATAAATTCATTCTTAACAGCTGCGGAGCCGGATCAGGGAGGGAGTTGGGGATCTGCAGAAATTGTTACTACTTGGTCCTCTCGCCGGAGTAGTCCCTGGGCACGCCGTCGATGAAGAAGAGGAGGGTGGGGTAGCCCTGCACGCCGTGCGCCTGCGCCAGGTCGTGCTCCTCGGTGGCGTCCACCTTGGCCAGCGCCACGTCGGTCCCCTGCTCGGCGAGGGCGGCGGCGGCGGCGGCGTAGTGGGGCGCGAGCGCGCGGCAGTGGCCGCACCAGGGCGCGTAGAACTCGACCATCACGTGGCGGCGCGCGGCCAGGACGGCGGTGAAGTTGGCGGCGGTGAGGCGGAGCACGTGGGCCTCGTCGGCCGCCGAGGGGTGGGAGGAGTCCTCCGGCCCGTCGTCGTCGCCGAAGAGGTCCTCGTCGTCGTATTCGACGTCGAGGTCGTCGCCGGGGGAGGCGGGGGCGCCGTCGTCGAGCCAGTCCTCGGGGTCGTCGCTGGGGGCGTCGTCGAGGCCGGCGTTCTTGATGAGGTAGTCGAGGTCGATGTCCGGGTTGGAGGTGGGGACTGAGGCGGCGGCGGCGAGGGGGAGGAGGAGGAAGGGGGTGGCCAGGAGGAGCAACAGCAGGAGAGATCGGGGCATCGGCATCGCCGCCATGGCCGGCCGGCGGGCGTGGAGCGTGGGAGAGCGTGTGGGGAAGCGGAAGTGGGAGTGGAAATGGATCCGCCGGCTGGACTTGCCAAGACTCCATTTTTCAGGAGAGAGTCCAACACATACATGAGTACCGCGTGAGTGAGCCCCCAACAACTCCTTCCTTCTGCTGGGCCAGGCCCAACCAATGCCAAGATGATTAAAGATGGGCCGCGGCGATACCCGTGGGTGTCGTATCCCTCTTGGAGGCGTCGCTTAGATCCATCTCTCTGGACCTCCCAGGGCTCTGGGTGAAACCCCCTGACCGTTTCTCCGGTCTCGGCAACAGCGACACGTTGTTGTCGTTTCTCTTCCGGGAGCATCGTCGTGGAGCTCAGGCTGTCTCTGATGCGTCGTGCCACCATCAACGGGCATTTTCAGACCATGCTTTGAAGCTTCTTCCGCGCCGGCGTGGAATGGTTGTACTTACCTCCTTATCTTCTACACGGCTTTATATATAAAGTTGGGCGAAAGATCTTTTTGGCCAATTTTTATATTCACCCTTGATTACTATAGGGATGTCATTCCAATGCTAAGTACAAATTTGCTAGAAGTTCAATTTATACTCTATAACCTTCATTCTAGAAGTCTCAGTATTTGTGTTATGACATAACACACTAGAATCACAACTATGATAACAAATAAATTGTACGCTTAGATCTCTACCATGCTATTGAAATATCCATGAACACATACATAGTCGAATATATATAATTTATGAAATTTTCTAAGAGAACATTTGTCACACAAAATTAATTAAAGTTATCATAAAATTAAAAGTAATGCACATGATATTTATAATTGTAAAACAAAGAACGATATAATTAATATTTAGCGGAATTATTAAGTGGTAACTATTTCAGCAAAATTATAGAACATTATTCTCATCAAGATTGGATTATGGTAAAAATAGCAATTTTAAACAAGTATAAAAGTTTAGTGTAGAAATATTCGAATAGATTCATTTATGCCTGTCATGCCACTGCCGTGCTCCAGGCCGACGCCTCCCCCACCTTGCCATCGCACTGCTGCTGATGCTAGAACACGTGCTGGCTGGCGCCTTAAGCGCCCATTACAGCCTTTTCCGTAAAAGGCGCACACCCCCCTCCTTTGATTTGTGTAGAATGGACCGGCCCACCATTTAGGCACGAGTGGAAAGCTTCTAGTTTTGGGAAGCTTCTAGAAGATTTCGGCCAGTTGTTTTATTGGGTTTTGTGTATGGTTTCTATTTGATTTTCTTTTTTCTTTTCCTTTTATTTTTCCTTTCCTTTTTATTTTCTAAAATACATGAACTTTTTTCAAATCCGAAAACTTTCTTCAAATTTGTCAAATTTTCCTCAAATAAGAGAATTATTTTTGAACGTTGTTACTTAAATTCATGATTTTTTCCTCAAATATGTAAATTTTCACCCATTCTGAATCCGTCTTTCTTTTCAAAATTGATGATTTTTTTCAAACATGTTAACTTTTCCAGATTCTTAAACTTTCTTATTTCATGAAATTTATTCAAATTCACATTTCTTAAATCTTTTTTTATTTTCAAAATGATGAACCTTTTTTTGTGAATTTTTTTATTGCATGATCTTTCTTTCAAATTCATGTTTCCTTTTTTCTCACGTTGTTTGAATTTTGTGAACTATTCTGACTAGTCAATGGACAATGTGGGTCATGGTCAACGCTCAATAAGGGTCGGTCAACTAGGAAACGAACAAACCTTGTGAATCAGGAAAGTGAAAACCCAAGCAAACATGGGCCCTTTTTTAGAGCAAGCGATTAGGCGAAATCACTAATTGAGGGATACACTCCTTGCAAAGATCACTCTCACCTTCCCAGATTGTGACAAGTGGCATGCTACGTGTGCGCCACTTGCCAAGACTCAATTTTTGAGGGGTGAGTGAGTGGCCGTGGTGTTGGACGCGTGAGGGCCCAACGGCCCCTCCTCCTGCTGGGCCAGGTAGGCCCAACCAATGTGCCCACAATGATGAGTAGCTAGGTTCTCCTAGTTCTCAAGACCCCCCCCCCCACCAAAAAGAACAGGTTTGATTTTATTTTTAAAACCGTTCGACGAACATTCGGTGATTCGATTCGTCCATGCTTCTAAGTTTGCGTCGAGGTTGGTTTTAGCGGATGAGTTGATCCAAACAAATCGGCCGGACGGGGCAGACGGCGGCAAGCGCACAGGGAGATGAGTGTGCGGGGTGGAAGGGAAGGAGGAACAGGGACGTGGCCACACGCGGGGGAGGAAGGGATCCGCCAGAGAGAAAAGGGAAGAAGGAAACAGCGGACGGGGTTTGACATGCTGGACCCGCCGGGAGCTCCGCGTCGCTGCTGTGCTCGCCTCCTCTCCCGCTCGAGTGCGCCTCTTCCTTATCTGGAGCGGTCGAAGCGGTAAGTCGCGGGCTGCTTCCCGAATATCAGCGAATCGAGCTCCCCCCCCTACGAATTCGGGAACAGAGGCGCGGGATTCCGGAGCGGGCCATCGAATATTTCAGCCCAATTCCTTGGACTGGTTCCTTGTCCAATCCAAACAGCGGAATTCGGGATATCCAATGCCAATATCAATATCTAGGCCTGAATATCAACATTCAAACGAAGCGATAGGGTATTCAATAGGATTGATTGATCATGTCACATATATTCACCATTCAATGTGAAAAATGAATTAATTTAGAGCATCCCCCATAGACAAGTAGAACCACATTAAATGGACAAAACATGCTACGCCGTGTATTATTATATGTTAGTCAGGCCACCTTTAATCTGAAGTTTGATGTGGCACCCCCATTTAATGGCCAAAGAGACAGCATCCGTATCTTCATCTAGATACAGATATTAGCACCAAATCCATAGCATCTCATAAGTTTTCTCTGGCAAATGGGAACTGATTTTAGATACACGACTAAGATATGGTCACGGGAACTGCTATATCTGAACACGTGTTTAATTCTATTATTAAATAGAGCTTACGACATAGTGCAGTTAGAGATCTTTTTTTATCTTATTTGAGAGAACTAGGAATAAATGTTCTCTAAAACAAGTCTGTAAATATAGCACCCACTTCATCTATCCTTCTTGAAGCCCAAATACTAGAAATGTGACAAAGCAGAAGTTTCTGCTGTATCTTATGGGGGACAAAACTATTCTGCTTTGCCTTATGGTGCTTGTGTTGCTAGGAAATTCCGCCTGCGCTGGTACAAAATCAAGCTCCTTGTTCCCCTCCCTCTCTCTCTCTCTGTCTCTCTCTCTCTCTCTCTCTTTCTCTCTGTGTGGCCGTGCGCGTGCGTGCGTGCGTGTGTGTGTGTGTAACCACACGAATTTCTTTGAACCCTTTTAATTCGGCCTTCTTTTACTAACCAATGTATGTTGTCTACAGAGTATTGCGTGGAGAGGAATACACCTATCAAGGACATACTGTGCCTGGATTTCAAATGCCAGATGCGCCGGCACTTTTTTTTCCGCCATTGTCATTGCGTCATTTGTCACTAGCTAGAGTTGCACTCTAACATACAGCAATAAAATCTTCTTGTGACTTGCATGCAAGAACCTTGACCACCAAGTTTTGGTGTTCTGTTTGATTTGATTTTTGCTCGTGTGTAATCTTAGATTTAGTGGCTTTGTGTTTGCCTGGCCTAGCGGTTAGTAAGTTCAGAAATAACCATATCCAAAATGAACCAAGCTCTAATTGCACTTTTGCATACTTTGCCGTGGAGGTCCAAGGACATGGTTGCCCGGTAGACAACGCCGACGGCAGAGCCAATTAATTGCTGGCGCCATTTCGTTTTAATAGGCTGATGAATCATGCATTCCATAGAGCAAGTTCTTTTTTTTACAAGGAGTAAATCAAAAGCGACACTCGGGCGGAATCACCGGAGCAATTTCTCATAAAAACGATGTTAATCCATCGGGTCTGTCTAGGACACATCTAACCTTGTGCGCATTATGTTTATGGTCTATTTTTTTGTCCCAGTTCTTTTTTTTTGTTCCTTGTTGCTGCGTTATTTGTAGGAGCTTAGATGTGACATCCTAAGAAAATATTAGATGTGAATTAGACAAACTGTAATCCATCAGTCGTGGTCAATAGCCCAACCAACAACGGCACTGTTTGAAGGTTTAAAATTAGCCCTAAGTATGGGATGTGCTAAGTTGATGGTAAGAATGGATAACAGTGTTGTGGTGGATGCAATAAAGCTAAACGAAGGCCATTCAATGGTTGCAGCGCCTGTGTTAGATGATTGTCGAAATACCTTGAGTGATTTTGGGAAGGTTACTATTGAGCATTGCTTTAGAGAGTCAAATATAGTAGCTCACGAGTTGGCAAAGTGGGGGTGTGCAAACGACCCTCTGGGCGGATGCGCCTCCTAATTTTCTTGTTAAATTCCTAGCGGATGATGTAACCGTTATTTGAGTTAATAAAGTATACCTTCCCGATAAAAAAACAATTACATAGACGATACTAATATATAGCAACACAAGTTGCTTTGGAGTAGTAATTAATAATATATAGATATATATATATACGAACATGGATGGTTGAGTGACAAAGATAACACAGGTGGCCATAGACCATTCGGTATGATTAGTGTGCTATCTCAAAGAAATAAATAAACAATGAACACTATAGGTGGCCATAGCTTAATTAGCTACAACAAAGTAACACACTTGATATAGATAGATATACCAACTGTGTTACTTTGTTTGTTGGACGTTCTGTATGGATCGTTTACTTTGTTTCCTTGCTGGACATGATTAGTGCAGCGTCCTTACATTTTCACACAAACATATAGTATATATGAAACGAAGCAAGGCAGAACTGCAAATAAGGAAGGAACAAATGACTTCTTTCGCACTGAACATGTCGTATGATATATCGACGCTACACTAAAGTAGTTCGGTTCTGCACAAAATGGAAGAGAGAACAACTATGGTATAACATCTCAGCCACCAATTTAATGTAATCCAGTAGTGCAAAATGCATGCCAGTTAGATACCGGAGGGAGGTCCGAGTGATGTACGCAACCCTATCCTGCATGGCCGTAGCGACGCGTTCATGTAAGGGCATCAACCGTTACACATGAGAACCAGTGAGCTGTGAGCTACTCCATGTGTGAACTAGTGATGTAAAAGATCTTATATTAGTTTATAGAGATAGTACATGTGAATGGTTGCGAAGGTAACGGTTAACAGGAGTAAATTGCAAAAAACCACCACATTAGGGGACGCTAAAACAGAAAGCCACCAGGTTTCGTAATTTTTTCAAAAAACCACCACGCTTATACCGACAGTTTTCAAAACGCTGATTGAACGGTTTGGCGCGTCTGAGTGGAAAACTGACCGGTTGGGCCCGCTGTCAGGCGCCACGTGGCCAGGGGGAGACGACGCCCGTGACGCGCGCCGTTAGACGGCGCCCGTGACCTAACGAGCGGCCCGACCCAGCCCGACCCGTTCGTCCATTCCCCTCTCTCTCGCCTTCTTCTCTGCCTGCGGCTCGTTCGCCACCGCCTCCGCCGTCCATTTGTCGCCGCCGGCCGCCGCAGCGATGGTGTCCTGGAAGGACGGCGAAACTAGTAGCGAAGATTCTGTGTCCCCCCTCTTCAACTCGCACGAGGAGGAGACCTATGTGAGTATCATTTCTATTTGACTTAGGGTTAGGGTTTTCTTCGATTTGAGCTTAATTTTCACGAATTTGAGTTGGGATATTGAGCACTGTTGCACTATTATAGATCCCACAAACCATTGTTGACCCGGAGTGGTGCGGTATTGTTGCCGGAGGACCGATGTGCTGTCACAACCTTCCTGTTCATAGGGCTGTTGTGTTTCAAGGAATCAACACTGGCCATAGATTTTATGGATGCGGTAATCAGGTTAGTGGCAGGTCCTCTCTTGTACATGTACATTATACAAATCCTTTTTTGATGCTCAGTGAACTGAATATAGGTTTATATGTCTGTGAACTGAATATAGTTGTGTACTTAGTTTAATGAAGATGTTGTTTTATCAGCTGTTTTGAGGGGAAAAGGTGTCAAGTTTAATCAATGCTTAACTGAATGTGTCTGGTTTTAAATGACCTCAGTTAACTAAATATATGTAGCTATTAACTGAATGTATGTAGCTGCTTAACTGAATATATGTAGCTGTTAACTGAATATGGTGTTAACTGACTTCTCTGAATGTGGTTGTTAACTCTGGTTTTGTCTGAATTATTACAGATCCTTTGTTTGGTGCTCAGTGAACTGAATATATGTATTTTTGCCTGTTAACTGAATATAGTTCTGTATATAGTTTTGTGAAGATGTTGTTTTATCTGGTGTTTTGAGGAAACAATGTGTCAATGCTTATCTGAATGTGTAATTGTTAACTGAATATAGGTGTTAACTTACTTATCTGAATCTGTGGTCCTGCTGTTAACTTTTGTTTAGTCTGAATTATTATAGGAAGTTGACAATTGTGGTCTGGTTCAATGGATTGACCCAGAATGGCGAACCCATGAAAAATGCACTACGCATAAACTTTGGGATATGTATGAGCAGAGTAGCAAAGAGAATGATGCTAAAGAAAAGCTCATAGTCAAGCTGGGAGAAGAGAAGAAGCTAATCCAAGAGAAGCACCACAACCACATCAAAGAAACAAGCATATTTTTCAACAATTCACAAGAATGTGATGAGGGAGAACTATCAGAAGATTATGCAGGATGGTGATGTAGAGAATGTTGTACTTCAAGCCCAGGAAGAGAAGGCTAAGCTTGAGAAAGACAATATTGAGCTGAGGACAGCACTACAAGTCATTAAGCAGAGCAATGATGAACTTGTTAGCAATTGGAAGAAACATGTAGCAGATGAAGGTCTTCAAAAGATTGAACAGATGAAGAAGGAGAAGAAAAAGCTAGAGTATATCATAGCTGATTTCTTGAAGGATGGGGAGGCAAACAAGGTTAAGTTGATGAAAATCAAAGAACTCTGTGATGAGTGATTATTAGGTTGATTACTATGTTGTTTACGTGAGGCAAATTTGTTCTGAACTTGTTAGCAAATTATGTTGTTTCTGTTGAACTAAGTACCCTAAAATGTTTACATTGGCATAATGTATGAGGCCAACAAGGTTGAACTATGCTGTACGAACCTTAGTCATGTGATGTTTAGTTGTAATGGATTATTATGTCATATTTGAACACTAAGATGTTTGTTGGATGTGAGCATATGTATTTATGCTGATCATATGAACTGTTGTAATGGATTATTATGTCATATTTGAACACTAAGGTTTCTCATATTGATGGAGGAGCAAAAGTTTAAAAATCTGTTGTGAGGCTAGAGAGGTAGGTTCATTTAAATGACGGTTGTCGAGAGGCTACGGTTAGGCTAGAGAGGTAGGTTCCTTTCATGACGGTTGTCGAGAGGTTACGGTTAGGCTAGAGAGGTAGGTTCCTTTCATCGACGGTTGTCGAGAGGGTACGGTTAGGATAGAGATGAACCAACAACTTTATTGGCTAACCTAGCCTATCGACAACCGTCGACAAGATGAACCAACAACTTTATTGGCTAACCTAGCCTATCGACAACCGTCGACAAGATGAACCAACAACTTTGTTGGCTAACCTAGCCTATCGACAACCGTCGACAAGATGAACCAACAACTTTATTGGCTAACCTAGCCTATCGACAACCGTCGACAAGATGAACCAACAACTTTATTGGCTAACCTAGCCTATCGACAACCGTCGACAAGATGAACCAACAACTTTGTTGGCTAACCTAGCCTATCGACAACCGTCGACAAGATGAACCAACAACTTTGTTGGCTAACATATCAAGTTATCACAGCAAGTTATCACAGCAATTTAACAGCAAGTTATCACAGCAAGTTCATCATACCAAGTTACCCTAGCTTGCCAACATCACAGCAAGTTATCTTGCTACCACAACAAGTACAAAATGCTGCAAGTTTTGCCAACATCACAACAGTTTTGCCCAAAATACAAAATTAGTCTCTGAACTAATGGTCTGACTAATTGCCACTAGCATAGAAATAGTCTTTAACTTGCTTGGCTTCTTCCTAACCCTTGTAGAACCAGAAGCACTAGCAGCAACAGGCCTTGGAGGAGCAAATGAAGAAGCAGCACCTCTTCTTGGAGCAGATGAGGAAGCACCTCTTCTTGGAGCAGATGAGGAAGCACCTCTTCTTGGAGCAGACGAGGAAGCATTTGTAGGAGCAGCAACAACTCTTGCACCAGAAGCTTCAGAGACTGCAGCTGTAGCTCTTGCACCAGATGATGATGCTGCTGCTTTTACAGTAACGATTCTTTACTGTGATAGCTCTTGCACCAGATGATCCTGCTTTTGTGGTAACAGTTGCAGCAGTTCTTGTTTCCTACACATGTAAAGGATTTGCATTACTTTTATATTACAAAACTAAACAAAGAAAACATGTCAAGGATTTGCATTATAATACCTTGTGATTGTTCTTCCTAGCAGCAAGGGATGGCTTCAATTGATCACCACAGTTTGTGTATCTATGCCCTTGCTTCCCACAGTTGCTGCATGTGATGGTTCCAACTCTTGAAGTATCCTTGGGTTTTGGCACTTCAAATTGGCCTTTCCGTCTTTGAGTCTGGTTTCTACCCTTCTTCTTATGGAACACAGGGGGATCTATATCTCTAGTGTCTGTTCTTGTCCATAGGTCAGGTCCAGGAACTGGGTATATCATTGGCTTGTAAGCTTCTAGGTACATAGGCTTCTTGAAGAACTCATGGACAAAATCTTCTGGTTGTTGTTTTGACTTATAGATTGCACATACAACATGGTTACATGGTACACCTCTCATGTCCCATTTTCTGCAACCACATGTCCACTCCTTCAAGTTCACAGCATATGATTTCTCACCACTATTCACTTGATATAGATCAGGCCCTGCCATCATAGCTCTGCAATTCCTAGCCCATTCCTTTGACTCCTCTAGCATCTCCATATATGTTGGGGTAATTGTCCATCTGGCTGATTCCCTCCAGTTCTTTTTCATTGAACTTCACCATTAATTTGGACCTAGCCCTTCAACCATAGTTTTAATGGGTTTGCCCCTAATATCCAAGATCATCCTATTGAACACCTCACTTATGTTGTTGACTACTAAGTCAGTTTTACAAGTGGTGTCCATAGCATATCTAGCCCATGTTTCTCTGGTGTATTTTCTTAAGCCCGACCCAAGCATCCTCACTTTCCTTTCTTATTTCTTCCATTACCTCATCAAACCCATACTTTGTATAAGAATAAGCTGCTGCATCCATATATTGCTTAAGTTCTTCTCCTCTAAATCCAGCACTTTGGAAATTTGCATATATATGCCTTAAACAATATCTTTGAGGACAATTGGGAAATACTTGGTCAATGGCATTTAGCAGACCACAGTTACATGTATGATACACCTAATTTAGTTTGGTACATCTATGTTGTGCAGTACAATACATCTATTGTGTAGGAAACTAAAGAAACAGTTTTCAACATTACATACCTTCTGCCTGTCTGAAATTATTGTGTAGTTTCCAAATTGTCCTGATTCTCCACCAAGAACTATCTTCAATTGTGTTAAAAACCAACACCAAGTTGGTGTATCCTCCTTCTCTACAACTCCAAAGGCGGAGGGTATATATTATTGTTTCCATCTCTGCCAGTTGCAGCTAAGATTTGTTGCCCTGTGTTTAGTTTCACAAAACACCCATCTAGACCTGAAACAAGTACTTCATAAGAGATGCAACAATGTATATGTGAGTGTAAAATTTCTGTAGAGAAATACATACCTATGAATGGTCTACATCCTTTAAGAAAACCCTCCCTTTGGGCTGCAAGACAAATGAAGAGTATATGAAATCTGGGATTTTTGCTGGGATGCTCTCTAACAACTCTAGTTGTTACAATGCATCTGCTACCAGGGTTTGTGTCCAAAACAGCTTGAAGATAGTCTCTAATCCTAGTGTACTGGGCTTCCTGATCACCCTGAACAACACTGAGAGCTTGCTGCCTTGCCCTGTATGCCATCATCTTACCAACCTCCACACCATACTTATCCTTTGTCTTGTCTATGAGTGTCTGAATTCCTGCTTTAGGATCTGTCTGAAGCATTCTTCAACTTCTTTGGCCACAAACCTAGCAGGAACCTTGCAGTTCTCACCACTTGGAGCACATGTATGCTCTACTTGCAGCTTCCTAATCGAGACTGTTTATTCTTGCCCAACTCTCTATGCACGCATGTGAAAGTGGCAACCTTTCTCCACACAATCCACAATGATCCTACCTTGGTTGTTTATGTGGTAATGGAAGTTCAATCTCTGTGTCACATGCAAGTTAACCAATGCTCTTCCGAATCGGTAAACATCAACAAAACACATGTGCCGCAAATTTGTTCCTGTGGCATAAGCCTATTTTCATCATACCATATCCTGGCTTTCTTCTTTTTTGCCTGGACTTTCTCCCGGATGAGGAACAATACAACACTACTTCTTCATCGTAATCATTTTGAAGTTCATCATCTATATCTTCATCGGATAAGGGAATGGAGTGCGCCTCAAGTTTGGCATGTGAACTGCAGTGTGATCTACTTGTTGGACCTCTTCTAACAGGTAATTTCTCAACTAGTGGTGCATCAACAAACCCCTCTACTTCATCCTCCTCCTCAGCCTCACAAAACAGATCTTCTGGCTCTGAATCACCTTCATATACCCTCTTCCTCTTGAGATCTTTTAATTTCTGGTGCAAATCTGCATCATCACTCTGCTCCTCTTCCTCCTCTTCAGAGCTATCCACATCAATGTCCTCTGTCACCATCAACTCATCCTCTTCCATTCTTTCTTCTCCTTGTACTCTTTGGACTGTCATCTGCAAACTCTTTAAGAAAATCATCTAACTCTTTCACACCAGCTATGTCCCTCCCTTTTTAACATTGCAACTCTCTGAGTGAAGAGATATAGTCCATAGGAGTCCTCTGTGTGAGCACTAACAAGCTGAAGCACATATATCTGCTTCATGTCCACCGGTCCGACTTTGGTAGAGCACACTGCATCATCTATATTGTACACCTTTGGAGAACCAATCTCAGATATTGGAATCTGCTTTTCACATCCATCTCCAATGTTGATCTGCAACTTTGCCATCTCGACTCTCTTCCTTTCATTCTTGTGATAGTAACACACCTCTTCTCCTCATACAATTCCAACATTTCTTCTACATCTTCCTTAGATTTGATTAGCTGCATGCCTGCCATTCCTACACCCTCTTGCTTCACATAGTACATTGAATCCTTTTGATCATACCCCTCTATCCCAATAATAGCTAACATGTTCATATATGTGATATCTGATTCACATAAGGTCCTTTCCAGATTGTCACAGACCTTGGAAATGAAACCTCATATCCCATGGTTCATCATCATCCAAACTGCAAGTTCAGTTAGCATTACATACCATTAAGTGAATAACAGTTTCAGATAACAGTCAAGATTACATTCAGAGAAACAACAAAGTGAACAGAAAATTCAGTTAACAGTAAATTCAGATAACAGTAAATTCAGATAACAGTAAATTCAGTTAACAGTCAATTCAGTTAACCGCAATTAATATCATATTCAGTTAACAGTAAAAATCTGCTTTAAGTTAAAACTGAGCTAAGTTAAAACTAAATTAAAACTAAGTTAACAGTGAAATTCAGTAAATTCAGTTATCCACAATTCAGTTAAAATTGAGCTATGTAAACACAACTAAGATAAAACTAAATTCAGTTATCCACAAATAAGCTCATATTCACTTAACAGCTCATATTCACTTAACAGTACATTCACTCAAAGTAAGATAAAACTAAATTCAGCTAAGATAAACCCTAATTCCTAAATTGAGATTCATACAGAGGAAAGAGTCTAGCTACACTAGCAAAATCACTCAAAGTGTGCAACTACAGTAGCATAATCACTCAAATTGTTCAACTACACAGGCATAATCAAAAAGAGAATTTTGGAAAACACTCACTCCACGCCGCCGAGGCCGGATGTGAAGTGGTGGCTCCGTCCTGGATTGGCCTTCCAGACCTGGGCCAGTTTGGCGGCCGCACGTGCCTCCACATCGTCGGAGTTGAAGATGTTGCAATCCTCGCCGCGCTCATCTCCGCCGACGCCGGCGGATCGAGAGGCGCCAGACGTACCACGGAGCACCGTCGGAGACCCAGGAAGGACGGGGCGGCCACCAGCATCGGCGATGGCGAGGTCGCGGTCGTCCCTACCGTCACCGGATGCGCCTCCTTCGTCAACACCGCCGTCGTCGTCAACGCTGCCGCCGCCACCATCGGTCGGCATGCGGGAAGTGACCTACGACGACTAGATGGGATCTGGGGGAAGTGGATGGGTCGGGCCGCTCGTTAGGTCACATGCGCCGTCTAACGGCGCGCGTCACGGGCGTCGTCTCCCCCTGGCCACGTGGCGCCTGACAGCGGGCCCAACCGGTCAGTTTTCCACTCAGACGCGCCAAACCGTTCAATCAGCGTTTTTTGAAAACTGTCAGCGCAAACATGGTGGTTTTTTGAAAAAATTACGAAACCTGGTGGCTTTCTGTTTTAGCGTCCCCTAATGTGGTGGTTTTTTGCAATTTACTCCGGCTAACAGCGAGGGGATGCTTGCACTTTGGGTTCCCCATCTGCAGGGCTTCATTCACATTAGAGAACCCTTCCTCTGGGAGAGAAGATCAGACGGATACATGCCGATGTGCAACATTTCTAACACTTGGGAATCAGCCAACCCAGCGCCTAGAACCTGCAACCAGTACAGAAAGAAAGTTAGACAATGTATTTTAGACCAAATGAGGGCCATTTTTTCTTCCTCATCATTTATAAAATCAACATGTTATTGTGTTTACTTGATGCGATGATTTACTTTTGGCTAAGTTGTTCACTATCATCGTCACGGATATCATGTAGGACAGTATAGAAAGCCAACATCAAGCACACACATCCAGACTTTTTGTTTTAAAGAAAGAAGCGAACACATGCCTTGGGATAACAAGTCCATTTTCATGGTACTGCCGCCGAAATCATTGCCTTGGTTTTGGATTTCATGGTTGGTGCCGGCGTAGGCCTCAGATAAACCCAATGGACTAACTGAGGTGATGGCGTGCTCCTTTTGAATACTCCCTTCGTTCGAAAATACTTGTCGGAGGAATTGATGTATCCAGACATATTTTAATTTTAGGTAAATTCATTTTTATCTATTTCTCCGAGAAAGTATTTCCGGACGGAGGAAGTATATGACAATGCGGCCGCTACTTGTTCCTGATCCTTGTTCTTGTGCCATTCCTATAAAAATCCTTCAAGGCCATGAACCGGAAAACCATGACATTTGGACAGAGGTATGTAGATCACGTCGATCATAAACCCTAGCTTGGACAAAAATGCACATGCCATTTGTTTACCTTGTGTTGAGGCTTGTACACAACATTTTGGCAAAATTTAACATAGTTTGGCTGTAGTTTCGGGACAAGATTTGAACATAGTACGTATGCGTTGAACACACATATATTTAAACGGTTAGTTGTAGGGATTTTGTTGATACACCCGACCCGGTACATGGTGTGAAATCAAATCCTAGATCTGCCGTCGCGCGGCCCCGCTGCTCCCCGTCCAATGGCCGCCGCCGCTCCCTCGATCGGCAGTCCCGATCATACCATGCGTACTGCGCCGTCTGAGTCGCCGTGGTCGGGGACAGAGGAGAGCTAGCGCTGACTAGGTAGGCGTCGATTGGAGGCGCCCCTGACAAATTCCATCGGCTCAGAGATGAGGTTCGCCATGGCGAGGCAGTTAGCCGCTCAGGCGAGGAACTACGCAGGCTGTTGGTTGTCTGGCCGCGCGCGTCGAGAGGTCAAACAAATCATTAACTGGATCAAACGAATCTGCGATTCGCTAGCTTTATCCCAAAGCTATTATAGTATATACTAGCATAGCCTGCGCAGCGTCACGCCATGCCCATCGAGACAAATGTAAAATGTCTATAAATTTGGTGTCCTGTAAAAAAGAACGAATTGTGAAAATGAGAACTTACAACAACACCTTGCATTGTCCTATTGACATGGTAAGCATTTTAACCGCTAGAACATGATCTGGCCCAACCTGAATCTAAAATATGCAGCATGTCAAGAAGGCCATTAAAATGCACCGTGCTGGGCCATTAAAATGCATTGTGTTGTTCAGCTTCAGTAAGCAACGCTAGAAAAATAGATTGTTAAAACCGTGCCATTACTACGTTGTTTCACCCTTAAAGATCTTATTATGTAAGTTAATAGTGTGCCAGCCAAATTCATCACGGCTTGATGCCTGCCCTGCATATAACAAATATGAGAAGAGGATAAAACCATATCTTTATTATTGATGCATGCATACAACAAATAGGACAAGGGGTAAACCCACATTACGCATACAACAAATACAAGAAGGGGATAAAACCATACTGTTTAATTACACTAGTAGAAAAAGGGCCATTTGTCCCGGTTCGTAAGGGCCTTCTGTCCCGGTTTAAGAACCGGGACTAAAAGGTCGGTACTAATGCCCTTGGCCTTTAGTCCCGGTTCTTACACGAACCGGGACAGATGGGCCTCCACGTGGCCGCTGCGGCCAGCCCAGGCAGGGGGTCCTTTGGTCCCGGTTGGTGACATAAACCGGGACCAAAAAGCATCCACGCGTCAGCAGCTGGCTGGAGCTGAGTTTTTTTTGAAAGAGGCTGGTTTAGGAGTTTTGGGGGTTAATTTAGGTTGTTATTAGCTAGCTAATAGAGAGAAGTGTCCTCTCCAACGCTACTGCTATGTTTATTTCACCCGCTGATATATAATAACTCTTCATGCTCGCATCATACATCATCATATATAATAACAAGTCCTACTAATCATGCATCATCATACAACTTCTACTCGTTATTAATAACAAGTCATACGATCATCATCCTCATAGTCATCGAACCAACCCTACTTAATTGTTTTTAGTACATGATCATCAGTACCAGGTAGGACCTAATTAAATACCCTTAAGGTAAAATAGCATAAAAGAATATAGACCTTGATTCCCCATTATGGAGAATGGAGATCATCCTATCTCCAATTCTTGCGCTTCGTTTCCTTTTGCTTCCAAGAACCTCCTTACGACTGTCCATACAGTTTTTCCATTCTTTGATTGTCATGTCTCCACTTCTTTTAGAAACCCGGTATGGACAATTGGGATTCGTAGGATGACCTGATTGTATGTTCAAAACATCAAGGCGACCATGCGTATACATCAGATGAGGCACATAATCATTCGGGATTATCTGTTAAAAAACATAGTAATAACTTCGTAGTTAGCAATGATGTACTAGTTTTAGAAGTATGCAAAAGATGCACGGATGTCGTAATAGTAAAAAAATCTTATCAGGGTATCTCTATGGTAGTTACCGTAGTTCAACACGTGCACTAGTGGCACATATTGACCATAATGTTGAGGAGTTCGATTGTAGATATTGTAATTCTCAAGATCAGTACAAAATGCGATCAGATGATTTTTTCTCCTTATAAGTTAATTCGGAGCCAGCGGTGTAGTGGGTTTTGTCTACCATCTTCCGCACATTCTTTGAAGAATGGAAATAAGCTGTCAACTATTTTGAAATAAACAATATAAATTACTTAATAACTATGTTTGAGAAGCTCACATAAGGAAAGAATTGGAAGTGTATCAACAAGGACCCAAATGTCCATATTGTCTTGCTCGATTTTAGGATCACCAAGATCCATGGTGGCAAGCATACCCTCATCAAAACCATACATCTTGCAAAGTGCTTCCCAATTTTTACAACCAAAATGGGTTACACTCTCAGAATTGTACAGCTTTACTTCGGTTCGTGGCACGAACCGGGACTAAAGACCCCCTTCTACACCGGTTCAAGGCATGAACCTGTATCAATGGCTGTGAGCCAGGAGCGAGGACCATTGTTCCCGGTTCGTGCCTAGAATCAGGACAAATGGGTCCGGACGAACAGGGACCAATGCCCACGAGGCCCTGGCCGGTCCCCTGGGCTCATGAACCAGATCTAATCCCCCCATGGGTACCGGTTCATGAAGAACCGGGACTAATGGGCTGGCCAGGCCCGAACGATAGCCCTGTTTTCTACTAGTGTTAGTATACAGAACTGGTGAAAAATACCTTTATATATACTGTATATAGCAAAACATATACTACGATGGAGCGGAGTAGAATCAACAGGAGATTTCGAAAGGTACAGGATAAGCGGCGATGGTGGTTTCCGGAGAGTACATGATAGGCTTAGCGCTAGAACGTGGCATGCAAATCATTCGAAGCATGCATATCACAACGATCAGAACCACGCCATGCAAACCTCCAGATAGAATTGCCAATTCAACAGATGTAGTCAAATCCATGAAGCGCCCAACCTCCATCACGCAGCAAAAAGAATCCAACAGCAAAACAACAAAACTGAGGACCAATTAAAACACGTCGGCATGGGTGCACGCATGCAGCAAAAGGAATGTCCCCTAATCCCGCGCGGAATTGCTTACCCACACCCGAGGAACATACTCGCGCAGGTCCCCAACTTTGCACAGGGCAGATCTGGTTGGCCGGACGCCAGCGCGCATCACGCACGCAGCAGGCAAGGCCGACGCACAACGTGCACACAGGGGACGCAGCCCCACGCACACGACGCACACAGACTAGACAGTCGACAGCGCACTCTACGCATTCGCCGGTGCAGTCCTGGCCCGGCGACACCCCCAACGCCGACATAGCCAGCACTGCGGAGCATGCCCGGCCCGCCCATGCACCCCTCCCGTTTCCGCTTCCTCTCCCACCAGAGCGGAAGCCACCAGCTCAACCGCCACCGCCACCTCTACCCCTCCCGTCGTAACCTCCGCTGCCCTGGCCTGGCCAAATCGCCAGAAGTCGCCGCAAACCGGGACGGCTATGGGCGGCGTGGGGGTTCGCGGCAGAGTCGGCAAGGCGGCCGAGTATAGCAGCCTCGGCCAGATTGCTGCACCGAACCCCACCATATCGGGGCCTCCGCATGCACCTCCTGCAAGTCGTCGCTGATGGCTCCCGCCGGTCGTCGGTGATATCTCATGCGTGCACCGCCAACTCGGCAGCGCCGGGGAGTTTGTACCGGCGCTGGGAGATGAAATGCATCCCGGCAATTGGGACTCCGGCGAGGTATGTACGGCCCCGGCCGGCGGCGGGCACCACTTCGGCAAGAACCACCACCACCACGACATATCTCGAAGCAAATCAGAGATGGCAAACCCGTATTTATAGTAAACCATCCTACCAGAAGTATCGTGAAAAGTGGCGACTAGAAGCATCTATCTGCAAAGCGGCACCCGAGAAACATGGACGAACACGGCGGCACCAGAACTATGGTGAAGAACAACACCGCCTAACCGCCGTGCAACAGGATTAAAAAATGAAACCCCACTAAAACAAGGACACGCACATAGAAGGCGCTGGATAGACGTGGTCAAATCCATCTAGCGTACCCTACAAGATATAGAATTGCTAAGCCGAAAAATATCCCACATGCAATCAAAAATACTAAACCCACCAAAAGAAGCATCACAGCAGTTCAATTTTTTTTGAACAAAACTCTGAACACACATGGTGTTTCTACACAGCCCCGTACCAAAATAATACCACGCCCCACATGCGCGATTCACCGTAGGTCAGTTTCATACAAGTGGTTCAATCTCACGGCGAAAACCTTGCCGGATATAGAGGCTTGGTTATAATGTTGTGCGATGTAGTCTCTTTTTTTTCAGCCAAGAGGAATAACTCCATGCATGCATCTTTCTTCACCAGCACCAAGAGAAAGGAGAAACTTCTTTTATTTTTTTAATGATGAGTTGAGGGACATGCATGTGCATGTTCTGTTTTGCTTACATGGCAGGAATATTGACGTGGGATGAGTGCATGGCTAGAAAATGAAGTAGTACATATGTGGGGCATGTGTGGTGATGTGGATAGGCTGCATGTCAAGAAAAATAGGATTGTGGGGATGAACTATTTAGGTATTATAGATACGGCGAGTGAAGAGTTTATAAAGTATGACCATCATGCTCTTCATTTTGAAGAGGTATGAGTAATCTGAGCCGTCCTTCTGTCTAGGGAGGGGGGGGGGGGGGGGGAGGGGGGACTATACTGAAGCAGAAGTGTACTTTTGAGAAGGCATGACACAATAACTGTGGCGAGATGTACAATAAACTTGCGCATGGCGAATGACCAGGACACCGGTGGTTAGACATCTGTGAAGGGATGCTGAGCTGATGGGGAGAACAATGTCGGAGTGATTTTTCCAATTGCCCATGTCTAAATGTTGCATTGCAGCTTCCAACAACTAAGCGGCCAAACCATCATTAAGATCTTGGTGCGAGCCGGACAGATATTCATGTGTGATCGGAAGTGAAATTCAATGATATATCAGCATGAAACATTAATCCATCATTCATCGGCATCTCTTTTTAGTGGGCTGCATCCAGCAAGTCGCACGGGACAGAGTCTCACGGCCGGGCCATGGCAGCTGCTATAGCTAATAGTGCTGTTTTTTGTGTGTGCTAAAAACAGGTAACAGGTGAAGTGCGTTTGTGAGTTGTAAGTGTAGCTGGTGATGCTTTCAAGCTTGTTTGAATTTATGTCAGAATATCATATATGCTGAAAATCCCTTGTTTTTTCTGCTGAATATTCCCTGTTTTTCTGCTGAAAATGCCCATGTAGTAGTTCTCGCTAAATTTTTAGCTGCCTCTATTGCCGGCTGTAGCGTTTGCGGCAAGCTGCCGTAAAATGCAATCTCCGGCGATCAAAAAGTTTGCAGGGAACCCAAAACGCTGGGACCTGAAACCAGACAGGCAAAATTGCAAAGGATTTAGTTTCCTCGTTACCATGTTTCGATGCCATGGTTGTGATTTCAGATTCATCACTACATAGAGATCCTTTCGAGTTGTGTTTCCAGATTTGGAGTATGTATTTGACTGATTTATTCTTACTTGCCGCATTTCGTTCCGCAAATAGAACTTGTGATTTCAATCAAGCTGAGCACAGGAAAGAAGCTTTAAGATAGCCGCCATCTTTTCTTTCTTTTATTTTCTTAGGTAGAAACCGCTGTGGACCTATTCATCACAGGATTTGGGGCAACTCCAATCCAGAAACCGGGTTGACAGCTGCATGGATCAGAATATTCAGTTTCCAACATCATGTATGGAAGTGCGATTGAATAAACAAGATATTGTAGATGCCCGTACCAGTTGATTGCACCAGCATGTGTACTCACCCTTTTTCCCTTTGAAACTTAAATAGTAAATTCACAACATTTATTTCCGCTTACAAAGTTGAATAGTACAACACACACCATCTCCTTACATAGTGGACTTAATCTGACAACAAGACTTGCGATTGGTTAACATGGCATCTGGTCCGAAAAAACAGAGTAACAAGAATAAGTGTAATGAAGCAAACTAGTCACAGACACTCAATCCTTTTTGAGGTGCTCCATCAGAATCCACGCGATGGTTATGAGCTCACCGCCATGGCTGAGCTGCTTGGCATGGGACTCCCTGCTGCATCTGATTGACGCTGCCACGAGCATACGCGCCCATGCGTCCAATATGAGCTCCAACAGTGCCCCGTCAGGCAGTATATCTCCGTCCTGGACATCTCCGTCCTGGATGTCTCTTTTCAAGCCTGGCAGTATACGCCAAAACATATGCTCCATGTCGCTGTCATCCATGCGCGAGTTTCTCTTGCCATTAGTCATCACTAGTTGCAGTTACTTGGCAAACATGGTTCCATGCAAGAGCTTGCTATATGAGGTCAAGGCCCCATTCTCAAATAAACGAGGTAACAAGCCGCCAAACCCTCCCTCCCTATTTGCTGCAGTCTCTCCACTCCATATTTGCTGCAGATCATCGCTAGTCTTTTCACAGTTGCTGCGGAGCTTAAGGGCTGGAAGCATGTCGTGGCGTGCCACGGCAAGAAACATCATGTAATTCGAGAGGACCCTGATGGCCCCCACGTATGTGGCATCTCCGCCATTTGCTTCGGGATACGAGAGCACAAGGTTGGTGGTGATGTGCCAGATGGAGATCACTTCTTGGAGTTCAACATTACTATCCAGCAAGAGTTCCACACAATATAGTTCATGATGAATTGTCCGCCATATCCGTTGAAACAACAACTCCTTTACACCACCTGGAATCACTAAGGTCCCCTTGTACTGATATTTCTTCCACCAATCATCCAGCTTTATCATCTGTAGTACTCTGATGCTTGGCTTGGTCATGTCTCGAGAGCAGGCGTCAAACAAATTATATTGCCCAACTGATCCTGACCACCCTCTACTGGACGCTGCCTTCACACGCCGACGAGAAGACTGAATTTGCTTACAAAGCGTCTTGCCTTGTCCTCCAATATTTTCCAATAAATCACATGTCCAGGTTGACATGGCAGCCTTGACCAATGATACCATGTCCAGAAACAATGCACCGCCAAACAAAATGTAGGTGATGATAACATCCATTTTTGCATGACCATCTTCACCATTTAATTGAAAGAGCAGTAATGCAACCATAGTGGCGAGTATTGAGATGACACGGAGAAAGTAGCCATACCAATGGTGGATCATGGTTGTCTTGGTGTAGAGGATGTCATACATGAGGGAGAGCTCCATCTCTACTACCTTGCCAATATGCTCTCCTTTCCAATCTTCAGAAACTTTACCCGAATGTTCGGAATAATCAGTCAGCGCAGCCATGCAAGTAGGGAGCACATGGTGAGAAAACAACAAAAGCTCTTCTTCATCAGGAACTCCTTCTTGATCTTGCATTGACCCCAATGGCACGTCTCTATTAGGTTGAGCCTTGATCGAGCTTCGGATGCTTTCAAGAGTGGCGCGCTTAAGGGCCCATGTCCTCTCTCCGTACTTGAGGAAACCAACAATGAGCATCAAGCTGGCTGCTACCACCATGGCTGGTTCGTGGGTCATATGTTTATACAAGACATAACAAACCCCAAAGGCCTGGACACCAAGAATTAGCAAGTGGCGTGGCCAGAGCTGGTTGTCCTCGAGGGCGTATGCAGTGATGTTGTCCTGACTACCAAGATGTAGGAGTAGAAAGGGAGCCCAGAATGCCACGAGCTCGTGCTCGGCTAACCAATCAGTCATGGAAAGATGGCCAAGAGCATATACCGCGGTGGAGTCAGCCATGAGATATGCGAGCCAAAGGATAAACCTCAGGAAGATCCGCAGCTTGCTGGAGGATTTGTGCCGCCGGATAGAGGCAAGGACAAAGAGAAGGATTTGGAGACCGAAGCTGAGCAGTACGAGGATTTGAATTGCCCATTTGTTCCACACGTGCAGTGGCCCTCCAGACATTGCTTGAACCAAGGTAAATGTATCTGTAAACCACAAAGCCAAAGTATGAACTCTTATCACAACATCTATGGATTATCTACTGGCATATAAGCAAGGAAATACGTATGGTAGAAGATATAACTAGTCCACTTACATGAAACGAGACACGGATAGTAGCACAGGACAAGCTCTGGAAGCAAGAGTTGGGTAATTGGTTTGGGCCATCTTGCTAGCATGCGCTAGTCTTATATACTACAAGATGACGCGTCTCAATGCAATAACTAGTGCCAATAGGTAAACGTTATCGCCCAGCAGAAAAACTTTCAGTTGCTTCAGCGTTAGACCTTCCGTAGTGGGAGTATCATATCAAGTATCATCCTACCGTATCATGTTAAATAAAATAATATAATATTAAAAGAAGAAAGAGAGGATTTCAGATCACATAATGATACCGTATCATGTTAAATATTGCTTATACTAGTGTATGATATTATACTAATATCATATGCATAATACTAGTGTATGATATTTCTTAGTACAAGTAGCCCTAGGAACAATCCATTAAATACTGAGTTCTGAGTTCTGAAAGCCGCAGAGTGGCCTGCATGTCTACATCACTGATTCAGTTACCGCCCGGTGATACCCCACATGAACCCATGTACCGAGAAAAAAAGTCAATTTACCAAAAACAATTTAAATGTTTCACATCTAGTTAAATAGAGTGAAAACTCTGACAAAACAAATAGTAGTTAGCAATGGTGTAGCTAGTGGTAAACACGGTCAAACATCTGAGCTGCAAAGTACTATTACCCGCTTTTAAGGTTTTCTACATAGAGTACGCATACCAGCGCTGCATGTGCATTCCACTTACAAAAGCGTGCATGCTATAATTGATTCCTCCTGTCTCCAAGCCTGACAAGGTCTGAGCCGTCGCACGCAGCTACGGTACTACTCCCTCCGTCCCATAATATAAGAACGTTTTTGACAATATCAAAAACGTTCTTATATTATGAGACAGAGGAAGTATATAGTTATAAAAAAAATCTGAAACAAATAGTGAAATAAATAAATATATAAATAGTGCCTGCCATAGCTTGCACAAAATAGTGAGATATATATATATATATATATATATATATATATATATATATATATGTATATACTCCGTTTGTAAATATAATTCTTTTTTGAGATTATAATATGGACTACATACAGATCAAAATGAGTGAATAAACAGTCCAAACTACGTCTACAGGTTGAGGATATCGAATCCCTTAGGCAGGACACACATGATCGCAGCGGGCCGCTCACTCGGAGGCATGTAAAGTAACTTGAACACACCCTTGTTAACGTGGTCTCTAGGACAGCAGTATGACATGGGTCCTACACTGTAAACTGTGCCTTCTAATTCTATACAACAAGCTCGTCCACTTGATAATGTGCATTAATACAGTATTGTACACAATGCCCAGAGCACTTGATAGTGTGTGCAACTTTAAAGAGAAAGATCGGAGCACCAAGGGTTGTAATTAAATGTCGATAATGTTCCAACACAAATTTTGTACACACGTGCAAGGCCATCTGCAAAGTTTCAAAAAAAAAAAAGCCATTTGCAAGCATAGTCCTATGGCTGGATACGGCTGACCTGACGGTTGTACTCGGCCTGTACCAGGCATGCAACGTGCTTGGCTATGGCCGGCGTGATGGCCTTATGAGCCTCTTTTTCTTTCCAATGAAGGGTGATATATTAATACTATTAAGATGATACTCCTACAAATGAGAAGAAATTACTCACGCGGTAAAGGTCGTGCACCAACCGCGTGGATGCAAAACGTGTGGGGACGTCCACTCTAAATCCACGACTATCACGTCAACAATGGCGAGAGGTAGTGATCGCTCCGAAGCAACAGGGAAACAGACCAAAAAGCTCCCACGAGCTAGGCATCATCCAGCACCAAGCCCACGAGCTGGTTCGTGGTTCCCCATGCAAAGGTTGCTAAGGCTGACGACATATGGTTATTTTTCTCACTGTGCCCAACGGTAAACAATGCTCCGAGCACTTTATAGTGTGTGTGAGACCTCATTGCTCACCAAACGCGTCCCATGATAATCTAAAAGTTCATTAGCGATCTAACCGAAGATCTTGCGCATAAGGCTGCATATGACCACCAAGATGGCATCATTTAGTTACACGCTAATGGACGATGCAAAGCTCTCAATCTTGTTTTACTGTTGTGTGTGTTTTGTACAGGGCTAGATGCAAATTATTGAGCTTGCTGATAGTGGTTTTATCATATTCTTATTATGCATGTGTAAAGTTTGTGGCATTCTTATGTGCCACGGAGACATTTTGGAGGCAATACAAAAGACACCACATAATGGTTTAGAGGCATACTTTAGAAATACCACAAAAATGTTTTGATGGCAGTATGAGAAATGCTACAAATAGTCTTTGGGGGGATTCTGAAACAATTCCTTAAATCGAGCTTGTTGGCGTTTTAAAAAAATGCTGGTGTGTTGATCTTTTGAGGAGTTCTGAAAAAATGCCTCAAATTAAGATTGCTGGCGTTTTAAACATGCCTCTGTGTTGACCTTTGGAGGCATTCCAGAAAAATGCCTTAAAAGACCCTTCCCTTGGTGACCATCTCTAGCATATTTCGAAAATGCCTTCTTTTCTCTAGGCTGGTATTATATGGGCTTTTTGAGGCATTTTAAAGTGACTGCTATTGGCGTGCGTGTTGTAGTGTTGAAAGGAACACATGTCGTTGGATCGATTAGATTGAACGGTTGAGATGTCTTGAATCTCTGCAACTTGCTTTTTCTATATTACAATATTAGTATAGACTATTTCATCTCATCAGTAGATGATACTGCAAGCTGTCGGAAACACAAATCGAAGAACGTGTCTTAGAGTTTAGAATTTTTGTTTTGTTTTTTCTTCACAAGTTCACAACCGGCACAACCCGAGTTTTCCGTTTAAGAAAAGCCGGGCGGTAAGCATTTTGTGTTAGTTATCCTCCTCCCTAGCTTTAAGTCCACACGGGACAACATGAATCCTGAATAAGTTTTCTCCTCCTAGGACATGAACTTGCTAGGCTAGTTAAGTTTTCTCCTCCTGAGGTGCCTCCTGAGGTGCTCTCATTACTTGTAAACGATACCACTGTTCCCATTTCTGAATAGAGGACGAGAAGTTCTGTCAAAACAAAAGTCCACACGGGACAACATGCATCATGTAGGAAAATGACTGTACCGTGTGCTTCAAGTCTATCACCTGCATGTGCTATTCTCTCGTCTTCTTTTCCGACTCTGGCCGGCACGTCTGTCCACCACTCCACCTGCCTACTGCGCCCTTGCCCTCGTCTAAACCAACTTTTCCGAACCAAGTGATGAACACATCGAGCATGCTTACAGGAAACAGACGGGAATGCGCCGACGAGGTTTCATGGGATGAAACTGATTGCAACTCCCACGAGGTTTCCGTACCTGCTGACTGAAATTAAACCGGACCAACAACCTCCGATGGCAGTCATGTGGTGTGCTTTGCTCTCCTTCGGCTGGGGCCTCTGCTAACGCCAACAATGGCGACAAAATCGCGCCGAACCAGTAGGGAAACAGATCAGAAAGCTGCGTCGTCCCTGGCTTGCCCACGAGCAGTAGGCATCCTGATCTGAAACCATGCTTATTTTATGGTTTCCAGCGCAAAAGCTGCTAAGGCTGAGGAGTGAGGACGTGCTTGTTTTATGGTGAGCCGAGGAGCAAAAGCTGGCGAATAATGCTTAGTTCGTACTACCTTTCTAAGGTTTTCTACATAAAGTAAGCATATCGGCGCTGTATATGTCGCATGTTATAGTTGATTCCTCATGTCTCCACACAGCCATAGGCATCACGAGGAATCAACTATACATAGATTCCTCGCCAACCCCGGCCCGGGCCAACGTGCTTATGTTTATGACAAGCTGAGCTGCAAAGGTTGAGTGGTCCTAGATTTGTAAGGCTTTCTCCATAAAGTACGATTACCGGCGCTGTATATGCAGCTCCACTACAAAAGCGGGCATGCTGTCGTTGATTCATCCTCTCTCCACAGCGTGCATGCTGCCTGCTAGCCTGTAGAAGAGCAGTTTCCCGTCAAAAAAAGAAAAAGAAAAAAAGCCTGTAGAAGAGCAGGAGTTGATTCCACAGACCCATAGGCATCACGAGGTCTGAGTCGTCACATGCAACTAGATATAGATTCATCTCCTCCTCTTCTACAGGCTATCAGTTCCAAGGTATAATTTGTACTAAATAGCCACCATTAGCTCTTTACCCCTATGGCTTCTCGAAAAACTAATTCTCAGTTAGTAAAAAAAAAAAGAACTTATTGGCACTTCTGGGCCCTCCAACACGCGCCAACATCAAAGGTGCCACTCATATCGTCCTTGATATCGTCGTCCCAGTCGGTGATTCTGTCATATCGTAGCAAGCTCTGGGTTGTTCGATGTTAGAATGCTTGATAAAATTAGTAAGACACCAAGCTAACCGGCGTCACAACTTTTTCAATCACGCCAAAATAAGTGGTGAATCATTACCATTGTATCACCATCTTAGTGGCCAAGTTGTTTGATGACATAGCCGAGTTCATTGCCACCCATACCCATCCGGTGTCAAACAAGATGGTGTGATATCAAGTTTCGCTATGCTCGATCGCGTTGGACCAAAAAATGTTGCACCGAGGCCAACAACCTACAAAAATGAATCTTTGCGCCACCGGCGGCGGCATATGTTGTGGTACGATATGGGCAACCATGGCCGGATGAATGTCACCCGTGTCCGGGAGGAGCCCAAGGTCATTCGCACGCTCTACGGTTCCCTCACCAATGTCTCCCCCTGCCGAGGATGCCCACCCCGTCATTGTTAGAGCTTCATGGCGAGGGGTAGTCAACCCTTCCCCAGTCCCCAGCAGCTCCCCGGGATGACATCTGGAGAAGATATTGCCCGGTTCCGGAGGACACAACTGTTGAGGGTGGGCCATGAGAGCATCTCCACACCGAGCTGACTCTGAATTCTAATTGCTCCACTCGGTCCAGTTGACGAAGAGGACCGGAGGAGCGCGGAGAGCTTGTTAGGTATGTAGAACCAGTGTAATTCACAGATATTCAGTGAATTTTGTGTATGAATGGCATCAATGTTTGAATCGACGTGTCCAGTTAAAAAACACTCACGACCGCACATGGTTTCTGACAGGTTCCCATGTAGAATTAACCTACCCATGGCCATCAAGGGTTTGTGTTTCCTCGTGCTTACTTGGACCACAGTCTTACCCCTTGGTAGTTTTGTGGAATTGTTGGACTATGATGTGGCATTACTGGAGATGTCCTTGGAAAATTCTGGACCTTGGAAAAATGAAGCCCACTTAAGCCTATTAGACAATGTATATTGGAAGAAGTTTAGGGAGGTGCATAGAATTTCTTTTCTAGGCACCAATGCTTATTTCTATAGTAGGGGTGCCTAATGAAACATCTTGCAATATACAACTAAGCAGCAGTGGTTAGGTAAAAATGATTTATTTGTCTAAGCATCTTGCATCGTGGCCCTAACAGTATTTTTTTGAAGGATGACTATTTAATTTTGGGTGGCTAGATTCACTCAACAAGCTTTGTCCTATAGTCTGTTGCATATATTAGCTGTTGGACCGGACCCTATGCTTTTCCCAACACACACGTCGTTGGAGCACGAGCTGGTCTGGGAGGGAAGGAATAGATCGCAGAGAACAACAATGGCAGAGAGCGCGGTGGCGGCCGTGCTCTCCAAGATAGGGGAGCTTGCAGTGCGCGAGGCCAAGGTACTGCTTGAGGTGGGCGACGACATGATGCTGCTGCGCGACCGGCTGGAGTGGCTGCAGGCCTTCATCCGCGACGCCGACCGCAAGCGCCGGGCCGGCACTGATGGTTTGACCCGCGTCTGGGTGCGCCAAACTCGCGATGTCGCCTTTCAAGCCGAGGATGCGCTCGACGAATTCTTCTACCAGGTGCTTCTTATGCTAAGTTCTCACATTCATTACAATAAGTGAAGTTTTCTTTCTTTCAAGAATAACTAGCCCAAAATTAGATTTTATTAAGCATTGCATATATATATATATATATATATATATATATATATATATATACACGTTAAAAAGAAAAGAACATATACGTCATAGTTTCACCTGAACCGAGAAAATATGATACCTCTATTCCAGTGTGTACGTTATATAGCAAAACAAAACTCAGATAATTTGGTGGACAACTATGGTACTTGTATTCTAGTGTATACGTTATAACCAAATCTGATGCATGATACACCGCCGGCCAACGTCGAGAGCAACCTCGCCGCCCACGCGTCACGAGGTCAACGCAATCGATGTTGCCGAGCTCTCGAGGCCGTCGCCCCGGCCTCCACTGCTCCGCCGCGCCCTGCACGGTCCACCAACATACCACTTTCCCGGCCGCCGCCCCGACATAACACCGCCCGTGTTGCTCGGGAGAGCGACGCATGGGTGTTTTTTGGGTGTGTGTGTAGCTGACTGTTGAGTACATTGTTGTGGTGGTGTTGGCGCTGTGGCACTCGGTGAACAACAAGGTGAAGACTTGTATGAGATCTCACATTAGGTGAGATAAATGAGATCAACTCCAAACATTCATATTTAGACATTTAAAAAATTGAAATTACCTGAAAACATCTATGTGGGGTATGCCTACAACTCCGAAAAAAAGCAGCTCAAAACTCGATGTAGATTTGGAGATTCAAAAAAGACAAAATCGAATGTGAATAGTGGCAGCTTTGGGTGAATAGTACTTTGCCACTATTCACATCCAAATTTGTCTTTTTTGTTTCTACTAATGTAGGCCGAATTAGGAGTGGAAACTTTTTGAGGTTGAACATCAACCATTGATGTGTGTACAATTTTTTTAGAATGTTTGAACATGTAGATTTTTTTCAGAAAAATCAATGTCATTGATCTCACCTAATGTGAGATCTCATACAAAGTCTCCGCTGAACAACTATGGTACTTGTATTCTAGTGTATACGTAGTTTAAAATATAATTCTCTTGTGTTAATACCACCCTATTTTAGTTTGTTTTATTAAATACAATATGAAGCAATGTTAACACTAATTTTAATTTCCAACTAGAATATATAGGACAACCATTTGGGACACCTAGGTGCCGAGGATCCTTGCATTTCCACCATTTGATTGCAGTTAGATGCGTGCTATTTTTTTTGAGAGTTTTTTTTAGAGAGGTATTGAAGGTAACTGGTCAATCCAGTAGTAATTGTCAATTCTGAAACAATTATGACAAGTATCATTTAATACATGTCATTAAACACGTCGTGCATGGTATCATCTCTTAGAAGGAAAAGATACTACGCATTAGGTATATGGGTATTTATTTCATACATGTACGGATTATGTATGTACGAATTCAGTTATTTTGTATGTACCGATAGGATTTGCATACGTATATATCCAGAATATTTAGAATGTACACATTAGATTTTTGTCTATGTATATACCCAGAATATTTAGTACATACCAATTAGATTAGGTATGTACGGATTCGTTTATTTGATACACTCATTACATTTTTTTTAGTATGTATATCCCCAGAATATTTAGTATGTAACGCGTTATATTTTTTTGGGTATGTATACACTAAGAATATTAGTACATATCCATTAGATTAGGTATGTATGGATTCACTTATTTACTACATATCCATTAGTTTTTTTCTGTACGTATATACCTAGAGTATGCAATATATTTTGTTGTATGTGCATACACATCGTATTTACATACCTCAACATGAATTCATGAGTATATACCCCGCTACAATAAATACATAGGATCGTATGTGGGTATATGTAACATACATTTCTAAAACTAAAAATAATCATGGGTGGATATATGTATACACAAATTTTAAGTTGAGGTACGTATATTTATGTATATGTACACATAAAATTCATATTCTAGTATGTACATGTATAGACATGTACATATGAATTTCACGTTATTAGGTACATGCATACCGTGCATGTACAAAATTTTCTTAGTAGGTATAAACATACTCGTGCACGTACATAAGTTTGTTACTACCAAAAATAAATCATTGGATATATACATACCTGTGTTTGTAAATAATTTCATTAGTAGGTATTATATACTGCAGGTATGTCTGTATGATTTGGAGTTAGTGCACAATTTGTTGATTTAAATAATCAAACATTTTGTCGTGGATACGTCATGGAGGTATCAATTTTTGTGTATACATATATTCAAATGTGGGTAAAAGGTCCACCGGCTGCCGAGTCACATTGTACTTACATGCATGTATACCTCAATCTAAAGATGATTCATGTAAACGTATTTAATTAAAATATATATACAAGGTATTAACATCGGTTATGAAAATTAAAATATTAAAGTGATCTCATGTATGGAAAGTGTTGCATGCATAATAGTAGGAAAAAAAGTAAAACATAAGCATGGAAGGTTTTGCACGAAGAATAGTCAAGAAACAAATCATGCTGTTGTAGAGTTTCCAAATCAATCAAGGTGCCCAGGCGCTTTCCAAATCAATCAAGGTGCACAGGCACCCAGGCGGTACATCACCGAAATTGATCCTAAAATTGCAAAATATTACCCACCAATGCAAAAAACATTTCACACAGGACAATCCTGGCCTGGGCACAGCCATGTGGTAGGGACCTTTTATACTGCAATCTGCGCGCTGGGAGAAGACACATCGCATGTTTGGGTCGGCCTATGTCCGAGCGGCCTATTTTTTAAATTTCGATTTTTTTCATTTTTTTTCTTCCTTTTTCTCTACTTTAAATAATTTATGATTTTAAAATGTTTTGAATATTAAATAAATGTGAATTATTAAATAAAATGTTAATACTTCATAAATGTTTGTGGACTTAGAAAATGTTCATGCTTGTTAAGAAATGTTCACAATTTCGAAAACAAATGTTTAGGAAATAAAAAAATATTTAGGATTTTTTTAAAATTTTCTGTATTAAAAAATATTTATAAAATTGAACAAAACTTCACGAATTCAAAAACAAATCATGAATTCAAAAATATCCCAAAAAATTCCAAAATTGTCCGTGACTTATAAAATATTTTATTGATTCCTAAATTGTTCGCTGATTCAAAAAACGATCATGCATTTTCAAAAATGTTCGCTAAATCAAAAAAAAGTTCGTAAGTTTCAAAAGTTGTTCCACCAAACAATTTCCAACAAAATGAGAGGGATAGTCTATGTTAGTGATGCAGCAAAATGTGGTCATGGCTAGTGAAGATTATGATTTTTATTTCTCCAATTGCAACGCACTAGCCTTTTTGCTACTATTCACAAAGGGGCTATTGCTTCTGGCAGTAATTTATGGAAATTGCCCTTAAAGTTAAAAAGAATTACCCACCTAACTCCGCTGGGGCCGGTCGTGCAGTAGGCACCACATATACTGCGCTCTGCGCGCTGGGAGAAGACGCAGCGTACCCGTTTGGGCCAGCCCATGCCGGGGCTGCCTGTTTTTGAAATTTTATCATTTATTTTTCAAGCTTAATCTTTTTTTATTCTTAAAAACACCTTAATAGTTGGCTAACGCACCATTGTGTACAACAATAAGATACATGGTTGATGAGTGGAAAGAAAAAACACATGCGTGGAGTCCAAGTTCAATGCAAACTGGATTTTATTTTAACGTGCGTACATGGCAGATACTCTACGATAGAAATTTTTAATCTCACGAGAAACATTGGTCATAGATTAATAAATTATAGATCCAACAATCAATTCTAACTTTAATGATGTGGCTAATGTGGCGGACCAAAATAATTTAGTTTTTTTCTTCTCATGCGGCCATATAAAGGAAGAATAAATGCATGCTTAAACAAAGGCATCAGACCATGTCACGTTAGATTTGTTTATCTAGAAAAGTTCTGCCCTAGTGCACGCATCTTGTTACCTTCTTTTTAGAAACAAAATGGTTTTTCGGGTAATGGCAATGGTGGGTAAATGGTTAGTCTATTAAATAGATGGTTGGATATTTCTAATTGTTGTAGGATTTGACATAAAAAAAGTTTCAAAAATTAAAAAACTGAGAATTCGAAATAAATTTTTTAATAAATCATAAAATATTTATGAATTCAAAAACTGTTTGCTATCTTATATTAAAAAATTGCTTATAAAAACTGTTCGAAATTTTGAAAGCAAAGGTTCATGAAATAATTCAACATTTTTAAAAATGTTTGTGTATTAAAAACTTTTAGTGAAATTGAACAACATTTGACCAATTCAAAAATATTCATTAATGGAAAAGTATTCTCAAAATTTAAAAAATGTTCGTGGCTTCCCCAAAAAGTTTATTAGTTGATAATATGTTCAGTGATTTAAAAAATGATTGTGCATTTCAAAAAATATCTGTTAAATCAAAATAAAAATTGTGAATTACAAATATTGTTCCACCAATTTTAGAAAAAAAATGTTCGTCGGTTCTAGAAATGTTTGCCGATTCACGAAAACTGTTTTAGAAAATGTTCACTGTTTTAAAAAACTGTTTACAAATAGTATAAATGTTCATTAATTCAGAAAATGTTCTTGATTTTAGAAAATGATCGAAAAATTGTAAAAGGGTTCACGAATTCTAAAAATGTTCATGATTTCAAATATATTCATGAGTTTAAAAAATGTTCATCACTTCAAATATTATTCTGCATTTCACAAAACTGAGGGCGATATTGTATCTCGGTGATGCAGCAGAATGTGGTCATGGCCATTGGAGATTATAATTTTTTTTCATTGCAAAGCATGGGCGCTTTCTTAGGAATAATCAAGGGGTTATTGCTTCTCGCAGTACGTCATCAAACTTGCCCCCAAAGTTGCAGAATAATACCCAACAATGTCACCTATAAGTCATAAAAACATTTCACACAGGGGAATCCCGCCTAGGCCATCCCATGCAGTAAAACCCTTCCATATTGTGCTGTACCTGGGAGAAGTCACGGCGCGCCTGTTTGGGTCGGACCATGTCCGGGCGGCCTGTTTTTGAAATTTATTTTCCCTTTTTCGTCTTTGTTTTTTCTATATTCAATAAATTAGGACTCCAAATAAGTTGCAAAAATTAAAAAACGAAATGATATGTTTAATAACTAATAAATGCCTGTGGATTCTGAAAATGTTAGCGATTTTTAAAATAAGTTCGCATATGAAGAAAATGTTCGCAGTTTTGAAGACAAATGTTCGAGAAACGAAAAATGTGCAAGATTTCTTAAAAAAGTTCGTGTATTAAATTTTTAATGAAATCGAACAAAATTTCACTAATTAAAAAATGTTCATGGATTAAAAATATCCTAAAAATTAAAAACAAATGCTGGTGACTTACAAAATAGTTTATTGGTTCATCAAATTGTTCGTTAAATCGGAAAAAAATGACCGTGAATTTCAAAAATTGTTCCACCAATTTTCAAAAATTGTTCGCTGATTCAAGAAAAATGGTCTCCATTTTTTTGTAATGTTTGCAAATAGTATAAAATGATCATGAATTCAATTTTTTCATTATTTTTAAAAATGTTTGGAAATCTATTGTAATGTTCATGAATTTGAAAAATGTTCACTATTTCAGATATATTCACGAGTTTAATAAATATTTATGATTTTGAAAAATTGGTCGCGATTTCACTGAAATGTGAGTGATAGTGTATCTCGGTGAAGCAGCAAAATGTGGTCATGGCCAGTGGAGATTATGAATTTTTTTGTCCCGATGTAACGCACGGGCCGTTTTGCTAGTAATCATTTAGATGTAAAGGTTAACATGGAGGCTTCAATGATGCTTCCAACTAGTAAATACTAGTATAAGATATATTCAGAGAATAAGTTATCATCTAAAGCACTTTTCTTCTCAAAAAGCTAAAACACTTTTGAAAGTAACAAGCTGACCGTTAAAAAGGTATATTCAGAGAATGACAAATTTTTTTTTTTGCAACATACCTAGAAGGACGAAAATTCTTGCCCATGTATTTGCTTTACTGAGGATAGGCGAGGCCACTTCAACTTGAAGCGGGTGTTTCTAACTCGTGTATGTATTTTTTTGGTGTGTATGGAAAACAGGTTGACCTGAAAAGATTGGGTTATCGAGGCTGGAAAATTTGGCGTGAATGCCGGACTGGCTTCTGGACCCAAATCATCGTTCGGCGTGCTTTGTCTTGTCAGATTCAAAGAATCAAGAATAGACTCAACCAAATCTCGGAGAACCAAAAAGAATACAAGCTCGAACATACGTCATTAGTGAAAATGTCATCGTCCACCACATCCATTGCAGCATGGTACACAACCCCTACGTTAACTTTACAAATTCTTATTTACTCTGATTATCAGTTGAATCTATTTTTCTCTTAGAAAATTACTTTGGTCGCTAGAACAACAAATTTTATTTTATTTTCTTTGAAATAGAGGATAAACCCCGGTGTCCGCATCGATTGATGCACACAGCCATATATTACTTCCACCATTCCAAAATATAAGGTGTATTAAACACTATCCTTAGATTTATCATATATTATATTTTAAAAAAATTATTTATTTTGTAAAGTTTGATGTTATATATTTTTATAAACTTGGTCAAATGTAGAAACATTTGACTTTTGAAATATTAACACAACTTACAGTTTGGAACGGTGGGACTATTAATTATTGAAACAGTGCCAAGTGAATCCGCACACTAATGGATAACTACTTCAACTCAATCTAGTAGTAGTGATCTAAACGCTTTTCTATTTCTTTACGAAGTGAGTACTTCTTAAGTTACCAGCATTGTCATAATCACAACATAGAGAACACTCAAATTCAATATGAGGCATCCCTCTATGTTTCAGTTCTAGGTAGGAATACTATCGGCTTGACGGGCAAGGATCGGTTACTTAGCGCTTCACTCGGATATCGGACCAATTGACATTCCACTGCTACAGTCGGGTCGGTAGCCATCTAATCCACTTCGTGTTGCCGTCCGGTGAGGTCAACGCATCATCACTTTCTTCTCTCCCCTATTCAACAAACGAACATCACACGGCACAGCACCGCCGTACATCACTTTCGTACAGCGGTATCGTTTCTCTCTTGGGAGCATCATTTTGTCGAGCAGCGCTGGAAGACAGAGGCTAGAGATGGAGCGGCTTCGTCTAGCACGAATTCGGTGGAGTTGCTAGGTCATGCCTAGCCGACGGGTGCTACACACAATAGGTCCTCTAGAATCTTCGCACCTGGATGGACGAGCGCGGGGCGGTGGCGCCGTTGGGCGCCATGATGACATCGACGGATGGACGGACTGGCAAGGATGATGCGGATCTCTCTACTAAAGATGGGACAGTGGTCCTATGATCAGTGGCGGAGCTTGGTGGGGGCCAACCTAGGCCATGGCCCCCAGCTCATAAGAAAATTTCTATATATAGCCTAGTATTAGGCCTACTTGTCCAGTAAAAATCACCCCAAAACAACTATGTTTGCCCCCCCCCCCCCCATGATGATTTCGGCTCAAGCTCCGCCACTGCCTATGATGATGGCGGCGTCTAAAACATGTGCATGTGGTGTACGCTTTAGGTCTCCTGCACCGACTGTTGGTTCTGATACATTATGTGGATGCATCGATGATGATGCCGGTTTTAGATGTAGGGAGTGAGAGCACTCCACATTATCGAGTTTTGCAGGTGTGAGTGGTGACTTCGGGTGGCTTGATGTATGTTCTTGTTAGACCTTTGTTGAATAATAAAAAAACCATGCATCATGTTACAGCAAGGACCGTCATATTTCTGCTGAACTTCTTGATTAATATGTTTTCTTGCTTGATCCCCAGGACAACAAGCTACGAAAGCATGATTAGTTTCATTTGAATGATATAAAAGTAAAAATTATGCAGGAGTTAGTATAAAATTTTGGCTGCACCCTTAAATATTTTGGCAAAACCGTTAAATGCAAGTAAAAATTATGCAGGAGTTAGTATAAAATTTTGGCTGCACCCTTAAATATTTTGGCAAAACCGTTAAATGCAAGTAAAAATTATGCAGGAGTTAGTATAAAATTTTGGCTGCACCCTTAAATATTTTGGCAAAACCGTTAAATGCAAGTAAAAATTATGCAGGAGTTAGTATAAAATTTTGGCTGCACCCTTAAATATTTTGGCAAAACCGTTAAATGCAAGTAAAAATTATGCAGGAGTTAGTATAAAATTTTTAAGCACACATGTATTTGACATCACATGCTTGAATTCCTAGCACTGCCACTGCAATAGACATATATTTTGTAGAAGGCAAGCGCCAACAGAGAGTAACAGCTTTAGTTTCACTAGTCTCTGATTTAGATAACTCAACAGCCATCTCCTTCAGAATATGATTTTTGGTTTGTCCTGTACCTGAGGGTCTCCCTCGCATCCAAGAGCATCCTGATTTTCACCACAAATGGAAGTACTCCCTCCGTTTCTTTTTTAATCTGCATATAAGGTTTGGTCAAAGTCAAGCTTTGTAGAGTTTGACTAACTTTATATTAAAAAATATAAACATTCACAATATGAAATCAATATTATCAGATGCACCATGAAACGAATTTTCATACTATATAGTTTTAGTATTGTAGATGTTTATATTTTTTCATATAATTTTTGTTAAATTTTGTGTAGTTTGACTTTGACCACATCTTATATGCGGAGTAAAAAGAAACGGATGGAGTACATGTCACCGCAAATGGAATTACCTTTTAGGCAGCAAATCTGAACGCTTTAGCTAGACAAATATTCTAGAACATGACTGTCGCAACATGCCATACTACATCTAAGATAATTTTGTAGCATGCATTCTAAAGTGAATCTGTCCTTGGGCAATAATTAATAACATTACTCAAATGTACAGGTCACATGCTTACGAGAATGCCGTGGGTTTTAAAAACAATGTCAAGACTCTTGAGCAGATGCTGTATCGTGAAGACCGCCAGCTAATGTTCATCTCCATATTCGGGGACAGTGGTATTGGGAAGTTCACACTAGCAAATGATATCTATCAAAAGATGATTATGAAAGAACATTATCTTGGGTGTTTAAATGTTATAATCTTCGTCAGAACGCCGGATTGCAACACGGAAAGCCTCCTACAAGAAATCTATGTGGGGGTAGTACAATATTTGAAGAGGGGAGAAGATACAAATTTTAGTCGGCCCAAGGCAAGCAGTGATGTCTCTAATGACATCCGTCGCCTCCTGGATAAAAAGAGGTACCTAGTGATTCTTAGTGGCGTATCATCCAAAACAATGTTCAACTGCGTTAGGGCGTGCCTGCCGGATGATAATAATGGCAGCAGTGTAATGCTCATATTGGACACTGAGAGCGAAGAAGTCCTATGGCATGCTGATAGCATGAACAAACGGCACGTCAATGGAGTCCACCTGTTGAGCCGTCTGGATAAAGAAACAAGTGGAGAATTGTTCCGTTCTAGGGCCTTCAAAAGAGAACAGCCTGATGGAAAGGAAGGCAAGAACAAGTCTGATGTAAAGGAAGACAAGAACAAGTTTGATGGAAAGGAAGAACCGTCTGATGGAAAACAAGAACCATCTGATGGAAAGGAAGAGAAGAACAGGTCTGATGGAAAGGAAGAACCGTCTGATGTAAAGGAAGAGAAGAACAAGTCTGATGGAAAGGAAGACAAGAACAAGTTTGAAGGAAAGGAAGAACCGTATGATGTAAAGGAAGAGAAGAACAGGTCTGATGGAAAGGAAGACAAGAACAAGTACGACAAAATTGTGTACGAGATAACGGGGGGGCATCCTTTGGCTATAGTGGTTCTGGCTGGACTCCTCCGATTCAAGGAGAAGCCGGTCCAGTGGGAAGCAGTGCTGCAACAGCTCAGGCCTGGAGTAGGAATGGAAGATGCACAAGATGGTGAAGCTAACATGATAAGTGGAGCTGTATTGTCCAAGGCGAAGTGTGTTGAGTGCCAGATGAGCCTTGCAATGCAAACTAACCTATCCAGAGTAACGGCAATTGAGAGGGTCTTTTGGGAAAGCTTTGAAGACCTTCCCAACGACCTCAAGTCATGCTTGCTCTACTTTGCTGCTTTCCCCATGAATGCCGTTCATAGTCCTGATCTGATAGTGTCAATGTGGATAGCCGAGGGATTCATCAAACCAGATAAGGGCAAGACTATGGAGGAGCTGGGTCATAACTACCTCAAGGAACTGGTCTTGAGATGCCTTGTTCAAGTTGCATCGATGGACAACATCGGCACCATTCTGTTTGTCAACATTCACAAAATCTTCCACCGGTTCCTGCAGTCAGAGGTTCACGAAGCTGGCTTTGTTGCAGTTCATGGTATGCATGATGTCTTTGTGGCACCATCGGTGCGCCGCCTCTCTTTCCAAAGTTTCGGTGGCAGATACATCCAGTTCACTAGAAAGTTCCCTAAGTTGCGTTCCTTCATATGCTGGGTCGAGGAGCAATACCAGAGAAATGACCATGAAGACGTGAATCGTTGCCATAATCTCAAGTTTCTGCATGGGTCAAAGTTCCTTCGTGTAATCTCCATCTGGGGATTAAGCATCGAGAAATTGCCGGATGAGATTGGTGACATGATTCACTTGCGGTGCTTGTGTGTGTACAGCAAGAAGCTAAAGGAGCTCCCGTCCAGCATTAAGAGATTGCTCAATTTGCAGACGCTGGACATAAGGGGCAGCAGTGTAAAGAAGATTGACCCACACTTCTGGAAGATAAAGGGGCTCCGACATGTGCTTGCGGAGGGGCTCATGCTTCCACCGTCCATCGAGGAAGACCTTGACGAGCTACAAACGCTTGATGGTGTAGAGCCCACTCAAGGAAAGAAATGGGATAATGAAGGAAACTGTCCGCTGCACAAGATGAAGAAACTCCGAACACTAGGTCTGAACAGATTCAAACAGAATGATCATGGGGTTGCACTGAAAAATGCTCTCATGAAGATGGTTCTTCTTGTCCGCTTGACTCTGGGAGGTGATGTGATCCCCTCATGCGTCTTCACCGCACAGAGCCTTCAACACCTTGAGGTTGTAATGCTGTATGGCCCTGTCGATTGGCCCATCCCATTGGAGGTTCGCACTGCACGACCAAACCTTGTTCAGCTGGGACTGGAACATAATCCACCCCCACGCATCCAGGGGGACCTGAGAAAGGTAGGCTTTCAACGCTCACACAACAAACCATTTTATTGGCTTCCGTACGAAGGAGAAAGAGTTGCAGCAGAAAGGGAGCTACCTAGTCACATTGTTGTGTGCGATGAACAACCTAGTAACTGTACAATAATGTAATGAATCCTTTGATTCGAATCTCTCTTTGTTCATGTTCATGTTCTGTTTGTTTCTGTTGTAATGGTGAACCGTTATGTCAAATAAATGAAAAAAAAGAGAATGCATTTGCATCCAGACCGTGGTGTAAGTTTGTATACAATGTATTTGCATTCAGAAAGATCGACGAAGCAAGTTTATGGACAGTTGCGGCATTACTTTGGAGAATTGCAAAATGTTGGTAAACAGAGGTGGTATAATTATAGCAGCTACTCCCTCCGTTCCTAAATATAAGTCTTTTTAGAGATTCCACTATAAACTATATACGGATGTATATAGACATATTTTAGAGTGTAGGTTCATCCACTTTGCTTCATATGTAGTCCGTAGTGGAATCTCTAAAAAAAATTATATTTAGGAACGGAGGGAGTAGAAGGTAGATGTATGCCGTTGAAGCTGTTATGAAAGCAACTTATATTATTAGGAGGCCGGCGCCAACATATATACACATACATGAGAATGTCAAAAGGCTACATGAGGATGCCAAGAGACTAGAATGCAAAATGCTAAAAGACATCACTAATATAACTCTAACACCCTCTCTCAAACTCATGGTGGATCCACAACACTGAGTTTGGAAAGGTGAAATCCATGTTGCGCTCTAGTCTGGGCCTTCGTGAAGAAGTCTGCTAGCTGTAACTCAGAAGGCACATACTGAAGAGCAACAACATGATCCTGCACAGCAGCGCGCACGTAAGAAGCATCAACACCAATATGCTTGGTAAGCTCATGCTTCACGGGATCCCGCGCAATACTGATAGCTCCTGTACTGTCTAACAACAGGGTAGTAGGTGTAGTAACAGAAACACCAAAATCCTCCAGTAACCATCGTAACCAGGTCACCTCTGCCGTCAGAAGAGACATAGCTCTCAACTCAGCCTCTGCACTCGAACGGGAAACTGCAGTCTGTCTCTTCGTCTTCCAGGCAATGAGAGAACCACCAAGAAAAACACAGTAAGCAGAAAGTGAACGGCGATCCGTAGGATCACTAGCCCACGTAGCTTCCGAATAAGCCTGGAGCTGTAACGAGCTGGAGCGAGGAAAGAAGAGACGGTGAGAGATCGTGCCACGAAGATATCGTAGAACACGAAGAAGGTGACTATTGTGTATCGAAGTGGGAGAAGAAACAAACTGACTCAAGATATGGACAAGATAGGAGATATCCGGACGAGTGACAGCGAGATAGACAAGACTCCCAACAAAATGACGATAACGTGTTGGATCAGACAAGGGCTCACCATCAGAAGCACGAAGGTGAACATTGAGCTCCATAGGAGTCTCAACAGTGCGCTCATCACTAAGAGCCACACGAGTAAGAAGATCCTAGATATATTTTTCTTGGGAAATAAAAAATCCATCAGAGGTGGAGGAAACTTCAATCCCAAGAAAGTAGCGAAGAGGACCAAGATCGGACATAAGAAACTGCTCACTAAGACGGGCCTTGACAAAGGCAAAGTACTCAGGGTCGTCGCCAGTGATGATCATCTTCCAAATCAATTGTTTGCTTGCGTTTTTTGCTCAAATCCAAATCATCAATATCCTCACGCTTCTTCCATTTCTCATCATCCTTCAATACTTCATAGCAATGAGGCAAGGTAAATGACCTTCCTTTCTTGATCTTCCCCTTCTTGGTCCTCTTCTCCTCTCTTTTGAACAAGTTTTGTTCAATGTTCAACTACATGAAAACAAAACAAGTTAGCACAAGAAACACCAACAAAAAGTATGATGTGAACATGAGGAATGATGAAACCACACTTACCCTATCATCATCATTGGTGCCACTTGGGTTCAACTTGTCAACCTCCTTTTGTGCGGCCGACCATTGTTGACAATCCCTATTGATGGTCGACCACCGGGAGCGAAGTGATCGTGCGGAGCGGTCAATTCCACTCATGTCGCGAAGATCAAAGTGTTCTTTCATCCGGAGCCAATAAGCATCTCTACTTTGATCACCCTCAACGGATGGATCCCTCGACACTTGCAACCAAGTATTGCATAGTAAGATGTCTTCGGCGTTGGTGTAATTGCTCGCTCTTCCTTTCGGTGCGTCGACAATGCCCTCACCATCCTCGTCCACCTCGAACTCATGGTCTTCAAAATGCATGTCATTGGTTTGAGACCAATGCAAATTGTTCGAGCCAACACCTATAGTTGACATGTATGCATCATCGTTAACACTACAAAGTATATAGAACAATGCAATAATCTATCTATATGTATGCATTCAAAAGATAAAGAAGGAAAAAAAAGTTCGGGATTTTTTTTACCTTTGGGGCATATCGTCGAACACATGGTGCGCGTCGGCCGCCGGCTCAACAAGTGAGCTCGCCGGCGCTTCGGTAGCCGCCGCGCTCGTCACACGCCCTGCAAGCTTCTTCCTCGGCGCCTTCGAGGTGCCGGAGCCGTCCGCCGCCTTGTTCTTCTTCGCGGATGTCTTGCCCTTCTTCGGCCACGCCGCATTTGGGAGCTTCGAGGTGCTGGAGCCGTCCGCTGCCTTGTTCTTCTTCACGGCGGGCGCCGGCGCGACGCCACCAGCCGCCGAGGTCATCCGCGGCGGTATGAAGAGGCCGCACGCGAGGTCGATGCTCGGAGGAGCTCCGGCGGAGGCGTGGCCAACACTCCCAACGCTAGGGTTTGCGGCGGCGGCACTGGAGGGTTCGCGGCTGTAGGATGGGGTGAGGGGGGTGCCGGCGCGTGCGTCCATCGGGTCAGCTCGCCGGCGCCGGCGCGTGCGGGGCGAAGGTGGCGCAGGGGAGAGAGTGCGGCGCGAGCGCTCGTGTGTGCCGCGCGCGGAAGCGGTCGCCCCAAATACGCAGATCGCGCGTCCAACTCTGTATGCCGTGTGCGCGGTTATTGCGCGTCCATTGGAGACACACTAGCGATTGCACGCGCTAAAATGGGTAAATTTGCGGCGCGGCGCTTGTTTAGCGCGCCTGTTGGAGATGCTCTAAGGTTATTTTCCCTTCTCTTACCCGTGTCATTCTAAAACACAAGTTGTGGCACGCCATGATGTAAAAAAAAAAAAGCCTACGACCTGAATTGGCACATGTTTTCCTTAACCATTTCTCCCTCACATGACTTGTACATCAAATCAACCCGTCGGATGTCGAGCTCCTCCCAGACTCCCACATTTTCTTTTACTCGCTGAAACCTGAACCCATGCACACGCGTGCAACAGCCAGCCCTGCAATATCCATAACACAAACATCCTTGCATCCCTGACCTTCCGGCCTTGTTTGATTGCGTGTGGACCCGAGGGGATTGGAGGGATTTGAAAGGGATTTAAACCTTTTATAAGTCAAAATACATCTCAATCCTTGCCAATCCCCTTCAATCCTCTTGGGAGGAGGATTAACCGAACAAGCCCTCCATGATTCCACCTCCAGTCTCATCCCACCATACTTCCTCAAGGTGTACTGGAGGAAAAGCACGTATTCTTCTCAATAGCCAGGTCCCAAAAAGGAGTATAGGTGACCAAGTGTTTTGTGATAGTAGCGCTAGACCTCAGGCTACCTACACGAGCATCTCTAGCTTATTCCATGGCGGGCGAGGGAAAGAGAAGAGCTGCGCTTTCAGTACCTACACGAGAAAGTCATGATGACTGAGATTGGAGGATCAGTAATATAAGGCGGAGGGTGCCATGGAGGTGATGAAGTCAATCAGGTGTTTGATAACTTTCAGAAGCATTAGTGACAGGTGGGGGCAGCAACTAGAGAATTTCATTTTTGGTGGCGCTCCTTGGGTGCCGAGTCATGACTTTCAGGGTAAAAACTTAAGGTTTGACCTTTATTGATTGTGCATGGCAATTACCTTGCCGAAGATATTGTTTTGAGAGCTCGGAATTTCTCCAGGGTGAAAACCTAAGATTTTGGATCAGACAACGACGGCGCTAGTGCACTAATTCCTTCTTCAAGGCGTTGCTTTTTTGAAGACATCTTATGTTTTCCGGGTGTTGTCTTTTGATGGAGGTTTGTGCAGCTAATGACACAAGTTGATCACTGTGGCGTGACCTTTGTTTTTTTCCTTTTTTTTGTTTTTTTTTCAGGCTATGTGCATCCTGGTTGTCTTTGAGACATCTTGTTGGTGTAGAGCCTGGGTGTAATTGGCATCTTCACGATATTAATATATTCCTTTGCCAAAATGGAACGACGCCCAGTGCCAGCAGCTGGAAAGGTAACCTAGCTCGGCCGATGTGGCGAGGCGAAGCCCCCAGTCTAGCTGAAGAGGCGAGGTAGGTCGGCAGGGTGACGCTGAGGTACCCCGAGTAGATCGATGAAGTGATGATGAATCCTCTGGTGCAGCCGAAGTGACACACTAAGGTGACAATACAACTTGGTTGACGGAGGCGAGGCGACGACGTCGATACGCTGAGGTGATCGCGTGACGCAGCCGAAATCAATTACCTGCACACAGAAAATAATGCAAACCAAAAGTAATACTAATGAAGAAAAAAAATCTTCTACTTATTAATTTCAATGAAGTAAATAATTAAAGGAAAATATAGCTTGAGCGCCAAGGTCGGCCTGGCGGAGCAGAGATGTCAACGCATGTCGCAATTCACATAACAACAATGTCTTCGGCTTGACGCGGTGATGGCGTGATCTGTAGTATGGGCACGCGATGCCGCTAGCCAATCGGTGCACAAAAAACAGTACAACCCAGCGTAATAATTCCTTTAGAGAAATCAATCTAAATTGGCTAAAATAAATAGGATAGATATCACCTGGCAATTTATTCTGCCGTGCAAAAGTAAAAAAGAACAATTATCTGGACGTCCACTGGACGTCCACGGATTTGCGTCTACTACGTGGACACTGGCCGAACTAGTAATAGTACAGGCATAGTCAAGGTGGTCGTCTACATGCATAAAGTAGCACAAGCCAGATACTAGCAATAAAATAAATAAAAAATATTGACAGAATTTATTTATGCGAAATAAATTATTGAAAGAGATTTCGCCTGGCGCTAGGCCGATGCCGAGGTGTCAAAATCCAAATTCGCAGGGTCGCCTGAGTTACAGACACGGTGTGCGCGGGACAACTATGGCTCGGATCGCCCTAAAACGACGGCCTCAATGTAGACCAGACTGCAAAACCTGCCATACCAGAAAATGCTGACGAGCAGAAAATACTCTTTGAAGTATTATAAATAGGCACAAAACGAATAACTAAAACAACTGCACTTGAGGATTTATCCAACAACGTCCAAACTGATGGTGGACGAGGTGATTATACTCGTGGGACGTCCTGGCCGGAGTGCCTCAAGACTGCGTTGGGCCGAACAATGTACGGAACATCCTGGCCGGAGTGCCTCAAGACTGCGTCGGGCCGAACAATATATGGAACAACCAATCTGAACGTGAAGGTTGGTCTGATGAAGGTTCTGACGTGTAGGTCGGCTCACCCGATTGACACAGACGGAAAACCTTTGTATAAGCGTCAACAAAATATCTCTGCAAAACTAATACAGTACAAACCAACAGAAAAACATTCGGCGTGTAACAATGTGCTAAATAATACTAGCTAAGAAAAATAGAACCTGTTAAATCCTGATGATTTTAACAGACCAGAGTTGTAGCAGATCAAAGCAAATAAAAGAAAAGTGACCCATTAAACGAGTACCAGACCGCTTTGATCTTTTCAAGAAGTAGTACTAATTAAACTAGTAGTATTCACCAATTTATGAAGTGGTGTTGGCAGCATTAGGTCTTGAAGACCGTGCTTGGAAAAGAAGTATTTAGACCATGCTTGGATCCAAGGGACTATTTTTAGTCTGACTAAAATTAGTCTCTTTTAGAGGCTAAAGTTCCAATCACCCCTGACTAAAGAGAGGCTAGAACTAGTCTTAAGACTAAAACTTTTTAGTCAGGGGAACCCTACTAAAATGTGAATTAGTCTTCTCTCTCCTCATTTAACTCCTCTCCTTTAACACATGCGAGTTCGGGATTGGAGGGTTTGGAGGATAATAAATGCTCATTGACTCATTTTAGTCTATTTAGTATTTGTATCCAAGCATGGGTGAGGCTAGCAAGTTTTAGTCCCACTATTTTTAGTCATGGGACTAAAACGTATCCAAGCACCCTCTTAGACTAGTCACAATGAATAGTAACTTAGACTAGTAACATGCATAGTAACATGCATATGTTACTAGTCTATGTTACTAGCTATATAGTGGGAAGTAACATATGTGTGCTGTCATGCAACACTTTATTTATTAGGTTGTAGACTCATTTTGTCTTGGTATGTGTGATGTCACAGAAGCTAGCTATGTTATCACATACCCCTCTTTCTTCGTTAATTACTCGCCACATCATCTATTTTGCCTAAAGATGTGTGAAGTTACCACCTATATTACTCCCACTATGGGTAGTCTTAAATGTGTTAGTCATGGTACTGTTGGTTTGCACTAATCACAAAAAAGATTGCAAAGGACCCGTAGCCGAACTAGGAGCCGAATTAAAAAAGGAAAGGAAGGGAATCTTCCTGATATATGCTCCACCAAGCTGAAGTTTGGTCGGCCCGGTTACCATGCCCTGCGTGGTCTCCTCGGCTGAAACACCGCTGATCAGATCGCCAATTTTTTTTGTTGACATCGTATTCATGAACTGTCATCGGGATCCGACGTACTGCCTGACGATGGACACACGCCGCCGCCGCTATTATTATTGCTTCGATCCTGGTCTATCTGTAAACAATAATACGACGCGACCACAATAATTTTGCAAAAGAGATAATTTACATGAAACAGATCTTTATTGAAAAATATCACTTGTTTATCTCACCGCACCGTGACGATCACCTAGAGGCTCTCAATGAAAGCACCAATGTCGGTTCTATATTCGGCATATCTCGTAGAAGGGGTCCTAAGCTATACGTTTTGGAGTGATGGTAACGTGAACACAAGATTTTACCCAGGTTCGGGCTCTCTCGAAAAGATAATACCCTACGTCCTCATTTTGATTGTATTGATATAGGTGTAGTACAGGGTACATGTATGCACAAGATAGTTCTAATGAATATGAGATCCTCTATTGACTAGTCTGACCTCGGTTTATATAACACACCGGAGGCCTAGGTTCTAGGAGAGTCCTTGGCTTGAGCGCCAAGTCTTGTGGAATCTTTCTTGTATGCGGCATGGGCTGCCCGAAGTGGCCCATTAGTGAACCGTCATGGGGGTCCTCGGCTCGATCCACCTGATCGGGAGACGATGTGGTGAGTACCCCTAGTGCAGGACACCGTCACCTCAGACCCCCGCCTACTCGCTGGTGCGCCACCATCTGGTTCCTCCGTCGCCGAACGGAGCGCGCGCCGCTGCGCCGCAGGGCCCCGCCGTAGCCCCGCGCCACCGCTCGACCGGCCGTCTTGCGCCACCGGGAGCACGAGCGGAGGGGAAGAAGTGGCCCAGCCACCGCCATCGCTGCCGGGCTGGCCCGGTGGCGCTGGCCGGGCGGCGTGAGGGGAGTGCAGAGGAGGGAGGGATTGAGCCCGCTGCTTAGCTCTCTCTTGGCCGCTCACGAGAGCGACAGGGGAGTGGGGATGAGACTCTCGCCTGCGTACAATCGAGCACCAAGCGAATTTAGAAGCTTCATTCCGTAGGGCCGCTTTTGCTTGGAAGAGGAAGAGGAGATCGATGCGGCGGTGATGAATACGGAGGCGCCGCTGACCTATTCCGATCCGTGTGCTGCGTGGTTCGCCTCCACGACCTTGTGGAGCTAGTCGGCACATCCGTGTGGCTTGGGCGCAGCCGATTCTTGCCCTGGCCGCGCGTGCCTACCTCCGGTGTTGAACCTGTATTTCCTAGCCTGGTTCAGTAGCTAGCTTAGTTTCTTTCAGTTAGAAAATAAACGGCCAAGTCATGTGTGCATGTACACGATGAGGCCGATCCTAGTTTCAGTTAGTAGTTAGCTAGCTTGGCGCTGCCGTTAGTGTTGCATGGGATGGCATGCAGCGTAGCTCGCGGCACGTGCGCATCACTCGCACGTCGAGCGTCGTGGGATGGCACGGCCGGTCTGCTCGCGTGTGGAGTTGATTCTTTTCTTTGTAATCTCAGTACAAATAAGAGGAATGAAAACTGAAAAGCTGCAACGCAGTACGCAGCACAAAATCCCCTGAGTCATCGTCCTCCTCTCGCCAGTGTTGTCGTGAGCTAGAGTTTGCAGATCTTCCTGGTTCCAACATCCGGAAGGAAAGAACAAATCCTAGAGTTGTGTGGTTCGCTTTAGCCCAAAGATGTTAATTATGTTGTGCGATGTGCTCTCTTCTTTTCGAACCAGCGGAATAATTTCATGTGCCTTCTCCAATACCAAGCAAATTAAGGAGCTTCATTCTGTTATTCCAAGTCAGGTGCCTTCCCCAAGCAAGAAGGAAGATAATATTGTTGATGGCTTTATTCTTTGCCTCCAAACCCAAGCAAAGAAGCATGTGCGCTCCCCTTTAGCCAAAGCCAATCAGCAAAAGCTATGTATGTCGATCAGCAAAACCATATGTGTGCTAGCATTCGCCGTTCCTCTCCAATTCAACATTGTTCCTCCATCTTGTCCTAACCCATCTTTCTTCCCGGAGGAAACAGCACCAGCACGTATTGGATATGTAGCTGCTAATTAAGGTACTACTCCCGAGTGTTCTTCTGCTACCCCGTATAATTACTTCAACTTAGTTTCAAAAAGCTACAAGTGTATGAGCCAACGATATTACGCGCACACATACATAACTGATTAAGAGATGCTTTTGTAGGTGCACGTGAGTGGAGGAGCTCTTTTGGACAGCTAACCTACGGGCATTGCATGGTGAAGGTATGTTCTTCTCGTTACTATCCAATATAGTAACAAAATTTTGTTGCTTTGATAATAAACAAATCATATCCAGCACCATATCATGAATACGACAATAACCTATTTTGTACGTTAGTACATGCTCTACCGACTGAATCATGCTTCTATTTGTGAGTTCATTAAAGTACCTTTCACCGGTCTCAAATAAACTTACCCCTGGTTCCTCATTGACGAAACCTTCAGCGACCCACTGCCATATCAATTTGTCTTTCCTGATCAAATAGTCTTCTGGGTATATGCTCAGATGCAGCAGACAAGACCTCAGATAATAAGGTAGATCATAATAACTAAATAATAGTATCTTCCTCGTGTTCTCTACATCTGTGTCGCTATCTCCAGATCCAAAACCAATTGAGTCGAATACTTTAGACCAATCCTCCATAGGTTTACCAGTCAACAAACTGGCTACTGTTATTATAGCTAATGGCACACCTCCGCACTTCTGTAAAATTTTGGCTGATACTTCAGCTGGTTGATCAAAAGGGCATTTATCTTTACCACCAAACAATCTTGTATAGAATAATTCTTCAGACAAATGTTGAGAAAGTGGTTTTAGCTTGTAAATATCACCGGTATTTGTGGCAACATCAAGAATACGAGTAGTTGTGATTACTCGACTCCCATGGTTGTTATCAATGAAAGCACATTTGATAATTTTCCATGCTTCTAAATCCCATATGTCATCAATGACAATTAAGTACCTGTCAACATGATAGAACCAGTTAGAAAATATGCAACAACAAAAAATGTATAGCGGACACCTCAATAAGAAATTGAAAAACATATGGAATCGTTCAATTTACATGATGTACATTAAAGAAAAGGAGTGAGTAAGCCACTAAAAAAATGCATGCATGGCTTTGATTGGTCCAATCTCTTTCATCAAAACTGTAGTTCTTATTAATTGCATCCCTCAGATTTAAATATGTTTTATATATTGAAATTTATTTTGAATTATTAGCATGAACTCATACTTATATTCCAGTTCGGAAGTACAAAATTGGAGAATGTTTGGTAGTTTATCAAGACCCAAATGACACTGAAGCTGGAAAACATGGTGAAATCAAGTTGATTTTCTGGAAGTACATCAGAACATGAATATGCTCTCCAAATCCAAAATTAGAAGATGTCAAATGAAATGAAACACATGTTTTTAACTGGTTGCTTCGTTGGATTCAACGCCTTATGACGTTGAGATCCACCATCTAGCTGATAAGAGTCAAATGGAATGGTATTTCTTTATGCATTTTGCCAGTTCCATGTAGATGGTATTCATCCTAACATGTAATACTACATCTAAAGCATTAGGTTCTACATGATGGTCTTTCAACTTATAGCTCTTTAATTGGGAATGATTAGCCGACATCAATTTGCTAACTTTTTGAAATACAAACTTGATTAAGGTGGATGGTGTGCACCTTGCATTCTCAAGTCGTCGTCGGAGTTTGTCAATGAGTTACACCAATACACTCACTCTTGCCAACTTCCAAGAGGATATCCCTGAGAACTTTCTTCACTCCAGGGTTTCGACCCACCGGAACAAAAGCTGTGTATTCAAATTGTGTTTGAATCCTATCATACACTGCCTTAGCAAGTGTAGTCTTGCCAAGTCCTCCAGGTCCAACAATAGAGACTATCTTCATCTTGTGCTGCTGCTGCTTGGGACCATCATCATCTGTGAGCATCTTGGTTAGCTCGTCCCGTGCGTCTTCAATACCAACGAGCTCTTTCTGATCCTTGTACAAAGCCAAGATACGAGGATAAATCTTTTGTTTGCCAGCTGGATTAGTAACAACACCATCAACTTTGTATCTGTCACGCCGGTCAGCCACCTCCTGGGCGCGGTTCTTGATGTCCCTGATGGCATTGCCGATCTGATGGCGTGTCTTGCCTTTGGTGAACAAGTTGGCCATCTTCCCTACCAGCCTTTTGAGGTTGTTTGAGTTGGCGATGGCATCAGATTGAGAACCCTCGACGCACATCAGGAAGTTGTCGACAACATCCTCCATGTCGTACGATAGCTCCCTGATCTCATCAGCCCAGATGATGACCTGGTTATCCAGCTGGTCCCTTGGCACCTCCGCCATCTTGACAAGTGCAGCGTTCATGCTCTTCATCTCCCTCTCGAGGGACTCAACATCTTTCTTGACACCCTTCAGCAGCTTGTACTCACCCACGAGCAGCTCGCCAAGCTTGGGGAGCAGGCTTCCCATGGCACCGGTCACCACCTCCATGGTGGAACCTGGAACGGATCGATCTTCATTTTCAGTGTATGGATCCTTTAGCTAGGAAGCAGTCCTGTAACACACACGAATTGGAAGTTAGAAGACCAAAGGAAATTGCTCTCCATCGCAGGAAATACCTAGGAAAAGTAATGCATCCACTCCAACACCAAGGCAAAAATAGCTGCTTAGGCCTCGTTCGGTTACACCCAGTATACTATTAGTCAAATGAGTGGTCAAAGTTAAATCACACAGAAACAAAAACGCCATGTAAAAAGGGAAATAGTAACCTTTTTTGTTGTCAAACAGAGGAAGTAACTAGTACCTCCTGAAACAATATAGATTGGTTATTGCCACACTTCTAATCTTACACTGGACTGGCCAAAGAGAGGTGATTTAAATCCCTGTTTGATATTTCCACATGTCTGTTCTTACATTGGACCGTAGGCGGTAGGCCTACTTTTGTTTGAGACTTGGGGGCTTACCTGAAGATGTTGTCGATGAGCTGAAATATATATAGTTCGATATATGTTAACCTGAAGCATATATTTTTCTGGTTTTCATAGTTTCAGCATATGCAGCATTGTCGGCACATAGGGGATAATGTCTCTATATCCAAAATTTATATGCATGATTCAGAGTGACATTAACTGCACAAAAAGGTAGCGTTAAACTTGTGAGCTGGCCACTGTTGTTCATTTGTTTGCTTGCATTATACAACTTTGTTTACTGCTCCTATTCTGCTCACTCCTGAAGAGTCTAGTATTTTAGGCTAACAACTGAGCATTTCCATGTCTAAAAATAATAATGTGGCTCTAATTTTTTCCCCTGTGAGCTCAAAACATGGACAGATCTCCATAATGTCCTTGTTTAGGCAGATCTGATGTATACATAAATGTTTTGAGTTTCTGTTATCATACTATTTTGGATCTGCTTTGAGCAAGTAAATTATGTGATTTGAACAGATTTGTACTATTTGAATGATGAGTACATCGCTGGATCTGAGTGTGTACATCACTAAATGAATATGAATGTTGACAAAAAGGTGGCACCCAATCCCTGCAGGCATTAGATTCATCGACTACTTACTAGCTAGGGGATCTAATAAATTTTGTCATTTGAACAGATCTATATATATCTGACTGAATCAGAATGTGCACTGCAGGGACTAGGTTTATGTACATGGGGATTTAATAACTACTGTGTAGTAGCCAACAGCAACAAGCCCTTACCGAGTAGGAGCAGAATCGAAGCAAGCATAATGATAGATCCTCCCAATGCCGCCGTCTTCTGGCTGCTCTCTGTTGTATTCCTCCTGCCGATGCTGCAAGATCCGGTAGCAGGAATCAGCTGCTAGGTTCTTGAGCGACTGCCTCCAAATGCTGCCGTCTTCTGGCTGCTCTCTAGCAGCAAGTTCCGGTGTAATGTAGCCTTTTGAGCCGGCTGCTAGTTGGTAGGCTGTTGAGCGACCGCCTGGAAATGCCAGCCAGATCCCCTGGGACAAGATGAAGAGGAGCAGGTGAGAGATGGAAACGCAAGAAGAGGAGCAGAAAAGAATAACTTGAGGGGAAGAAGGTAGAGCATTTGCAATGGCGGTTGATGAAGGCGATAGATCTACTACTCCGCTTGAGCGCCATGCATGGTTGGATTGGACTTGGATGGTGGTTCCCTTCCCTTCCCTTGTCGAGAGCAGAGTCTGCAGAGCAAGGCAACAATGGAGGAGCGGTGCCTGTGTTGTTACTGCTTGCTGGATGCTGCCTGGTCATGTGCAATGAAGGCGACTGAGCGCTAGCTAGTTGCTACAGTGTGTGAGCAAGAGCAATAGTGGTCACGGTCATTCCTTAGTCTCTGCTGCTACCGACCCCTGCAGTGCACATCAATGAAGACGACTGATGAGTGGCCGAGTCTACCCGAGCTAGCTGCTACAGTGTGTGAACGCGTGTGACCAGCAACGGGACAGACATATATTTGCTATGAAGCACCCTCTGTATGCACTGCACTGCACTGCACATCCAAGGAGAAGGGGGCTGCTAAATACCTACTCCTACAACATGAACCAGCTCCTCAACTAGTAATAACACTACTAGTATTTATTAGGTTTTTTTCTCTTGAAACTATATTACTGTTGGGTTATCTTTTAGTTACATTCACTCCTTTGCTAGGTCATTGGGATTAGTGACAAGTCTTTCCTTTCTTTGGACGCGATCTCTTGCGTATTCTATGTTCACCCATGCTAGGGCTATTAAGGGCATCTACGACCGGATTGGGCGAATTTGGCCCCCCAAACGTCCACGGACGCGCCCGGTCAGTGTATGGGCGCGTCCGTTTTCACTCCCTATTTATTCGTCCACGCAGTCATGTTCCTCAATTTTTTTCTTCTATACGCTCGGCCACATGCATTTGATTGGTGAAGAGAGAGAGAGAGAGAGAGAGAGAGAGAAAGAAAAAAAAATATGCCCTGTGGCGGGCCAAATTCTATGTGGCGGATGTAGGACCACTGATCGGACACGCCCGAGCACTCCTCATACTCATTTCATATATGAGGCCGATATGAGGAGTAGATAGCCTGGACATTTAAGGAGGTTTTAAGGGATTCGATCGGATCAACTTTTTTCCTTCTTTCTCCTGTCCAATCAGTGGTCCTACATCCGCCCGGTTAATTTGGAAAGTCCGGCTGTAGATGCTCTAACCTCCTCATGGTTCCACTTCTACCTCTATGTGAGCCTCTATGTGAGTTTCTCAAACATATTTATTAAATAATTTATATTGTTTATTTTAAAATAGTTGACAATTTATTTTCATTCTTAAAAAAATGTACGGAAGATGGTAGACAGAACCTACTACACCGATGGCGCAGAATTAACTTATCAGGAGAAAGACCATCTTATCTCATTTACTCTCATTACTAGATCAAGTTTGGATTAGTAGTACTTTTGACATGCATCACATGTTGCCTCCACTTAAATCTAATCCACGTTCATTTCACCCACTGTTATATGTAATAACTAATCATGGTCATGAAATCATATGATGAAAGCACTGTATATAAAACCTATACAAATACAACGACAATAAGCTGCATTTTCAAAAATACAGAAAAATTTAGCAGTAGCGCTTTTCAAAAGAAACACTGCTGCTACTTACTATTATCAATAGCGCTTTTCCTACAAGCGCCATCGCTAACTAGGTATAACAGTAGCGCTGGAAAACCAACGCTGCTGCTACCAGTTAGGTGTACCACCTTACTGGTAGCGCTTGTACAAGCGCTACTGATAGCTATAAAACAGGCACTACTACTAGTATTTTCCCTAATAGTGTATGCTCCCGGACTTCGTAGGAGACCCGTAATATCTCAGCCTGTCTAGTCTAGTTTTTTCTGGCGCGGTGCCCAATCAGCTTGGCAACATCTTGTGATTATTATACATCAATCTGCACTCACAATATGCAACTAGTTATCTGCACTCTGACGACCTTTGATGATTGCCGCGACTCTTTTTGCTCAAGTATCTTGACATGAGTTATGTGAACCCAGGGCCGACCCGAGCATTGTGGAGGCCCTAGTGCGAGTGAAGTACAATGAACTATATCAAAGTAACATAAATACTTTACTGAGTATATATTACATATCACGAAAACATAATAAAGACGTAACACATGAAAAATGTAATTTTAATTACAAAATAAAATTTTAATATACCATGTATATGTGATTACATGATACATATAATGATTATAAATATATGTACTAAACCATAAATAACTACTGAATAAATACACCATGGTGCAAGTGTTGTTAGATTTTTTGTAATTTATTTAGGTATGTAGTTGTATTGGGACCTAGGTCACCGCACCTTTTTCCATCGCCAAGGGTCGGCCCTGTGTGAACCTGTGCACCGTGATAGATTGGGTTGACAAAGTGAACATGCTGGCCTCTCTTGAGGTCCCCAGGCTAACCGCTTGTTTGCTAAATAACATAGGTCACTTTGTGTCTGTAAGGGTACTGGTGGATACTCTCTCGATTACTAGTAGCAATCACTGGCGGATACAAGTTTGGTGGTGATTACAGGCACGATACAAGAATTTGGTTTCTAGGGTTCGTCGCGAGACAGGAATGGGAAAGGGGAAAAGAGCCGAGCCGCCTTGCCGTGATCCACTGGATGACTCGTGCAGCTGCTCCTCCTCCCTTAAGTATCGGTGGTTGGGCTTCAGTTAACCCAGGTCGGCCCGACGACTCTGGGGTTGGGCTTCTTGGGCCGGGGTATGCGCGGCGCGGAGGCGACGCGATCGTTGACGCTGACTGGTGGGTCGCTCCTATAAGGGTGACATCCCTCCTTGAGCTGAGGCTTGTCCCCAAGCCTCCATGAGCGGAAGCGCTGCTGGAGACTAGCCTTGTCCTCCCAAGTGTCCCCCAACACCTCGGAGTTTGACCAGCGGACGCGAACTTGCTCGCACATCCTGCCCTTCGATTGCCTCCAACGGGACTGCATAATTTTCATAGGCACAGCTAGTTCATCAGAGCAATGCGGAAGAAGAGATTCGACCGATGTACCCGAGTTCAGAACGCGACGGAGCAGGGAGACATGAAACACCAGGTGAATTGTCGCTTGCGGAGGCAGCTGGAGCTTATAAGCCACTTCATTGATCTTTGCGATGACTGGGAAAGGTCCATAGTACTTGTATGCCAGCTTGTGGTTCACTCGTGGGGCTACAGAAGACTGGATGTAGGGCTGGAGCTTCAGGAACACCTGATCCCCAATCTCGAACGAGCGAAACGATCTCTTTTTATCTGCTTGGGTCTTCATCAATTGTCTCGCTCTATTCAAATGCTGCTGTAAAAGGTCCTGAATGATGTCTCTTTCCTCAATCCACGACTGCAGAGCCGGCACTGAGCAAGAGTTCTCTGCCGTGATCCCCCAGTGCCTTGGTTCGTACCCAAACATGGCTTTAAAGGGTGTCATCCCTATAGCTGAGTGATGGGAGTTGTTATACCAGAATTGAGCTAGGGGGATCCAAAAACTCCACCGCCTCAGGCAAGCTTGAGTAAAACATCTCAAGAATGTTTCCACACACTGGTTAACCCGTTCCGTCTGACCATCTGTCTGCGGGTGGTTGGCTGTGCTGAGATGAAGTTGAGTGCCTGTGGCCTTGAATAGTTCCTGCCAAAAATGGCTTGTGAAAACAGGGTCACGATATGATATTATTGCTCCAGGGAGACCGTAAATCTTGTAGACTTGTTGGATGAAAATCTGAGCTACAGATGCCGCTGTATATGGGTGCGCTAGAGGCAGGAAATAGCTGAACTTGGTTCTTTTGTCCACGATCACCAGGAGGCAGTTGAACCGGCTGGATTGTGGGAGGCCACCCACAAAATCCATGGATATCATATCCTAGGGTTTGTTGGGAATTGGCAAGGGTAGCAAGAGTCCCGGTGAGGCTGCTCGATCGGGTTTCGCTTGCTAGCATACGGCACAACACTGCACATATTGCTTGATTTGCACTTTCATCTTGGGCCACGCAAAGAGACGCCGGATGCGCTTGTAGGTGACTGGGAACCCTGAGTGACCCCACTGGGCTATCATGAAATGCTTGGATTATACGTTGCTGAAGGTGTGTGCTCCCTCCCAGCCAAATTCTATTTCTGAACCGGATGATGCCCTGCTGTAGCGTGAACCTGCCCTTGGAGTCATCGCGTATAGCCAGCTGCTCTAGAAGTTTCTGTGCCTGCGGGTTGTTGTTATAACTGTTGACAACATCCTCCAGCCAACTAGGCTGACATGACGTGACCACATTTAGCACCTCCGATGGATTGGCTCGTGACAAGGCATCCACACCGTTGTTTTCAGTCCTTTTCTCAGACATCGATGCGACATCAAGCCCCAAAGAACTTGGTAAAGCCTTACATTTGCCACGGCGTATTCAGCCGCTGTTCCTCCAAGTGAGTGAGGCTCTTCTGGTCTGTGTATATGACAAATTCTGCGTGTTGCAAATATGGACGCCACTGATCGACAGCCACGATGATTGCCAGATATTTTTTTTCGTACGTTGACAGTCCCTGATACCTGGGGCTCAGTGCTTTGCTCATGAATGCTATAGGGTGGCCTTGTTGTTGTAGAATTGCTCCGATGCCCGTGTCGCATGCGTCTGTCTCCACTGTGAAAGGTCATGCAAAGTTGGGCAATGCTAGTACGGGCGCAGAGATCAGTTGCCGCTTCAAGACCTGGAAAGCCGCATATGTGATCGAAGTCCATTGAAACGGCACGCCTTTCTTTAATAAATTGAACAGTGGTCGTGCGATCATTCCAAAGTTTCGCACGAAGCGGCGATAGTATCCTGCGAAACCCAAAAAGCTACGGACTCCTTTGACATCTCGCGGTGGGTTCTAGTTGACCACAGTTGCTATTTTGGTCGGGTCTGTTGCGACTCCGCGAGCACTGATGACATGGCCTAGGTAGGATACCTGGCTCTGCCCGAAAGCGCACTTGCTGAGCTTGACCTTCCACTGATCTTTGCGGAGCAATTCCAACACCTGCCTCCCGTGGCACTTGTGCTCCTCTAATGTGGCGCTGAAAATCAATATGTCATCGAAGAAGCAGAGAACGCAGACGCGCATCACTGGCTTGAGCGTTGTAGTCAGCCCTTCGATGAACGTGGGCGGTGCTCCAGCCAAACCAAAGGACAAGACGTTGAATTCAAAGTGGCCCTGATGCGTGGAGAATGCCGTCTTGTACTCCTCCGCCAGCGCGAGCCTGATCTGATGACAGCCCGTGCGCAAGTCAAGTTTCGAGAACCACGCTGCGCCATGTAGCTCGTCCAAAAGTTCTTCGATGACTGGGACCGGGAACTTGCCGACGACTGTAATGGCATTCAATTGCCTGTAATCTATGCAAAGGCGCCAGGTCCCGTCTTTTTTCTTAACCAGGATGACTGGGGATGAGAAAGGATTGTTGCTTTGCTGAATAACTCCGGATTTCAGAAGTGCTTCGACTTGAGCCTCTATCTCTGTCTTCTGCTCAGGTTTGTAACGATATTGCCTGACATTGACTGGTCGCGCTCCTGGGATCAGAGGGATGCGGTGGTCGCATGCCCTCCTAGGTGGGAGCCCGACCGTCTCTTCAAACACGTCTGGAAACTGATCTATGATTTCTTGAATGCACGCTGGCGTCGTTTCCAACTGTTCCTGTTGTGGGGCAACCACACAGAGGTGTATAACATGAGTGATTGAACCGTTGCTGCATAGGTTCTGCAACTGTAAACTGTTGATGGTCTGGCAACTGGTGGAAGCCGCATCGTGCCCCACGAGACGCAGCGGACCTGCTAGAGTGGGTATCTCAATGAAATGAGCGCGCCAGTCGACCTGCATCGGGCTGTGCTCCTCCAGCCAATCCATGCCGAGAATGACATCATACGTGCCCAAAGCCAGTACTCTCAGATCCGTATAGAACTCATGCCCTTGAGCATACCACGCGCAATGTGAGGCAACCTCAGTGCAGAGCAACTCTCCCCCATCTGCCACACACACACGACTAGGTTTAGGCAGAGAGCGGACCCCTGAAAGTTTGCGTACCAAGTGCTTGTTGATGAAAGAATTGGAGCTGCCTGAATCGACCAGCATGAGTACTTCATGCCCTTGCACCCATGCTCGAAGTTGAAAAGCTCTGGCTGACACCCCTCCTGTTACTGCTGAAACTGAAATGGCCATGGCTGTATCCTGAATCCCATCCTCTGAACTCACTTGAGTGTCGACAAAGCTGTTGAGGCCAAAGATATCCAGCAGCTCTTCAACCACATGCAGTTGGACTGTGGTGGGACACACATGATCGTGCCCCCACCGTTCGCCGCACTTAAAACACAGCCCTCGAGCTCGCCTATAATCACGGAGGGTCTTGAGCTTGGACGCGTCTGTGCGGGCTGCGTCTGTGCCGCGACGATCTGCTGCTGGCGCTGCAGGCACCAAACGCGCTGGAGGTGGAGGAAGTGGCAGAGGCGTGCCTCCCCGCGGAGGCGCTTCTGGTGGTCGCGGGAGACTGCCGAACGTGCCCTCGGCTACCTCTTCTTGAAGCAGCGCGAGAGCACACGCTGTATCCAAGTCTTGCGGTCACTGAACGAGCACCACTGCTCGAATATCCCTCCTCAGTCCCTCGACAAAACGAGTCAAGAAATAAAAAGGATGAATCGTGTCAGAGTAAGAGGATAAATGGTTTATGATCAACTCGAATTGCTCTATGTAATGTGCGACAGAAGAAGTTTGGCGGATGGTGTAGAACTGCCTAATCAGCGTCTGATGACGATCCCGACCAAAACGAGTGCAAAGTAACGCCGTAAAAGCTTCCCAATCAACATCTGCAAGCCTTTTTTGTATGGACTGCAGCCAGACTGCGGCCGACCCCGAGAAGTTCAGAGCCACCATGGGTACCCAAAACGAGGGCAAGATACTAAACATTTGAAAGTATTGTTCACACATCGTTTTCCATAAATTCGGGTTATCGCCCGAGAATTGCGGAAACGCGATGGATGGGTGCGACTGGCCCAGACCGGACAGCAGTTGGCTAGCATGAGCAAACGGCAAGAGCGAATTTGGAGATGCTGCCGGAGAGGAGGACGGACCTGTTGCCGGGGGTGGCGGCAGCGTATGTAAGAACACCGCCGCGTTCCCCCGTGGCAGATTGAAAACGCCGTGGCCATTGGGCCCTGGAAATTCGTTACCCGCGCCACCACCGGACCCCATGAAGACGCCGGTCGTCGCAGAAGGGCTCGACTTCGGGAGTGCTGCTTGGGGGTCCTCGTCCCTCCGGGAAGGCGGCGGCTGCGCCATCTCGAGCGCCGCCACCGCGTCGCTGAGGTCAGCGACTCTCTTCTCCAGATCCGGATGCCAGTTGACCAGATCGTCGATCTTGGCCGTCGAAGCCTGAATCTCCGCGATCGCCTTGTTCTGGGCCTTGAGGGTGTTGTCGAGCCGTTCGAGGAAGGCCTCGATCGCCGGATCCATGGCTACAAGATGCGTACGAGCGTGGCTTAAACCTCTGGTCTCGATGATCTGCGCCAGGATGAAGGGGCAGAGAATTGACTGGTCTCTGATACCAGATGTAAGGGTACTGGTGGATACTCTCTCAATTACTAGTAGCAATCACTGGCCGATACAAGTTTGGTGGCGATTACAGGCACGATACAAGAATTTGGTTTCTAGGGTTCGTCGCGAGACAGGAATGGGAAAGGGGAAAAGAGCCGAGCCGCCTTGCCGTGATCCACTGGATGACTCGTGCAGCTGCTCCTCCTCCCTTAAGTATCGGTGGTTGGGCTTCAGTTAACCCAGGTCGGCCGAACGACTCTGGGGTTGGGCTTCTTGGGCCGGGGTATGCGCGGCGCGGAGGCGACGCGATCGTTGACGCTGACTGGTGGGTCGCTCCTGTCAGGGGCGCTGACAGTGTCCCCTTCGAACCTCACCAGGGTCAAGATCCTCGACATCTTGGCAATTCAATTCAAATGCAGTTAGACCTATTTGCTGGGAGCCCTGCTCCAGTGCTCCCCCTAACCTAATTTTGGAGGGGTATTTTTGTCCCCGCGAATTTGTTTTTTTCCTGGCCCGCTGCATCCCATATCCAAGCCCTGTCTAGCCCTGGATAACCTGCATCCGTATACGACAAAGACCCTGGTCCGAAAAAAAACATCACACGACCCCACGTCCACGTAAGACCTGCCGAATCCAATCATTCACGCGAGCAGCTCCATCAATCTCGCGAGCATTGACGCAGCTCCATAAGTCACGTAGTAGATCTCCACCGGCGGCTATCTCGTCGCCGGTGATCTCGTCAGACAGCGGGCGCGACAACGTCGTGAATCTCCAACGATCGCGCACAGGTACCGCATCCCGCGTCCCCCCTCTAGTTCGCTCGCGGCAACATCGAACGAACTGCCGCCGCGCCAGTGGCGATGGTTAACCTAGCGAGCGGTAACCTAGCTACCCGGCGGCGCATGCGATCGTGGATCTTGTTCCGGTAGTGCCGCTCCTCGTGATCTGGGTTCACGTAGCATCGGTTGCCGTCGGCTGTGCGCACCACCAGTATCGTTATTTGATGTGGCGGCTAACCTAGGTATCCGGCGGCAGATGTAATCACAGATCTAGCTAGGTTTTGAGATCGTGCAGTTCCTCGCGATTGAAAGTGATCACGACGGGTGCCGTGGCCATCTTCCTTGATAAGTTTGGCAGATCTGAACGGCCTCGGTTGCGGTTGTTTACATAACATCCGTGATCGTGTGCTATGTGTTTTATATTTCATCATTGATAATGTTCGCACATGTGATGATACATAATATTGGTTGTAGGAAATGGCGGACGAGGAGTTAACTGATATCATGGTAGACATGGAGTTTGGAGAACTGATGAAAGACTGGATAGAAGATTGGTCAGATGATGAAAATTCAGATCGTGAAGATCGGTCGAGAATGGGAACGAATGGGATGATCTTAATGTGAGTGGCATTGTCATGTTGTAATTTTTTGGTGGCATCCGACAACATTAAATCTTTGTGTTGAAAATTTATAGATCGATGAGCTTGATGATGATCAGGAAAACAACTCGGAGCTCTCGAATGAAAATTACATTAGTCAGGTACGTAAGTGAAATTTTTGTTGGCATGCAAATTGAATTTCTTCTGGAATATTATATGATAAGTAATTTTGTATTTGTGTTGTATTTTTCAGTTCATTTCCGAATGTCATAATGTGTACGACTATTACGGTGAATCCGACGCGGAGACAGGCCTTAACGGCGAATCATTAGATGCACCTGGTTCTGGGGAGTCCGAGTCGTCGGTCATCATGAGTGAGGTATGTGTGTAATCAATGTTCTATGGAAGTAAGTAATGTTAAACCATAGAAATCTGTTTTCATGGCTGTGGTTTGATTGTGTAGGTGACACAAGATGATTGTGCAAAGAATGTCCAAGATCTTGCGGTCACGAGATGATAAGAGGGATATGTTCATGCAGATAATGGAAATGACCTTACTTCTCACGATGCTGCGTATGATTTCTACAACAGCTATGCTAGAGATAATGGTTTCAGCATTAGAAAGAATAAGGTCAGGTATAGCAAAACAGAGTCACGTCATATGCGTTATAGGCGGTTTGTTTGTTCAAGACAAGGGAAACGTGACAGCAAGTTGCTAACCGAGGAAGGACACAACCGTAGGCTCAGAGCCGAGACACGCTGCTTTTGCGAAGCGCACCTGACCGTCAAGCTTGACCAAAAGCGTGGGGTTTGGTATGTTGAAAGTTTTGAGGACAAGCATAGCCATATGTTGGCAGGACCGGACGAGGTACCTTTTCTTTGGTCCCACAGAAAAATCAAAGAGTACCGAAGCATGAGATAATGTCCATGGAGCTGCAGGATTAGAATTCACGACATGATGGATTGCTTCATCAGCAAGCATGTATGGTACGGCGGTGTTGGTTTTACCAGGCGTGAAATACACAACCTTTGCGCCAAGGAGAAGAGGAAGCTGCTTTCAAAAGGTGATGCTGCCACAGCCATAGGCATCATGGCCAGTAGGAAACAGAGGGATCCTAGCTTCTTTTTCGAGTACAGGCTAGATAAGGAAGGACATTTGAATAGGATGTTCAGGTGTGACTCCCAGTCTCATCATGACTATGAGGACTTCGGCGACATGCTTGTATTTGACAGCACGTACAAGATGAACCGCTATGGTATGCCATTCATACCTTTTGTTGGTCTTAACAATCACCGGAAGACCACTGTTTTTGGTTGTGCCATAGTTTCGGACGAGACCGAGGAGACATACGTGTGGCTTCGCAGACTTTTTGAGGTCCAGGTGTCAAAAGATGCCTAAGAGTGTTATCACACGCCGACGCCATGCGATGATCAAGGAAATTCGCGAAGTCTTGCGGTGACGTGTGCCACCGTATATGTACGTGACACATAGAGAAAAATATGAAGATTCACCTCACCACAAGTCCTTGAAGGAGTTCCGAACTCTTACGTACTACAGCACGCGTCCACGGCAACGTTTGAGGAGTGATGGCACACATTTTCAAAAATGGCAGTCGGAAAAAACTGTAACATGGTTGAGGCGGATGTATAAGAAGAGGAGACTGTGGGCCGCGACATATCTAACAGAGGGGTTTTGGCTTGGCATGAAAAGCAACCAGCAGAGTGAAAGCCTGAACTCATGCCTTCACCTCCACCTAGACGGTGACATGACCCTGGTGGATATGATTTTGCACTATGAGAACGCCGTTGTGCGTATCCATGAAAACGAGGCGCGAGATGACTGCATGGCCTCACAGAGTTTACCGGTGCCAGTTACTAGCTCGAGGGAACTTGAGATAGCTGCTTCTCACGTCTTCACTCCAACAAACTTCTATATGTTGCAGGATGATCTTAGAAAAATTGACGGCATGGAGATTGTAGAAATTAAGCTGGGAGACGGATCACAGCAGTACATCGTGGCTGGAAGAATAACCGAAGCGCCTGCTTTTGGGTGGAGTATACACCAAGAAATTCCGCAGAAACTATAAGGTGCAGCTGCGGAAGAATGATTCGAAAGGGTCTACCTTGCAAGCACATATTCCATGTCTTTGAAGCACTTGAACATATCTGAAATATCAAAGTGTTTAGTTCTTATTCGGTTCACGAAAGAAGCAAGGTTGGGACTGCCCGCGAGGCGCACAAGCGATCTGTTGGGATTTGGTTGGACTGGGGCCGGGGAAAGAATGAAATATAGCCAGGTCAGTGTGTTAGCGTCTAAAGCTATGCATGTGGCATGCAAACACCCTACTTTGTGGGATCAGTTACAGGAGAGTTTGAAGGTTGTGATAGCTAAGAGTCATGAGTATGATCTGCTACAGGAAAATTTGTTGAAGCAAACAAATGACATCAGTAAGTGTGCAGTTGAATATGTGGACGATGGTGAAGGCAACATGATTGAGGTTAAAGATCCTATGAAAGTGTCAAGCAAAGGTGCAACAAAGGCAGATGAGAGCCGCCCTGTCTTGAAAAATGGTAGACCACTCTCTTTTGATGAGTTGAAAACCCGGTGCGGCGCTTGCAAATTGGTAGGACACACTAGACGTAGCAAGAAATGCAAACTAAATCAGAAGTAAGTGTTTGTATGCATTGTGGATTATTAAAGTTTATATCATTCATTAACTTAGCTTGTCTTCTATCAGGTGCAGAAAAGTGGAGAAGGAACAAGAGTAGAACACTTGCTTCAATTATTTAGTGTGTTAATAGGGCGGCTCATACTTTGGCTAAGGTAGCTGTAGGCGATTGTGTTTCTTTGATTTGGAGGCTTTTGCCCCTTGATTGTATCCTTAGTGTATTAGCAGACGAGATCCCAGACTTTGTTTAAATAAAGTAAGATGTTTCCCTGTAAAAAAATCAAAAAAATTCTTTACTGTCTAATGACCGGGGCGGGAGGTAGAAAGAATATTATTGTACATTTCCCCTGCCCACGTCCTAAATGCCATTAAATAAGTAACTGTACCACTCTCCTCCCCACCACACACTCACCCACCTCCCACGGGCGCCGGTTCGAACTCCCCTCTTATCCCCACCTACAGTAGATCGAGAATACCCTCGCCGGCGACCGCTGTAGCCGCCTCCATGGAGAGAAGCCTCGGCTAGAAGAGAGCGATGATGGACCTCGCGGGCGATGACGAGGGGTGGCGCGCGCTGTTGACAGAGGTGTGCGGCTGGTTCCCCAGCACGGAGATGTTTGTCAACCACGCGCGTGGCCTCGTCAAAGTCCTCACCGACGCCGAGAGGAAGCGCGCCTTCCCCTACGGCGTCACAAGGCCCGCCGGCTATCCTACTCGTGTAGGCAATGTGAGAGGCCATGCTGAGCGACTCCCCTGTTCAGCGCGCAAGGTGGTGGATGTACCGCTCCACCACCATGACGCTGCGGCCAGATTCAGCACGCGTCGCGTCGAGGGCGGACCGCGTCGACGTCGAGCTCGCTGTCCCTGCGCCCGTCAGCCCGGACTACCAGGTCCGCCATGTGTCGAAGCCAGTGCTGCCGTTGGGCTCTGACGTCGTGGAGGACGACGTGGAGGAGGTACTGGTCATCCCTGATGACCATGAGGAGGGCGAGGAGGACGCTGTGCAGATGGTAGCGCCGGTCGCCGTCGAGGGTGGCAAGACAATGCCCATCGACGTCGAGCTCCTTCCCCTCCTCCCTGACATAGTGAAGGTGGAAGAAGAGGAGGTGGCTCAAGATCAGGTGGCGCAGTTGTCCAACACAACGGTGGTCAAGAAGAAGGCTTCTCCGTGTGTGGTGCGCCGCTCACGCCGCCTCAAATTTCTGAAGAAGTGAAGATGGGCACAGTTGCTGAAGGAGGAGGAAGCTGCTGGTTATCTTAAGTTAGGTATGCTGTTATATGTTTCAGCATATAAGTTAACATTATTTTGGGTTTGATGTTGGTTAGGTATGCTTTTATATGTAAGCATATAAGTTATGCAATCGGTACGGTTTGATCGGGTTCTTTGTGGCTGAAGAACTGAATATCTACTGCTCACCCTAAGTGCCAAGTTCAGTTAAATTTCTGATTATTGAATATGTATTGTACAAGACGCTCCAAGCAAAACACATATCATGTGACAAATAAAAATATAGTTTCGAGTAAAATACTGATGGTCGTTAGAAGAAATAGGGGATGCCACTCGGGGGGTGTCGGTGTCAAAACCGGCGGATCTCGGGTTGGGGGTCCCGAACTGTGCGTCTAGGCGGATGGTAACAGGAGACAAGGGACACGATGTTTTTACCCAGGTTCGGGCCCTCTCGATGGAGGTAAAACCCTACTCCTGCTTGATTGATATTGATGATATGGGTAGTACAAGAGTGGATCTACCACGAGATCAAGGAGGCTAAACCCTAGAAGCTAGCCTATGGTATGATTGTTGTAATGGTTATGTTGTCCTACGGACTAAAACCCTCCGGTTTATATAGACACCGGAGAGGGCTAAGGTTACACAAAGTCGGTTACAATGGTAGGAGATCTACATATCCGTATCGCCAAGCTTGCCTTCCACGCCAAGGAAAGTCCCATCCGGACACGGGACGAAGTCTTCAATCTTGTATCTTCATAGTCTTGGAGTCCGGCTGACGATGATAGTCCAGCTGTCCGGACACCCCCTAGTCCAGGACTCCCTCAGTAGCCCCTGAACCAGGCTTCAATGACGATGAGTCTGGCGCGCATATTGTTCGGCATTGCAAGGCGGGTTCCTCCTCCGAATAATTCATAGAAGATTGTGAACACCAGGATAGTGTCCGACTCTGCAAAATAAATTCCACATACCACCGTAGAGAGAATATTATGTGCACAAGTTCAATCTGCTGACGTGTTTTGTGGCATGACATCACACCACCACCAAGCCTTTACTGGAATCGTTTTTTATTATACCACCTCAGCGCGTTTAGCGAAGCGGTTTCCTTGGCACATCTTGTCGAAGCAGAGATCGTGTTCCCCTTATTCCGGGATTCTCATCAATACGGACGTGGGTAACCCAACTGCGCCATTGATGGTGGCGCTTGGGAGATAAGCGAGTTTTACCAGGCCGGTGGGGACGCGTAGTTTGCGTCCGCCCATATATAAGGGGATAAGGATCCACCCTTTTTACCTACGCCTTCTTCCTCCTTTGCTTATCCATCTCTGCGCACTCTCGAGCTCCAGCGCCCAAGTCCGTGCATCTCGTCTCGACCTTCTCCGACCATGTCCAGAGCGGGAGGCAAATGGTTGGCCTCCTCCGTTACGGAGGAGCACATCGCAAAACTGCGCAGCGCCGGATACCTTTCCGGCGATATCGCGCACCGGCTGCCCGACAAGGGGCAGCTCATCCCCACTCCCAGGCCCCATGAGAGGGTCATATTCCTTCTCCACTTCCTCCGCGGACTGGGCTTTCCGCTGCATCCCTTTGTCCGGGGGCTCATGTACTATTACGGCCTGGATTTCCACGATCTGGCGCCAAACTTCATCCTCAACATCTCGGTGTTTATCGTCGTGTGCGAGGCCTTCCTCTGCATCTAGCCCCACTTCGGCTTGTGGCTCAAGACCTTCAACGTCAAGCCGAAGGTAGTGAAGGGCGTCCAAGCGGAGTGCGGAGGCGCCATGCTGGGAAAGATGCCCAACGTCATCTGGCTCGAAGGGGCCTTCGTGGAGTCCATCAAGGGATGGCAATCGGGGTGGTTCTACATCACCGAGCCGCGTGACCCAAAATGGGCGGCGGCCCCCGAGTTTAGATCTGGTATCCCCATGCAGCTCACCTCCTGGAAAGAGAAGGGCTTGCTATGGGGTAGTTCGGATGAGCTGACGGGACTCCAGTCCTGTCTCCAGACCCTGGTGAACAAGAAGCTCAGGCTTGTCAATGTGATCCAGGTCATGCTCATCCGCCGGATTCTCCCCTGCCAACAACGGGCCTTCAACCTGTGGGAGTTCGATCTGGCACAGCACCGGACTCTGAGCGGGCTCTTCGACACGACGTACGAAGCCGTCTGGAGGGTGTTGTTCAAGGGCGGAGAAGCCCCCGCGTCCGTGAAGGAAGATCGCGGATTCAGCACCAAGCGCCCGGCCGGTGAGGTAAGCTTCGTTATCCTCTATGGGACAATTGTTTCCTTTCATAGTTTGACTCTATGTGGGATCTAAAAACTCCCAATGCCTTTGACAGGACTGGCAGAGGACGTCCGGACAGGTAGACTGTCCGGCTCCCCTTCCCGAAGACCCAGCGGACGCTCGCTTAACGGGGCTGCTGGTCCCGACACTCTATGTGGTGCCGGAGACGAAGGCCAAGAAGAAGGCCACGGGAACTCGAAAAAGTTCCCGGGGCCAGGTGATATCGGACTCATCGTCCGACAGCTCCGAGGCGGACTCCTCCCCCAAAGACGAGGAGGAGAAAGAGGACTCTCTCCCAGAGGAAGGAGAGAGGAAGAGGAAGGCTTCCCCAACTAGGGAGGCCGAAGGGTCCAAGAGGGGAAGGACTATTCCCCCGGACAGCTCCGCCAACGCCAACGTTGGCGACGAAGAGTGGCCCTCAAGGGCCAGGCCTCCGGCAAGATCGTAAGTACCCGGATTCCTGAATGATTTATAATTTCTTTTTTGTGTCACATAGCGTCCTTCTAATGCCGCACACTGCCTGCAGTCCGGCCGATAATGATCTCCCCGCTTCATCGAGCGGGTCGTTGGCTCCGTCGGATGTAGATTCCATCCCGACCGCCTCCACCCCTCGCGACGCTGAGGACGCCGAGGTGGGATCCCAGAAAGGGACCCATCAGGAGGAGGCTCCGGAGGCGCCACAAGGCAGCCTCCCGGACTTTGCACCGGACTCCACGCCGGAACCTGCAGTGGTTCCGGAGTCCGGCAGGCGGCCCCTTCGCCAGAAGGGAAAGACCGTGACACCGGTGACCTCCGTCCAACCGGAGGCGCCGGACAACTTGTTGGAGGCGCGCAAAGGCGCTTCCATCGAGGAAGAACACCGCACTATCATGAGTGCGGTGATTCAGAAGGTTCAGCTCGCCAAGAGCGGGCTGACCGAAGCCTGCAGTAGCCTTCTAACAGGCTTTGAGGTAAGAAGTTAAAAATATGTAATGTAATACCGCATAGACAGTAGCCCCTGATGCTCGGTTCGGTGTTTGGAAAGAAAAACCGGATTGAGGATCTAAAAAAGATATACGCAGGAATGCTAAAAATTGTGTCAATATGGGTTTGCAGGCTGCGCTGCTGACCTCTGCCGCACTGACTGCGGAGGTCGGTGCGTTGAAGCAGGACCTCGAGCGGTCCGAGCAAGAGCTCGGCCTTGCCAAGAAGCAGCTCGAGGACAAAGAAGGTGAGTAATACCATCTTTGAATTTGTACCTTACAGAAAATGATTTTGGTTGCAATGAAAATAACAAGGATAATGTGTGTACTGCAGGGGCCACAAACGAGGTGGCAACCCTGAAGGAGGCCGTATCCGCGGCCGAACGCAATGCGGCCGCGGAACGGACGGAGCGAGAGAAACAGGAGGCGCGGGTGGCGGAGGTGCGGCAAGAGCTCCAGGCTCTCATGGAAAAACATGAGAGTTTGGAGCGTGACTCGAAGACTCGAGAGTCCGAGCTTGCCTCGGCTCTTGAAAGTGCCAAAGCCACTAAGGCCGAGGCCCATAAGGCCCTCCAGGAGGTTGAGGCGATGAAGAAAATAGCGGCGGGTAAGGCATTTTTCATGCAAAGCAAGCATGTTAATGTAAATTACCTATTACTTACCCGAATTCGGAGCTCTCCAGGGGCGTTTGCAGATCTGCCTCGCAGTGTATCCGATGCCGCCGCGTTTTACCGAGCCGAGGAGGGGAGCTCAACGGAGAAGGTCTTCTGGTCTCAGTACGCTGAGGCCGGCCATCCGGTGCCCCCTAGCGACCAGCTGAAGCAGCTGGTCGAGCTCCACAAGGTAGCCGAGCAGGCCATGAAGGGCCTCATAGTCCGGCTGTGGCCTGGAGAGGCCATGCCTGGGAGCTACTTCGGCCTCGTGCGGCGGCTGGTGGATGCGTGCCCCTGGGTGGAGGTCATCAAGCGCTCCGCCTGTATTGAAGGTGCTCGTCGGGCCCTTGCCCGCGCAAAGGTGCATTGGGGCAGGCTGGATGCAGAGAGGCTTATCACTGACGCGCCACCAGCGGGCAAGGAGTATCGCACGCCCGAGATGTACTATAAGACTGTCCTGAAGGGTGCCCGCAAGATTGCGGATGAGTGCCCCAGAGATGTAATTTTTGAGTAAACTCGCTATGTATTATCCTGTGCGCTGAAAACTTTGTTCATATGCGCTAAGCAACGCTTATTAATATAAAATATTACCTTCTGTGCGGCCGTTTATTAAATCTGAGAGATGGCAAGTCGTCGGCTTCAGCCCCCAAGCCACGAGTGCTGGGGTGTTCGGGATAAACTTGAGCGCTCTTGTTCCCATTTTTGGGTCCATCTAGGGAGGCGCTCAACACGACGAACAAGGCAACCGGACTTATAATGCTTGAACACTCTCACTTAGCCATAGAATTCTATAATTTTAAATTTCGGCGAAGCCCCTAGTATTCGGAAGACCGAGTTCGGGGCGCCATCCACGCCTTGGCCGGACATTATCCGGTTCTTCGCTCGAAGCGGCATAAGTCTTTAGGGACTCGAAAAGACCTCTCGAACAGCGACCAGTCTCTCGCCTTATCATGACAGTCAGTTTTAGCTTTCTCCACTGAGGCGCTCGCCCAGCTCAACCGGGGCGCAATCGCAGTGGTTCTCCCAGTGCTACCTTAGCCGATATAACGGAACGTAAGGTACCAAAACATGGGAGCCGGGCAAACCCAACTATTGACCCAAGACATGATTCGGAGCCGATTCATATAATGCTATAAGTTCGGGGTGCCGCACTTGTGAAAGTGTTCGGACTTATCACACCATAATGCGGGGAACATAAGCCCCTGGTGTATTCGGCCGTACCAAAATATACGGGTGCGAGATGTCATTAATGAACATATATGTGAAGTAATGCAATTATAAGCAAAAAGTATTGCATTGTTTATTCAAGGAATTATGCTATGAGTGCGGAATGATACAAATAGTGCGGTAAGCAAGGGATTGAACTAATTAGACGTGTCTCCCTCCAGGGGTAGGCTGCGGAATGATGGATTTAACAAATTGAATACTCGTAATGGAGACCACCTGAGTGTTCGTCGCAGCCTTTGTCCCTCCCTGGCTGTTGCATCGTGAGTTCGGCAGGTTCGCCGCCGGACAGGGCCTCTGGTGAACGGAGTCCTGTATATAAAAGGAAGGAAAATAAAAAATAAAAAATAAAAAGAGCGACGCACGTGGGAGCCCCTGGTATGGTCGAGCCGCACTCTGGGTCTGTTGTGGTCGTGCCCCTCCCCCTATGCCCATGGTATCTCCAGAGTGTAATGATGTACGCGGAGAGCTGGTCTTGCAATCATGCGAGGGCTGGGGTTGGGGCCGCATTGCTACGCGTGCTCAGAACGTGCCGGGTGGTCTTTGTTGATGTTGCTCCGGGCGCGTTTGGCCGTGTCCGGTTGTTTAACGGCCGGACTCGAAAATTGCCTTAAAAGGCTGCTCTGTACTTCTGCCGCGAGAGCCGCTGTATGTTCCTCCGTTCGGAGGGAGCGTTCCGTATTTCCGTTGACCGTGATGACTCCACGAGGGCCTGGCATCTTGAGCTTGAGGTATGCATAATGCGGCACCGCGTTGAACTTTGCGAACGCGGTTCGTCCGAGCAGAGCGTGATAGCCGCTGCGGAACGGGACTATGTCGAAGATTAACTCTTCGCTTCGGAAATTATCCGGGGATCCGAAGGCCACTTCCAGTGTGACTGAGCCTGTACAATTGGCCTCGACACCTGGTATGACGCCTTTGAAGGTCGTCGTTGTAGGTTTAATCCTTGAAGGGTCTATGCCCATCTTGCGCACTGTATCCTGATAAAGCAGGTTCAGGCTACTGCCGCCGTCCATCAGGACTCTCGTGAGGTGAAATCCATCGACGATTGGGTCTAAAACCAATGCGGCGAATCCGCCATGGCGGATACTGGTCGGATGGTCTCTTCGATCGAAAGTGATCGGGCAAGAGGACCATGGATTGAACTTCGGCGCGGCTCCATCGCATATCGTCCCTCGATTACGCCTTCCGTTCCCTCTTGGGTATATGGGTTGCGTATATCATGTTTACCGTCCGCACTTGTGGGGGGAAGTCCTTCTGTCCTTTATTGTTCGGCAGCCGGGTCTCTTCTTCGTCATCACTGTGCAGCCCCTTGTCATTGTTTTCGGCAATTAACTTGCCTGCCTGCTTGAATACCCAACAATCTCTGTTGGTGTGGTTAGCTGGCTTTTCGGGGGTGCCATGTATCTGGCAAGAGTGGTCGAGTATTCGGTCCAAATTGGACGGACCCGGAGTGGTTCTTTTGAATGGCTTCTTCCGCTGACCAGGTTTAGAGCCTCGGAATCTGGTGTTGACTGCCGTATCCTCATTGTTGTCGCCGTTAACGCGGCATTTGTTTTTGTTTCGACGCGACCTGCCATTGTGGTCCTTATTGTCCGGACTGCCAGCATTTTTGCTAAGGTTGTTGCTGCGAGCTAGTCAGCTGTCCTCTCCCGCGCAGAAGCGGGTCATGAGTGATGTGAGGGCTGCCATGGATTTCGGCTTTTCCTGTCCGAGGTGCCAGGCCAACCACTCGTCGCGGATGTTATGTTTGAAGGCTGCTGCGAGGGCCTCTGCATCCGGACAGTCGACGATTTGATTTTTCTTTGTTAAGAACCGTGTCCAGAATTGTCTGGCCGATTCGTCTGGCTGCTGAATTATGTGGCTTAGGTCATCGGCGTCTGGTGGTCGCACATATGTGCCCTGGAAGTTGTCAAGGAATGCGGCTTCCAGGTCCTCCCAACACCCAATTGACTCTGCGGGCAGGTTGTTAAGCCAATGCCGAGCTGGTCCTTTAAGCTTGAGCGGGAGATATTTAATGGCGTGGAGATCGTCGCCGCGGGCCATATGGATATGAAGGAGATAGTCCTCGATCCAAACCGCGGGGTCTGTTGTGCCATCGTAGGATTCAATGTTGACGGGTTTGAACCCTTCAGGGATTTGATGATCTATTACTTCGTCTGTGAAGCATAGTGGGTGTGCGGCGCCTCTATATTGAGCAATATCACGACGTAGCTCAAGAGAGCGTTGTCTGCTGTGTTCGGCCCGGCCGGAGTTGTTGTATCCGGCGCGACGGTATTCGTCATGGGTCGTGGGGCGCCCACGTGATCCATAGATAGATCTGGATTGTCTTGCCTTGTCCTCCAATATATCCCGCAAGTCCGGCGCGTTTTCTCGTGGCTTCGTATTTTTCGAGCGATGCCGAGGTACGGTCTTGATGGAGGGCCGGGATGCCTCTCTGTCGCGACCACGGGGTGGTCGGTCGGCCGTATTGTGCGCTGGTGATGAAGGTATGTATGCTTCCTCCTCTAGTCGGGGGAGCAACTTGCGTTTTGGGTAGCTCTTGGAGGGGCGTTCGAGTTCATACTCTTCGGCCGCGAGGATCTCGGTCCATCTGTCGGCCAGCAGGTCTTGCTCAGCTTGAAGCTGTTGCTGCTTTTTCTTTAGGCTATTTGCTGCGGCCATTAGCCTGCGTTTGAAACGCTCTTGTTCGACGGGATCCTCGGGCACGACGAATTCGTCGTCGTCGAGGCTTGCCTCGTCTCCGGAGGGAGGTATGTAATTATCGTCCTCGACCTCATCGTCTACCGCTCTCTCGTGAGGGCTGGCTTCTGCATCCTCCTGCGCTGAATCCTGCTGGAGGGGGTTGTCTTCGGCACTTTCTGGGGTATTATTATCTCCTGTGCCGGAATCTCCATTCTTGCCATGGCGAGATTTAGAGCGGCGCCGCTGACGTCGGCGCTTGGGCTGTTTCTTTAAGGAATCTGCCTCCGCTACTTCTTCGCTGTCCCCATCCTTTGGGGTGTCCACCATGTATATGTCGTATGACGAGGTGGCCCTCCAGTGCCCTGTAGGCGCTGGTTCTTGATCGTCTTCGGCATCGTCGTCCATACCGTCGATGTCTTCGGAGTCGTAGTCTAGCATGTCGGTTAGGTCGTCGACAGTGGCTACAAAGTGGGTGGTGGGTGGGCTTTGAATTTCTTCGTCGTCCGCATCCCAACCGTCCTGGCCGTAGTCCGGCCAGTGCTCTACGGATAGCGAGAGATGCTTTAGCGAATTCAAGATGTCGCCAAAGGGTGAGTGTTGAAAGATGTCCGCGGCGGTGAACTCCATGATCGGCGCCCAATCGGATTCGATTGGCAGGGGCGCGTGAGGTTCGGAGTCTGGCACCTCGGAGTCATGAGCTTTATAAGGGACAAGGTTAGTGTTCGGCTCCATCGCCGTAGTGGTTGCAGCCCCCGAGGCGGTGTCCAGCCATCCGTCCTCGATCTGCGCGATCGGCTCTGAACTATGGGTCGGAGCGGATTCGTGCGCGGCCTCCAAAGTACTGTCCGGCGGCAGAGTTAGATCATGCCCATCGTGACAGTGCGGCGCGCTTGGCTGTGGCTCGGATCCATCGAAGATCAAGTCTTCACGGATGTCTGCCGTGAGGTTTAGGTTTCCAAACCTGACCTGATGGCCAGGGGTGTAGCTTCCGATCTGCTCCAGATGACCAAGTGAATTGGCCCGCAGTGCGAAGCCGCCGAATACGAAGATCTGTCCGGGGAGAAAGGTCTCACCCTGGACTGAGTTGTTGTTGGTTGAAGAAGCCATCAAGCCTATCGGTGATGACACAGAGGAACTCTCAATGAAAGCACCAATGTCGGTGTCAAAACCGGCGGATCTCAGGTAGGGGGTCCCGAACCGTGCGTCTAGGCGGATGGTAACAGGAGACAAGGGACACGATGTTTTTACCCAGGTTCGGGCCCTCTCGATGGAGGTAAAACCCTACTCCTGCTTGATTGATATTGATGATATGGGTAGTACAAGAGTGGATCTACCACGAGATCAAGGTGGCTAAACCCTAGAAGCTAGCCTATGGTATGATTGTTGTAATGGTTATGTTGTCCTACGGACTAAAACCCTCCGGTTTATATAGACAACGGAGAGGGCTAGGGTTACACAGAGTCGGTTACAATGGTAGGAGATCTACATATCCGTATCGCCAAGCTTGCCTTCCACGCCAAGGAAAGTCCCATCTGGACACGGGACGAAGTCTTCAATCTTGTATCTTCATAGTCTTGGAGTCCGGCTGACGATGATAGTCCGGCTATCCGGACACCCCCTAGTCCAGGACTCCCTCAGGGGGCATCCCCAAGCTTAGTTGGTTGCTCATTTTTGGATAATAGCTTGGGGTGCCGGGGCATCCCCAAGCTTAGGCTCTTCTATCCTTTATTCCTTCATCCATCGTAAGATAACCCAAAACTTGAAAACTTCAATCACACAAAACTCAACAAAACCTTCGTGAGATCCGTTACTATAAGAATAATAAATCACTACAATAAGTATTGTATCAAACCAATTCATATTTTGTTTTTGTATTATATATACTGTATTCCAACTTTTCTATCGTAAAAACTCATCAAAGAAAACTATAGAGCCATCAAAATAAGCACACAACACAAAGAAAACAGAATCCGTCAAAACAGAACAGTCTGCAGCAATCTGACTATTTCGTATACTTCTGTAACTCCAAAAATTCTGAAAAAGTAGGAAGACCTGAGAAATTTGTATATTGATTTACTGCAAGTGGAATGGGTATTTTATCTCTCTATGGTAAAAAATTAAAATTAATTTCGTGAGCGTAAAAGTTTTTATTTTTTCAGCAAGATCAACAACTATCACCCAAGAAGATCCTAAAGGCTTTACTTGGCACAAACACTAACTAAAACATAAAACACAATGATAACAGTAGCATAATTGTGCTAACACACAAAAACAGGAAGCAAAAAAGCAAAAATAAAATTTATTCATTGGGTTGCCTCCCAACAAGCGCTATAGTTTTACGCCCTTAGCTAGGCATAAAGCAAGTTTTGTCATCTTTATCCAACTTTTCAATCAAACACTTAGAATCCTTCAAAGATTTAGCATAAAGATTTTGAATAACAACACTTCTAGGAATAAATTCAAAGATTTCATTCTTGCTAAAGGGATCTCTTATCACTTCAACCAAATCCGGATGGATACCAATCATCTTAAGATATTCTTTATTACTATTACTAGAGGTTGCACCCTTGTTCTTGGAAGCTCTACCAATTTTAACGGGAATTTTTTTGATAGTTTTAGCGGAAGCGAAAGCCGTGCTTAGAGTACTAAAAATTTCTTCTAATTTATCAATCCGAGAAGGGCTTTCTTCTATTCTATCATGATTTATGGTACCCTTTTCCCTTAACAACTTAAGAATATCTCCCACTTTTGACCCAATATTGGTAGAAAAATATATGAATCTTTTTATATATATATGATCTTCGGTGAGCATTTTCTTTTCAATAGCATCTAGTCTTTACATAACATGCTCAAGAGTCAAAGTTGTTTCATTAATCATGAGGGGTGGTGAGCCCACTAAATTTCCCATAGCATTAAAGGCATCAAGAGAAGGACACATCAAGAAATTTCCACCGGTAATCATATCAAGGATGAATCTATACCAAGTGGTGATGCCAACATAAAAACAACGAAGAAGAAGAACGGTGGATTGCTTACAGGTAGATCTATTATGAGCATTGCAAATACTATACCAAGCATCTTTTAAATTTTCTCCTCCCCATTGTTTAAAGTTGAGAACCTCGTTCTCGGGGGTGCAAGCAATAGAGGAAGAACTATCCATAATGATAATAACGGCAAACAAGATTGCACACAAAAACAGATCCGGCAAGAAAATGGCGAACGGAAAAAGAGAGGCAAATAAAACGGCAAATTTTTGTGAAGTGGGGGAGAGGAAAACGAGAGGCAAATGGCAATTGATGTAAATTGTGAGGATATGAGATTTGTGATTAGGAACCTGGTATATGTTGAAGATCCTCCCCGGCAACGGCGCCAGAAATTCCTTTTGATGTCGCTTGAAGCTACGTTGGTATTTCTCCAAAGAGGAAGGGATGATGCAGCACATAGGCGGTAAGTATTTCCCTCAGATATGAAACCAAGGTTATCGAACCAGTAGGAGAACCAAGCAACACAACGTAAATAGCACCTGCACACAAATAACAACTTCTCGCAACCCGACGTGTTAAAGGGGTTGTCAATCCCTTCCGGGGTACGACGCCACAAGATAGGCAAACAGACGTGAGGTAAATTTGTAGTAGATTGATAGATCGAACGCCAAATAAATAAATAAGAATAAATTACAGAAAAGTATTTTTAGGTTGTTGGTTTAATAGATCTGAAAATAAAAGCAAGGAAAAATAGATCACAAAGGCAAATATATGAGGAAGAAGACCCGGGGGCCGTAGGTTTCACTAGTGGCTTCTCTCGAGAAAAATAGCAAACGGTGGGTGAACAAATTACTGTTGGGCAATTGATAGAACTTCAAATACTCATGACAATATCCAGGCAATGATCATTATATAGGTATCGCATCCAAGATTAGTAGACCGACTCCTGTCTGCATCTACTACTATTACTCCACACATCGACCGCTATCTAGCATGCATCTAGTGTATTATGTTCATGGAGAAATGGAGTAATGCAATAAGAACGATGACATGGTGTAGACAAGATCTATCTATGTAGAGATAGACCCCATCGTTTTATCCTTAGTAGCAACGATACATATGTGTTGTTTCCCTTTCTGTCACTGGGATCAAGCACCGTAAGATCGAACCCACTACAAAGCACCTCTTCCCATTGCAAGATAAATAGATAAAGTTGGCCAAACAAAACCCAAATATCAAAGAAGAAATACGAGGTTATAAGCAATCATGCATAAAAGAGATAAAAGAAACTCAAATACTTTCATGGATATAAAAAGATAGATCTGATCATAAACTCAAAGTTCATCGATCCCAACAAACACACCGCAAAAGAATTACATCATATGGATCTCCAAGAGACCATTGTATTGAGAATCAAGAGAGACATATGAAGTCATCTAGCTACTAACTACGGACCCGAAGGTCTACAAAGAACTACTCACGCATCATCGGAGAGGCACCAATGGAGGTGGTGAACCCCATCCGAGATGGTGTCTAGATTGGATCTGGTGGTTCTGGACTCTGCGACGGCTGGATGAATATTTCGTCGACTCCCCTAGGGTTCTAGAAATATTGGAGTATTTATAGAGCAAAGAGGCGGGCCGGGGGGGACCCGAGGTGGGCACAACCCACCAGGGTGCGCCTGGGCCTCCTGGCGCGCCCTGGTGGGTTGTGCCCCCTCGGGGCACCCCAGCGCAGCCAGAACCCGTTAATGTTCCTTCTGGCCCATAAAAATTCTCCGTAAAGTTTCGGGGCATTTGGACTCCGTCAGATATTGATTTTCTACGATGTAAAAAACAGCAACCGGCACTTGGTACTATGTCAATAGGTTAGTACCAAAAATGATGTAAAATGACTATAAAATGATTATAAATCATCCAAGATTGATAATATAACAGCATGGAACAATAAAAAATTATAGATACGTTGGAGACGTATCAGTGGCGCACTCTCTGGCACACCACGCCTCTTAATCTCGACTGTCATTAGATATTTGTCCTTCCTGAATTTGATCTCCCCAGAGCCGTCGTCTCCTCCCACTAGGGCCCCGTTCAACGCCTCTACATCTCGACACGCTACCTGCTGTCCATACCCCGCACGGTGGACGCCTGGCTAACATCCACTGAATTCGAAAAACTCCAGCAGCTTGAGTTCTACCATTACTACAAAAAATATATGACGTGATCCCAACTCCATGTATTTGTGCCCACATCACCGTTGTCCATCTCATGGTTTTCCTCCTCTCTCTCCACACCCTCACCATAGCCCGGTGCCATCTACCAGACAATCTGGTACTAATTATTCGACTCCCACTGCTAAAAAGACTTCCGTTTGTGGTGGTTGATCTGTCGGGGGCCTCACTACACAACATCATCCAAGCCGGTTGCCCTGCCCTAGAGCGCTTGCTGCTTGTTTTCGGATTAGAAATCCGTATCCATTATCTCCAAATAAAGTCGCATCACCTTAAAATCATTGGAATTTATTTTGAAGGACAACAACTCATCATCGAAGATGCCTGAGGGAGTCCTGGATTAGGGGGTCTCCGGACAGCCGGATTATATCCTTTGGCCGGACTGTTGGACTATGAAGATACAAAATTGAAGACTTCGTCTCGTGTCCGGATGGGACTCTACTTGGCGTGGAAGGCAAGCTAGGCAATACGGATATGTATATCTCCTCCTTTGTAACCGACCTTGTGTAACCCTAGCCCCCTTCGGTGTCTATATAAACCGGAGGGTTTTAGTCCGTGGGACAACATACAATCATACCATAGGCTAGCTTCTAGGGTTTAGCCTCTCTGATCTCGTGGTAGATCTACTCTTGTACTTCCTATATCATCGATATTAATCAAGCAGGACGTAGGGTTTTACCTCCATCAAGAGGGCCTGAACCTGGGTAAAACTTCGTGTCCCCTACCTCCTGTTACCATCCGCCTAGACGCACAGTTCGGGACCCCCTACCCAAGATCCGCCGGTTTTGACACCGACAATGCCCCTTCATTTCAAAGGTTGCTCCTTGATTATTGTTATAAATCTTCACAAATAACTGTCATCTCTGCACCTAAACTTGAGGCCTTGGGTGTAATTCGTGATCCGTTTGTACATCACGACATGGTGTTTGGCTCCACACTTATTCAGGTACTGTATATTATCATCTACACTTTTGTAATCACAAGGTGCATTTTTCATTTGTGCGCATAAGTTTTATATCATCTTGGAGTACACTTTGGATACTAATATTATGTTATATGCTCAATGAAGAGTTCTTCCATAAGTAGCTTATCAATGGTGTTGGATTCTGTCAAGATCTTATATATCGAAATGTTTAGTATTGATCTGAACACAATTATTGGCCTACTGTGATGCTTTCCATGTCTGAAGAATTTGTATACAGAGGTGATTATTTCATGCACATTGAAAGCCCATATATATTGTACTAGAATTACCGTTCAGCTGTCGTTCTATCGACATACTCTTTACTTAGACCTTAACTATTTTCAATCTTCATGTCTACGTAGGCAGCAACACATGGAGAAAAACATATAACCAATCGGTGGCGTAATAAGCACTGGGATTTTCTCAGTTCTCATGACATTTGTTTGAGGACAATAATGATCAAAGGTTATGCGTCCAATCAGGCAAAACAGAAACTTTGTCACATTCTACCTGTTGAATGCGAGGTTACTATTGTCCATGAGGCTTAAGTTTTTCAACAAGAAATTTCTCGCGGATGGATATGTTGAACAAAAAAAAAGAAGTTTCAGGTCGACAAATGGGCTTATGGACGTGCCCGGCTTCTATTTACAACAACTTGTCGTTATATGTCGTGGCTACAGAGGCTTGAGGCGGCAGAACTTCCGATCGAGGGTTCTTTTTGGAGGTTTGGGTATTTATAAGAATTTTTGGCGTCGGTTTCACGTCAAGGGGATGCCCGAGGTGACCACAAGCCCGGAGCCGCCCTCACGGGGGTAGGGCGCCAAGAGGGCTTGTGGACTCCTCGTCCACTTCCTGAGCCAGCTCTTGTGCTTCGGGGGTCTCTTTTGGTCTATAAAATTCACCGTAAAATTTCAACCCATTCCGAAAATTTTTATTTCTGCATAAAAAACGACACCACGGTAGTTCTGCTGAAAACAGCGTCAGTCCAGATTAGTTCTAATCAAATCATACCAAAACCATATAAAATTGTTGTAAACATGGCATGGATACTTCATAAATTATAGATACGTTGGATACGTATCAGATATGCTAATTGTTGGGAGTGGTCATCGCTCCATGGGAGGGGCGTTGACGTCTCCCAATAGCGCTGGCAGATGTCGGCGCCGATGTAGGGTTGAATGCATTGCGGGGCCGACAGTGGCGAGATGGTAAGCACGGGCGGTGGGGAGTTGGTGTAGCGGCGATGACCGGAGGACGACCCGGCCTCGTGGTCGTGCCTCTCCTTGCAGCCGGAGTTCCAACAGACCATGGCGGCCGATGAGGAGGTGGAGAAGAAGAGGAGGAGCGGCGAGGAGGAGCTAGGATTTGGTTTCGGGCTTCGAGGAGGCACACGGGAACGGGAGTGAAAGCGTGGACTCGTCGGTCCACGGCTTCCACGTTAAGAAGGACAACGATTGTTGTGGATGGGTGGTTGGCAGGTGGTTCCGTCCACTCGAGCTCATTAAATGTGGCTGGTGGGAGGTAGGTGGTTGGCCGACAGGTGGGCCTGAGGCGGACGAGGAGCGGGCACATGGGCATCCGTTCGTCCACGGCGAACACTGAGAGGACGCGTGGAGCGTCCGTTTCACGTCCGTGTCGACGCATTTCAAACATAATTTTGGGTCAGAAATGAGTCCGCACGGCACGGACGGGAAACAGGCGAATTTTAAGAATAGATGGGCGTGTTGGGTCAGCGTTTTTAATTGTCCGCGGCAACAAAACAGACGAAATGGGTCGCTCGGTTATGGTTTCTCCGATAATCCTAAACGGAGATATGTAAACCCAGACCAAGCTCAGCCGCCGAGTCCAATCGCCGAACTGCGGCGTTGGCCTTTTTGCACGACACGATCGATGCAGAATTAGCTTTATCGGGATCGATGCCCCGACATGGGTTGCAGCCGCGCAGCCTGCACCGGTCCCTCTACGGCTGTATCGCCATGACCTCGATCGGCCCTCGATCCGGCCCAGCGATGCCACGGACAAGTCGCAAGGGGACACCGGCGGGGAGGGGAGCGTGCGTGTGCGCGTCCAGGCTGTAATCCCGTGCTCGTGGGGTAAATAAAAAGTAAGAAAGATGTAATGGAGGAGGGATGGATTGGGCGACAGCATGAGCGCCCCACTATTACCAAAAGCGAGCTCACAAAAATGATGGCCTCAGTAGATTATCATTGTTCCAGTCCAGCAACGCCACGGAAGCCAGCCTGTGCGTGAGCTCACTTGAAGCGTTTCACCGGCCGACTGCCCAGATGATGAGATGAGATTGCAAATCAAGCAAATACTTGACATACTACTCCTTAATTATACTAGCATGCCGTTACATTCCTAGACTGGAATGCACTTGTAACGTGCACGATCACATCATTCGCCCAATATCTGTGTACCAGGCGTGGAGTGCAGAGCTTTTTTTTTTACGGCAAAAACTTTCAATCTATTCATCTTCAATCATGGTAGTACAACGAAAACTAAAAATAATAAAAATTACATCCAAATTCATAGACCACCTAGCGACGACTACAAGCCTTTGAAGCGAGCGAAGAAGCGCCATTATCATCGCCCTCCTCATTGGAGCCGGGCAAACCTTGTTGTAGTAGACAGTCGGGAAGTCGTCGTGCTAAGGCCCGTAGAACCAACGCACGGAACAGCAACCGCCATGGGTGAAGAGTGTAGATCAAAAGAATCCAACCCGAAAACACACGAGCGAAGACGAACGCATTTAACAGATCCGAGAAAATCCACCAAAGACAGATCCGCCGGAGACACAACTCTACGCCCACCGATGATGCAAGACGCATCACGGAACGGGGCTAAGCGGAGACCTTTATTCCATCTTGTGAGTCGCCACGATCTCGCCTTTCCCGGCAGGACACAAATCCTAACAAAGCTCGAAAAAAGATCTAAAAACGGAGCCCTCCCACCGGCAAGGGCCGAGATCCACTCCGCCTCCATGGCCATACGGCCACCGGAGACGGGATGGACCGGCACCGGCGCCGGTGGGAGGCAGAAAGCTAGGGTTCTTGGAGGCGGCGTGGAGTGCAGAGCTAACCTACTTAGGTTCGTTCGTGTGCACATACGACACTTAATAATTAATTAAAGAGACAGCGTGGTGGATCACCTGCATGCATCAATGCAACGCAGCCATCAGGGATCCGACGGATAATGATGCAGCTCGATCGCATGGTCCACGTACGTAACATAACATTTCCGCTGGTAAGAGACAAGGACGCAAGGGAGTTTAAGGCGGAGGATGATTAGTTCAGGTGTAACATCACACACACGTACTGCTGCTAGTTGGTGCGAGTAGTTGCCATGCATTACCATACGTACATCAAGCAAGCATCCCACCGAGCTAGCTCCGCGTGGACCATATTATATATATCTATCTATCTCAAACGAGACATGTTTTTGTTTCCTTGTGTTGGTATAATAATGCTCTCTAATATAGCGTCTCATATTCCCTTACATGTACTCCTTTCCTTTCTAAATATTTGTCTTTCAACAAGTGACTAAGTACATAAGAAACAAAATAAGTGAATCTACACTTTAAAAGATGTCTATATACATCCATATGTGCTAGTCCATTTTAAAACTCTAGAAAGACTTATATTTAGGAACGGAGGGAGGATAGTATACCTGTTGAAAATATGAGCAAATTACTACGAGATGTAATCCGAATAAACAGAAAATAAATCATGACTACAGTAGCAGAGATTGAACTAATCATGCGAACTAGCATAGCAAATGAACAGATCACATCTAGGGCACATACTAGAAACATGAATTCTACCACGATCTCGAACATGAAAGATAGAATCACGTATGGTGCAGCGGGAGCAGCACCGCCGGCGTTGACGTTGTCGCCCATGTCGTCGAGGATGAGGTTGCCGAGATCGGAGAAGAAGTCGTCGTTCGCGAAGTCGTCGCTGCCAGCAATCGCGCGAGTGCGCTCCCCAAAAACCTGATCGCCCCTCTCCCGTACAGGATCACGAGAGGCGGGGTTTCGGAGGCCTGCTGTCCCTTTTCCCGGTGCACGCCGAAAGGAAGGATGGAGAAGACTTGATCGGCGGCGCAATGGACTGGAACGGTGGTGAGAAACCATACGAAGCGGCGGCGGGTGCCCCCCATCATTCCTTGGAAAGACCCGATGTGTCTAACATGGCGTTAACCAAATCAGTTAGAGTTCGGTTCTTTCTTTCGGCCACCCCATTAGACTGAGGTGAGTAGGGAGGCGTCCTCTCATGGATTATACCATGTTTCGCACAAAACAGATCAAATTCATTGGAAAAATACTCTCCACCACGATCGGACCTAAGCCGATTAATTTTTCGATCAAGTTGGTTCTCTGCCTCAGCTTTATAGTTTTTGAAGAAAGTTAAAGCCTCATCTTTTGATTTCAGAAGATACACATAACAATATCTAGTGGAGTCATCAATCAACGTCATGAAATATCTCTTTCCACCTTTTGTCAACACGCCATTCATCTCACAAAGATCAGAATATATAAGCTCTAGTGGCGCCAAGTCTCTTGCCTCTGCAGTCTTATGGGACTTGCGAGGTTGTTTAGCTTGCACGCATACTTGGCACTTAGAGCCTGTGACAGTAGAGATTTTCGGAATTAAATTCATATTGGCTAGCCGCGTCATGCAACCAAAGTTAATATGACAAAGTCGTGCATGCCAAATATCTGACTCATTATTGTGGCAAACATTATTAATAACTTTAGTGCAAATATCTGACAAAGATAGGCGGAACAAGCCTCCGCACTCATGGCCTTTCCCAACAAATAGTCCACACTTGGAAATTACAACTTTATTGGACTCAAAAACCAACTTAAAACCATCTCGACATAGACGGGAACCGCTAACGAGATTTTTACTGATGGACGGCACATGATGAACGTTCTTCAGACGCACGGTCTTCCCCGAAGTAAACTTCAGATCGACCGTACCAACACCTCGAACGATGGCATGTGACCCGTTCCCCATTAGCACGGGAGAAGTCCCTGTGGCCTGGTAAGAAGAAAACATGGAGGCGTCAGCACAAACATGTACATCGGCACCGGTGTCAATTAACCAATCAGGGATTGAAATCGAAAGGATGGTAGGAAAAATACCGTACCCTGATTCCTTCATATCAGTATCACCGATGACAACATGAGCGAACTTGCCGCCCTTCTCATGTTCGCACTCCTCAAAGCGGTTAGGACACTTCGGAGCCCAGTGATTAGGATCACCGCAGACATGGCAAAGTCCCTTCCCCTTCTTATGAGAATTCTTCTTGAAGTTGGTAGAATGTGATGGCTTGTTCTTTGTATCAAACTTGCCTTTCCCTGAGTTTTGTTCTTGTTGTTTTTGAACTTATTGGGCTGGAAGTTCTTCTTCTGTACCATGTGGGCACTAGAAGCTCCCTCGGCAACTCGAGCACGTGTGTCCTTTGCTCTCGCCTTCTCTTCAACATCAAGAGTACCAATGAGATCCGCAACGGAAAACTCCTGTCTCTTGTGTTTTAGGGAAGTAGCAAAATTGTTCCACGAAGGTGGAAGCTTGGCAATAATGCCTCCGGCAACAAATTTGTCCGGCAACACACACTTGAAGTGCTCAAGTTCTTTGCGGCGATTGTATCTCATGAGCCTGCTGTACAACAGCGCTCATCGGTCATCTTGTAGTCATAGAATTGCTCCATGACGTACAACTCGCTACCGGCATCCGAGGCACCAAACTTGGCCTCGAGCGCAGCCCACATGTCCTTGCCGTTGTCAAACGACATATACGAATCCACAATAGAATTATCGATGAGGAAATAGGCGATTTTTATATCGACTAGAGGGGGGGTGAATAGGCGATTTTTATGAATTCTTCACTGAGGAATTTGCCGGTGAGGAAATTCCTTAGCGAAGAAATACTTGCAGCGAAATAAGTACTCAGAAGTAAGCATAACAGATTACAGGCATAGTCATCATGATGAAATGAAGACAATCACAGAGTACAGAAAGCGTAATCACAGGATAACACAAGATGAAGACAAACAGACTGAAGAAATTGAACTGAGGAAATTGAGAAAGTCTTCAGTCAAAGTCTTCAAACACAGATATGACAAACACTCAACATAGTTATGAAGAAATGAAAGGGTTGAGGAAATAGAACCAGTTTGGTTGGTGAAGACAATAATTTGGTAGACCAGTTCCAACTGCTGTCTCAGTTGTACGTCTGGTTGGAGCGGCTGAGTATTTAAACTCGAGGACACACAGTCACTGAGCACGCAGCTCAGGAAACCAAGTCCTCACCGTATTCTCCTTGAACTAAGGTCACACAGACCTCGTCCAATCACTCATGGTAAGTCTTCAGCGACTTCCAAACCTTCACATACTTGGTCACCCGGCAATCCACAATTCCTCTTGGATGCTCTAGACCTTGACGCCTAACAGTCTGGAAGAAGCACAGTCTTCAAAGGTAACAAGCGTCGGATCCACGCAGGATAAATTTCTTCAGTGATGCTCAATCACTTTGGGTTTGTAGGTGTTTGGGTTTGGGTTTTCCTCACTTGATGATTTTCACTCAAAGTCCTCGAGAGGATGGGTTGCTCTCAAATGACAAGTGTCAAGTTCTCTCGGAGCAGCCAACCAGCAAGTGGTTGTAGGGGCGGCTATTTATAGCCTAGGGAGCAGCCCGACATGATAAGACATAAATGCCCTTCAATGATATGACCGTTAGGTGGATAAGATATTTTGGGACAGGTGGCGCCAGACAAAGAACGGTTGGAAATTTGAACATCAAATTCCTCGGGGCTATCATGTTCCTCCTTGTAGGCAATTCAAGACTGGCGAATTCCTAACTCCTCGATCGAGAACAAATTCCTCGGCGACCGAGAAGAGCTTCGTCTACATCCTTGAAGAAATTGACTGAATGTATGAGATTTCCAAAAGCTTCACTCGAAGGAATTGGTAGGTGTAGGATTTTGAGTTGAGCATCAAATGGAAATTTTTCCTTAGTATTTCCTCGACCCCCTTTAACAGTACGGTGTTTCCAATGACTCAAGAAAGAGAAAATGAAACTACGAAAACAAAAGTCTTCACACTTCATGTTCCTCAAATGAATACCAAGTCTTCAGGGTCACACCAATTTCTTCACTTTCAAAGTCTTCAGAAAGTCTTCAGAATATCAAAGTCTTCTGATGAGGAACTTCATTTTAGGGTCGACTTTTTACCGTAAATATCAAACTCCTCATAAACTTATAGACCTGTGTACACTCACAAGCGCATTAGTTACTTAACCTATAAGTCTTCAATACACCAAAATCACTAAGGGCACTAGATGCACTTACAATCTCCCCTTTTGGTGATTGATGACAACATAGGTTAAGTTTTCAACGAGGATAAACATATGAATTGTAAATACTGATAATGAGGAATTTGATTGCAAGATATAGAAGAACTCCCACGAAGATGTGCATAGTGAGGAATTTGCTTTTGAGGCAATGCACATTTGAAGAATTGAATCATGGAGATCTCCCCCTATATCTTGTAATTCATACACGCATTTGACATATAATATGAGGAATTTGAAATGCATGATGAAATATGGTGCTTGATGCTATGCAATGCATGCAAAATAATGCATAAAGAGTATCAGAGCCCAATGTGTATGAGGAACTTGATACTTTTGCATGTTTGATGTTATTCAGAGCATGCAGAATAATGCATAAAGAGTATAAGAGCCCAAATCGATTTGCTATGAAGATTTTCAAAGAGCTCACGAGAATCAGAGCATAACTATTGTAATCAGACCATAGAGCAAGAGCATAATGCATCAAAAGTATCAAAGCACCATCGGGTTTAAGATTACAACTCGATCCAATAAAAGGTTTCAGAAGAACGAGAGTTGTAACTTAATAAAATACTGTATATAGACAAAAACTAGACCCGCTTGAAGACTAACTCAAATTTCTCCCCTTTTGTCATCGAATGACCAAAAGGATCGAAACTGAGGACTAACGCTCTTGAAGAATTTCAAGTTGAAGACGGAGCGCCTTGACATTAGCCGGGGTTGTTTGTTAAAGTAGGACCAGCCGCGGTATCTTCCAAATCTTCATTTTCATCAGTGTCGCGAGATGAAGAATAGGAGCTGGCCACCAAGGAAGGAACTTTGACTTTCTTGAATTTCTTCGGAGGAGGTGCAGACCAGTCAAATTCTTCCTTGAGACCCATTGAAGTCAGTTCTTCTTCACTATAGACATGTGAAAGAACAGCCCAGGTGCGCTTGAAGGTTTCATGAAGGTAGTAGTGGTTTTTCTTCACTGCATTGTGGGTTGAGGTCATGTTATAAAGAAGAGTACCAAACTGACGTTTGACCCACTTATGATTCCGATCAACCTTCTGATGAAGACTGAGGAGTAATTCACGATCGATCATCACCAGGTGCGATTCCTTGAGGATTTTGCTTGACTGAGGTATTTGCTGCTGAGTCATGTGTGGCAGAGTCATCGTTGGTGGAGTAGGATGCTGCTTTGCGAAACTGTCCATCCAATGGACGAATGCCTTCATCTATCACAGCAGTAGCCTTCCCCTTGTCATCAGCTGAGGTAACTGTCCGTTTGAGGACTTCAATCGGGGGCAGGTAGCTGCAGTGGTTCAAAGTATCAGCTTTGTAATTGAGTGAAGACCTTGACCTGATGAATCTCATAATCCAAGGCGCATAAGGCTTCAGCTCAAATGGTGACATGGCAATGTTAGCCAGAGTCCTCATGAAGAAATCATGGAAATTGACGGGAACACCATGGATGATGTTGAAAAGCATATTCTTCATGATGCCAACGACTTCTTCATCGTTCGAGTCGTGGCCTTTGATAGGACTCATAGTCTTCTTCAGAATGCGATAGACTGTCCGAGGCACATATAATAATTCCTTGACGAGGAATTTGGTTCTTGGTGCCTGCCTTGGCTTCAAAGGCTTCATCAGCACTTGCATATAGTGATTTGAAAGTTCTTTTTCTTCATAGATACGACGTGCACCATCAAGCGGAGGACTGAGTGGTAGGGCACGAAGCAATTCACTTGCCGGTGCCTTATAGTGGGTATTTTCAGTCATCCAATCTAAGACCCATGAATTTACGTCTTCAGCATCTCCGGTGATGTGCAGGGTTGCATAGAACTAAAGAATTAGCTCTTCGTTCCAATCACAAATATTAGTGCAGAAGTTTAGAAGTCCTGCGTCGTGAAGAACACTGAGGACTGGCTCAAAGCCTGGCAGTGACTCCATATCCACATGAGGAATGTGAGCATGATCGAAGATTTTGTCCTTGTTGAAAAGCACTGAGGAATAGAAGTTGGCTTGGTGGCAGTCGTAAACGCCTCTTCCTAATGCGAGCAGAATCATAAGGATTATATTCAGTGAAGAACACGTGCTCGGCAAAGAAATCTTCAGCCTTGAACTTTTGCTTGGTTGAGAACGGATTCTTTTGCTTGGGCAGAGGGGTGTCAGTGAGTTGCATCACCACCTCAGGAATCGTAAGTTCAGGTTCTTCAGCCTGAGGAATTTCTTGGTCCTCAACTTGTGCAGTCTGAGGATTAGCAGCAGCAGCAGTTTCATCAGCACTAGTGGCTGGAATTTCTTCATGCACAGAACCAGTGGGTTGATTTTCTTCAGAGTCTATTTGGACAGTCTGTGCAGGGGAGTGAGGAACTTGTTGGAGCGGGGTGAAAAGAGGACTATTGGGATGCTGACTTTCCCAAAAGTCATCACTGATCACTGGTGTGGTGCATCCAATATACACATCTTCATTTTCAGTTTCCTCAGCACCAGCTTGAGGAATTTCATGGTCTGATGAGGAAATAACTGGGGTTGAAAGGATTGCTTCCACTTCAATTTCTTCATCAATTTTCTCTGACAAAGCATCAGATTGATGTTCTTCATCAGATCCGGTTGGGATCTCATAATCTTCTCCAAAAGGAACAACTTCCTTTGATGGTATGGAGGTAATTGGAACAGCATCAATTGGGTTTTCAAATGAGCTGGTCATTGGCTTCATTTTCTTCGTAGCCGAAGAATCGACTTGGTGATGCTTTCCTTTTCTTCACAAAGCAGCTCGTTACGCAGCCTTTGGTTTTCTTCACATCGAAGCGGATGGAAGAATTGGAGTTGGAGTTGGCGCAGGAGGAGCTGAGGAATTTGTTGCAGCTTTCTTGAGAGCAAGCGATGCAGTTCCCCTGTCTTGAGCAATTTCTTCAGGCGCACCACTAGAGGGTGCCCTGGCAATTTCTTCAGCGGCTGGGATGGGATCATCAGCCCTGGAATCAGCATTTTCTTCAGTAGACTGACTGACATCAGCGGTGCTGGTATTTTCTTCAGTAGGTTGAGCTGAGGCTCCAGCCTGAGGAATTTCATGTTGCACTGGGGCAGCAACATTTGTGAATTTCTTCGTCAGGTTGACGAATCTGGTCTTGGCTCCTTGCCAATCAGCATAGTATGTATCAAAGTTCTTGCTGAGGTTTTGAATTTCAGTTTGGATTTGGAGGAGTTCCTCAGGTGTCATCTTGACAACATTTTTCTTCAGGAACTTCTCCTTCCTGTATTGAGCCTTTTGATTTCCCTCGCCTTTTCATACTTCCATTTTTCTTCAGCTATGAAGTGAGTCAACATATGACTTTGACCAGGTGTCAAATGAAGGTCAGGCAGAGGGTATTGGGATCATTGTGCGAGATCAATGAAGTCGAGGACTTTCTTGGTCCAATAGCAAAGGGTACAGATGTACCTTTGGCTCTAGCGGCCCTTACTTGACGGTCTCTGATGATTCCCGCAAGTTCTTCATCAGATGCTTCATCATCAGATGGTACATGGAATGCAACCATTTTCTTCTTTGGGCTAGGCCGAGGATCTCGTCCGGCTGTGGCTTTGGTCTTCAGCAGAGACGGGCCAGTTGAAGAAGTGGGAGCTGCTGAGGAACTTGCAGAAATGCCTGAGGCAATTGAGAAACCAGTGGTTCTTTGACAAGTAGCCAGGTGCACAGGAACTGATGGTTTGGACGGAGCTGTTGAGGACTTTGATGGAACAGCAGCAGTGTGAGGAATTTGCTTGGAAGGTGCTGCTGAGGAACTTGGCCGTGAGGGCGCAGATGATGAACCACTTGGCTTATTAGCAGGCTTCTTTTGCATTGATTTCCTCGGTTTGACCGAGACCTCGATGGCGATGGCAGCGGCAGAATCCTCATTGAATTTCTTCACTGCCTCCTTTGCTTGCTTTGCCAATTTTGCTTGGCGTTTAGCCCATTCATCAGGAAAGTCCTCACCGCATTTGATGCTAGTGGGATCAGCTATTTGGCCCGGTGCCAAAGGAGCTCTTGGGCATGGAGGATTTAGAGCGAATTTCTTCATGTACTTAGGAGTTACATATCTGTATTCCTTCCATTCCCGTGCCCATCTCCGTTCAATCTTCTGAATACGCACCTTGCGTTGATTTTTGCTTTCTTCATCCGGAGTGCAGTAGTCAGCATATATTTCCTCAGGGATTTCGAATGCTGTCATAACCTCAGGTTTCTTTCCTCCCTTCTGTGGCTTCTTACCATCTGCCATTTTCTTGATTGAGGAAATTGAACAATTGAGTTCTCTCAAGAAGTGTGCCGCTTTTTCTTCGAGGAACGCTGCAAATGAGTTAAGTTGATGAGAACCTAGGGATTCAGCAGCGGACATGTGTACCTGTGAACAGAGTATAGTTGCGAGGAATTTGGAGAGGTCATATGCGTTCTCAGAAGGTTTTTCAAAAAGAACAAGTTTTGAGGATTTTGACCAGATGAGCCTTGAAGAATTTCAATAAGCGTTCTTTGTCTTAGGTTCGAGTTGTATAGATCGAAGATCCACACAATTGAGGAATCTTGAAGAAAATCATTGCTTAGAGAAACGAGTCAAGTGATTTGAGGTGTTCATATGTGTGAAGATTTGAAGAATAAACACCTTTGAAGAATTTGAAGAAAATTTGAGAATCAAAGCGAGTAATAAAAGTAACTTTTAATTTACCCGAAGTGAAGAACACGACGAACTGAGAAGAACAGTAGGGAAGTTCGTCCGTTCAGATCTTCCCCGCCCTAACTTGGCAGAGGAAATCAGCTACGGCGACGGCGGAGTGAAGATATTCCACGGTCGGCGCGAGTACGTCGGCGAAGAGGTCAAGGCAGTGAAGCTTTTCCTCACCGGCGACGATGGAGTAGCGGTGGCGCTAGGGTTTTGGGGAGCTCGAGCGGGAGAGAGATGGTCGAGCGGAGTAAAAGAGTGAGGAAGGGAGAGAGGGGTATTTATAGACACGGTGAAAAACGGATCGTCCGAAGATTTTGGACGAACATGCCCCTGACCGCTTCCCTTCTCACGACATGTGTCACCCACGTACTGTGTAGTGGAGATCGTGTACGATCGTGGGTGAATAAAATAATGCATCGTGGGATGCGGAACGGTTTGAGCGGCAAAACCGAAGGTTTGGATAAGATTAGTTTTAAAGTGCCGTTCGCAATTTCTTCAGCTGTCAAGGACACAGTGAAGATTTTGAACGAGTTTCAAAGTAGAACGCACATGAAGAATTTGTGAATGGATTCGGTTGAGTATAGCATAGAGGGGAAAGGGTCCGATCACATTCACTTAGCAGAAAAAAACGACTTGAAGAAATAGCCATAAGTGAATGCCACTAGTGGAAAAAAGGCCTTTGGTCGCGGTTCGCAACTGCCATTAGTCGCGGTTGCGCAACGCGACTCAAATAAGCGCGACTAAAGCCCCCACCTTTAGTCGCGCTGCTTAAGAACCGCGACTAAAGGCCCGTCCACGTGGGCGCCAAAGTGACCGTCAGGCGGAGGACCTTTAGTCGCGGTTCTTTCCGCCAACCGCGACTAAAGTACGCCACAGGTTTAGGGTTTTAGCCACCCCCTAAACCTGTTTTCTGTTTAATTTGTATTGTTTTATTTCTTTTGTGCTTTATTTTAATTTTGAAGGAGTTTCATATATTCTACGGTACTACATACATGCATATGAATGTACAATCTCAAATAAATTTGAAATTAGAACCAAAAAGAATTCAAGAGGAATATACAATATATATTCAATATCATCGGATGACCATATACAATTTTGAACAAGTTTCCATACATGATTTAATCCATATAAAGTTCTACGTCCTCGTAATAGTGTTCTCCTTTAGGATGGAGGACTTCCTGCTGAACCATCCAGCTAGTTCCTCTTGAAGTGGTCGGAAGCGAGCTTCTAGACTAAGCATCATCCGGAGGTTATTCCTCTGAGCATTGGTATCACTCGGAACCCACTCAGAGGTGTATCTCGGATCCTCTCCTGAACATAGTATCCACATAGATTGGTCTCCGGTGGCTGAATATCCCCAGCATTCTTAGGCTTTAACATTTTGAATTCTAGCTCTTTTTGAATTCACCGACCTTTGTATCTACGAACCGTCTCCAAACCCTACGAGGCAAAGAAAATTAAGTGAACAAGAGAGTTATTAGTTACTTGATATTAGGAAATGAGCGAAATAGGCCGATCGATATAGAGCGCAAATGAATGAAAATAATTACTTCTGCAGCATTCTTCTCATGTCGGCCCAAAGCTTTGGATCCATATTCGAGAGTCGTGGACGAGACATTACGAGGTGTTAACTTTAATTACTAGCAGAATCCGGTGGAACCTGCGGACACGATACATGCACAAGACGTCATGCATAACTCATCGATTAGCCGCCACATACCATGCATGGAGTAAACAAAAGAGAATTAATGTGCTCAAGGCGAAACACTCACCCAAAATGGTAAGGAAATAGAATATCACTTTTGAGTTCCTGCTTTGTAAGAAACTGCCACAGGTCTGCCTCCACGTCGGCGGGTGACGGCTCCAACACATGTCCATTAACGATGTGTGGGTCAATGAACCCAACATCATGGATGTTCCTTACTCTGCATTCCTTAATCTTCATTCTGCATGTATAATAGCGGACACAACAATATAGTTAGGACATATATATAGTGCAGGCAATATGAACGAGATGGGGTAGAAATTAATAAATCACTTACGTAACGTAGCAACCGATGATGATAGATTTGTCGAGCTCATGCAGATTGAAAAGCTGGAACAATTCACTCAGTGCAATTTGTACATAGTAATGTTTGAAGTGATGCTCATGTCTAACTTCCGCATAAATATATTCTTTGGCGTTTTATTTTTATGTAACCCTTGTACCAATTCAGCAGACCTTTCATTTGGTCGTAGATCATTTTCTCTTGCAGGCTCGACGAGAGGCCCATTCTTGACATATGTAATTACTACCTCCTTCATCGGGCGCCTCATCAAGGCCTAACAGTTCACGAAGAGTAATACCTAAGTTGGCCGCTTGTTCTCGGCACTCGTTACAGTCAATCCATGTCTTTGTCGCAGCTTGTATGATCTCGGGGGCATCCGGGCTTCCACTATAAGCGGGCAATCGATTGTTTACTTTGTTCCCGAGCTGGGCAACTTGTTTCCGCTTTTTTACTTTCGCCTTCTCCGCTCTTTGTTCTCCTTGAACATGAGTGCCTGCCTGCCAAGTTCACGTGCATAGTCGCTGTGCAGATTCTTCGTGACTTGGGACGGTGTGCTCAAAAATGACTTAGCCCACTTCTTTTGCTCATCGAATATCTTGGCTTGGGCTCGGGCTCTCTTTTCTTCTTGCAGTCCGCCTTCCATTTCTCATAATGAGCAGCCGCGACGCGTCGACTTCCTCGGCACTACGTTCCCAAGGCCTTGTGGGAGAGGCTTCAGTGATGGCTCCGTACCTTTGTGGTCTTAGGTACATAAGGGTGCAGGTTAATAATCCAGGACTGCTTCGCTTCTTTGTCGGAGGTGGATTGGGGGCGGCGTCGATCACCCGCCGGACGAGGATCGGGCGGCTGATCACCCGCCGGACGTTGTGATCGGGGCGGCGTCGGCCGACGTGGCGGAGGTGTAGGTGAACCGCCACCACCACCACCACCACCACCACCGCCACCGGCACCACCACCACCGTGAGGGGGTGGACTTGTTGTCCTTGGCGCCTCGCTGAAACTTGATAAACTTCTTTTGCCATAGAATGAAATGGCGCTTGACATCTCCAAGTCTTTTCTCCCTTCGTGTGTAGCAATGTCAATCTCCGTGTCCTCAAACCCTTGGACTATGTCCTCCACCGTGACACGAGCATAGCCATCTTGAATGGGGTTGTTGTGGTGGAGTGCTCCAGTAAACATGGTAAAGCACTGCCGATGGCTACCTTCATGGACATGTTCCCGATAGGATAATACAGATGACATTCTTTCATCTCCTTTATATCGCCCACGGGTAGCGAGGAGGCTCGGTGCAGTAATTTCGACCACCAGAGGCTCCGGTGCAGTAATTTCGACCACCGGAGGCTCCGGTGCAGTAATTTCGATCGTCGGTGCATACGCACCAGCCGGTGGGGCCTCCGTGGAAGCCACGCTGCTTCTCCGCTGGCTTCCGAGATCCGCTGGATGATCTTCATGCTGCACCGAGCTGCATCTCTTTCGCTACTAGTACACTCATGGTTTTCTTCATCACATCCATTTCCGATGCCAACCGCGCCACAACATCTGATTCCCGATCCATCTTTCTCTTACGGCTTACGTAACCGTACGGGTCGTAAATCCTGCGGGAACCCTATTTTCCACGGAATGTGCCCCATGCCTCGTATTACACGCCCTCCGTGTTCAGGATTCGAGGGCTTTTGTCAGCTGCGTCGTTCTCTCTGTTGAACTTGATCTTCCCTGTTGAGCATCCTTCATTGCGTCAATAAGGGCTTGGGTGGGTTTAATTAATTTGCCCAGTAAACACACTCCCCTGTCTCCGGGTTCAGCGTTCCCCATGCCCGTACCACCAGCTTTTTGGCCCTTGGGTCCCATCCCTCCGCACTGGGCCGGATTCTCGCGCCCTCATCTCGTTCTCCATCTTCTCCAACCTAGGCACCAAAATGCGATACCCTCCTGGCCCCATAACATGATTGTACTCCTTCTTAGCCGCATTTTCCTTATTTTTTTCGATATTTCAATGAACTGCTCCGATTTCTTTTGCTTCACAAATTCTGGCCAATCATGTTTCAGTTTCTCATATTGTCCTTTGAAATCCGGAGTCTTGTTCTGCTCGACAAAGTCACGGGCTAGATTTTGCTTGAATTTCGAATCGTCGGCCATCTTATGAAGAGCGAACTGTTTGACTAGCCTCCTCCTCTCCTTGTTTTCCTCAATCTTGTTACCCTCCTCATCGAATTTGTTGTATTCGGAGGTAGAACGAAATGTTCCATAAGCTTCTTGAAGCAATCTTTTTTGTTCTCTTATCGACAAAAGTGAAACCATCAATTCGTGCCTTCTTTGGCTCATTCCACTCTGGGCGGTGATCGAGACGTTGTCTCTAACAATGGCTCCGCATTGGCTGACAAACTTGGTGGCGTTCTTGCGGGGCTCCAGCTGACCTGCCGGTTGCCTTGTCGACAACCTCGATGGTGCATGTTTCTCCTTGTTTCATCGTCTTGGTTGCGCCACGCTTTGACGACGTACTCGATTGTTTGACGATCCGCCGAGGGCTAAAATAAGAAAGAGAGTCGCGTTAGTACACACATATTTATTCAAATCAGTTAGTTTGTATCACGAGGCTCAATGTATATATATACCTCGGCGCCGGAGGTGGTTGCTACTTCCATTTGAAGATCGTGCGTTTATCGACGTTTCTTGACATCTTCTTCTTGTGGCGCCCTTCATCTTCACCGTCAAGGTTCAGATAAGAAGAGATATCATCTTCTTCTTCTCCGTTCGGCACATATTGAATATCGCCGTTTATGATGCCGAACATATGTGCTTCACCGTCCGGATCATAGTTGTCCATAATCGGGTCAGCTCTATCGTCCGCCATTATGTCAGTCCTGAAAACATGTAGTAAAAACAAATTAATTAAGTGAAGAAGGCGGTGGCGGTGGCGGTGGCGAAAGGGCGGTGGCAAAAGGAGGGGCGAGGAAGGGTGGGAGAGGTGTCGCGGTAGAGCGCGAGGCAGGCGGGGCAGCAGGCGTCATGGAGAGGGAGGCGAGGACAACACACACGGAGAGGGAGGCGAGGACAACAGACAACCACGTCTTCACGAATGTCATTTTGTGAAGAAACTTTGCAAGCAATTAAACATTTGTCAATGTTTGGTAAAAAAATACAGGTAGCGTCTGTTGCTCCTAATGATTGGAAACGGTTTCCAATTGCCAACGAGGATTTAGATCGACTACTACTACAAGATTTTGCTGGTCCACTAATTTTGGATCAACGCCGGGATCGACAACTTTTTTTTAGGATCTTGAAAACAACTACGCGTTCAAGGTCTGTCAACAGTCTGTTTGACTGGTCAAACTAGCACATGGGTCCCGGTTGTCAGCGACTAACACTAATTAACAGTTTAATTAGTTAATAAGTTAATTAGGTTAATGTAGAAAGTTTTTCATGTAGAAAGTTTTTTCATCCGACTACGGATTATTTAATATTAATTTTTAAAGTTTTAATTCATTTTAGAATTAACAGAATTAATTTAAGGTTAATTAACAGGGTTAGTTAACGAGGCGGTGGGGCGTCATCATTGACCTTTTATCTAATTAGGTTATTAAGGTTAATTAACAGGGTTAGTTAGATTAATTAACAAGATTAATTAAGTTAATTAATTAATAATTTTAATTAATATATTTTTTCCTGCTTTTTTCTTTACATTTCAGGGCGCTGGCCCTGCTTGTCAAGGGCCCTGTAGGGGCCTAACGGGCGGCGGGCGGCGTGCGGACTTGTGGGGCTCACGGGCGCTGCCACGAGCGCCACCGGCGAGCCCAGCGATGGCTTTTGCGCTGCCACCGGCGATAAGGAGGCAGCTGGGGGCGGCGAGGTAGCGGACGGCACGGACGTGGTCCCGGCGAGGTGCGGCGCTGGCCGTGAAGAAGGCGAGAGCAGCGACGGGGCTGCGGGCGGAGCGGACGGCGTGGCGGCATAACAGCCGCAGTGGCACGAGCGATGGGGCGCGGATAACGCGCTGGTGCAAGCGCAGCTCACCTTGGGCGAGGGCGACGGGCGGGCGGCGCCGAGGGCGAGGGCGACGAAGCGGCGGCCGAGGGCGACGGCGACGGCGGGCGGCGCGAGGCGGCAGAGACGAACAGCGAGAAACGACGGGCGGCGTCGAGGGCTTGTATTTATAGCCCCCTTTAGTCGCGGTTGGCGGCGAGGCCCGGACTAAAGGTACCCTTTAGTCGCTGGTCGCCTGCCCAACCGCGACTAAAGGGGTTTTGGTTTTTTGCGATCCCGCCCCCCCTTTTTAGTCGCGGTTGGCAGCGACCCGCGACTAAAGGGTACCTTTAGTCGCGGGCCTCATCGCCAACCGCGACTAAAGGCCTTGTCTGCCGCGCCTAAAAGTTTAGTCCCACTCGCTAGTTGAGAGAGCTCGAGGGTGGTTTATAAGCTGCTGCGCCACCCTCTCGAGCTCCTCTCAACCTGCAGCTTTCGGCCTAATCATCACTAGCTATGTGCCTGTGGGCCTACTTGGCCTCCTGCGGGTCTGAATCCTGGCCCATGTAGGGTTTCTAGTCGTATTCAGGCCGTGGGGGTCCAGTAGGCGGCACTATTTTTTTCCAGTTTTTTTGTTTTGTTTTCTGCATTATTATTTATTTTTTGTTGTGCTCAACCGCGACTAAAGGCCGCCTGCCCAACCGCGACTAAAGGCCGCCGCAGGTTTAGGGTTTTCCCGCCATTTCTTCCCTGTCTTCCCGCCATTTCTTACCTGTCTTCCCGCCTCTTTCTTCCCGCCACTTTCTTCCCGCCTCCTGTCTTCCCGCTCCCATTTTTCCCGCCATTTCTCACTACATATATATGTAGCCCGGCTTGGCCGGCATTATCACATCTCTACAATCTCTCATCACTCTCTCATGGCTTCCACCGCACCCACTCTAACCTACCAAATAGTGGAGGAGCTTTGCGCCTCGAACTACCCTTGACTACCAAGACAACGACGACGGCGGCTATGAAGACTACAGTATGCATATTATACGCCTAGGCAGGAGTATGACTAAATCACTCCAAATTTCATGTATCATCAGTGGTATCTCGAATCATTCAAAATGGACACCAAACACATCACGGGTAATATAATTCACATGATCCATTCAACAAAGTTTGGTACAATAAATTATTACACATCATTTCTTCCCTTGTGTCCCTGCTTGCTTACGATTGTGCCGTATCCATGGAGCATCCTCATCATTTAACTTAATGCTTGGGTCGGTGTTCACTTTGAAGGGCGGAATTTCAGCAAACATATTATAATCTTCCGACATGTCATCTTTGTCCTCCACTCCCACGATGTTTCTTTTCCCCTGAAAGAACAATGTGGCGCTTTGAATCATCGCATGATGTCTTGATCGTTTTCTTATCTTTCCGTTTCCTCGGTTTGCTACTCATGTCCTTCACATAGAAAACCTGAGCGACATCTTTCGCTAGGACGAATGGTTCGTCAAGGTAACCAAGATTGTTGAAATCCAACATTGTCATTCCGTATTGCTGGTCCACCTTTACCCCACCTCCTGTTAGCTTGAACCATTTGCTACGGAAAAAAGGGACCTTAAAGGAGGGTCCATAGTCAAGTTCCCATATCTCCTCTATGTAACCATAATATGTGACCTCTTGCCCATTCTCGGTTGCTGCATCAAAGCGGACACCACTGTTTTGGTTGGTGCTCTTTTTATCTTGGGCGATCGTGTAAAATGTATTCCCATTTATCTCGTACCCTTGGAAAGTCGTTATAGTCGAAGATGGTGTCTTGGCCAACATGTACAGCTGATCTACAACATCATTGTCATTCATTAAATGTTTTCTCAACCAACCGTCGAAAGTCTCCATGTGGGCCTTCCTAATCCGAGATTCGGGCTTCCCGGGTTGTCGAACGTAAAATATTCTTGTGTTTCTCAAAGTACGGAGCCACCAAGCTGGAATTGGTCAAGATAAAGGTGGTGTGCTTCAGTCGGAGAATGGCCGTCCATACATATCGTTGATTTCATTCCGATCGTGCCTTTTCCACTTAGTCTCCCCTCGTGCGCGATCGAGGAAGACCAATCGGCTTAAGGTCAGGAACAAAGTCAACACAAAACTCAATTACCTCCTCATTTCCATAGCCCTTGGCGATGCTTCCTTCTGGCCTAGCACGGTTACGAACATATTTCTTTAATACTCCCATGAACCTCTCGAAGGGGAACATATTGTGTAGAAATACAGGACCGAGAACGAAAATCTCTTCGACTAGGTGAACCAGGAGGTGCGTCATAATATTGAAGAAGGATGGCGGGAACACCAACTCGAAACCGACAAGACATTGGATCACATCGTTACGTAACCGTGGTAGAACTTCTGGATTGATTACCTTCCGAGAGATTGCATTGAGGAATGCACATAGCTTCACAATGGCTACTCGAACATTTTCCGGCGAGGAGCCCCTCAAAGCAATCGGAAGCAATTGCGTCATAATCACGTGGCGGTCGTGAGACTTCAGGTTTTGGAACTTTTTCTCCGCCATGTTTATTATTCCCTTTATATTGGACGAGAATCCAGACGGAACCTTCATACTGCTCGTGCATTCAAAAAGATGACCTTCTCTTCTTTGGTCGAGCGTAGTCGGCACGACCTTGAAACCATTCCGGATGCCGGTCATCGTGGTCTTTCAAACGTTGCTGGTCTGCCGTGCTTCCTTTGTATCATTTGTCTTCCCATACACGCCCAAGAAGCTTAGGAGGTTCACGCAAATATTCTTCGTAACGTGCATCACGTCGATTGCAGAGCGGACATCTAGGACTTTCCAATATTCTAGCTCCCGAATATAGATTTCTTCTTCCACATGGCTGCGTGCCCGTCGGCTCCCTTCGGAACTGATTGTCCGCCAGACCCTTTCCAAAGATGACTTTCAAATCCTTGACCATATCAAATACCTCGGCACCGGTGCGTTCCGCAGCTTCGCCGGTGATCTGCCTTGCCGTTGTAATGCTTGCCTTTCTTTCTTCTTGGATGAATTTTCGGAAGAAATCGACGATGCCCAAGGTACACGTTCTTCTTACAATTTGGCAAATGTACACTTTCAGTCTCATGTAAGCGATGCGTGCATGCATTGTATCCCTTATTTGACAGTCCCGAAAGGTTACTAAGAGCAGGCCAATCGTTGATGGTTACGAAAAGCAACGTCAGAGGTCAAATTCCTCTTGTTTGTGCTCATCCCACACGGACACCACCCCACAGGTGTAAAAGTTCATCAACTAATGGCCTTAGGTACACATCGATGTCGTTGCCGGGTTGCTTCGGACCTTGGATGAGCACCGGCATCATAATGAACTTCCGCTTCATGCACAACCAAGGAGGAAGGTTGTAGATGCATAGAGTCACGGGCAGGTGCTATGGCTGGAGCTACGCCGCCAAAAGGATTCATGCCATCCGCATTTAGAGCAAATCTTATGTTCCTTGCGTCACCTGCAAAATCTTTGAACCATCCGTCGATCTTTCTCCATTGCGTTCCATCTGCGGTGTGTCTCAACTCCCCGTCCGACTTACGGTCCTCTTTGTGCCATCACAACAACTTGGCATGCTCTTTGTTCCTGAACAGACGTTTCAACCGTGGTATTATAGGAGCATACCACATCACCTTGGCGGGAACCCTCTTCCTTGGTTTCGCCCTCAACATCGTCACCGTGGTCATCGCCTACGATCTTATAACGCATAATGCACGATTGCATACCGGCATTCATTCAAATTCTCGTATTCATCATGCGGTAGAGGATGCGGTCGTTGATGCATGCATGTATCTTCGTAACCTCTAAACCTAGAGGGCGACAACCTTCTTTGCTTCAGACGCATCTTGGCGGGCAACTCGTTATCCTTTGGAAACATATTCTTCAACATTTTCAGCAAGTTTTCAAATGCCGAGTCAGCTACACCTGCCTCTGCCTTCCATTTCAGCAAATCCAGCAGTGCAGCCCAGCTTTTTCGGACCATCATCGCATCCGGGTACAGCGCCTTTCTGCGTGATCCTCTAACATGCGATCCAAATTCTCCCTCTCCTTTTCAGTTTCGCAGCGTCTCCGTGCATCAGCAATGGTCCGACCAAGATCATCAACGGGATCATCACGTGCCTCTTCTTCACCTTCCCCTTCACCTTCAGCAGATCCTCCATGAAAGTATCACCGAAATGAGCAAGATAGCTTTCATCGATGAAATCATCCCCTTCTTCATCTTCTTCCATTATAACCCCTCTTTCTCCATGCTTGGTCCAACAATTATAGCTTGGCATGAAACCCTTCAAGCAGATGCATGTGAACAACTCTTGAGGAAGAGTAACCCTTCTCATTCTTACAGATAACACATGGACAGATAACAAAACCCCCGCTTGTTCGCATTAGCCACTACGAGGAAATCTTTCAAACCCAGAGTGAACTCACGGAGAGTCGGTTACCGTACATCCATTGCCGATTCATCTGCATTATTATAATATAAAATATATAATTAACCATCATGCATTTGTTAAACTAACTAGCTACAAACAATATAAATTAAACAATGAACTACACACATGCATATTGACACATCAAAGGTTCATCAAGTTGCTAACATGATCGAAGAGTGTGGCTCCAACACTTCATGTCATGTTTGTTTCATGCTCTTGGGGCATTTCATCAAACACCTTATGTGCATAAGAGGAACCAAAAGCAAACCTACACCCACTTGTGAAGAGAATGGCTCCAAATGGCTAAGTGTTGGCTGCTGGATGGGTATATATAGGGAGGGCTTTAGTTGCGGTTGGCACGGCAAACCCGTGACTAAAGGTGCTTAAAACCTTTAGTCGCGGTTGTCTGGCCAACCGCGACTAAAGCCCCTCACGCACCGCCTGGCCACCGAGCGCCACAGGCCCAGGCCTTTGGTCGCGGTTCACCTCCAGAACCGCGACTAAAGGTCCCATTAGTCGCGGTTCCTACAGCTTCGCGACTTATGGGGCTGGACGGAAGCCTGTTTTTCCACTAGTGTGCTGTAGAGGACATAAACCCATATATATATATAGCCAATGAAGAAAGACGACGGAAATAGTGAAGATTTTGCAAAGTTGAAGAATTTGAAAAACTGAAGAATTTCAAAACTGAGAAAAAACTCAAATTGAAGATTTTCAACTTTGGTGGTGGCGTAACCCACCGTATAAGAATGATGATTTCAGACACCGCGTACAATTGTCGTAGGGTTCTGAGAGTCAAATTCTTCGTTAATTTCTTCACACTTAGAGTGTTATTCTTCATTGATTGAAGAAAAACGTTTCTTCATGTGTTGCACATCTAAGTCATCAATTTTGCATAAGTGTTAGGATGTGTGCCTTTTTCAAAGAACGTTCGAAGATTCTAAGATATTTAGCTCACACCGCAACTTGCTAAATCTCTTCTCATCCAAGGGCTTAGTGAAGATATCAGCTAGCTGTTCTTCAGTCTTCACGTGCTCGATGGAGATGTCGCCCTTCAACACATGAGCACGAAGAAAATGATGACGAATTTGAATGTGCTTTGTCTTCGAGTGCTGAACTGGGTTGTGAGCAATCTTGATGGCACTCTCATTGTCACAATAGAGAGGCACATTCTTCACGTTGATGCCGTAGTCCTTGAGGGTTTGCTTCATCCATAGTAATTGAGCACAACACGAGCCAGGAGCAATGTATTCAGCTTCCGCGATTAGACGGTGATACGCAGTTCTGTTTCTTCGAGGACCAATGGACCAAAGATCGTCCGAGGAAATGACAAGTACCAGATGTTGACTTGCGGTCCACACGATCACCGGCATAGTCGAGTCGTAATATCCAATGAGATCAAAAGTAGAGCCCTTGGGGTACCATAATCCTAGTGTTGGTGTGTGAGCTAGATATCGAAGAATATGCTTCACAGACCTTATGGTGTGATTCCTTGGTGTAGCTTGAAATCGGGCACACATGCAAACACTAAGCATTATATCTGGCCTAGATGCACATAAGTACAATAAAGAGCCAATCATGGAGCGGTATACCTTGTGATCGAAGTCAATACCATTTTCATCAGTGCATAGATGTCCATTTGTGGGCATAGGAATTTTGACACCTTTGCAATCTTGCATGCCGAATTTCTTCGTGACATCTTTGAGGTATTTCTCACGAGATATGAATATGCCATTGTGTTGTTGACGAATTTGAAGACCTAAGAAGAATTTCAACTCTCCCATCATAGACATTTGATATTCTTCACTCATCATGTAGGCAAATTCATCACTATAACGTTGGTCAGTACAGCCAAAGATAATATCATCAACATATATTTGACACACAAACAGTTCACCATCATAAGATTTAGTAAAAAGAGTAGGATCGAGTGAACCGGGTGTGAAGCCATTCTTCACGAAGAATTCCATCAATGTATCATACCACGCCCGAGGGGCTTGCTTGAGGCCATAGAGGGCCTTATTTAGTCTGAAGACTTTGTCAGGATTCTTTGGATCTTCAAAACACAGGGGTTGAGCAACATATACTTCTTCCTCAAGCTTACCATTGAGGAATGCACTTTTCACATCCATTTGATATAAAGTGATATTGTGATGGTTAGCATAGGCGAGTAATATGCGAATAGACTCAAGTCTAGCAACAGTGCAAAAGTTTCATCGAAATCAATTCCTTCAACCTGCGTGTAGCCTTGAGCTACTAGTCGTGCCTTATTCCTCACCACAAGACCATTTTCATCTTGCTTGTTGCGGTAGATCCACTTGGTGCCAATGATATTATGCTTGCGAGGATCTGGACGTTTGACCAGTTCCCAGACATTGTTTAGCTCGAACTGATGTAATTCTTCTTGCATGGCCTGAATCCATTCCGGCTCCAGAAATGCTTCATCTACCTTAGTGGGCTCTGTGATAGAGACAAAAGCATAGTGCCCACAAAAGTTAGATAAATGTGAAGCTTTTGAGCGTGTGAGAGGACTGGCGCTTCAATGTCATCGATGATCTTGTCAACTTGCACTTCTTTTGCAACGCGAGGATGAGCTGGTTGTCTTCGAGGAATTTGATCATTTTCCTCAGCACCATTTTCTTCAAAGATTATCTTCAGTGCATCAGCTCGACGATCTTCTCGCATGTGAATGAATTCTTCGAAGTTTCTTCAAGAGGAATGACATCCTCGGTTGCCTTGAACACGATAGAATCCTCGGTCTGGTTCGCCTAACACAGAAGGTAGGTGCTCTCTTTGCGAGCCATTAGTTTCATCGAACCGCACATCTACAGTGTCAACAATCTTGTGTAGAGTGATGTTGAAGACTCTGTAGGTGTGCGAGTCCTTTCCGTAACCAAGCATAAAACCTTCATGTGCTTTCGGTGCAAATTTAGAGTTGTGGTGAGGATCTCTAATCCAGCATTTAGCAATCAAGACTTTGAAATAACTTACATTGGGTTTCTTGTCCGTGAGGAGTTCATAGGCAGTCTTCTTGAAGAATTTGTGAAGATATACTCTGTTGATGATGTGGCACGCAGTTGTCAATTGCTTCAATCCGTAAACGACTAGGCGTTTTGTATTCATCAAGCATAGTGCGAGTCATCTCAACAAGAGTTCTGTTCTTGCGCTCCACGACGCCATTTCTTTGAGGAGTATAGGGAGCAGATAACTCATGAGTAATACCAAGTTCATCAAGATAATCATCAAGACCAGAATTCTTGAACTCGGTTCCATTTTCACTCCTGATGTGCTTGATCTTCACACCAAAGTTGGTTGAAGCCCTCGAGGAAAATCGTTTGAAGATTTCCTGCACTTGATTTTTGTAAGTAACAATGTGTACCCATGTGTAACGAGAGTAATCATCAACAATAAAAAAGCCATATAGTGATGCTTCATTAACGACAGTTGAATAATGATTGGGACCAAAGAGGTCCATGTGAAGCAATTCGAAAGGACGAGTAGTGGTCATGATAGTCTTATTTGGATGCTTGGCCTTGGTCATTTTTCCAGCTTCACAGTTCGCATAGGTGATCCTTGAGGAATTTGACATTCTCAATGCCAATGACATGCTTCTTCTTTGCAAGCGTGTGCAAATTCCTCATGCCTCATGCGTGACCAAGTCGTCGATGCCATAGCCAGCCTACGAAGCTTTTGCAAGTAGACACACGGCTGGTTGTGGTCCTGTGGAAAAATCAACAATATACAAGTCTCCTCTCCTAAAGCCTTCAAGACTTTGGAATTGTCACTTCCATAATCACAACACACCGATACTTGCCAAAGATAACAACCATATCAAGATCACAAAGCATTGAGACTGACATGAGGTTATATCCTAAAGACTCAACAAGCATGACTTTGTCCATGTGCATGTCCTTAGAAATAGCAACCTTACCAAGACCCAATACCTGACTTTTGCCTTTGTCGGCAAACATGATATGCTTCAGATGTGACGGTGATAACGTAGCATCCATCAATAGATTCTTGTCACCAGTCATGTGATTTGTACATCCACTATCGAGAACCCACTCAGTGGCTTTGGGTTGATCATCCTGCAGATGAATTAGTACAACTTACGATCTCATATACTTCATCAGTGAAGAATATGATATCAAGTTCATCGGATGAATTTCATCGACCAAGATTCAGATAAGCGGTATGAGGACGTGTGAAATGAAAGTTCATTCCATCATGATTAGCCTCAAGTCCCTTCGTGCAATTTGTCGGGCCCCAAAGAAATTCTTCAGACGTTAAGGCACGCCTGGAGACCTGACCTCGCAGAAGAGATTAGTTCTTTTCTTCACCACCCACATCTGAATGGGTGGCAAAGAGTTCATCATTCTCATGAGCACCATATGAGAATGGTGGCATAGAGGCCAAACCATTTCGTTTCACATAAGAGGGGTTAGGGTAAGCATATGAATAAGCGGAGAAATTCTTCGAGGACTTATGAACATATTGGTTTGAAGAATAATGCACATATTCATAGCCCTTAGCTCTACCTGTAAAGCAGAGTTGTTAGCACGATGATAATCATATGAGGACTTTGATCCTTTTGAGGAATTTGATCCACGTGAGGAATTTGGTCCATATGAGGACTTGGATCCATGTGAAGAATTTGGTTCATATGAAGAATTTGATCTGAGGTTCCTTTTCTTCACAAGTGGTGTCATGAGGACATTCACCTGAAGACTTTCAAGGCACTTCTTGGGAACCCAGATTTTCTTCATAGGGGAACCGTTCCTGCAGTTAGTACCAACATATCTTGCAAATACTTCACCATTCTGATTTTTGAACAGTTTATAGTTGGAGTCAAATGACTCATCAGCAGAATGAGGAGATTCGCATGTAAAACCAGATAAGGTAGATGGATCAACTGGAGGTCCCTTTGCAGCAACCCATGAGGTTTTGGGGTACTGCCAGCTTCCAAAGATGTTCCATCGGCATTTAATTTCCTCTCAAATGCGATACCCTCTTTCCTAGGGTTTCATTGAGGATCTGCTTTTTAAGCACATCACAAAGAGTCTGATGCCCTTTGAGGCTTTTGTACATGCACATCATGTACAATTCCTTCGATCTGCATCGTCGGTGATACTAGCAATGTCCTCAGATGAGGAATTAGTGATAGCAGTGGCAGGTGAAGAATTTGTAATAGTTGAAGCATTTGAACATTCAGGTGAAGAATTAGCAGATTCACGTTCAATGCACTTTAAGCATGGAGGAACAATTCTTCTTGAGAGGCGCTGATTTGTTGAGCAAGTAATGAATCACGCTCCTTCTGAAGATCTTCCTAACTCGCTCTTAGCTTCTCAAGATCTTGCTTTCTTTGAAGAAATTCATAAGAAAGTTTCTCATGATCAGATAAGAGAGTGTTATGATGACCTTGAAGGTTGTCAAGCCTAGATCAAGTCTCTGAAGATTTTCGATGTGGGGCTTGAGTGCGATCCATTTCTTCACCTAACATATCATCACTCTTATCTAGCATGTTTTGAACCTTTTCAAAAGCCCTTTGTTGTTTTATAGCAATCTTAGCAAGTTTAGAGTAGCTGGGCTTGAGATCCTCATCGATTCATTTTCACTTTGGATTCAGAGGAGGTGAAATTGAGTACCTTGGCACCTTTTGCCATGAAGCAATAGGTGGGAGTGTAGTCATCATTTTCCTCATCGGGTTTGTCGGCGGAGTCGGTTTCTTGATGTTGAAGATGGACTTGCTAACATAAGCGATAGCAAGAGCCAGACTAGCCACACCAGATTCGGATTCTTGAGACTCCTCCTCTTCCTCATTTTCCTCGATTCAGCGAGTCCATTTCCTTGCCAATGAATGCCCGAGCCTTTTTGGAGCTGCTCTTCTTGTGAGAAGAAGGTTTTGAGGATTTTGATGATGAAGATTTTGATGATTTCTTCTTCTTCTTTACGTCATCAGAACTGTAATCCTTGTGTTTCTTCTTTCTTAATTCCTTTTCCCACTGAGGACAATCTTGGATATAGTGACCAGGTTTCTTGCATTTGTGACAAAGTCTTCTCTTATAGTCACTAGATGAGGAATCACTGCTTCTTGAGGTTTTTCCAAAGCGACCACGTCTTGAGAATTTCGGAATTTCTTCACGGCGGTGCTAGCTCTCGCCAAATTCTTCAGGATCTCCAAGGCTACTACCGTAGTCTTCACTCTCAGATTCGGACACAGCCTTGGCCTTCAGGGCACGTGTTTTTCCATAGCCAGAACCATAGAGATCTCTTTTTTCAGCAAGCTGGAACTCGTGAGTATTTAGCCTTTCGAGGATATCAGCAGGATCAAGAGACTTGTAGTCAGCTCGTTCTTGTATCATCAGTGCGGAGTATCAAATGAGGAATCAAGCGATCTTAGCAATTTCTTCACCACCTCATGGTCGGTGATGTCAGTGGCACCCAGTGCTTGAAGCTCATTTGAGATGTCAGTGAGGCGATCGAAGGTTTGTTGAACATTTTCGTTGTCGAATCTTTTGAAACGGTTGAAGAGATTCCGAAGAACATCAACTCGAGAGTCACGCTGAGTTGAAACACCTTCATTTACTTTGGACAGCCTGTCCCAAATGAGTTTGGCAGATTCCAATGCACTCACTCTTCCATATTGACCTTTGCTCAGATGGCCACATATGATATTCTTCGCTTGAGAGTCGAGTTGCTTGAATCTCTTCACATCAGCATCATTCAGAGAAGGTGTGACTGAGGAAACACCTTTTGTCACAACATACCAGAGATCGTTGTCAATTGCTTCAAGATGCATTCGCATTTTGTTCTTCCAAAGAGGGGTAGTCCGTCCCATCGAAGGTAGGACACCTGCCGAGACCTTGATCATACCTGCGGTCGACATAACTAAAACTCCGGTGGTTAAACCAAAATCACACGTAACAAGGGAGTACCTTGCTCGATACCAATTGAAAGTGCGTTATATCGACTAGAGGGGGTGAATAGGCGATTTTTATGAATTCTTCATCGAGGAATTTGCGGTGAGGAAATTCCTTAGCGAAGAAATACTTGCAGCGAAATAAGTACTCAAGTAAGCATAACAGATTACAGGCATAGTCATCATGATGAAATGAAGACAATCACAGAGTACGTAAAGCGTAATCACAGGATAACACAAGATGAAGACAAACAGACTGAAGAAATTGAACGGAGGAAATTGAGAAAGTCTTCAGTCAAAGTCTTCAAACACAGATATGACAAACACTCAACATAGTTATGAAGAAATGAAAGGGTTGAGGAAATAGAACCAGTTTGGTTGGTGAAGACAATAATTTGGTAGACCAGTTCCAAGCTGCTTTGTCTCGGTTGTACGTCTGGTTGGAGCGGTGAGTATTTAAACTCGAGGACACACAGTCCGTACACCCGATCCTTGAGCACGCAGCTCGGGACACCAAGTCCTCACCGTATTCTCCTTGAACTAAGGTCACGCAGACCTCGTCCAATCACTCGTGGTAAGTCTTGAGCGACTTCCAAACCTTCACATACTTGGTCACCCGCAATCCACAATTCCTCTTGGATGCTCTAGACCTTGACGCCTAACCGTCTGGAAGAAGCACAATCTTCAAAGGTAACAAGCGTCGGATCCACGCAGAATCAATTTCTTCAGTGATGCTCAATCACTTTGGGTTTGTAGGGGTTTGGTTTTTGGGTTTTTCCTCACTTGATGATTTTCACTCAAAGTCCTCAGAGGATGGGTTGCTCTCAAATGACAAGTGTCAAGTTCTCTCGGAGCAGCCAACCAGCAAGTGGTTGTAGGGGGCGGCTATTTATAGCCTAGGGAGCAGCCCGACATGATAAGACATAAATGCCCTTCAATGATATGACCGTTAGGTGGATAAGATATTTTGGGACAGTGGCGCCAAGAGCACAAGAATGGTTGGAAATTTGAACATCAAATTCCTCGGGGCTATCATGTTCCTCACTTTGTGTAGGCAATTCATGGCGAATTCCTAACTCCTCGATCGAGAACAAATTCCTCGTGACCGGAAGAGCTTCGTCTACATCCTTTGAAAAAATTGACTGAAGCTGTATGAGATTTCCAAAAGCTTCACTCGAAGGAATTGGTAGGTGTAGGATTTTGAGTTGAGCATCAAATAGAAATTTTTCCTTAGTATTTCCTCGACCCCTTTAACGATCACGGTGTTTCCAATGACTCAAGAAAGAGAAAATGAAACTACGAAAACAAAAGTCTTCACACTTCATGTTCCTCAAATGAATACCAAGTCTTCGAGGTCACACCAATTTCTTCACTTTCAAAGTCTTGAAAGTCTTCGAATATCAAAGTCTTCGGATGAAGAACTTCATTTTTAGGAGTCGACTTTTCATCAGAATATCAAACTCCTCATAGACTTATAGACCTGTGTACACTCACAAACGCATTAGTTACTTAACCTATAAGTCTTCAATACACCAAAATCACTAAGGGGCACTAGATGCACTTACACCTGATCGCCCCTCTCCCGTACAGGATCACGAGAGGCGGGGTTCCGGAGGCCTGCTGTCCCTTCTCCCGGTGCACGCCGAAAGGAAGGATGGAGAAGACTTGATCGGCGGTGCAATGGACTGGAACGGTGGTGAGAAACCATACGAAGCGGCGGCGGCTAGGGTAGACGTCTGCCTTACTATATAGTGCGGGCCGGGTAGGTCGTGGGAGTAAACCCCACGTCCGAGTCGTCACGATCCAAAAGAATCGGAAACGGTTCAGTAATTAACGTGTTCGTTAATTATTAATTAATGACTCAATAATTTTTCCCGAGCAGCAAAAATATAGACAACGTGCACAGCTCTGTCCTCGGCTCTGCTCAATCCCGCAACCCGCGGCGCGTCGTGACGAGGCGTGGCGTGACGAGGCGAGCGAGGAGGAGGAGCGCGCGTGTAGGTCTCCTCTTCTCATGCTCATACAAGTGGTAGGAGAGCTCACCTTATAAAGAGGTGCAACTCTCTCTCAACTTATGAGGTGGGACTAAACTTTAGCCTCACTCACTCCACTCACATGTGTGCATGAATGGGCCAACAGAATTTCAGAAATTTAGTTGGGCTTTGGGCCAAAAGCCCACTAGCAAATTCCAACAATCACCCACAAAGTCTCATTGGCACATTTCACCATTTGGTTCCAAAACATTTTTTATATACCAGTGCTTAGTGGAGACTGTGAAGTTGAACTTCCACTTAGAGATTTATGCTACACTAGATCACAACTTGAATAGTGGACTATGCCTTGAACTACAAGTTTTCTCATGAGACTAGTTTCACACAAATTCTTGACGGTCTTGGGCTGCCGCAAGGCTTCCCTGCTGGTGGAGCGTATACGTCGTACTCAGGGCCTTTCATGAATTTATTAGAGAGCACCCACTTCTCACTGATGTGGCGTTAACAGTCAAATTCATATAGGTGTGTTCCTCGGGAGATGCTCTGTGAGACAACATCTCTGCTTACTCAAATAAGCCACTTGGAACACATTAAGATAGATATCAACCTGCTATGCAGATCAGAGAGTATTGCATCTTCACGGAGTGGGATAATTAAAATAAGGATACTCTCCTCTCGGTGACCAACAGCTTGTCTCCCACTTCTACTTCACGGGATCTCCGATCACATAGAGTGGGTTACCACTATGGACAACTCATGCGGTGGGTCTCAAACCCATCTCCATCGATGCATTATCTATCACATTACGTGATAGACCCTTTGTGAAGGGATCCGCCAAGTTTTTCGACGTTTGGATATAATCCAACGTAATAACTCCGGAGTTCCTCAGTTTCCTGACAGATTTTAATCATCTCTTCACATGCCTTGAGGACTTCATATTGTCCTTAGAACTGTTTATCTTGACGATCACAATTTGATTATCACAGTTCATCAGGATAGGGGGTATTGGTTTTTCAACCATAGGTAAGTCCATCAATAGCTCACGAAGCCACTCGCTTCAACAATGGCGGTGTCTAATGCTTTGTGAGTTACGCTTCCATAGTTGACCTCGTTAAGATGGTCTCGCTTGCAAGACTTCCAGAAACAGCGCCACCACCAAGTGTAAAAACATAACCACTTGTGGCCTTAATCTCATCAACATCGGATATCGATTCGAGTCACTATAACCCTCCGGTACCCTTGGATACGGTGTAGTGAATCCCATAGCTCGCGATGCCCTACAAGTAGCGCATAACTCTCTCAAGCGCACGCCAATGATCATCTCCTGGTTTTGACACAAACCGACTCAGCTTGCTCACAGCAAAAGAGATGTCAGGCCTCGTGGCACTCGCCAAATACATAAGCGAGCCAATAATCTGAGAATACCTCAGTTGATCTCTAGCAATCCGTCGATTCTTTCGAAGAAACACACTAGCATCATATGGAGTTGGAGAAGGCATGCAGTCGCTATACCCAAAACGACTCAAAACCTTTTCCACATAGTGAGACTGAAGCAGTGTGATCCCACCATTCTCATCTCTCAACAACTTGATGTTTAAGATAACATCGGCTACTCCTAGATCCTTCATCTCAAAACAGCGAGATAAGAAATCCTTAACCTCCTTGATTAAATCAAGTTTGGTTCCAAAGATCAATATGTCGTCGACATACAGACAAAGAATAACACCTTCGCCCCCACCATGGCGATAGTACACACACTTGTCACCATCGTTTACTACAAAGCCGGCAGCAGTTAATGTTCTTTCGAACTTCTCATGCCACTCCTTAGGAGCTTGCTTAAGGCCATATAAAGACTTTAATAACTTGCACACCTTTCCTTCTTGACCAGGTACTACAAAACCATCTGGCTGATCCATGTAAATTTCATCCTTCAACTCTCCATTGAGGAAAGCCGTCTTAACGTCCATTTGATGAACGAGAAGACCATGTGAGGCAGCCAGTGATAGTAGCACCAATTGTGGTCGATCTAGCCACGGGTGAGTAAGTATCAAAGAAGTCTTCACCTTCTTTCTGGTATAACCCTTAGCCACAAGCCGTGCCTTGTACTTTTCAATCGTACCATCAGGTCTAAGCTTCTTCTTGAACACCCACTTACATCCTACAGGTTTGCACCCATAAGGACGGTCGGTGATCTCCCGTGTCCCGTTATCTAAGATGGAATCCATCTCGCTGCGAACAGCTTCCTTCCAGTAGTCAGCATCAGGAGATGCATAGGCTTCTGAAATAGTCCTGGGTGTGTCATCCACAAGGTACACAATGAAATCATCACCAAAGGACTTTGCAGTCCTCTGTCTCTTACTCCTTACAGGATTTTCATTGTTACCCTCAAGAGGATTCTCAACGTGTTCCATTGCAATGGTGGGTTCAGGAATTACAGTGAGTTCCTCACTAGATGGAATAGGTATCTCCTGATTTGATGAGCTTGACATATCCTTCATAGAAAATATGTCCTCAAAGAAAGTTGCATCATTAGACTCCATAATCATACCAACATGCATGTCGGATACCTCAGATTTTATTATCAAAAATCTATAGCCAATGCTATGAAAAGCATAGCCAGAAGAACACAATCCACGGTTTTTGGTCCAAGCTTGCGCTTCTTGGGAATTGGTATATTGACTTTCGCCAAACAACCCCAAGAACGTAGGTAAGAGAGTTTCAACCTTTTCCTTTCCCATTCCTCAAATGGAGTCATGGTCTTATGCTTTGTGGGAACTCGGTTTAGGACATGACACGCGGTCATTAGCGCCTCCCCCCACCATTCCTTGGAAAGACCCGATGTGTCTAACATGGCGTTAACCAAATCAGTTAGAGTTTGGTTCTTTCTTTCGGCCACCCCATTAGACTGAGGTGAGTAGGGAGGCGTCCTCTCATGGATTATACCATGTTCCGCATAAAACAGATCAAATTCATTGGAAAAATACTCTCCAACACGATCGGACCTAAGCCGTTTAATTTTTCGATCAAGTTGGTTCTCTACCTCAGCTTTATAGTTTTTGAAGAAAGTTAAAGCCTCATATTTTGATTTCAGAAGATACACATAACAATATCTAGTGGAGTCATCAATCAACGTCATGAAATATCTCTTTCCACCTTTTGTCAACACGCCATTCATCTCACAAAGATCAGAATGTATTAGCTCTAGTGGCGCTTAAGTCTCTTGCCTCTGCAGTCTTATGGGACTTGCGAGGTTGTTTAGCTTGCACACATACTTGGCACTTAGAGCCTTTGACAAGAGAGATTTTCGAATTAAATTCATATTGGCTAGCCACGTCATGCAACCAAAGTTAATATGACAAAGTCGTGCATGCCAAATATCGACTCATTATTGTGGCAAACATTATTAATAACTTTAGTGCAAATATCTGACAAAGATAGGCGGAACAAGCCTCCGCACTCATAGCCTTTTCCAACAAATTGTCCACACTTGGAAATTACAACTTTATTGGACTCAAAAACCAACTTAAAACCATCTCGACATAGACGGGAACCGCTAACGAGATTTTTATTGATGGACGGCACATGATGAACGTTCTTCAGACGCGACGGTCTTCCCTCAAGTAAACTTCAGATCGACCGTACCAACACCTCGAGCGATGGCATGTGACCCGTTCCCCATCAAGACGGGAGAAGTCCTCGTGGCCTGGTAAGAAGAAAACATGGAGGCGCCAAGACAAACATGTACATTGGCACGGTGTCAATTAACCAATCGGGGATTGAAATCTTTGAAAGGATGGTAGGAAAAATACTGCACTCGATTCCTTCATATCAAGATCACCGATGACAACATTAGCGGACTTGCCGCCCTTCTCATGTTCGCGCTCCTCAAAGCGGTTAGGACACTTGAGACCTAGTGATTAGGATCACCGCAGACATGGCAAAGTCCCTTCCCTTCTTATGAGAATTCTTCTTGAAGTTGGTAGAATGTGATGGCTTGTTCTTTGTATCAAACTTGCCTTTCCCACGAGTTTTGTTCTTGTTGTTTTTGAACTTATTGGGCTGGAAGTTCTTCTTACGTACCATGTGGGCACTAGAAGCTCCCTCAGCAACTCGAGCACGTGTGTCCTTTGCTCTCGCCTTCTCTTCAACATCAAGAGTACCAATGAGATCCATAGCGGAAAACTCCTGTCTCTTGTGTTTCAGGGCAGTAGCAAAATTGTTCCACGAAGGTGGAAGCTTGGCAATGATGCCTTCGGCAACAAATTTGTCCGGCAACACACACTTTAAGTACTCAAGTTCTTTTGCGAGCGACTATATCTCATGAGCCTGCTGTACAATGTAGCGCTCATCGGTCATCTTGTAGTCATAGAATTGCTCCATGACGTACAACTTCGCTACAAGCATCCGAGGCACCAAACTTGGCCTCGGCGCAGCCCACATGTCCTTGCTGTTGTCAAGCGACATATCACGAATCCACAAGAGAATCATCAAGAACACCCGGAAGAACGCCTTTAAAGAGAGTATCGATCTTCTCAAAAGCTTCCATTGTCTTTGGATTAAGATCGCCCTCGGGCTTGCCCTTAGTGGCGTCATAGCAGCCCATGGTGCGAAACCAAGATCGCTCTCGTCGCCACCTCTTATATTGGCGCCTTAAAGGCAGCCAGCAGATGCGCAAGAAAAAACCACTCGGAGTAAATTGCTTAAAATCAGGTTTTGGATTGTTGAAAATATGAGCAAATTACTACGAGATTTAATCGAATAAACAGAAAATAAATCATGACTACAGTAGCAGAGATTGAACTAATCATGCGAACTAGCATAGCAGATGAACAGATCACATCTAGGGCACATACTAGAAACATGAATTCTACAACGATCTCGAACAGGAAAGATAGAATCACGTACGGTGCAGCGGGAGCAGCACCGCCGGCGTTGACGTTGTCGCCCATGTCGTCGAGGATGAGGTTGTCGAGATCAGGGAAGAAGTCGTCGCTGCCAGCAGTCGCGCGAGTGCGCTCCCCAAAAACCTGATCGCCCCTCTGCCGTACAGGATCACGAGAGGCGGGGTTCCGGAGGCCTGCTGTCCCTTCTCCCGGTGCACGCCGAAAGGAAGGATGGAGAAGACTTGATCGGCGGCGCAATGGACTGGAACGGTGGTGAGAAACCATACGAAGCGGCGGCGGCTAGGGTAGACGTCTGCCTTACTATATAGTGCGGGCCGGGTAGGTCGTGGGAGTAAACCCCACGTCCGAGTCCGCCACGATCCAAAAGAATCGGAACGGTTCAAGAATTAACGCGTTAATTATTAATTAATGACTCATTAATTTTTCCCGAGCAGCAAAAATATAGACAACGTGCATAGCTACATCCTCGGCTCTGCTCAATCCCGCAACCCGGTAGCGTCGTGACGAGGCGTGGCGTGGCGAGGCGAGGAGGAGGAGGAGCGCGTGTAGCTCTCCTCTTCTCATGCTCATACAAATGGTAGGAGAGCTCACCTTATAAAGAGGTGCAACTCTCTCTCAACTTATGAGGTGGGACTAAACTTTAGCCTCACTCACTCCACTCACATGTGTGCATGAATGGGCCAAGAGAATTTCAGAAATTTAGTTGGGCTTTGGGCCAAAAGCCCACTAGCAAATTCCAACAATCACCAACAAACTCTCAGTGGCACATTTCACCATTTGGTTCCAAAACATTGTTTATATACCGGTGCTTAGTGGAGACTGTGAAGTTGAACTTCCACTTAGAGATTTATGCTACACTAGATCACAACTTGAATAGTGGACTATGCCTTGAACTACAAGTTTTCTGCGAGACTAGTTTCACGCAAATTCTTGACTGCACTGGCTGCCGCAAGGCTTCCCTGCTGGTGGAGCGTATCACGTCGTACTCAGGGCCTTTCATGAATTTATTAGAGAGCACCCACTTCTCACATTGCGGCGTTAACAGTCAAATTCATATAGGTGTGTTCCTCGGAGATGCTCTGCAGGACAACATCTCTGCTTACTCAAATAAGCCACTTGGAACACATTAAGATAGATATCAACCTGCCATGTAGATCAGAGAGTATTGCATCTTCACGGAGTGGGATAATTAAAATAAGGATACTCTCCTCTCAAATTTGACCAACAGCCTTGTCTCCCACTTCTACTTCACGGGATCTCCGATCACATAGAGTGGGTTACCACTATGGACAACTCATGCGGTGGGTCTCAAACCCATCTCCATCGATGCATTATCTATCACATTACGTGATAGACCCTTTGTGAAGGGATCCGCCAAGTTTTTCGACGTTTGGATATAATCCAACGTCATAACTCCGGAGTTCCTCAGTTTCCTGACAGATTTTAATCTCCTCTTCACATGCCTTGAGGACTTCATATTGTCCTTAGAACTGTTTATCTTGACGATCACTGTTTGATTATCACAGTTCATCAGGATAGGGGGTATTGGTTTTTCAACCATAGGTAAGTCCATCAATAGCTCACGAAGCCACTCGCTTCAACGATGGCGGTGTCTAATGCTGTGAGTTCTGCTTCCATAGTTGACCTCGTTAAGATGGTGCGCTTGCAAGACTTCCACGAAACAGCGCCACCACCAAGTGTAAAAACATAACCACTTGTGGCCTTAATCTCATCGACATCGGATATCGATTCGAGTCACTATAACCCTCCGGTACCTTTGGATACCCGGTGTAGTGAATCCCATAGCTCGCATGATGCCCTTCAAGTAGCGCATAACTCTCTCAAGCGCACGCCAATGATCATCTCGGTTTTGACACAAACCGACTTAGCTTGCTCACAGCAAAAGAGATGTCAGCCTCGTGGCACTCGCCAAATACATAAGCGAGCCAATAATCTGAGAATACCTCGGTTGATCTCTAGCAATCCGTCGATTCTTTCAAGCAACACACTAGCATCATATGGAGTTGGAGAAGGCGTGCGATCGCTATACCCAAAACGACTCAAAACCTTTTCCACATAGTGAGACTGAAGGTGTGATCCCACCATTCTCATCTCTCAACAGCTTGATGTTTAAGATAACATCAGCTACTCCTAGATCCTTCATCTCAAAACAATGAGATAAGAAATCCTTAACCTCCTTGATTAAATCAAGTTTGGTTCCAAAGATCAATATGTCGTCGACATACAGACAAAGAATAACACCTTCGCCCCCACCATGGCGATAGTACACACACTTGTCACCATCGTTTACTACAAAGCCGGCAGCAGTTAATGTTCTTTCGAACTTCTCATGCCACTCCTTAGGAGCTTGCTTAAGGCCATATAAAGACTTTAATAACTTGCACACCTTTCCTTCTTGACGGTACTACAAAACCATCCGGCTGATCCATGTAAATTTCCTCCTTCAACTCTCCATTGAGGAAAGCCGTCTTAACGTCCATTTGATGAACGAGAAGACCATGTGAGGCAGCTTGATAGTAGCACCAATTGTGGTCGATCTAGCCACGGGTGAGTAAGTATCAAAGAAGTCTTCACCTTCTTCTGGTATAACCCTTAGCCACAAGCCGTGCCTTGTACTTTTCAATCGTACCATCAGGTCTAAGCTTCTTCTTGAACACCCACTTACATCCTACAGGTTTGCACCCATAAGGACGGTCGGTGATCTCCTGTGTCCCGTTAGCTAAGATGGAATCCATCTCGCTGCGAACAGCTTCCTTCGAGTCAACATCGGGGAGATGCATAGGCTTCTGAAATAGTCCCGGGTGTGTCATCCACAAGGTACACAATGAAATCATCACCAAAGGACTTTGCAGTCCTCTGTCTCTTACTCCTTACAGGATTTTCATTGTTACCCTCAAGAGGATTCTCAACGTGTTCCATCGCAATGGTGGGTTCAGGAATTACAGTGAGTTCCTCACTAGATGGAATAGGTATCTCCTGATTTGATGAGCTTGACATATCCTTCATAGAAAATATGTCCTCAAAGAAAGTTGCATCATTAGACTCCATAATCGTACCAACATGCATGTCGGATACCTCAGATTTTATTATCAAAAATCTATAGCCAATGCTATGAAAAGCATAGCCCAGAAGAACACAATCCACGGTTTTTGGTCCAAGCTTGCGCTTCTTGGGAATTGGTATATTGACTTTCGCCAAACAACCCAAGAACGTAGGTAAGAGAGTTTCAACCTTTTCCTTTCCCATTCCTCAAATGGAGTCATGGTCTTATGCTTTGTGGGAACTCGGTTTAGGACATGACACGCGGTCATTAGCGCCTCCCCCCACCATTCCTTGGAAAGCCCGATGTGTCTAACATGGCGTTAACCAAATCGATTAGAGTTCGGTTCTTTCTTTCGGCCACCCCATTAGACTGAGGTGAGTAGGGAGGCGTCCTCTCATGGATTATACCATGTTCCGCACAAAACAGATCAAATTCATTGGAAAAATACTCTCCACCACGATCGGACCTAAGCCGTTTAATTTTTCGATCAAGTTGGTTCTCTGCCTCAGCTTTATAGTTTTTGAAGAAAGTTAAAGCCTCATCTTTTGATTTCAGAAGATACACATAACAATATCTAGTGGAGTCATCAATCAACGTCATGAAATATCTCTTTCCACCTTTTGTCAACACGCCATTCATCTCACAAAGATCAGAATGTATAAGCTCTAGTGGCGCCAAGTCTCTTGCCTCTGCAGTCTTATGGGACTTGCGAGGTTGTTTAGCTTGCACACATACTTGGCACTTAGAGCCTTTGACAAGAGATTTTCGAATTAAATTCATATTGGCTAGCGCGTCATGCAACCAAAGTTAATATGACAAAGTCGTGCATGCCAAATATCTGACTCATTATTGTGGCAAACATTATTAATAACTTTAGTGCAAATATCGACAAAGATAGGCGGAACAAGCCTCCGCACTCATAGCCTTTTCCAACAAATTGTCCACACTTGGAAATTACAACTTTATTGGACTCAAAACCAACTTAAAACCATCTCGACATAGACGGGAACCGCTTCTTGAGATTTTTATTGATGGACGGCACATGATGAACGTTCTTGACGCACGGTCTTCCCGAAGTAAACTTCAGATCGACCGTACCAACACCTCGAACGATGGCATGTGACCCGTTCCCCATCAAGACGGGAGAAGTCCTCGTGGCCTGGTAAGAAGAAAACATGGAGGCGCCAAGACAAACATGTACATTGGCACGGTGTCAATTAACCAATCAGGGATTGAAATCTTGAAAGGATGGTAGGAAAAATACCGTACTCGATTCCTTCATATCAAGATCACCGATGACAACATTAGCGGACTTGCCGCCCTTCTCATGTTCGCGCTCCTCAAAGCGGTTAGGACGCCAGAGCCTAGTGATTAGGATCACCGCAGACATGGCAAAGTCCCTTCCCTTCTTATGAGAATTCTTCTTGAAGTTGGTAGAATGTGATGGCTTGTTCTTTGTATCAAACTTGCCTTTCCAGTTAGTTTTGTTCTTGTTGTTTTTGAACTTATTGGGCTGGAAATTCTTCTTCTGTACCATGTGGGCACTAGAAGCTCCCTCGGCAACTCGAGCACGTGTGTCCTTTGCTCTCGCCTTCTCTTCAACATCAAGAGTACCAATGAGATCCGCAACGGAAAACTCCTGTCTCTTGTGTTTCAGGGAAGTAGCAAAATTGTTCCACGAAGGTGGAAGCTTGGCAATAATGCCTCCGGCAACAAATTTGTCCGGCAACACACACTTGAAGTGCTCAAATTCTTTTATGAAGCGATCAGTATCTCATGAGCCCGCTGTACAACAGAGCGCTCATCAGTCATCTTGTAGTCATAGAATTGCTCCATGACGTACAACTACTTCGCATCCGAGGCACCAAACTTGGCCTCGGCGCAGCCCACATGTCCTTGCTGTTGTCAAACGACATATCACGAATCCACAAGAGAATCATCAAGAACACCCGTAAGAGCGCCTTTAAAGAGAGTATCGATCTTCTCAAAAGCTTCCAAATTGTCTTTGGATTAAGATCGCCTCGGGCTTGCCCTTAGTGGCGTCATAGCAGCCCATGGTCTCAAAACCAGAGATCGCTCTCGCGCCACCTCTTATATTGCGCCTTAAAGGCAAAAGCGGCTTCAGCCAATAAAAAACCACGGAGTAAATTGCTTAAAATCAGGTTTTTGGATTGTTGAAAATATGAGCAAATTACTACGAGATTTAATCGAATAAACAGAAAATAAATCATGACTACAAAGAGTAGATTGAACTAATCATGCGAACTATCATAGCAGATGAACAGATCACATCTAGGGCACATACTATAAACATGAATACTACAACGATCTCGAACAGGAAAGATAGAATCACGTACGGTGCAGCGGGAGCAGCACCGCCGGCGTTGACGTTGTCGCCCATGTCGTCGAGGATGAGGTTGTCGAGATCAGGGAAGAAGTCGTCGCTGCCAGCCGCCATGAAGTCGCTCCCCAAAAACCTGATCGCCCCGCCGCCAGACAGGATCACGAGAGGCGGGGTTCCGGAGGCCTCGCTGTCCCTTCTCCGGTGCACGCGAAAGGAAGGATGGAGAAGACTTGATCGGCGCGCAATGGTGGAACGGTGGTGAGAAACCATACGAGGCGGCGGCGGCGGCTAGGGTAGACATCTGCCTTACTATATAGTGCGGGCCGGGTAGGTCGTGGGAGTAAACCCCACGTCCGAGTCGTCACGATCCAAAAGAATCGGAAACGGTTCAGTAATTAACGCGTCCGTTAATTATTAATTAATGACTCATTAATTTTTCCTGAGCAGCAAAAATATAGACAACGTGCGTAGCTCTGTCCTCGGCTCGGCTCAATCCCGCAACGCGCGGCGCGTCGTGACGAGGCGTGGCGTGGCGAGGCGAGCGAGGAGGAGGAGCGCGCGTGTAGGTCTCCTCTTCTCATGCTCATACAAGTGGTAGGAGAGCTCACCTTATAAAGAGGTGCAACTCTCTCTCAACTTATGAGGTGGGACTAAACTTTAGCCTCACTCACTCCACTCACATGTGTGCATGAATGGGCCAAGAGAATTTCAGAAATTTAGTTGGGCTTTGGGCCAAAAGCCCACTAGCAAATTCCAACAATCCCCCACAAAGTCTCATTGGCACATTTCACCATTTGGTTCCAAAACATTGTTTATATACCGGTGCTTAGTGGAGACTGTGAAGTTGAACTTCCACTTAGAGATTTATGCTACACTAGATCACAACTTGAATAGTGGACTATGCCTTGAACTACAAGTTTTCTGCGAGACTAGTTTCACACAAATTCTTGACCGGTACTGGGCTGCCGCAAGGCTTCCCCGCGGGTGGAGCGTATACGTCGTACTCCAGGGCCTTTCATGAATTTATTAGAGAGCACCCACTTCTCACAGACTGCGACGTTAACAGTCAAATTCATATAGGTGTGTTCCTCAGAAGATGTTCTGCAGGACAACATCTCCGCTTACTCAAATAAGCCACTTGGAACACATTAAGATAGATATCAACCTGCCATGCAGATCAGAGAGTATTGCATCTTCACGGGTGGGATAATTAAAATAAGGATACTCTCCTCTCGGTGACCAACAGCTTGTCTCCCACTTCTACTTCACGGGATCTCCGATCACACAGAGTGGGTTACCACTATGGACAACTCATGCGGTGGGTCTCAAACCCATCTCCATCGATGCATTATCTATCACATTACGTGATAGACCCTTTGTGAAGGGATTCGCCAAGTTTTTCGACGTTTGGATATAATCCAACGTAATAACTCCGGAGTTCCTCGGTTTCGACAGATTTTAATCTCCTCTTCACATGCCTTGAGGACTTCATATTGTCCTTAGAACTGTTTATCTTGGCGACCACGCTTTGATTATCACAGTTCATCAGGATTGTGGGTATTGGTTTTTCAACCATAGTTTAGTCCATCAATAGCTCACGAAGCCACTCTGCTTCTACAATGGCTGTGTCTAATGCTGTGAGTTCTGCTTCCATAGTTGACCTCGTTAAGATGGTCTCGCTTGCAAGACTTCCAGAAACAGCGCCACCACCAAGTGTAAAAACATAACCACTTGTGGCCTTAATCTCATCAAAGATCGATATCCGATTCGAGTCACTATAACCCTCCAAAGACTTTGGATACCCGTGTAGTAGTGAATCCCATAGCTCGCAAAGGTTCTTCAAGTAGCGCATAACTCTCTCAAGCGCACGCCAATGATCATCTCCTGGTTTTGACACAAACCGACTCAGCTTGCTCATAGCAAAAGAGATGTCAGGCCTCGTGGCACTCGCCAAATACATAAGCGAGCCAATAATCTGAGAATACCTCAGTTGATCTCTAGCAATCCGTCGATTCTTTCGAAGCAACACACTAGCATCATATGGAGTTGGGGAAGGCGTGAATTCGATTTACCCAAAACGACTCAAAACCTTTTCCACATAGTGAGATCAAGCGGTGTGATCCCACCATTCTCATCTCTCAACAGCTTGATGTTTAAGATAACATCAGCTACTCCTAGATCCTTCATCTCAAAACAATGAGATAAGAAATCCTTAACCTCCTTGATTAAATCAAGTTTGGTTCCAAAGATCAATATGTCGTCGACATACGGACATAAAGAATAACACCTTCGCCCCACCATGGCGATAGTACACACACTTGTCACCATCATTTACTACAAAGCCGGCAGCAGTTAATGTTCTTCGAACTTCTCATGCCACTCCTTAGGAGCTTGCTTAAGGCCATATAAAGACTTTAATAACTTGCACACCTTTCCTTCTTGACTGTGTACTACAAAACCATCTGGCTGATCCATGTAAATTTCCTCCTTCAACTCTCCATTGAGGAAAGCCGTATTAACGTCCATTTGATGAACGAGAAGACCATGTGAGGCAGCCAAGGATAGTAGCACCAATTGTGGTCGATCTAGCCACGGGTGAGTAAGTATCAAAGAAGTCTTCACCTTCTTTCTGGGTATAACCCTTAGCCACAAGCCGTGCCTTGTACTTTTCAATCGTACCATCAGGTCTAAGCTTCTTCTTGAACACCCACTTACATCCTACAGGTTTGCACCCATAAGGACGGTCGGTGATCTCCCAGTCCCGTTAGCTAAGATGGAATCCATCTCGCGAACAGCTTCCTTCCAAAGAGTCGACATCGGGAGATGCATAGGCTTGAAATAGTCCTGGTGTGTCATCCACAAGGTAGACAATGAAATCATCACCAAAGGACTTTGCAGTCCTCTCATCTCTTACTCCTTACAGGATTTTCATTGTTACCCTCAAGAGGATTCTCAACGTGTTCCATCGCAATGGTGGGTTCAGGAATTACAGTGAGTTCCTCACTAGATGGAATAGGTATCTCCTGATTTGATGAGCTTGACATATCCTTCATAGAAAATATGTCCTCAAAGAAAGTTGCATCATTAGACTCCATAATCGTACCAACATGCATGTCGGATACCTCAGATTTTATTATCAAAATCTATAGCCAATGCTATGAAAAGCATAGCCAGAAGAACACAATCCACGGTTTTTGGTCCAAGCTTGCGCTTCTTGGGAATTGGTATATTGACTTTCGCCAAACAACCCCAAGAACGTAGGGTAAGAGAGTTTCAACCTTTTCCTTTCCCATTCCTCAAATGGAGTCATGGTCTTATGCTTTGTGGGAACTCGGTTTAGGACATGACACGCGGTCATTAGCGCCTCCCCACCATTCCTTGGAAAGACCCGATGTGTCTAACATGGCGTTAACCAAATCGATTAGAGTTCGGTTCTTTCTTTCGGCCACCCCATTAGACCGAGGTGGGTAGGGAGGCGTCCTCTCATGGATTATACCATGTTCCGCACAAAACAGATCAAATTCATTGGAAAAATACTCCCCACCACGATCGGACCTAAGCCGTTTAATTTTTCGATCAAGTTGGTTCTCTGCCTCAGCTTTATAGTTTTTGAAGAAAGTTAAAGCCTCATCTTTTGATTTCAGAAGATACACATACCAATATCTAGTGGAGTCATCAATCAACGTCATGAAATATCTCTTTCCACCTTTTGTCAACACGCCATTCATCTCACAAAGATCAGAATGTATAAGCTCTAGTGGCGCTTAAGTCTCTTGCCTCTGCGGTCTTATGGGACTTGCGAGGTTGTTTAGCTTGCACACATACTTGGCACTTAGAGCCTTTGACAAGAGAGATTTTGAATTAAATTCATATTGGCTAGCCGTCATGCAACCAAAGTTAATATGACAAAGTCGTGCATGCCAAATATCTGACTCATTATTGTGGCAAACATTATTAATAACTTTAGTGCAAATATCGACAAAGATAGGCGGAACAAGCCTCCGCACTCATAGCCTTTTCCAACAAATTGTCCACACTTGGAAATTACAACTTTATTGGACTCAAAACCAACTTAAAACCATCTCGACATAGACGGGAACCGCTAACGAGATTTTTATTGATGGACGGCACATGATGAACGTTCTTGACGACGGTCTTCCCGAAGTAAACTTCAGATCGACCGTACCAACACCTCGAACGATGGCATGTGACCCGTTCCCCATCAAGACGGGAGAAGTCCTCGTGGCCTGGTAAGAAGAAAACATGGAGGCGCCAAGACAAACATGTACATTGGCACCGTGTCAATTAACCAATCAGGGATTGAAATCTTGAAAGGATGGTAGGAAAAATACCGTACCACTGATTCCTTCATATCAATATCACCGATGACAACATTAAGCGGACTTGTCGCCCTTCTCATGTTCGCGCTCCTCAAAGCGGTTAGGACACTTGAGCCCAAAGTGATTAGGATCACCGCAGACATGGCAAAGTCCTTCCCCTTCTTATGAGAATTCTTCTTGAAGTTGGTAGAATGTGATGGCTTGTTCTTTGTATCAAACTTGCCTTTCCCCGAGTTTTGTTCTTGTTGTTTTTGAACTTATTGGGCTGGAAATTCTTCTTTTGTACCATGTGGGCACTAGAAGCTCCCTCGGCAACTCGAGCACGCGTGTCCTTTGCTCTCGCCTTCTCTTCAACATCAAGAGTACCAATGAGATCCGCAACGGAAAACTCCTGTCTCTTGTGTTTCGTGGAAGTAGCAAAATTGTTCCACGAAGGTGGAAGCTTGGCAATAATGCCTCCGGCAACAAATTTGTCCGCAACACACACTTGAAGTGCTCAAGTTCTTTTATGAAGCGATTGTATCTCATGAGCCTGCTTTGTACAACAGGCGCTCATCGGTCATCTTGTAGTCATAGAATTGCTCCATGACGTACAACTCGCTACCGGCATCCGACGCACCAAACTTGGCCTCGAGCGCAGCCCACATGTCCTTGCCGTTGTCAAACGACATATACGAATCCACAATAGAATCATCAAGAACACCCAGAAGAGCGCCTTTAAAGAGAGTATCGATCTTCTAAAAAGCTTCCATTTGTCTTTGGATTAAGATCGCCTCAAGCTTGCCCTTAGTGGCGTCATAGCAGCCCATGGTGCGAAACCAAGAGACTGCTCTCGTCGCCACCTCTTATATTGCGCCCCTTAAAGGCAAAGTGACTTCAGACAAGCAAGAAAACCACCCGGAGTAAATTGCTTAAAATCAGGTTTTTGGATTGTTGAAAATATGAGCAAATTACTACGAGATTTAATCCGAATAAACAGAAAATAAATCATGACTATAGTAGCAGAGATTGAACTAATCATGCGAACTAGCATAGCAGATGAACAGATCACATCTAGGGCACATACTAGAAACATGAATTCTACAACGATCTCGAACAGGAAAGATAGAATCACGTACGGTGCAGCGGGAGCAGCACCGGCGTTGACGTTGTCGCCCATGTCGCCGAGGATGAGGTTGTCGAGATCGGGGAAGAAGTCGTTGCTGCCAGATCATGAAAAGCGCTCCCCAAAACCTGATCGCCTTCCGCCAGACAGGATCACGAGAGGCGGGGTTCCGGAGGCCTGCTGTCCCTTCTCCCGGTGCACGCCGAAAGGAAGGATGGAGAAGACTTGATCGGCGGCGCAATGGACTGGAACGGTGGTGAGAAATCATACGAAGAGGCGGCGGCTAGGGTAAACGTCTGCCTTACTATATAGTGCGGGCCGGGTAGGTCGTGGGAGTAAACCCCACGTCCGAAATCCGCCACGATCCAAAAGAATCGAAGCGGTTCAATAATTAACGCATCCGTTAATTATTAATTAATGACTCATTAATTTTTCCCGAGCAGCAAAAATATAGACAACGCGTGCATAGCTCATCCTCGGCTCGGCTCAATCCCGCACCAGCTGGCGTCGTGACGAGGCGTGGCGTGGCGTGGCGAGGCGAGCGAGGAGGAGGAGCGCGCGTGTAGGTCTCCTCTTCTCATGCTCATACAAGTGGTAGGAGAGCTCACTTTATAAAGAGGTGCAACTCTCTCTCAACTTATGAGGTGGGACTAAACTTTAGCCTCACTCACTCCACTCACATGTGTGCATGAATGGGCCAAGAGAATTTCAGAAATTTAGTTGGGCTTTGGGCCAAAAGCCCACTAGCAAATTCCAACAATCCCCACAAAGTCTCATTGGCACATTTCACCATTTGGTTCCAAAACATTGTTTATATACCGGTGCTTAGTGGAGACTGTGAGGTTGAACTTCCACTTAGAGATTTATGCTACACTAGATCACAACTTGAATAGTGGACTATGCCTTGAACTACAAGTTTTCTGCATGAGACTAGTTTCACACAAATTCTTGACGGTCTGGGCTGCCGCAAGGCTTCCCGTGGGTGGAGCGTATACGTCGTACTCCGTGGCCTTTCATGAATTTATTAGAGAGCACCCACTTCTCACAGATTGCGGCGTTATCAGTCAAATTCATATAGGTGTGTTCCTCAGAGATGCTCTGCAGGACAACATCTCGCTTACTCAAATAAGCCACTTGGAACACATTAAGATAGATATCAACCTGCCATGCAGATCAGAGAGTATTGCATCTTCACGGAGTGGGATAATTAAAATAAGGATACTCTCCTCTCGGTGACCAACAGCTTGTCTCCCACTTCTACTTCACGGGATCTCCGATCACATAGAGTGGGTTACCACTATGGACAACTCATGCGGTGGGTCTCAAACCCATCTCCATCGATGCATTATCTATCACATTACGTGATAGACCCTTTGTGAAGGGATCTGCCCAGTTTTTCGACGTTTGGATATAATCCAACGTAATAACTCCGGAGTTCCTCAGTTTCCTGACAGATTTTAATCTCCTCTTCACATGCCTTGAGGACTTCATATTGTCCTTAGAACTGTTTATCTTGACGACCACAGTTTGATTATCATAGTTCATCGTGATAGGGGTATTGGTTTTTCAACCATAGGTAAGTCCATCAATAGCTCACGAAGCCACTCGCTTCAACGATGGCGGTGTCTAATCTTGTGAGTTACGCTTCCATAGTTGACCTCGTTAAGATGGTCTTCTTGCAAGACTTCCAGAAACAGCGCCACCACCAAGTGCAAAAACATAACCACTTGTGGCCTTAATCTCATCAAAGATCGGATATCGATTCGAGTCACTATAACCCTCCTGCACTTTGGATACCCGGTAGTGAATCCCATAGCTCATGATGCCCTTCAAGTAGCGCATAACTCTCTCAAGCGCACGCCAATGATCATCTCCGGTTTTGACACAAACCGACTCAGCTTGCTCATAGCAAAAGAGATGTCAGCCTCGTGGCACTCGCCAAATACATAAGCGAGCCAATAATGCGAGAATACCTCGGTTGATCTCTAGCAATCCGTCGATTCTTTCAAGCAACACACTAGCATCATATGGAGTTGGAGAAGGCGCAAATCGCTATACCCAAAATGACTCAAAACCTTTTCCACATAGTGAGATCAAGCGGTGTGATCCCACCATTCTCATCTCTCAACAGCTTGATGTTTAAGATAACATCGGCTACTCCTAGATCCTTCATCTCAAAACAATGAGATAAGAAATCCTTAACCTCCTTGATTAAATCAAGTTTGGTTCCAAAGATCAATATGTCGTCGACATACAGCATAAAGAATAACACCTTCGCCCCACCATGGCGATAGTACACACACTTGTCACCATCATTTACTACAAAGCCGCAGCGATTAATGTTCTTTTCGAACTTCTCATGCCACTCCTTAGGAGCTTGCTTAAGGCCATATAAAGACTTTAATAACTTGCACACCTTTCCTTCTTGACCAGTACTACAAAACCATCTGGTGATCCATGTAAATTTCCTCCTTCAACTCTCCATTGAGGAAAGCCGTCTTAACGTCCATTTGATGAACGAGAAGACCATGTGAGGCAACCCAGTGATAGTAGCACCAATTGTGGTCGATCTAGCCACGGGTGAGTAAGTATCAAAGAAGTCTTCACCTTCTTTCTGGTATAACCCTTAGCCACAAGCCGCGTGCCTTGTACTTTTCAATCGTACCATCGTGTCTAAGCTTCTTCTTGAACACCCACTTACATCCTCTGTGTTTGCACCCATAAGGACGGTCGGTGATCTCCTGTGTCCCGTTAGCTAAGATGGAATCCATCTCGCTGCGAACAGCTTCCTTCCAAAGAGTCGCAGATCGGGAGATGCATAGGCTTGAAATAGTCTGGGTGTGTCATCCACAAGGTACACAATGAAATCATCACCAAAGGACTTTGCAGTCCTCTGTCTCTTACTCCTTACAGGGATTTTCATTGTTACCCTCAAGAGGATTCTCAACGTGTTCCATCGCAATGGTGGGTTCAGGAATTACGGTGAGTTCCTCACTAGATGGAATAGGTATCTCCTGATTTGATGAGCTTGACATATCCTTCATAGAAAATATGTCCTCAAAGAAAGTTGCATCATTAGACTCCATAATCGTACCAACATGCATGTCGGATACCTCAGATTTTATTATCAAAAATCTATAGGACACTTCGGAGCCCAGTGATTAGGATCACCGCAGACATGGCAAAGTCCCTTCCCCTTCTTATGAGAATTCTTCTTGAAGTTGGTAGAATGTGATGGCTTGTTCTTTGTATCAAACTTGTCTTTCCCACGAGTTTTGTTCTTGTTGTTTTTGAACTTATTGGGCTGGAAGTTCTTCTGTACCATGTGGGCACTAGAAGCTCCCTCGGCAACTCGAGCACGTGTGTCCTTTGCTCTCGCCTTCTCTTCAACATCAAGAGTACCAATGAGATCCGCAATGGAAAACTCCTGTCTCTTGTGTTTCAGGGAAGTAGCAAAATTGTTCCACGAAGGTGGAAGCTTGGCAATAATGCCTCCGACAACAAATTTGTCCGCAACACACACTTGAAGTGCTCAAGTTCTTTTACAGCGATCGTATCTCATGAGCTCTTTGTACAACAGTAGCGCTCATCAGCCATCTTGTAGTCATAGAATTGCTCCATGACGTACAACTCGCTACCGGCATCCGAGGCACCAAACTTGGCCTCGAGCGCAGCCCACATGTCTTTGCCGTTGTCAAACGACATATACGAATCCATAATAGAATCATCAAGAACACCCAGAAGAGCGCCTTTAAAGAGAGTATCGATCTTCTCAAAAGCTTCCAATTTGTCTTTGGATTAAGATCGCCCTCAGCTTGCCCTTAGTGGCGTCATAGCAGCCCATGGTGCGAAACCAAGAGATCGCTCTCGGCGCCACCTCTTATATTGCGCCTTAAAGGCAAAGCGGCTTCAGACAAGAAGAAACCACTCGGAGTAAATTGCCTAAAATCAGGTTTTTGGATTGTTGAAAATATGAGCAAATTACTACGAGATTTAATCGAATAAATGTAAAATAAATCATGACTACTGATGGCAGAGGTTGAACTAATCATGCGAACTAGCATAGCAGATGAACAGATCACATCTAGGGCACATACTAGAAACATGAATTCTACAACGATCTCGAACAGAAAGATAGAATCACACGGCAGTGGGAGCAAGACCCGGCGTTGACGTTGTCGCCCATGTCGTCGAGGATGAGGATGCCGAGATCGGGAAGAAGTCGTCGTCAAGTCGTCGCCATGAAAGTGCGCCTCCCCAAAACCTGATCGCCTCTCTCCGTACAGGATCACGAGAGGCGGGGTTCCGGAGGCCTGCTGTCCCTTCTCCGGTGCACGCCGAAAGGAAGGATGGAGAAGACTTGATCGGCGGCGCAATGGACTGGAACGGTGGTGAGAAACCATACAATGACTCATTGCATAGCTCTGTCCTTGGCTCGGCTCAATCCCGCAACCCGCGTCGCGGCGTGGCGTGGCGAGCGAGGAGGAGGAGGAGCGCGCGTGTAGGTCTCCTCTTCTCATGCTCATACAAGTGGTAGGAGAGCTCACCCTATAAAAAGGTGCAACTCTCTATCAACTTATGAGGTGGGACTAAACTTTAGCCTCGCTCACTCCACTCATATATGTGCATGAATGGGCCAAGATAATTTGAGAAATTTAGTTGGGCTTTGGGCCAAAAGCCCATTAGCAAATTCCAACAATACCATCCATGTGGAGTCCTATATATTGTAATGTACCTGATGGCGACACTCGAGTTCAAAAATGACGCTTTTGCTCTCTGCTAACTCCTACGTACGGAACGACGTTTTGGCATGGACGGCGACGTTATGCTATGTTATGTCGTCGTCTCTCGGCCCCTGATTTTCAAAGTCACTTTTCGATCCCAGGAATTCCCCCTGTTTTCCAAGTGACGTTGTTTTAGTTCAAATTCAAATTTTAACTAAAACAGCGCCCACTCATTTTCGGACGGAGGTAATTTAAATACTACTCCCTCCGTTCCGAATTACTTGTGTTGGATCCAAGACAAGTAATTCAGTGCTATGTACATATCCAAATGGAGGGCATAAGCGTGAAAGGTCGCAGCCAGCCAGGGGTGTAAGTGCACAAACCCACCTAAAGCCCCAACCACCCTACCTCTCCCTCTCAGCATCCCCTCCCCCTCCCCTCGCCTCCGTCCCCAGATCCGACCACCCCCCTCGCCTCGCCTCGCCGCCGCCCCCCCCTCCACGCACACGGCGGACTCTCCGGAATGGAGGCGGCGCGCGCCAAGGACACCAAGGAGCGCCTGGCCGGGGTGGAGCGCCTGCACGAGGCGCTCGACGCGGCGGCGCGCCGCGGCCTCTCCCCGGCCGAGGTCACCTCGCTGGTGGATCTGACGCGGGACGCCAACTTCCGCGTCGCGCAGGGGGGGCTGCAGGCGCTCTCCGCCGCCGCCGTGCTCGCCGGGGACCACTTCAAGATCCACCTCAACGCGCTCGTCCCCGCCGCCGTCGAGCGCCTCGGCGACGGCAAGCAGCCTGTCCGCGAGGCCGCGCGCCAGCTCCTCGTCACGCTCATGGAGGTGAGTCGTCCGCCCGCCCTTTCGGTCCTGATGATTCCACTTGTTGTTTCTTTATTAATTAATCTGTTATATTAGGGGGGAATGTGGTTGCTTTGGAACTTAGCTCGAGTTTTAAATTTGGTCCAATTATCTATCAGCATGAATTTGTTTTAGGTTTCAAACTTCAATAATCAAGGGATTAGCTTTCTTAGTTTTGGGTGGGTCAAGTTTGGTTTGTACAAACGGTAAAATGTGGGTGGGTATCAAACCAAGATTCAAACTTCTCATATGCAGTTTGGTTTTTGCTCGACTGTTTTAACAACCATTTACCCTCAAATATGCTGTTAGTTCACATGTAAAGATTGCTCTTTTCAGGTGTTGAAATGAAATCTATAATATGCCTAGTTGTTGTAAATTACATAATTCTTTCTTAATGCTTTGATTTTTATAGAGCATAAATATCAAAATATGCGTTATCTTTTCTCCATACCTTTGTCAATGCTGTTTGTTACTAGTACTATGTTACCATTACTTTTACATGTAGACTTCTGCCCAATGAATATCAACAAATGAAGCCAAACATGCTCGCCTTGTTCTCAATGTTTTAGATTTATTACTAGGTAGCCTTCTGATTTCATCCATATCTCAGGTTTCTTCACCAACAATCATTCTCGAAAGGGCCGGAAATTATGCATGGACTCATAAGAGTTGGAGGGTTCGGGAAGAGTTTCTACTTACAGTGGCAACTGCAGTTGGGCTTTTCGCTTCTACGGAGCTTCTCATGCAACGAGTTTTACTCTCACCCGTGAGTCTAGTATTCAAGTCGATTTGTTACCGTACTTTTTTGTGCATATCTCAGACTTTATGTTTACTCAATAGATAGATATGCTGAGACTATCTGGCTTCACAGGTCCTACAGTTGATGAATGATTCGAACCAAAGTGTCAGAGAAGCTGCTATATATTGTATTGAGGTTAGCTGGTTTCATACCATTTTTACCTGCTTCAGATGATGCTTTTCATCTTTTGTCCACTTATATTCCTTCCCATTTCGCGCTTTCGGATGCCCAACATTCGTCTTACTCAATTTTGCAATAGTTCTGTCCCATTCTGCGAGTTGGATAGGCTGAACCTTTCCTACAAAAATACTCAAACAATCAATGTAGTCCCAATGCCCTTTGCTTCTAGTTGCTTTTCACTACTCCCTTGCCCTCAGTTTTATCTGTTTTTGTGTGTTTTAAAAGTAGTTTATCCCATGCTTTCAAACTATTGGTGTAATTAGTAGCAACTGTCCATACTAACTAATTGCAGCCTGTACCCGCTATCCAGGCTATGTAAAAATTATACGGCAATCCTAATATCACTTGTCACTTTTTTCGATCACAGGAAATGTACAAGAACATGGGATCTCAGTTCCACGAAGAGTTGCAGCGCCATAATCTGCCTACATACATGGTAGTGTATTTGGCTATCTAGTTGTTTTTGGCAGTTGCCCTTTGCTTGCTAGAAATCCACTTGATACTAGTGTCTCACTCTTAGTACATCTGTGTATTTTGGACTAGTATCTGGTACTACTTTATATGATTGAACTTTACGTGTCCATTTTTAAAGGTCCGCAAAGCAGTAAACCTGGATTATCCTAATTCATGTATTGTCCGATATCTGCAGCTAAAAGAAATAAATTCAAGATTGAATAGAATTGAACCAAAGGTTCCCGCATCTGATGGTACTGCAACACAGCATAAAGTTGCAGCATCTAGATCCGTTAGTGTTAACCCAAAAAGAGGCAGCCCACGGACAAAAAGCACACCGAGGGAAAGCACATTATTTGGAGGTAAGCTCTATATTTTTGTCAGAAGTTCACACATGATCATTCAAATATATGTGTTTGCATTCAACTATAGTTGCAAGCCAAGACGATCTATAACTGCAATTTGTCAGTCTAGGTACTGTTTAGGCACCAAGAGATGTCCTTTTTCCATGTTTATATGCGTGAACATTTGCGAATGCCTGAATGCTCCTAACCAGCTCATGATAATAGGATGGACTTACACATGAAGAGGATTCACTTTCAAAACCAAAACAATCAGCACTGTAGCTGATCGTGTGCTGTAGTTCTATAGTCTGTATTTTGTCAGCAAATTAAAACTGAAGTCCAGCTTTTGAGTTACGTATACAGGAATTGCACCCAGTCAATTCATGTCCCCACCACATATGTCAATAAACATTGGAACCACCTATTCACTTGCTCTAAGTATGTTAAAGTGGCTCTCCAGAGATCCTAATGAGATCTTGCATGATTTAAGTGCTTGCGTGGTGTCATCCAGTAAGGAGTTCCCACATGCCGGACACCCTATCTTCTTCCTGTTCCTTTTCTCCCATTTTCTTCCCGTCACTGTCGGCTTCACCACTCTCCTTGCTGCCACTCATCCCACATGGGCATGGAGCCGTGCCCTGAGTTCTTGGGCCACCCCTGACCAGAGTCAAGGTTCAGTGATAGTCGGGAAAGAACTGACCACAGGGAATGAGATGACGAGATCAAAGTCACCATTAGAGGCTTGGGGCTGACAAAGATCTTACTCGGTGTGTGTGCCCAGACCAGATCCGTGCGCACCACGGCTGAGAGTGGTCCTGCTGATTAGATGACACCATGGATTTTGAGTCGCGCGACTAGTCGTCGACTAGTCGATGAGTCGCAAAAAAATGTCGACTCAACTTAGTGTCGACTCGAGTCGGGAGTCGCGACTAGTCGCAACCGTAGGCTCGACTTTTTCCGAGTCGCTACCCCAGAGCGACTCAGAGCGACTCCGATGAGTCGCGACTCGAAAACCATGGATGACACATTGTGCCCTGCCAACATGCCACATAAGTGGCCAGAGCTAGCAAAACCAGATCTGAGAACTACCCGTGTACCCTGTTAACAAATTTAGGTGGTGAATCTGTGGTTTCAGAATTTGTGGACCATAGTGACCAGGGCGTGCAAGTTCGAGAATTCGTTCACGCTGTGTTTGGATGTCTGTATTGGAGGCCTATGTATTGTATTGGTTTCAATTCCAATTCAGACAGGAAACTGTAATCGACATGAATACGAATTCGGTTGTTTGGATGTATATCGAATTGGCTCACGGAATCATCCTGAGGTTTCAATACGGAATCGTGTTTGGATGTCAAACACTGGAATTGCATAGCAACATTACTATATGCACTAAAACGGAAACTATGAGAATCAGGTGTCACAAGACCTACCTAAAGTACATAGCCAGGCCCAGTATAACCTTCGTTCGCCAATCCAGCCCATCCCAGCCCAGCCACGGCGTCCTCTGAGACTCTAGTTCGCGCCGTGGGCTCTGCCGCCGCCGCCCTCCGAGGACCCGCCGCTCGCCGTCTGCGCCAACGCGCTTCTCCCTCCGGAACCGCGCCAACTACAAGCCCCCCTAACCGCCCCTCAACTGAAGCCGCGCCCCCTCCCCGACGCCAACCTTCATCTGTGAAGCGCCGCCGGCGGCCTCCACCGCCACCACCAGGTAAGGCTTCGTTCTTTCTCTTTCCTTTGTCCCCTCGTTGCAATTGTTTGGCGAACGGAAGCTAACAGATAGAGAGAGGGCTCCATCTCTGACCGGCAGCGGCCTGTGTGCTGAGGTGAAATGCATCGTGGGCAGTTTAGGTTATTTCACATGAGGGTATTTGGTGTAAACAGTTGGGGGCATGTAAAATCCACCTTCCCTTAAAAGATGTTGTATCGTCTGTACTAGTCCCGATCTTTGGTAACTTGGTTAATTTGCTAGCTGTTTAGCACAAAATACAAAGGGACTGAAAGGACTTACTCTTTTGCCAGGCAATGCTACTGTACTTGTGTATTTCGCCTACTGCAAACATTTCCTGGATAGTTCTATCTTGTGCATTCAGTTTTGCTTCTGAACTCTGTAGGTAATCTGATTGGTGAAGTGCAGGATTCACTGCTGTACAAGTGCAAATTCTTGTTGGGGATGGCAAAGGAAGCTGAGAAAGATAAACAAATTGCTTCGGAGGAGGAGGAGGAGGAAGAAGAGTATGTCTTGCTAGAGTTAGATGATGTTCATTATTCCTGCATACAACCAAATGCCCCTTATATACTCTCTGTAAGTTGGTTTCATCTCACAGTCTGCAGCTTACTGGTACAAAAGGACATTAGGCTCTGTTGTAAATGTAATTAAGAAGATGTGGCGTCTCTAAATTTTCCTTAAGCACTTTTGTCATCTCTGTGTTATTGATATATATCAAGAAAGAGTTCACTTTGGATTTGATTATATCAGAAATGTTTAAATGGCCAATAGAGTCCCAGAGCAAATTATTTTATTGTTTGCACTAAGATGAAGTTATGTGCTGATTATCTAAGAGAGTTCTTGCCATTAGTATGTGTCACTTCTTACATGAAAGGGCTATATATGTTTCTTGTGTTTGGAGCAACCTTCCTTCAGATTTGTTTTTAGGTTGCCATAGTCAATGGATACAGTTATCAGATACAAATTCCTGTTCAGGTTGTGTCTATGCCTGTTTCGTAGATTCACGGCAAAAATCTGGGTAGTGTTATGCATTTCGTTAGTCTTGGTTGGCTTATATGAGCTACCTGTATAATTTTGCTTACCGCCTTTATGTGTAGTAAGCTAAGTTATTTGTAATCTTCTTTTGCAGGGTTTGGATACATTGACTCCTACCTTGGTAGTAGGTGATAGCCTGAAGATGGTGAGTATTATTCATGTTATGTTCGCTTTTGAAGACGTTTGCTTGCTAAGTTAAGGGGCATTATTCTTTTCTTTTTGGCGGGGAGTTAAAGGGCACTATTCTATGATTGTTTCAAGTTTATCTTATTGAACTTTTGGCACTGATGTTTTATATGGCTGCCATCTATAATAAACCATACCTTTGAGACAGTGGCGGCGCCACGGTAGGGGCGACTATGGTCGGCCGCCCCGGGTAGCCGAAATCCCGTATACGTAAAAATACGATTTGTTTGTACATAGGCTGATACATGTGTGCATTAACACTGCACTGCACGGTCACACCCTAGCCCAGTTGCAGCCCGTAGCTTCAATAGTTAGCCCGACACACCCCATTCCCCCGAACAGGTACTGGCAGCCCCGGGAAATCTCCAATTCGAGCCAGCTAGCCAGCACCCAAGCACACCCAGTTGTGACGTTTATGTTAGATTTTGTGATTTTTGGTGGTTAGATTATCTACAGCCGGACTTGGCAAATTTGACCCCTCAAACGCCCGTGTACGCGTCCGCGGACACTGACCGGGCACGTCTCATGCATATTTCCTTCTCCACGTATAACTTTCTTATATTCATCCCCTAAATTCATACAAAAGCATGCAGAATATATAGCTACGTACTACATTTTTCCTATTCAAATTTCGTTGTTGGCGGCGATGACCGGAGCCGCCTGCGCCGGAGCCGGAGCTGCCAAAGTTGGAGCCTGGGCTGCCTGCGCCGCCTCCATCTATTGCCGACGGCGACGCCTGGCCTCCGTAACCGACTCCGAGCAGATGGAGTTCAGGATGGCATGCTGCTTCAGCCACACGCTCACGTCCTCCTCCATCATCGACACCGCCTCCTTCTCCACATCCAGCGGCGGTGCCTCTTCCTCTTCCTCCACAGGCTCCTGCTCCTCCTCCACCGGCTCCTGCTCCTCCTCCACCGGCTCCTGCTCCTCCTTCTCTTCCTCCTCCCCCGGCACCTCCTCCTCGAAATCCTTCTCCGGTTCCAGAGGTAGCCTCGCTTCCCTATGGATCCGGACCTTCTCAAGGAGGAAGAGACGGAGTTGGATCGTGTAGTAGCGGCGGCGTGGGGGCATGGCTAACAGGCTCGAGTGGCGGCGGAGGAAGGAAAGAGGCGGATGTGCTAGGGATGGGGGCGCCGACCGGCTTAAATAGGCGGCTACGGCCTCGGGTGGCGAGCATTTGTCAATCAAAAAAATTTATACCTCAAATGTTTCGCCCCGGCTAAGTTCAATTCCTGGATCCGCCACTGCTTTGAGACATGGAGCGAATTTGTTGGTAGGGGTGTCAAGATCCTTTATAACTGTATGAATGTACAACTAATGTATCACTGCTAGAACTTTACTTTGGGTGCTGATGTAATTTGTTTAGTGAGTGAATAAAGTTGGATCGCCTCCAAAAAGGAAATTTACTTGGGGTTAATATTTTAGAATGATATCTGGATACACCCATCCATTTATCCGGATATGTTAAATTTTTTCAAAATAGGAGACTGTCTGGAGAATATATTGAGAACATTTTGTGAGCTGTTCTTTGTGTCTGTTATAGTGAATAAATAGATGTTACTAAGGTTCACGTGACCTCCATAATTATTTGTGATAACTTTAGCACTAAAAAGCACTGCATGTTAGCTGATGTTACCTGTACCAGTTAACTTCATTGGTTTTCCTTCCCTTTTTTTTCTTCTGCTGTTTAAAATATTGGAATGTCTACTTTAGGGCTTGTAATTGTTAACCTAGCCTAGTTGCTGCGTGAGCTGGTAGCTGATGCCTTGTTTAATGGCAGATTGGAGAATACGAAGAAACGGTTGGCACATGCTATTTATTTTCAGAAAGTGGTAAGTGTTTGCATCCCTCCCTCTGCAGCCTCTTTCTTCACAGCAAACATTTCGCACGCCCTGTTAAATCCCATGACCGAGTTTCGTACATTAACCTGATACCCTGTGAATATGATGCTGCTGTTTCCTTGAGATTTCCATGCTTGTTTTGTATGAGATGGCCTAACATGTATTTATCTAACTTGTCGGAAAGGCGGGGCAACATTGCCATTCATGAGGAACCTTGCTTAACGTTGCCCTAATGCGAGTTTTTCAGTGGATTCATTTGCTGCTTTAATGTGTTCCTTTTTCAGATGCTCCACCAAAGCCCGTTGATGAAGAGCCGGCACCACCCAAAGAAAACAAGGACAAGCAAGGCAGAAACATCAAGGATGTGACGAGCGTTCACAAGATGCTCAAATTCCGGTCGACCAGTGAGGGTCGTCAGGAGCACAGAGCATACCGTTACAGGGACAAGGAGTTTTGAAACACAATGCCCTTGTCTGATGCTTCTGATGCACACACAGCATGCAATCCTTTGACCCTTCAAATGGAAGAGAATGCAAGGATGGTACTACTTGTTAAATCTTAATTACCCACTAGCATTCTCTATCTCGAGGCAACTCGCCTCTCTTTCTGAATTATCAATATTCTGAAATTCTGCAACAATGGATGCCAAAGCAAAATAAATAGCCAGGCCAAGCATACATAGTGGCTGGTCAAACTAAATAAATAGTCTAGCATACATAGACCCAAGCCAAAGCAAAGGAAGCCAGGATTTGAATCATTTGAATCATTTGAATCCAGGAGTCAAATATTGCCAAACCACCATGGAGTTTGCTTAAACTTGTGGAGGAAAAGTGGCATCTGCGTACTACACCTGGCAACTCGTCAATCCGGCCAAATTGCAAATCGCATTTTTCACCACGCTGTCTGGCCTTTAGAGCAACTCCAACGATGCGACCCAAACCAAGACACGCTTTATCTGCTTTTTGTCCGTTTGGATCGGCCAGTCGCATGAAATAAACATAAATATAAACATAATTAAACATAAAGTGGCTGGTCAAACGCCGGCCAAAGTCCACCTAAATCTAATAAACATTAAATAAAACATTAAGAAAAGTTTGCGCCCGTCTGCTGCCGCGCCGCACGCTGCCTTAGACGTCGTCGGCCTTGCCCTTGCCCTCGACGCCGCCGTCGTCAGTGAGGTCGATGAAGACCGGAGCAGGGCCAGCCCACCCGAACGCCGCCTGGTATGCTGCCAGGGCAGCCTCCTCCGGCGTCTGCTGCGGCGGCGGCATTGCACCAAGCCGCGCACGCTCCTCCTCCTCCTCGAGCCGGAGCGCCTCCGCGTCGCGTTGGAGCATGGCCTCGTAGCGCATCTACTCCTCGCCGTCGGCCTGCTCCTGGCGGAGCCAGTGCTCCTTCCATCACTCGAGGTGGGCCACCTCCTCCTCCGGCGTCGCAGCGAAGTGGACGGGAGGCACGCTCACCCACTCGCGGTACTGGCCCGTCCACGAGTAGGCCTACTCCGTCCAAGAGGATGGAGGCGGGGAGCGCTTACGCGACGGCTCGGCCCGGCTTAACAGACGGGCGGTAACGGTGGAGGCGGCAGACGAAGAGCGGGTGTGGGCGGAGTCCCCCGCCGACAGGCAAGGGCTTGCTCCAGCCATCCCAAAGGCGCGTCCTCCTCGATGCGGCTAGCCTCCAGTAGCGTGTTGCGAGGCCTCCGGGGCGGCTTGGTACTCGCCTCCGCCTCGCCTCCATGTCCTCCGGCTCTACCTCCGGGGGCGGCGGTGGGAACGGCGGCGGGACTGCGTCGACACCTGAGCGCCGTTGCTCCTCGTGTTCGAGGGCGAACCAAGCTTGCCAGTTAGGAGAGTCGGCGGCGTACTCGGGCAGCCGACGCTGCTCCAGTGCACCTCGTCGTCGTGCGCCCGCTGGGTCCGCGGAACCACCGGCACCGGGATCCGGTTTGGATTCAAATGCCAACAGTGCGGCAGCGTCACGTCGGGATAGGGGAGGGGCCGCCTGTACTCCCAGTGCCACCGCGCTTGGTGCACCGGGATGTGCAGGCGCTGGCGTTCAAGGCGGAAATGCACCGGCGGTGGAGGGGGAGGGGGAGCACGGGATGATGAGGCGGTGGGGGTGCCCTTGCCCTTGCCATTGCTGCTGCCGAAGAGGCCCATGGCGCGCGCTAGGGTTTGCGGTCGCCGGCGAGGAAGCAAAGGGAGTGGTGGGGGGCCAGATGTGGACGGGAGAAGTGGATGAGGCCGACCCGCCACGCTGCGTGGTTAAAAGGACGCTACAGATGCACTGGCTGACGCATGGGCCCGCTGTCGGTGGTCGTCATAATTTTCCATGCCGAAACCGAGTAGGAGTACATGACCTGATGACCATGACCCAGGCAGACAAAATCGCCAAAACCAGCCCAAATAATGCGAAAGCATGCTGAGGGGCTTATTTCTCCAAATCTTGGGATTGATATGGCGATCTTTGCAGTTTGCGGGAATGTGGCATTCTTTTCGATCGGGATGGGACCGATATGCTGGGTGTTATCTTCAGAGATATTTCCTATAAGATTGCGAGCTCAGGCAACAGCACTTGGTCAAGTAGGTGGCAGAGTGGGCAGTGGCTTGGTTTCCATGTCGTTCCTCTCCATGGCCCGTGCTATATCCGTGGGGGGAATGTTCTTCGTCTTTGCAGCGATCTCGACCGTCTCCGTTGTGTTTGTGTACTTCTGCGTGCCAGAAACTATAGGGAAGAAAACTCTGGAGCAGATTGAGATCATGTTTGAAGGTGGCAAGGAATGGAAAGGAGGTGGCGATCGAGGTCGAGCTTGAAGATACACAGCATTTAATTCAGGCAGGGTGACAAGAAAGCTTTCTCTCTAGGTTGATACAATCAGCAAAGCAACAAGAAGCTTCATGTCAGTGCTGAAACAGCCTCGTCCTGCTTCCGGCATCAGATTGAAAAATGATGAAGCTGCCTTCAGCTGCTGCCGATTTAATTTGAGGGCTCAACAGGACTTTACTGCGCATAGGTTGTAACATAGATGGTGTATTGTGTTTTTAGTGTAAAGTACTCCATTATACAACCATATCACAAGTATCACGTAGAAGGAGGACACAATGCTGTTGTATCTGGTGGTCTCTTCCACCTATAAAATCAATATAGTCGAAGAATTCATTTGTAGAATTTCATTTTAGCACAAGAAACAATTGTGTTCTTTTCTCCAGAAAAAAAAAGGGTGAGAACAAGTGGTGTGATGCGAACCTCGTGTCTCTTACCTCCGACTGAAAACTAACTGTATGCGCTTCTTGACCGAGCTAGTATTGAATTACATGGTAATTTTTGTGTTTTTTTCTCTAGAATACTAATGCTTGTCGTTCGTTGTGTTTCAACAGGCCAATATGAACTTGCAGTCTTTGAAAGTGTTTTTTGTCTCTAGCGCTCTATGCCTACACAACAAGCAAAAAAGATGTATCGAGTTCGTTTCGAAGAATTAGCCAGAAGAACACATTGTGTTCCTTCTGACAACAGGAGTGCCACAGCCATTTGAAAGTTGCAGGGAGTTTGTTCTGTCCATTGAAATCTGATATATGATATTCCCCACTATGAGTAACCTAAATGCGTTCGAGTGCACCACGTAACGCGGATGTGGGCCCCGTGTGCATCGCTTCCTCGTTCTCTTCATTTTCTTGACCGCACAACTTATAGTCCACTCATTTCTTCTCCATTTTTCCTCGCACGAAGTCGTCCCTTCATCTCTCTCTCTCTCGCTCTCTCTCTCTCTCTCTTCTTTAGATCTCCCCCGGGTGCCTATGAGTGTGTTTGGTTTCATGGCAAAAACGTTTATTGCCTCGCTCGGCCAGGATATGTGTTTGGTTCCGCTAAAATAAACTCGCTTTTCGTGGGCCAGGTAGCCTCGCTCATCTGGGAAATCCTAGCTCGGAAGGGAGAGCCAATTCAGCTCCCTCAAGAAGACAAAATCGGCGATTTAGCCATGTCTTAATGAAGTAATGTGTTCCATTAAAAATTAATATTCATATCAAATAATTGCCTTAAACTGAAAAATAACAACAAAAAACTAGCCCAAATATAGTGGGATATTAAATCATCTCAATACAAAGACACTAGATTATCATGGCAAAATCGCAAAGAGCATATAATGTACAGGCTGCATGTAAAATAGACATAAATATTCCCACAAAAAAGAAGATAGAACATACCTTTTTCTCAATTAATTGGAATCGGCAATGGCAGCTGCTGCCGGGCGCAGCTTTGTGCCGCCTGCAGCGGTTCCTATCCCACCGTCGCATGCAGGAAGCCACTCCTGGGGCAGCCCAATGACTGTGCCTGCTGACATCACGCTGATATGACCCCATTTTTTCCCCTTTTATATTTACTTTTTTCATTTTATGATTTATTTCCCACTATTTTTTATTTTAAAATAATACATATATATATATTAAAAATAATTTACATAAAATTTTAAAAAATATTAAACATCCATAGCATGTATAGAAAAATGTTAATCATGTGTATGATTTTTCTTGCGAAATTTAATAAATGACACATGTTAAAAAGAATCTATGTGACATTTTAAAAGTTTATACAATGTACAAAATTGTTCATGTAATTCAAAATAATTGTTTCATACATTCAAAAAAATGTTACATTTATAAAATATTAAAGAGTTTCAGAAATGTATTTCGGACATTTAAAAAAATTCATATACAACATATAAACGAAAAATTCATGCAATGTCAAAAAATGCTTCGTAACATTAAAAAATGTTCGTGACAATTTAAAGAAAAATGCCAGCGATTCAAAAAATGTTCCTGATATTTATGAAAACATAAATATAATGTAATAAAATGTTTATACCATTAAAACAAATGTAAGTGACATTTTTAAGAAATTTTTTGGTGATTTAAAAAATATGCCAGACATTTAACAAATGTGAATGCAGTGTAAAACAAATGTTACCATAGGTTGAAAATGTTAGTTTCCAATAGAAAAAAGTACTTGATATTTCAAAGAGATATTATTGTGTTTCCAAACAATTTCCATGAAAATTTAAAAAATGTTCATAAAACATAAAAAAAACTGTCCTTGTAGCAAAAAAAATGTTTATTGCCATTAGAAAATATATGTACAGTGTTTATTTGGAAAATGTTACCGTGTATTCAAAATAAGGTACTTCAAAAAACGTAAATCATGTATTTTAAAATTTACAGAGTGTATCATAAAAAATTTCACATGTTCTCTAAAAATTTACATTGTATATTGTGGAAAAAGTAGACATGATCTTTTTTTTAAAAAAGCAGATGAACATCACAATGAAGCAAAAAATTTAAAGCAAAAACCAGAGAAAGTGAAAAAAATAATCAAAACCTAAAGTAATGAAGAAAGAAAGAAAAACTAATAAGAAAAAGAGGGAAAAAACCGAAGAATACCATGAAAAAACAAATAAAAAAACGAAAATACAACAAGAAAGTGAAAAACGAAAGCAAACCCAAAGAAAATCGGACAAATCTAACGTACCGCGCTAAGTGAACATACCTGCTAGTGTGTTGCCCGTAGACACGGGCAACATATAGCTGTCGTGTGGCCGCTATACTCCTGCGCTCTTGGTCGCGACTAGGGAATTCCCTAACGGACGCTCCGTGCGTGGAAGTGTCGCCGTTTCGCACAGGGAGACCGAGCGATCACTCATCTTGGGCCGGCAGGTTTAATCGTTTCAGAGATTCTTGTCTTCGAAGCCATCTAGAAGTTTCCGGATGGGTTTTTTTCCTGTTTTGGGAACCTTCTAGAAAGTTCTTGACTGTTTTTTAATTTTTTTTCTCATGTGATTCTTTCCTTTCCTTTTTCTTTTCCTTGTTTCTATTTTCTATTTTTTTTTCCATTTTCGGTTTTTCATTATTTTTTAATTTTCTTTCTTTTTAGTTTTCTTTTTCCAAGTTTATTTTCCGTTTTATTTTCCAAGTTAATTTTCTTTCATTTTAGTTTTCCAGAAGGTTCTCTTTTCTATTTTTTATTTTCTTCATTTCTTTCCTGTTTTTATTTTTTTCCTGTGTATTTTGTTCTAAAATTAAATATTGTTTGGAATTTCAAGAAATTTTCTCGTTTTCAAAATCTGTTCATAATTTTCGACAACTATTCGTGTTTCAAAAATTGTTCTTGCTTTCAAAATTTTGTTCACCATTTGAGAAAATGTTCGTCTTTTAAGGAGTTCACGAATCTCAATAAAAATCTCATTTTCAATGTATGTTCAAAATTTCAAAAAATATTCATGTTTGAAAAAAGATTCAGGAAATTAGAAAAAATGTTCTGATTTTCAATATTTGTTCGAATTTTTCGAGAAAAATGTTAGTGCTTCCGAAAATGTATGCGATTCAACATTTTGTTCGCAATTTCAAAAAATATTCCTGTGTTTCAAATTTTGTTCACATTTCCAAAAAGAGTATACCACATCGAATTTTGTTCACATTTTTTAAAAAACTGTTCATGTTTTAACATTTGTTCTGAATTTTTAAAATTTTCTTGTTTGAAATCTTTGTTCCAAAATTAAAAATTGTTTGTGATCTCAGAAAATATTCTGGAATTTCAAAAAATGTTATCAGTTTTTGTTCCTATTTTTTTAAATCGGATTTACAAAAATGGTTCACTTAAAAATATAGAATATCAAAAAATTCCAGCATTCTCAAAACTGCTCGCAATTTTCAAGAAAAGTGTTAAAAATGTTCACAAATCTGAATGCATGTCGTGTGTTCTTATAGGGTTTACTAGCAAAAGAGCTCGTGCGTTGCAACGGGAGAGAAAACATAACACACGCTCTTAACTCAACAACCATCACTCAAGACCACAATAGGTCCATCTCCTTTATTTTTGTGAGGCATCATATTTGTGTTGCAGCTTATCCTCCTTCTCACCCTCGCCGGCGATGGCCTCGATGTTCACACAAAACAACAAAAAACATGTGTTGAATATGGTTAATCATAAGACGTCTCTCTCTCCCTCTCTCCTCCCTCCCTCTCTCTCTCTCTCTCTCTCTCTCTCTCTCTCTTTCTCGCGATGAGAAATCTGTTGTTTTCCCCTGCGACATTTTTCAGAGGTATGTATGTGTAGTTATCGATGTCTTCTTTTCCCTATATGGTTATAGTGGGGTGTTTATTTGCAATCCGGATCGCCGCTGGTATGAAAAAAACGGATATGCGCTATAAATTATAAGTTTGCTTCCATAAAAATATTTAAAAATATTTAACAGGTAAAATTAACATCATATTTAGATTCCACATATTTTTCTAATAAATTTTCATATATAATATGTTAAAATTGAAGTTACGGTTTAAAAAACACAGATAATTTAGAAATTCATTTGGTTTGACTCAAATATATTCCAAAATAATATCTAGAAGTATTTAACAGGTAAGAATAATCTCATATTCATATTCTACATATTTTTCTAATCAAATTTCATATATAACATGTTCAAATCGGAGTTACGGTTTAAAAGATATGGATGATTTTAAAAAGCATTTGTTTGACTTAAATATGATCCGCGGATGAATTACCTAAAACATCAGTTTTTAAAAAAAAATGTAAAATAACGGTTCGGGTGTGACTTAAATTCGGACGGCGGGTTGATTTCAAGAAAAAGGCAGGGACTTTTATGTAAAATACAAAAATAACTATTTGTTTTAACTTAAAACAGGACCGCAGGTTGAATTCTCTGAAATAGAGGAATTTTTCTGAAAAATGCTATGACGAACGTAAGAAATCCAATTTACTTTATTATTAGGTAAAGATAAAGATAAAGATGTGCCTTTTATTTCTAGTGGCCGACGTCTGTTTTACTGGCTATCAGCTCGTGGTTAGGAGCCTATGTTGTGTGAGGTCTCTGGATCGATGGATCGAATCCTGCCTTTGTCGGTAGTTTTTTTGTCGCACAACAGGAAACAAAGCGGCACGTAGGTGGGCCGGCCCAGGCGGAGGACTGACTTTGCAAATCCCGGTCATTCTGCCACGAGGAAAGTATCGTTTTCCCCCTTAAATCCTGTCTGATGGATCAATTTCCCCCCAAAGTCTGAAACCGGATCAATCAGCCCCTAAACTCTCCAAAACCGGATCAATTCTCCCCCATGGTGGTTTTGGACCAGATTTTGGCGGTTTTGACTATTCTCCTTGCTGACTGGACATATGGAACTTTCCCCAATTTCTCGTTGCAATCCCTAGGTCTGTTGCCGTCCACCTCGCCGCCCCCTCGCCGCCCCCTCGCCGTCCCCCTCGCCGCCCCTCGTCACGGTCCATGGCCTCGTCGCTAGCTTCGTCAGCGGGTCATCGGTGACCCTTGATCCATGGCCTTCTCGAAGGCGATCGCCGGTGCCATATCGAGCCACCGATGGCGTACTACTTTGAGAAGTTGTGCCACCGCAAAGTCAAGGCTCCGAGGTGGATTTCGTGGAGCATTGCCAACCCGGTCGTCGTTACATTACAACCGCAGGCCTACCGTAAGTCGATCTGTCGGCCGTTGTTTTCTTGAGCAAAGACAAAGTTATAGTCTTTGCGCGGTCTGATGACAAAATTGCACAAATTGTTGATTAGGGATATGATTGTGGGTACTTCAAGTGGCATGATGATCCTCGGATCAGTTTCTCAAGACGTTAGTGGGTGATCTGCGAGATGTTGTTAATCGGTCAAGAAGACAGATGTTAGGAAGCTCAAGACTGAGAAATCACAGCTAGAGCATGCTCTCATGGATGCCAAGTGCAGCATTGGTGATGTTGATGTGTATGTGCTGGATTTGAAAGCGCAGCATGCTCAACAAATGGATGTTCTTGCCAAGGAATTTCAGAGAAGCAAGTTTATGTACAAATTTGCCATCTTTTGCTGCATTGTGTGTGTTGTTATCATGGCTTTGAAGATGTGATGTAGGATGCATTGTGTGTGTTGTCAACCACCTATGTAAGCTCCAGGCAACAAATGTATTTGAGTTTAAAATTTCAGAACAAGAAGTTGTGTCTGAGGTTAACTGAACTTTTGTCTGAATTTTTCTGAAGTTAACTGAATTTTTCCGGGTTAACTGTTGTCCGAACTTTCAGCAGCCATCGCACCCACCCACTCATTTAAAGCCAGCGTTCGGGCAGACACCACTCGCCCACCCACCGCTGTCTGTCGTTCCCCATTCTCATCTCACCCACCTCTCACCCACCTCTCGTCCCTCGCTTGAATGCCGGCGATGGCGCCCAAGAAGAGGCGGTCTGCAGAAGATGTTCGCCGTGCTCAAGAGCGGTGGGAGGAAACTGTCAGCAGGTATTGCAAGGGGGATTCAGAGAAGAGGGCGGATGTAGAGGAGATCTGCAACAGATTTCCGAGCTTGCAGATGTGCGTGGACCACGCCAGGGGCCTCATCGCCGTCGGAACTGATGTTGAGAAGAAGGCAATGTTCCCCGGCAGCCGTCCAATTCCAGCGGTCTCAGTTTTCCTGTGGGCTATGCATGAGGCGGAGAAGTCACCAGATCCGCGTCAGCGTGCAGTGGTACGACTACCGCTCGCCGTCGCCCCCTCCACCTCCGGTGGAAGGTCTCGTCGGCGTCGTGGTCGCCGCACCACCTGAAGTGAAGCAAGTTATTGTCCATTACGACAATGACGGAGGATCTGATGAAGACGAGGGGAGGATGACAGCGAGGGGAGGATGACAGCGAGGGGGAGGAAGCCAGCGCGGGGCCGGACGACACCGCGGGGGAGCAGGTGGTGGTGGATGTGGAGGACGACAACGAGGGGGAGCAGGTGGTGGTGGATGTGGCGCCTGCCGATGACAACGTGTACATGGTGGCGCTGGGATCCCGCAGCTTGGCTGTGAGCATGCCAATCGAGGCGGAGACCTACATCCGCGTCGGCATTCGCCACTCCGACCGCATCAAGAAGATGAAGGAGACGTAGAAGTGAAGAAATGCAGAAGTGAAGATGAAGGAGATGAAGAAGTGAAGTTGAAGTAGATGAAGGAGAAATGCAGTTAAGTTTCTAGTTCAGTATCTAGTTATGTAGTGGAGAAATGCAGTTCAGTTTGTAGTTAAGTTTCAGTATGAAATGTAGTGGAGAAATGTAGTTTCTAGCTAAGTTTGCATTTTCAAGATGCACTTTGTCGAGTTTAAGTTATGTCTTGAACAAATGCAGGGAACAAATGTACTGAAGATGTTTAAGTATTAATGTTTCCAACTCTGTTGTCCTCTTTGTTTCAATCAAGAAAATTATACTAGCAGAAATCCTGCCTCAAATGAACATAAGCAGAAATATAGCACAAAATTTGTGGCACAGTAAGAGCACAATATTCTAATCAAATGGATGGCCCTTTCTTAGCATTTAGTGCCTCCTTGTATGCAGCCAGGTTGAACACACAATGTTGTGGAAGTCTAGTTTCAGAGCTTGGCTGTGAGCTTTGTTGTGATGTAGGCTCATTGATCTTCAGAGTGCCTGGTTTTCTTCTAACATCCATCTTCTGTGGCCTAGGTTGCACAACCACTGCCTTGCCTTTTATATCAGCAGCCTACAAACAAGTTTTCATTAGTACAAACAGATGCAACCAAATTTTCATTACTACTAACAAGTATGATCTTAACCTGCTTTTGAAGCATAGCTTTGTGAGTCTGAAGAGCATCAAAAGCCTGTTTGTCTTGCTTCTTTTGTTTTGCAGCTTCTCTGACCAAATGTGCATTTCCATGATGTTTAGATGCATCATTGTTTTTACAGCTTGTTCTATTATGTCCTTGCCTTTTGCAAGAACTGCAAGTGATCTTGCCACCTACTTTGCTCATCTTAGTACCCTTAGGTTTTTCTCCTTCCTCTCTCCTCCTTTCTGTTTTAGGCCTTCCAGGCAAGCTAATGTGACCAGGTGGTTGTGGCTTTGGATTTGTTGAAATAGGCCAACTCTCCTCTCCCTCCAAAGGTTGTAAGCAATGATCATATATCTTGTTGTACACATCTATGGAGTAACAAGGAGCAATATAATGATCTATTTTCTGTCCTGTTTTGTAGATAGCACTAATGGCATGGCAGCATGGTAAACCCGACAGCTGCCAATATCTACATGAGCAAGTCCAGAGCTGCAAGTTAACAAGAAATTTAAATTTCTCATGCTCTTGCACTTCAAATCCATCTTTCCCATTCCACAAAGACATGACAGAAACCTGATCTCCTTATGTTTTGCTTTAATTTTTTGAAAATATTGGGACATATAGTTCCTTTCCAGTTAACTGACTTTCCTCTATTTTCTTGTACCCTTACCATAATTTTGCACCTGATCCACTCAAGCATTGAGACAATAGCAAGGTACCTAGCTAACAGGATGTAGTTGTTGAAAGATTCACACATGTTGTTATCAACTGAATCACAGTTGGACCCCAGCTTCATGTAGGCCCTACTCCAATGAACTGGATCAGTGTTCATCATATCTTTTGCACCCTCAACAGTAAATTGTGCAAGCCTTGCCCTGTTGTAGTTGAAAATCACTTTGTTTGGTGATTTTGCACATCTCCAAAACCTTTTCTGAAGATCATGGTCTGGGTGTTTTTTCTTCCAATTAGCATATATGTGTCTTGCAGACATTCTATGCTCGGCTTTAGGAAAAATGTCCTCCATTGCCCCTATAAGTCCCTTTTGCTGATCTGACATAAATACATATCCATCTCCTTGATTGCTTATTTTCAAGTCCTGGTTTATTTTGGCAAGAAACCAGAACCATGACTCATAATTTTCTTTCTCCACAACAGCCCAAGCAATAGGATACATCTGGTTATTTTCATCTCTTCCTATAGCACACAACATCTGTCCATAGCAAGCACCTTTGAAAAAACACCCATCAAGGCCTATAACTTTTCTACAACCTGCTAAGAAACCTTTCTTCAAGGCATCAAAACACATGTAAAATCTTTGGAATACATATGACCCATCCTTTTCATTTTGGTCCAATTTCACTGCCATCGTGCTTCCTGTGATTAGTTCTCGGGAGCTCTAATCGATAATTAAACAATTTGGAGTACTCTCCTTCAGTGGAATGCAACAGTTTCTGCATGACCATTCTCTTTGCCTTCTTGCACTTTGTAAGCTGTGACATCGACAAACAAGTCCTCAAGTACAGTTTTTCTCAAATCTTCTAACTTCCAACTTGGGTTTGCTCTTATAAGCCTGCCATATTTTGTAGCAATCACAGATGATGTGACCAGTTTGTTATCTCTTCTTGGGATGCAATGGTGCTCATCTACAAAGGTAGACACCTGTAGCCACTTATTTCTACTAGTTTTAGAAGCATATATCATCCAGTTGCAGCCAAGCCAGGTACATTTTGCACCAACTTTATGATTTTCATCCTTTGTGAAAGCAATATGCACATGCTTCTTAATGCCATATTTTATTAGGGCTTTCTTCATTTGATGTCTTCCTCTGAAAACCATTCCAATCTCAAATGTAGGCATTTCTGATTTGCTGTCATATTTCTTCCATTCACTTTTCCTTCTCACTAGTTGTGTGGCCCCCTCACCATCACTTTCCTCATCAAAAGAGCAGTCATCATCTGATGACACTACATCATCTTCTATGCCATCCAGCTTCTCATCACCAGACAATCCTTCAATCACATTATTATCTTTGATGACAGGCCCAACAACATCCCCTAATTTCTTTGCTCTCTTCTGCCTCCTAATTTCCCTTGCTAATTTCCTTACTTGTTCTGCCTCTGATTCTTCAGCAGAACTGTGCTCTGACAAAGGTTGGTAGTCAATGTCACTCTCATCATCACCTTCTTCTCCTTCTTTTAAATTTTCATGTAAGGCTTCATTACCACTTGTTCCAATTTCAACATGATCAGCAGATGTATACTCAAATTGTGGCATTGTTCCTCTCTGTGTTGTACCTGCTGCTGCTTTGGTCTTTGCAGATTTTGGTTTTTTCCTACCGGAGCTGAAGAAGATGCACCTGGCCGTGAAGAAGATGCACCTTGGGCTGCACCTGAAGATGGTGCAGGAGCACATGCACCTTGAGCTGCACCTGAAGGAGTACTTGCTGAAACTGGAGCTGCAAGAGGTACTTTTCTTTTTTTAGCTGTAACTCTACTTGCTCTAATTTTCTTGATCTTCACTGGACTCTCAAATGTAGTAAGAAAGTCATTAGCCTCATTTATTATCCTCAAATTTTCTTCCTCACCACCGACCTTTTGACACCTACAACAACTTCAGCTCTGCTCCTTTCTCTCGCTAAAGCTGCTGCATTTGATAAAAACATCTCATCTACCATGTCTGTCTCCACAGCATCCACATTTAACAATGCAAATCTGCTACCTTTATGCTTGGAATATGTTTGAAACAACCAACGGCACATCATCCGCCTGCTTTTTCAACTGCTTTCGCTTGTTCACACAATGCCACTTCCTCCACATAGATCTGCACATGACCCAATAGGTGTTGCATTCACCATCTTCTCCACACTTGAATCATCAAAATAAATTGCAAACCCTCACCAATTCTTTCCTGGAATAAGCCGTGCATCTTGTAACTATAATTCCCCTGGCATGCCCTCTTTCTACATGATACATGTCCCGAGCATACAACAACAACAGCTCAAACCGTAGGTTCTTCCTATCCAAATGGAAAAGTAATCATCAGACCTCCCTTGTATACAGGCAATCCATCCACTGTCTCAAATTTGCCAAAATAATGTAGTGACACATACAATATGTCATCTTCATCTGTTGCCTCATCGACAAAACCTGCCCAAAAAAACAACCTTTACCTCATTACATAGTTCAGGTCAAGATCTTCCTATGATCTACCCTGCACCTCCACGATTTGCCTGCCATGGCAGCAAAATTGGGTGCGACAAACCCCCTCCTGATCTTAAATTCGCCTGGGAAATGATCATGCAGTACATGAATTCGCCGGGGAAAGAAAGGGGGCGGTTGACTCACCATCGGGCGGCGCACTACAACTACTGGAGGCCGGCGGCATGCTTGACGCCATGGCGGCGTGGGCGGACGTCGAGGCGCCGGCCGTCGTCGTCGAGGTCGGGCATCGTCGTCGTCGAGGCACAGGGACCGAAATCACCTGAATTGGGGGCTGATTTGTCGACCGGCTCCCCAATCGATGAAAACACCAAAAGCGCCAAGTCAAGACCGCATCCCCAAGAAGGAGAATAGTCAAAACCGCCGAAATCTTGTCCAAAACCACCATGGGGGAGAATTGATCCGGTTTTGGAGAGTTTAGGGGCTGATTGATCCGGTTTTAGACTTTGGGGGAAAATTGATCCATCAGACTGTATTTGAGGGGGAAAACGATACTTTCCTCTTCTGCCACATTCACAAGCGGCACGTAGGTGGGCCGGGCCAGGCGGAGGACTGCCTTTGCAAAGCCCCGTCATTCTGCCGCAGAATGCGGCAGAGATATGAGGTCCCCACGAGTGCTCCTAGTTAGCGCCTTATCTGGCGCCCACTATCCTGCAGCAATGGGCTGGCTCATTTGCATTGGGTTTGTGAGTCAACAGTTTTTTTTTTTGCGGGGAATTTGTGAATCAACAGTTCACCGGTCAACCATTGACTTTTAAAAGATATGCTTTTTCATTCTAAAACAACGAAAACAAACTTTGATTTAAAAAATGTTCACAAGCTTCAAAAAAGTTAACGAATTTGAAAAAAAATCCATCAGGTTTCGGAAAAGTTTATAGAATTTTAAATAATGTACTTCAATTTTCAAACAAAAGTTCACAAATTTAAAAAGGATCATCGATTTTGAAAAAGTTAATCAAGTTGAAATACAATTCAAGGATTTTAAAAATAATCTAACAAATTTGAAAAGGTTCATCAGTTTTCAAAAGACTTTGTAATTTTGGGAAAAAATCACTGATTTGATTTTTTTTAAATTTGAAATAATCATGGATGTTGGAAAAAAGTTAATCAAATTTTAAGAAAAAGTTTGCAACGATGAAAATTCAAGTATTTTAAATATAAAAAATAAAGATATAATTAAGAACTAAAATAATAAAATATACAAAAAATAGAAAAGAAAGAAAACACCAAACTAGACCGATCCAGGAAAAGAAAAAAATGGTGTCCGTTGCACCCATAGATTAGCCGGCCAAGGTAATAGCGCCTTCAGGGCCACTTATCAAAATGCATGTTAACGGACGTTGACGACGCCGAATAGGAGATTTGGCACCAACTAGCCTACAGGAATGGGCCGGCCCATTTGCAGTTAGTTCATCAGTCAACAGTTGACCGATTGACAGGTTACCAGTTAACCATTGACTTTTGGAAAATATGAATTTTACAACAAAATCCGAAAATTAATGAAGATTAAAAAATGTTCACGGATTTTCGAAAAAACGTTCACAAAATTGAATTTTTTAATCAATTTTAGAAAGAATTTCGTGAATTTGAAAAATTATTCTTGGATTTTGAAAAAAGTAAATCGAATCTGAAGAAAAATTTCATGAATTTGAAAAAGGTCCGTGCATTTCAAAAAAGAAAAAGGAAATGAATAGTAAAGAAGAAGAAAAGAATACAGGAAAAAAGAAAGAAAACACCAAGCAAGACCGGTCCAGGAAATACCTAAGTCGGGAAAAAGAAAGAAAAAAAGGCTGCCCATCGATGGGTCGGCCTAGGTAAGAGCGCCTACTGTGTGAGTTAACAAAATGCATGTTAACAATGCTGAAGGCGCCGAATAGGAAATGCCTTTGGTCGCATGCCTCAATGAGAAACTGAAAGAACGGATTAGGAAAGGACATGGATGTCGCATAAGGGGTGGGGGGGGGTGAAAATGTGCTTTAAAATAATTACATTTTAGGCTTGAATAAATGCGAATATAATTAACGTTTAATTTGTCAAGAACAAAACCTAAATGTAGTAGGCTGAACTAGGTGCTCCAACAAATTGTGCTAAGCAAGATAAACAACTATGTGATAGCAAGATATATAACATGAATCACCATAGCTATCACAAAGTAAGTGCAGTAAAGGGCTCGGGTAAGAGATAATCGAGGCATGCAGAGACAAAAATGTATCCCAAAGTTCACACTCATGTGTATGCTAATGTCCATTAGAGCGGTGTCGAGGCACAATACTCCCCGAAATACCACTAGGGCCACTGCATTCTCCTCACGCCCTCGCACAACTCAAAATGTCGTGATTCCACTAATGGACCCTTGTGGACGGCCACCGAACACGTACAAATGGCGATCCTTGGGGCCAGTCACTGAACCCGTACAAATGGCAACCGTCGGGGGTGGTCACCGTGAAGAAAATATGCCCTAGAGGCAATAATAAAAAATTGTTATTTTATATTTCCTTATTCATGATAAAGGTTTTTATTCATGCTAGAATTGTATTGACCGGAAACCTTAATACATGTGTGAATACATAAACAAACACCGTGTCCCTAGTGAGCCTCTACTTGACTATCTTGTTGATCAAAGATGGTTAATGTTTCCTAACCATGAACATGAGTTATCATTTGATAACAAGATCACATCATTAAGAGAATTATGTGATGGACAAGACCCATCCGTTAGCTTAGCATTATGATCGTTCCGTTTTATTGCTATTGCTTTCTTCATGTCGAATAAACATTCCTTCGATTATGAGATTATGCAACTCCCGAATACCGGAGGAATGCCTTGTGTGCTATCAAACATTGTCGAGTGGTAGGTGCGACATATGCCAACGGATGGCTTATCATAGTGGGAGCCAGTAAGACATCGCCGGTGCCTGGAAACGGGATGAGGCGAAGACATGCACGCCGGCGGATCTTACCCAGCTTCGGGGCTCTCCGTGGAGATAACACCCCTACTGCTGCTCTGCGGGGTCTCCGCATGATCACTAGATGGACAAGTAGCTACACAACGCTCCTTGAGCTGTTCGGTGGGAGGAGGAAGAAGGGCACGGCTAGCTTGCTTCTTCTCCTTGTGTGGTGTCTAAAACTAGCTGGAGGTCGAACCCTTTGCATGGGTGCCCCGGGGGTACAATGGTAATCCGACTGGGCGCGGGGCCCAGCCGTCTGTGGCTGTGCTCGCCGGCTTCTGCGCCGACTGCTGGGGCCCGCCGGCTGGTTACTGTTGCTCTATCTTGGTGACGTAGGCTTCGTCGAGGTAGGCGTGGCTACAGTGCCGCCGTCCAGCGGGCGATTGCTGTAGCCTCACCGCGTCTTGTCTCCTTAATGGGGCGTCTCCTTCGAGGGAGGCGGCAAGCCGGCTGCGGGGAGTCGGCTCTGTCTTGGGCCGACTGGGGGAGGCGTGGCCGCCTTCGGGTGTCTCTCTGCCCGGAGGGGCCCACCGCCCGTGGGCCGTACTGGCTGCCCATCATGGATGGCGTCAGGGTCAATATGGCAACAGTGTTGCGTCGAGCGGGTCAAGGTCACCCGTACGGCGCACTATGCCGATCGTGCTCCGGGATTCGGGGGTGGCAGGCTTCACTGTAGCCACGCCCCGTCACATCGCCGCTGGGTGGATGCAAACTTTGAGGGTACGGTCTCGACCGCTTTATGGGAGCCGGCTTCTTGGAGTCGGCCTTCTCGCGGCCGGCTTCTCGAAGTCGGCCCTCCCGTGACTTTCTTCGCAAGGGCTAAAGTCGGGTCGCCTTCCGAAAGCCGGTCTGGGTGACAGCCAGCAAGGGGAAGGCGGCCCCACGTCTTGGATTCTTGAGAGCCGGACGGGCTCGTAATTTTTTCAGAAGGGCCAGGGGAAGCCGGCTAGGCTACCCATGGCTATTTACTCCGACAGTAGTCCCCGAAGCTGATCGAGCTTCGAGGCGGACAGAGGGACGAGAAGCTTGGTCAGCTTCCTACCCTGAGGAGCCGGCTTTGCTGGTGTATGCCGATTTCAGAGAGCTCTTGTGTCTTGCAGGCGGGATGGTGGCTGACCCGCATGCTGACCGCGGGCCCTCCCGCGGGCCACGTGGCGGCGAGACCCTGCCAGGGCACGCGCGCGACGGGACGCCGCCGCAGGCCTGGGCCCGCCACTCCTAAGCCTCGGCCCGAGCGCTGATCCTCTGCGGCCCAGGTGGACCGCTCGCCTTCCCGTGGCGATTTTATTTCGCCGTTAGGGCGTAATAAACGCGGGACGTGGGGGAGTGGGCACGACCGATCCCCACGTTCCCCCACGCCGCGCCTCCTCGGCTTCGCCACGCGAGCCTATAAGTAGGGGGAGGAGGGGGAGAGACAGAGGTTCGCACACTCTTTCTCACTCCGCCCCTCTTCGTCCTCCTTTCTTCCTCTCGTTACCGCCGCAGCTTCCCGTCTCAGCGCCGCCGCGCCGCCGCATCGTCTTGCTCCCATGGCGCTGTCGAGCTCGTGGGACGGCTCCAACGTCCATGAAGACCATGCCGAGTTCCTCCGCCAGACTCGGCGCCTGCCCGACGCCAACCTCGTGCGGGTCCGCCTGGCGCCGGAGACGGAGATCTCGCCGGCACCGGAGGAGGGCGAGCGGGTCGCCTTCCGCTCGCACTTCCTGCGCGGCTTCGGCCTTCCGGCGAGCGGATTCCTGCGCTCCTTCCTCGAGTTCTACAATCTCCAGCCGCATCACCTCACGCCCAACACGGTGATGCTGCTGTCGGCCTTCGTCTCTCTCTGCGAAGGTTTCTTGGGGGTGCTCCCGAAGCTGGAGCTCTGGGGGGAATTCTTCCAGAGCAAACTCGGCACCGTCGTCGCAGGCGTGCCCGCCCCCTGCAGGGCCTACATCGCCATGAGGAGGTCGGGCGAGAACAACCCGTTCCCGTCCATCCCCCTGATCCAGTCGGTGAAGATCTGCCAGAAGTCGTACTTCTACGTGAAGAACGTCGCCCAGCAAGGAGACCACGTCAACCTGCCGGCTTACGTAGCCGGCCCGCCGGCTGGGAGGCAGCCCTCATGGAGTTTCCGGTCCAGGTCACTGTCTCAGGCCGGGAACGCTGCCGTCTCCCGGCTTTGGGTGATGATCCAGTCGGAAGGCCTGAGCGGGGCCGACTTCGTGGCCGCCTTCGTGGAGCGCCGGATTCTTCCTCTCCAAAGCCGGCCCCACATGATGTGTCAGATGAGCGGCCGCTTCGACCCAAGCCGGCTAAGCACCAGGGAGATGCCTCACGCGGAGGTATCATACATGGTAAATTACATCTCCAATTGCAAGCTCGCCGAGGACTGGCGATACGGCAAGGCGCCGTATTCACGCGAGACAACTTCATGGAGACACGATGATGGAGATCATGATGATGGAGGTCATGGTGTCATGCCGGTGACAATGATGATCATGGCGCCCCGAAGATGGAGATCAAAAGGAGCAAAATGATATTGGCCATATCATGTCACTATTTGATTGCATGTGATGTTTATCATGTTTTACATCTTATTTTCTTAGAACGACGGTAGCATAAATAAGATGATCCCTCGCCATAATTTCAAGAAAGTGTTCCCCCTAACTGTGCACCGTTGCTAAGGTCCGTTGTTCCGAAGCACCACGTGATGATCAGGTGTGATAGGTTCTAACGTTCGCATACAATGGGTGTAAGCCAGATTTACACACGCAATACACTTAGGTTAACTTGACGAGCCTAGCATGTACAGACATGGCCTCGGAACACGGAAGACCGAAAGGTCGAACATGAGTCGTATAGTGGATACGATCAACATGAAGATGTTCACCGATGATGACTAGTCCGTCTCACGTGATGATCGGACATGGCCTAGTTGACTCGGATCATATATCACTTAGATGACTAGAGGGATGTCTATCTAAGTGGGAGTTCATTGAATAATTTGATTAGATGAACTTAATTATCATGAACATAGTCAAAAGGTCTTTGCATATTATGTTGTAGCTCACGCTTTGGTTCTACTATTTTAGATATGTTCCTAGAGAAAATTTAATTGAGAGTTGACAGTAGCAATTATGTGGACTGGGTCCATGAACTGAGGATTGTCCTCGTTGCTGCACAGAAGGGCTATGTCCTTAATGCATCGCTCAAGTCATGTTCTCAGTGCCAAACATTCTCAAATATTCTAGAAAAAATCATATTCAAATTTCAGGGCATTTGGAGAACTTTTATTTTCGAGGTATTTTTATATTGCACGGATAATCAGATAACAGACGGAAAATATTTATTTTTATTTTATTTAATATAATTAACAGAAAGTAAAAGTGGGGTACAGAAGGTTGTGCCTTCTAGTTTCATCCATCTCATGATCATTAAAAGGAATCCACTAACAAGGTTGATCAAGTCTTGTTAACGAACCCATTCTGAATAACATGGAACCGGAGAAATTTCGAATAACACTATGTTACCTCAACGAGGATATGCACATCCCCAATAATAAGAATATCATATTTCTTTTTGACAGTAGGAAGAGGAAATTCAAAACCTCCGAATATAATCGATGGAATTTTTCCAATAGAGTTGATGCTATGAACTTGAGGTTGTTTCCTCGGAAAGTGTATCGTATGCTCATTGCGATTAACATGAAAAGTGACACTGCCTTTAGTGCAATCAATAACAGCCCCTGCAGTATTCAAAAAGGGTCTTCCAAGAATAATAGACATACTATCGTCCTCGGGAATATCAAGAATAACAAAGTCCGTTAAAATAGTAACGTTTGCAACTACAACAGGCACATCCTCACAAATGCCAACAGGTATAGCAGTTGATTTATCAGCCATTTGCAAAGATATTTCAGTAGGTGTCAACTTATTCAAATGAAGTCTACGATATAAAGAGAGATGCATAACACTAACACCGGCTCCAAGATCACATAAAGTAGTTTTAACATAGTTTCTTTTAATGGAGCATGGTATAGTGGGTACTCCTGGATCTCCAAGTTTCTTTGGTATTCCACCTTTAAAAGTATAATTAGCAAGCATGGTGGAAATTTCAGCTTCCGGTATCTTTTATTTGTAATAATATCTTTCATATACTTAGCATAAGGATTGGTTTTGAGCATATCAGTTAATCGCATACGCAAAAAGATAGGTCTAATCATTTCAGCAAAGTGCTCAAAATCCTCATCATCCTTTTTCTTGGATGGTTTGGGAGGAAAAGGCATGGGTTTCTGAACCCAAGGCTCTCTTTCTTTACCATGTTTCCCAGCAACAAAGTCTTTTTTACCATAATGTTGATTCTTTGATTATGGGTTATCAAGATCAACAACAGGTTCAATTTCTATATCATTATCATTACTAGGTTGATCATCATCATGAACATTATTATTAACATTATCACTAGTTTCAGGTTCATTACCAAATTGTGTTTCAGCATCATAAATAGAAATATCATTTGGATTCTCAGGTGTTTCGACAATAGGATCACTAAAAGTATGCAAAGTCCTATCATTTTTCTTTTTCTTCTTTTTAGAAGAACTAGGTGCATCTATATTATTTCTCTGAGAATCTTGCTCAATTCTTTGAGGATGGCCTTCAGGATACAAAGGTTCCTGAGTCATTCTACCACCTCTAGTCATAACTCTAACAACATTATCATTATTCTTACTATCCAATTCATTAAGCAAATAATTTTGAGCTTTAAGTACTTGTTCTACTTGAGTGGTAACCATAGAAGCATGTTTACTAATAAGTTTAAGTTCACCTTTGACATTAGCCATATAATCACCCAAGTGTTCAAGCATATTTGAATTGTATTTCAATTGTCTACCAAAATAAGCAGTAAAATCTTCTTGCTTAGCCATAAATTTATCAAACTCATCTAAGCATGGGCTAGCAAACTTAGTAAATGGGATTTCAGCTTTATCATATCTATAGAGAGAATTTACCTTTACTACCTGTGTCGGGTTATCAAGACCATGAGTTTCTTCAATAGGTAATGGATTGAGATCATATGTTTCTTCAAGAGGCGGTAAATTAAGACCATGTACTTCTTCAATAGGAGGTAAATTCTTAACATCTTCAGCTTTAATACCTTTTTCTTTCATAGATTTCTTTGCCTCTTGCATATCTTCAGGACCGAGAAATAGAATACCCCTCTTCTTCGGAGTTGGTTTAGGAATAGGCTCAGGAATTGGCTCCGGAGGTGTCGGTGTCAAAACCGGCGGATCTCGGGTAGGGGGTCCCGAACTGTGCGTCAAGGCCGGATGGTAACAGGAGACAAGGGACACGATGTTTTTACCCAGGTTCGGGCCCTCCTACCCGAGATCCGCCGGTTTTGACACCGACATTGGTGCTTTCATTGAGAGTTCCTCTGTGTCGTCGCCTTTAGGCCCGATGGCTCCCTTGATCATCAACAACGATGAGGTCCAGGGTGAGACTTTTCTCCCCGGACAGATCTTCGTCTTCGGTGGCTTCGCACTGCAGGCCAATTCGCTTGGCCACCTGGAGCAGATCGAAAGCCACGCCCCTGGCCATCAAGTTAGGTTTGGAAGCTTAAACTACACGGCTGACATCCGCGGAGACTTGATCTTCGACGAGTTCGAGCCACGGCCAAGCACGCCGCACTATCTCGAGGGGCATGATCTAGCTCTGCCTCTGGACAGTGTCCTAGAGGCCGCACACGCATCGGTTCCGACCCCTAACTCGGAGCCTATTGCGCCGATCGAGGATGAGCGGTTGGGCGTCACCTCGGGGGCTGCGATCTCAAAGGCGATCGAGCCAAACGCCAGCCCCGCACTCTGCATGACCCGTGACTCCAAGGATCCGGACTCCTTCCCGGACTCCGAACCCCCCGCGCCCCTGCCAATCGAATCCGATGGGGCGCCGATAATGGAGTTCACTGCCGCGGATATCTTTCAACACTCGCCTTTTGGCGACATCCTGAATTCTCTCAAGTCTCTCTCTTTATCAGGAGATCCCTAGCCGGATTACGGTCAGCGAGGATGGGATACGGACGATGAAGAAGTTCAAAGCCCACCCACCACCCACTTTGTAGCCACTGTCAATGATTTAACCGACATGCTTGACTTCGGCTCCGAAGACATCGACGGTATGGACGACGATGTAGGAGACGAACAGGAACCAGCACCTTTAGGGCGCTGGAAGGCCACCTCGTCATATGACATATATATGGTGGATACTCCAAAAGATGGAGATGGCGATGAAACAGCGGGGGATGACACCTCCAAGAAACAGCCAAAGCGCCGGTGTCAGCGGCGCCGCTCTAAATCCCGCCAAAGCAAAAACGGTGATTCCGGCACGGGAGATAATACTACCCCGGATAGCGCCTAAGAACACCCACCCCAGCAAGATTCGGCACAGAAAGATGGAGAAGCCAACCCTCATGAGAGAGCGGCAGACCGAGAGGTCGAGGATGATAACTATATGCCTCCCTCCGAAGACGAGGCAAGCCTCGATGACGACGAATTCGTTGTACCATCAGACCCCGCCGAACAAGAGCGTTTCAAGCGCAGGCTTTTAGCCACGGCAAGCAGCCTCGAGAAAAAGCAGCAACGGCTTAGAGCTGACCAAGATTTGCTAGCTGACAGATGGACTGAAGTCCTTGCGGCCGAAGAGTATGAACTCGAACGCCCCTCCAAGAGTTACCCAAAGCGCAGGCCGCTACCCCGATCAGAGGAGGAAGCACCTACATCACCAGCGCACGACATGGCAGACCGGCCACCTCGCGGCCGCGACAGAGAGGCCTCTCGGCCCTCCACCCAAGCCATGCCCCGACGCCGCTCAACTAAGGCACGGGAAAATGCGCCAGACCTGCGAGACATACTGGAGGATAAGGCAAGACAAACAAGATCGATCTACGGATCGCGCAGGCGCCCTACGGCACGTGACGATGATCTTCACTCCGGATACAACAAATCCGGCCGGGCCGAACACAACAGTCATAGCTCTTCCGAGCTGCGTCGTGATATAGCCTAGTACAGAGGCGTCGCACACCCGCTATGCTTCACGGATGAAGTAATGGATCATAAAATCCCAGAGGGTTTCAAACCCGTAAACATCGAATCATACGATGGCACAACAGATCCGGCGGTATGGATCGAGGATTATCTCCTCCACATCCACATGGCACGCGGCGATGATCTACACGCCATCAAATACCTCCCGCCCAAACTTAAAGAACCGGCCCGGCATTGGCTTAACAGCTTGCCAACAGACTCAATCGGTTCTTCGGAGGACCTGGAAGCCGCATTCCTCGACAACTTCCAGGGCACTTACGTGCGACCGCCGGATGCCGACGACTTAAGCCACATAATTCAGCAGCCAGAGGAATCGGCCAGGCAATTCTAGACACGGTTCCTAACAAAGAAAAACCAGATAGTCGACTTCCAGACGCAGAGGCCCTAGCAGCCTCGCCGGGGCACCTCCGCCGCCCCATCCCGAACGGCATCAACAGCAGCCCGTCGCCCTTGCCGTCCTCGAACCGCTCCGGGCGGAACGCCGTCGGGTCCTCCCACATAGCCGGGTCCCTGTGGAGGGCGTACGCGTTCATGATCAGCATGGTGCCGCTCGGCACGTCGTAGCCGCCGACCTTGCAGTCGGCGGAGGACTCGTGCGGCAGCAGCAGCGGCGCCGCCGGGTAGGTACAGGCGTAGCGTCTCGTTGAGGATGCACTGGAGGTAACTGAGGCGGGGCACGTCGTCGGTGCTGAGAGTGGGAAAAGGCCAAAATTAAATTACTAGAAATAAACACGTGGGAAGTGGGATTCATCCAGCTAAGTGACATGGCCGTGTTACTCGCCTACGTTGAGTGACCACTATCTGATTAGATATATGATAAGACAGATAAAAAGTGGAGTACTGGACGAACACAATGACTCTGGTCGAGTTGTTGCTATCTGATGATGCCAAATTGCCAATGTCCTTAATGAAGAAACTGACACTTGAAGTAGTCGGGTATGTGAGAAGCAACCAAGTGGAAAAGTGACTTACCGCACACAGAGCGATGATCATCTGATCAGTGTACAGCTCCGGCTCCGTCTTCTGCAGAGTGAGGAGCACGGCGATCATGCTCTTCTTCTCGCCCTCGTCCATCCTCCGCCGCTCGGCGTCGATGAGCCGGTGGAGGAAGGCGTCCCTCCTGCTCACCGTGGCCAGGATCCTGCTCCTCACGCCGGACACGTCGAGCCACCGCATCAACGGCAGGTAGTCCCACACGTTGGCCGCGCCGATGAGCGGGATGATCTCGTCCACCACCTGCTTGAACTCCTGCGCCTCCAGGGACATGTCCAACGCCACGTTCCTGCGCTCCGTCTTCCTCTACGACAACAACCTCACCGGCGCCTTCCCGCCGGCGCTCGGGCGCTGCAGGCAGCTGCAGCGGCTGCTCCTTGCAAACAATGGGTTCTCCGGTCACATACCGGCCGCCGCCTTGCCGCAGATGGAGAGCCTGCAGCTGCTCGACCTGTCGTCCAACTCCCTCACGGACGCCATCCCGCCTGAGCTCGGCAAGCTCCAGGCGCTGGCCGGCACACTGAACATCTCCCGCAACCGCCTCTCTGACGCGGTGCCGCCGGAGCTGGGACGTCTCCCGGCGACCGTCACCCTCGACCTCCGCTTCAACAACCTCTCCGGCGAGATCCCGCAGTCTGGGTCCCTCGCCAGCCAGGGCCCCACGGCCTTCCTCAACAACCCCGGGCTCTGCGGTTTCCCGCTCCAGGTCCCCTGCCGCGCGGCCCCGCCGTCGGCATCCTCCTCCACGCCGCCTCCGACCACCACTGGCTCCGGTGGCAGCGCCGGCGGCACTAGCCAGCCGATGAAGACCAGCCTCATCGTGCTCATCTCGGTCGCCGACGTGGCCGGCGTCGCCCTCATCAGAGTCATCGCGGTGTACATATACTGGAAGCTGCGCGACCGGCGCGGGGACGACGTCGACGACGACGAGGACGAGGAGGGGCGAGGGCTTTTCGCCTGCCCGTGTATGCGCGCAAACACCTGCGGGGACTTGTCGGACGGGTCCGACGTGGGCGGCGGCGAGAAGAAACGCGGCAACGGTTCCGGGGGTGGAGGCGGCGGCGAGGACGGGGAGCTGGTGGCGATCGACAAGGGGTTCCTGATGGAGCTGGACGAGCTGCTCCGCGGCCCCGGAGCGGTACAAGGAGTTCGCGGCGGAGGCCGGCGTCGTCGGGCACGTGCGGCACGCCAACATGGTGCGGCTGCGCGCCTACTACTGGTCGCACGATGAGAAGCTCGTCGTCACCGACTTCATCAACAACGGCAACCTCGCCTCCGCGCTGTGCGGTACGTAACATCCTCTCCTGTACAATTCACGCTCTTTTTTCCATGTTTGCTCTGCTCTGAAGAATAGAACAGGTTGATAATTGGCCCATATATACAGTAGTTTTCAGTAAAAGTGGGGTGACTGCGGGTTGATAATTGGAAACAGCACGGGGTTTTCTGCAAAAGTGCGTGTGCTGACCGTCCAACCAATTGGCGAGCTGTGATTGGCCTGGGACTAAATCATCACATGAGGTGCAAGTTGAGGTATGGTTTGGTCAAGTTTTACAACTTTGGAACTAAATCATCACATTGGGTGCAAGTTAGGGTACCTGGAGTGCTATTACCTCCAAATAAAACTCCTACAATAACAGGAACCAGCTCAGCTCCTCTATTTACTCCCTCGGTTCCTAAATATAAGTCTTTGGAGAGATTTCACTATGGATCACATACAGAGCAAAATGAGTGAATCTACATACAAAATGCATCTATATACATCCGTATGTGGTTCGTAGTGAAATACCTACAAAAACTTATATTTAGGAACGGAGGGAGTAGGTTTTTTTTGGTTGAAACTATATTTATGTTGGGTTACTTATTTTTTTATTAGGTACGTTCACTCTTTTGCTAGGTCATTGGGGGTTCAGTGACAAGTCTCTCGAATGTCCAATTCTGAGCCCAGGATCATTGGGGTTAAGAGAAAAAATCAAAATAAATACTTCAAAATTTCAACAAAAAAGCTGATTTTTTTTTTTGCATGGAAGAAGATTTTGTGCGTGAGATGCGCTTTAAATTTCAGATCATTTGGACGTATGAGTGGCTCTCGGTAAAAAAGACAAATTGGGTCAGAGACAGTAGATGAACAGTAAAGTGTTTCACAGAGCCCAAAATTGTCCTTTTTGTCGAAAGCTATTCAGATGTCCAAATGAGCTAAACTTTGAAGCGGACATCACGCACCTAAGCATCTTCAATGTAAAAAAAATTCGGATTTTTATGAGTTTTTCTAGTATTTTTATGTCCCTCGTAAAGCCTGACAGCGAGTAAGTTTCCGGTTATATTTAAGTTCTAGTTTATGTTTAGGTTCAAGTTTTAGTATCGGTTTAAACTAGACTATGTTTTGGTGGATAGTAATATAAATTTGTGTCGAATTTTGGTTTAGAAGTTTGTTTAAATCGAATCCATATTCATCCGATCAAATTTGTTTTTTACTCTATTATATTTTGGAGATTAACTAGGTCCGGTCGAAAGTTAGTGGAATATTTTTACTTCACTAAGCTTTAATTGGCCAGATACTCATCTATTTTTAGGGGATCGACTAGAGTTGCTTAAAACACCCAATGCCTGAGACAACGCTGCCAGCTCCAACTTGGCCATGAATTATTGTAACCAGATGGGGGAGGCAGCATTGCGCGGCGAATGAACGTGGGGTTTGGCGGTGGTGGAAGTGGCCATACAGGAGCGGGCGGCAGAGGCGCCAGAATGGGAAGGAATGAGAAGGCCATGGACCGCCTTGGCAGAGGAAGAAGTCCAGTCTTCGGGCCGAGTGTTGACCGAAGCCCAGTCATGTCAATCGTCGAGCGTTCTTATTGTAATACTGCTCGTGTAATACAAAAAACAAACGTTGATATAGCATCAATACAAATGTGCGTAGCATTTATGAAATGTTCAGGTATTTTGAGAACAATGTTTTTCACATTTTTAAAACAAGTTTATACAATGAAAATATCTACCTTATTCAAAAAATGATTCGTACCATTAAGAAAGAAGTAAACGCATTTCGTAAAAATGTACGTGATATTTTTAAGTAAACTTTATACGATGTCAAAATATGTTCTCGTAATTCAGAAAAATGTTTTGTATCTAAAACTAATATGTGTGTTGTGAAAACTTAATGTTCACCCATTCCGAAAAAATGTTCATGACATTTAATAAGAAGTTTTTACAATGTAAATATATGTTCACGTAATTCAAATAAGAATTCACACAAATCAAACAAATGGTCATGACATTTAATAAGAAGTTTATACATTGTAAATATATGTTCACGTAATTCAAATAAGAATTTGCACAAATCAAACAAATGGTCATGACATTTTTAAAATCTATACATGCATTTCAAAAATATGTTCGTGACATTTTTAAATGTAAGAAATATTCACTTAATTGAAACCTATGTGTTTGCAATTTCAAAACAGTATATACAATGTAAAAGTATATTGAAGCAACTAAAACAATGCAATTGAAATTTTCAAAAAATGTTCAGGCATTTCAGTAAAATGTTCTTGACAATTTTCATAAATTTTTATCCAATGAAAAAAATGTTTGCATACTTGAAAGAAAATGCTTCGTGCCACTAACAAAATATAAGTGATTTCTAAAAAACAGTATTCATCTATTTCTAAAAGCTTTTTGTGAAATTTTTAAAAAGTGTTTACATAATGCAAATGTATGTTTGAATAATTCTGAAAAAAGAAGTTTTGTACCATTCGAAGAAATGTACGTGAACTTTTTAAAAAATGTTCACGCGTTTCTACGATATGCAGAAGAGTTTTTTTAATAGTTTAAAGAAAATGTTTTGTGCCATTAAAAATGTTAATGTGTATTCGAAACATGTTTAGCATGTATTAGAAAAATATTTGAACATGTATTTGAAACAAATTTACATCATATATTTTGAAATGTTCAAGATGTAGCAACAAATGTATAAAAAATATGTACAATGTTTATTTGAAAAAAATAGACATGTGTTAAAAACTAAAAAAGATGGAAAAAGAAAAACCAAAGAAAACAGTGAAGACCGACTTAATAAACACATTAAAAAAACTCACACCAAAGGCAACTATATGAGTGGCTTGCTCACTAGCCTTGTGCAAGAGGGGCGGTTACCGTAGCTTTAGAGCAGTAGGTGAGCAATAGTCATGGCGTTCCTTGCGGGAGCGATGTCTCGCATTAGCCAGTTGATAGATGAGCCGGCCCAATATGCTTTCCTGGGGGAGCAGTTTTAGGAAGCTTCTGTGACAGGTTTGGACTAGTTTTAGAATCTTCGTGCATTTTTTTTCTTTTTCTCTGAGTGTATTCTGTGTTGGGTTTCAACCGTTTTCTTCTGGTTTTTAGTTTTTCTGTATTTCTTTGCCATTAGTGGTTATTTTTTCCTTTTTAATACTCCCTCCGTCCCAAAATAAGTGTCTTGAGCTTAGTATAAATTTCTACTAAAGCTAGTATAAAGTTGAGACACTTATTTTGGGATGGAGGGAGTATGTTTTAATACGCGCTGTATATTTTTCGTATACATGAAATTGTTTTGTATGTTTGTATATTTTTCAATATATATCTCTAACATTTTTTGCATACACGTTGAAAATTTTCAAATACTTTTTTTAATACGTGTTAAGCATTTTCCAAATACACGTTGAACATTTTCTTTAATGTTTTAAAACCATGCAAAATATCAGGTTGTAGAAATATTTTATTAAATTTCATGAACATATTTTTTAAATGGATGCACATTTTTTTAAGAGGCATGGACATTATTTGGATGCTTTGGACATTTGTTAATAGTTGGGCGAGCATATTTTTAACTCGGCATGAACATTTTCCAAATGTGTAGATGAACCTTTAATTAATTTTAGTATAAAATTTCAATTTTCATAAATATAAATAAAAGTAGTAAAATGGAAAAAAGGAGGAAAAAGAAACCAATAGTCCTCTTTCTTTGGGCCAGCCCTCAAAGGAAGCGTCAAGGCAAGCATCTCTTAAGACTCGCCAAGGAAGACAAACTTCTCTAAAAAAAAGAGTGACACAAAGACGCTCCCCGACTTTTCTCAGGGAAGATTAGTATAGGATAAGCAGGTCACGTGAGATTACACAATCCAGCCATTTGGACCGTTGGATCTTCAAGGAATGGTAAGGTCTTCATATTTTTGTGCAAACCACCCTGCTTTCATCTCATAATATGGATATGATCCACCCACCGTCTTGAGTTTTGCAGAAACCACATGTGCCCTCTTGGACTTCGTAGAAGACCCGCAATATCTCAACCTGTTTTTTTTGCAGAAACTATAGACTCTATACTGGGCTTGGTCTGAAGCAATTTTCATAGCATATACTCAGGCCCGCGGGAGAAAAGTGGATAGCCACGCCGCCGAGTCTCGAGAAGAAACCATGCATGTGCACCAGATCGATCTCTATCTTTTTTTATAAAGGATGTATTATTACTTAAAAGGTTTAAGCATTACACATGACCTCTACATAACTGAGATTCACACCCCAAAGAAGTCCACACACAAAAAAGAAGAAGAAAGGAACATGTAGAGTCTATATAACGCCTAAGCCTTTTTTTTTTAAGATCACGCTGGCACGCTGGCACCCATGTTGAATAAAAGTATCCCTCGTTGTAGCCTCCAATCGTGTACACACCTTCGTAAATAGGTCTCAATCGTTCACACGTTGTAGAGACAGCCATAAATGAAGCGTTCCGGTACATCTGTAGATAACCTGCATAAAAAAAGGACTTTTTTCATTAAAAACCTTAGCATTTTTACATAGCCAAAACGACCAAATAACGGCAAGCGCTCTCACCTTGAGTAGAGTTCTAAATCTGTGTTCATTCCCATGCAATCAGTTGCCAAATATATTAGCAACACTACAAGGTATTTGGATGACCGACCATATAGAAGAGCCAATTTGCACTGGAAGAACAAATGTTTATTGTCTCATCATGCTGATAAAAAGCACATTGCATATTTCCATTTCAATCCCTCTTAATAAGGTTATCTTTAGTTAAAATGACTCCGCGACGAAGATACCACATGAAGATTTTATTTAAGAGGTATCTTCATCTTTCAGATCTTAATAACTGGCACATCCGATTGGAGCAAAGCTCTATACATGGAATCCACTGAGAATTGTCCATTCCCATCTCTATCTACCCCTGAAAATACCAGATCGATCTATATCTCCTCTCTTTTTGCAATCGATCTCCATCTTCCTTTTTTCAGTCAATCTACTTCTTCCGTTCTACTGTTCGCCACCTTTTAGGCGTAGATGGGAGATAACCCATTGCCAGCCCCCACGCGGCCATGCCGACAGACGAGATGCTGAGTCACTGAAAGAAGGTCACCATCAAGCCCACCGTTCACCTTGGTGCCGCGATTTCAATACATAGAAGAAGGTTTGTTTTTTATTTTCAAAAGAAATTTCAATCTATTCATCTTTAATCATGATAGTATAAAAATACCAGAGGTAATAAAAATGTTCGTGGGCCACCTAGCGACGACTATAAGCACTAGAGAAGAAGGTGCGCCTCTATCTATAAGAAACATATGCCCTATGTAAATTTGCTATGATAATTTATAAAGATTAATTAATAACTCAATATTGCGTCTCCATGGTACCAATAGAGTCGTTGATAATTGATAACTAGACATTGTTGATGAATATATATTAATATTTGAGTTTGTGAGTTTGGCGTGATAGTCGGTAACATTTATCGAGTTGGTCCGGTAGCTTTGTAACTTTGTATTAGTTTTTTAAACTACTATTTTTTCATCAAATTTGACCACCTTTTTGTCATGTAAAAAGTTTGCATCTAGAAATATTAAAAAGAAAATAAGGTAGCATGTATAGATTGTATGAATTTTCCTTTTAGATGTATTTTTAGTGTTTCTTGGCAAAATTCTATTTATACATAATTTAATTGTTATTTGGGTATTTATATTATATAGGGCCATGAGTTATAGATCGCCCCGGGCCGGCCCTACAGCTTGGCAACATCTCGAGATTATTATACATCGATCTGCCCTCTGATGACCTCTCATGGTTGCCGCAACTCTTTTTGCTCAAGTACCTTAGCATTATGGAGGCCCTAGTGCGAGTGAACTACAATGAACTATAACAAAGTAACATAAATACTTTATTTTTTGCGAAAATAATATAAATACTTTCATCAGTATATATTACATATCACAAAAACATAATAAAGACGTAACACATGAAAAATGTAATTTTAATTACAAAATAATGTAAGCATATTCTAGATATTTCACTTCGAATTTCTTCCTCTTAAAAGAGTCAAGTCCGCAGGGTTCCCTAAATTCCCCAGGAATCAAGTGGGACCGGGAGATCGTTGTTCATTTGGTGGTTGGCCCTCCCCCTAATAAGTACCTACCAAGAATTGGGCCAGTTAGTTCAAGCGGTACCGAATCACAAAGAACAGTTGAGTTTTCTAATTCATCTATTATTCTATGTTTTGCATTTCTAGAATAGCGTTGGAGCCGGGACACACATTTCTGCCCGAGTTCCAACAGCAAACCAAATACGTTATCGTGGAAAACGAGTTTCGCCAACACAGAAGAGTTTGTGTGCTTTTTATTTTCACATGAGTTTCACATATGTGATGGTTGGTTGGGAGGGTACGGCAAATGACTCTAGAATCTTTCCGGATACAACCACTGAACCGAAAATGGCCACTATCGTCACCGAGAAAATACTATCTTGTGGACTCAGGCTCTACATTTATGCCTTAAGGTCTTTCTCCTTACCGTGGGGAGCGGTACCACTTGCGTGATTCTAGAGAAGAAGGCGGTGTCCCGACCACAAGGCGGTTAAATTCCATCGGTGCTTGCTAGCCACCAAGAATGACTCAAGATCGTGGGAAGGTCTTCACGCTACGCTGAAGACGACGATGGCTCCATACCGGGTGGTAATACACAGGTATAGGATTTCCTGTAATGATGTGAAACTATATATTTCAGAGAAATAGCTCAGTTCGAGAGGAAGGCGGAAACAGTTCCGGTTTTATTAACCTAATTCCTATTCATTTACCGGTAAAGGAAGGAATTATTATCTATTTCTCGAGGCAATTATACTCATATCGACAATATGAACTGCATGAGAATTAGCATATAGAAAGAAAGCTTTACCGAATACAGGTCTAGTAGGTATAGAGCCGTAAGCGTGGTGGGGGTGCCGGTGCTTAGGCAGATGCCCCATTGTTCATGATGTTGCAATGAATCTAGTGGATCATCCTCATGGAGGAGGTGAGGGCGAGGAAAGGAGGTAGACCTTCGGTGTCACCTTGGGGAAAGCTCACCAAAGCAAGATTTCGGGCAGTAGTAGGGGTGGTGAAACTTTAGATGTCAAATGCCACCAATTTTTCTGCTCAAGTTAGAACGTAGTTTTTTGAAGTGAATTGGCCAGTTCCTTTTAAAAGGAGACTGGTTTATTTTTATAAGCGATTGGCTTCACTTTAGATTTTTTATCGTAATTTCTCTTTGATTTATGTGGGGGGGGGGGGGGGGGGCCAGTTTCCCCTGTCTACCCCGTACTAGTGTTCACGCCATGTTCTGTAAATCATATATTTTGTAATTTATTTAGGTATGTAGTTGTATTGGGGCCTAGGCCACCGCACCTTTTGCCATGGCCATGGGTCGCCCTGCGTGAAGCTTCGCACTGTGATAGATTGGGTTGACAGAGTGAGCATGCTGGCCTCTCTTGAGGTCCCTAGGTTATCCACCTGTTTGCTAAATAACACACGCCACTTTGTGTCCCCTTCGAACCTCACCAGGCTCAAGACCCTCAACATCCTAGCAATTCGATTCAAATGCAGTCGGGCGACTCGGGTGGCTCGCCATCAACGCCACTCTGCGCCCCCCTCGCCTTCTCTCTCCCTCACCGCCAGTGGCAGGTGCCGTCCGGGGAAAGCTCCGGGCGGTGGTCGGCGGCGGCAGGACTCTTGCTTCCGGCGTCGGATCTAGATGTGAACAACAAGATCATGGTCATGGCAATGGATCCCATCGTCGCTTGCTTTAGAGAGCTTGCTTCCCGTCGAACGACAGCGGGCTGGGGTGGAGCGCTCCTCCACTTCTCGTTCTGAGTGCCTTACTAGGCGGTCCTGCGGACAGTAGGTCTAACCGGTTCACGGCCAGATCCGACCACCGTGGAGGGTTGTTCGTCCCCATGACACTCTTTTCTTTGAAGGCGCGGTTGCGACTCGTGCCGGAGCCGGCGGAGGTTGGTGGTGTGGCATTGCGAACGGAGGAAACTTTGGCGAATGGCTCGGCCCGACAAGGGCGCCGTGTTTCAGCGTCATTTTCCTCCTTGAACTCGCAGTGGAGGTCCCTCCTACTCCTAGGCTACCTATCCCTATCCACCCCCGACTCCCCTCCTGGACGAAAATTGGTTATATGGGACAACCGTGGTCATGTCGGTTGTTATGTAGTACTGCTGCATCTTTTCGTTACAAATTTTTAACTTTGTAATCTTATTTGGTCACGTTCACTACTTTATGGAAAATGATCTAAATCAGCCGGATGTAGACATTAGACGTGCCAGCCGTGTCCACGGCTTGCCACGTGCCCACGCGCGTCTCATCCATCCACCTTCTCTTTCTTTCTCCAACGCCAAAATCTTGCCGTGGATGCAACCGTGAGAAGAAGCATCAGGCTACTGCGCAAAGGAATTGGGCCTCAAGCTGGTGGGCGCCCAGGCCTAGTCTGGTCTCCGGTGCATCTCTCTGTTTGTGACGTGACCGCGGGTGATAAGGGAGACCGGTGCTGCGACGGTGGCCCACGCTGCTTCGAGCCTTCGACGGTCAACAGCTGCGGTGATACTGCAACGATATGTGGTGGTGTTGCTGCGAGCCGCTTCTACGAGGCCGCCAGAGTTGCTACAACTGCGGCATTGCTACGAGCGTCGGCGATGCTTGCTCGGGCTGCGAGAGGTGCCCGTCGTCATGGAGGCTTTCCGGTGATGCTGCAACTGTTGTTGCAGGCCGCAAGCAGTGTTGTGATGGACTGCATTGCTGTGAGATGGTGCATCAAGGACGCCATCGTGCTGCACATAGATGGTGCGCCGGTTTTGCTTCGATGCCTCTGGGACACTGCGACGGAATCCCTGCTTCAATGGTGCGACGATGACCCAGGTTCTTCGACGCTCGACGGCTTCGGCGAATGCTGTGACGGACCACGACGGTATTGTTGTGAGCCACTGCTGTGAGGCCGCTGGAGTTGCTACAACGGTGGCGTTGCTGCGAGGTCGCCGGAGTTTGCTACTATGGGTGGCGTTGCTGCGAGCCAATGCTGCGAGGTCGTCGGAGTTTCTACGACAGTCGATGTTGCTGCGAGCCACTGCTGCAAGGTCTCCGGAGTTGCTACCGGAGCGACGTCCGTCGGTCGACGTTTTTTTCTGCTAGGAGCGGTGTTGCCTCAGGTTGGCGGACCACAACACGCACCAAGTGAATTAATTTCGTGAAAATAGCAAACCAACTAAAAGGTGGCAAAATTTGAGCATGGGGCTTCCAGTAGTGGTAATTACTCATGGAAAAAGCATGAAGTTAAAATGATTTATAGAAGAAAAAATGAGTTGTGTGAGCACATTTAGTGGTAGGACTTAGTTGTGGCGGGCGTTCCGTAGCGCCCATCATAGGTTACCATCGCTGCCATGTATAGCATTTTAATGCCCCCCCCCCCCCCCCCCAAAAAAACACTACCTCTCGACACGAAATTGAAACCGAACGCAAATCCCCAACTCCCCTAAGTCTCAAGTCACGCCGTCGCCTCCATGCTGCCGCGACCCTGCTCCATTGAGGCGGCCCTCGCTGTTGTGGCCATCCTCCTCTGCCACGGCCCTCCTCGTTCGCCAGGGCCCTCCTCCGTACACCATCGCACGGTCGCCCTCTCACGCCATAGCCTTCTCTTCCAACAGCTAGGGGTTCACACCGCCGTCGCCACCCAACTCCTCCTTTGCCCCGGCCACTCCCGCTCCCTCCTCCTCCTCACACTACAATGGTCCTAATCAGGCAACTTAGCGGAAGCCCTCAATCTTTAGGTTGCCAAAATACGTTAGAGATGAAACAAGGTTTTACATATATGTCTATTAGATTCACATATTTATAGAGTCTAGATGAATTATTTTATTATATTCACATATTTATAGATTGTTGATGAACTTTAGATTTGATTCACATATTAATTTATAGATTCTAGATGAACAGTTATATTAGATTCACACATTCATAGATTGTGGATGATCTTTAGATTTGATTCACATATTTTTATAGATTGTAGATGAACATTTATATTAGATGCACATGTCATGTGGAGCCTTTTTTAGAGATTCAATATGGACTACATACGGAGTAAAATGAGTGAATCTACACTCTAAAATATGTCTACATACATCCTTATGTAGTTCGTGTTGAAATCATGTAAGAATTCACATGCATATTTTATTTTATTCATCTCTTCTCCGAGTATTCACATGCACATTAATTTATTTGGACTGCTCAAACCATGCGGTGCTTCAAACGGGCCCACAGAGTAACTTTACATCACCTAAAAGTGGTCGATTCTTGGCTGCAAAGGCACAAACAAGCAATAAGATATCGTCACGAGGACACCGGGCAAATGAGGACCAGTGACCATATCATGAGAGAGCACAACTCAAAATTCGTGGCTTGGTTCAAAGATGACATTCCGAATAATCCATTACCAAAGAATGACCACAGAAAAATGACCCTCTTCGTGTTAGTGCATGGCCCCAATTACCAGTGGCGGAGCGTGACCAAAACACAAGAGGGGGCCAAATCCATCTAAAAACACACAATATGCATGAAAAAGCTACTCATCATAGAACATGTGTAAGCGATAATTTGTAGGGATCCCATAATTATATATGACTAAGCAATATGTCGTTTCCATTGTTGCCATATATCTAAATCAGGAATTTATAATGCATCAAACTTTCCAGCATTTAGCATTTAACTGATGCAGTGAACATCTATATGGATAAATTATCATCACACCTCGCTTCTCAGTTACTCTCTCTGTTCCAATAAAAAAATAGGACATACACTTTCTGTAGTAAACTAACCAAGCAACTAGCAAGGCAAGCACGAATGAAGAGCGACCGATGGTTCCGACTACCCATAGTGGGAGTAACATAGGTAGTAACATCACACATACCTAGATAAAATCGATGATGTGGCAAGCAATAAATGAAGAAAGTGAGGAAAGTGGTAACATAGCTAGTTACTAGTAGTATGAGTAACATCACACATATCAAGGCAAAATGAGTCTATAGCCTAATAAATGAAGTGTTGTATGTTACCATACATATGTTATTCCCCACTATAGAGGTAGTAACATAGACCAGTAACATATGCATGTTACTAGTCTATGTTACTACCCATTATGGCTAGTCCCACAATAGTTGTGGCCTGGTAGTGATCTAGCCCTGTAGTAGCAGTCTATCGGAGCCGTGGAGAATCGGGGATGCACGTTGTTCGTAGACTGCTACTGGGCATTATCTCCTGGGTTGTGCTAAAGTAGTGAATATACCTAGTATAAAATTCTTTTTGTAATTTTGGAAGGGGGGGGGGGGTCGTGGCCCAGTTTCGCCTCCACTACCCTCCGCCAGTACCAATTACGATGTCAAGACTTATGACGATGTCAAGACTTATGAAGCATGTGACAACAATGGACAGAGACAATAAGGATACCAATTCCAACAATTCTATTTATAGTCGAGAAGGTTCTACAAATATGGTTACCTAATAATACAGTAGAAACATCATTTAAAATGTTAATTACATTGTATAATTGGAGATGCGCCATAGTAAGTAATGAAGTTATAATATATATAAACATACACACATTACACAAAAAAATATATATCTTATAAAATTGTCAAAATTTAGTACACAAAGATCTTTTTTCAAATTTTCAATTTGTAGAAACATTTTAGTGATATACCTTACAATTGTATAACAATAATATGTTATGTTTAATATTTGGCAGCATTGGTCTATGGTTAAAAATTCAAACTAAATAAAAAATTTCGTTAAATTGTAAAATAAAAATAAATTTAAACAAATATAAATGTTTAGTATAAAAACCATAATTTTAATTCGCTCTAGATTAAAATTTTGATTAGATCAGCCCTACTCAAACAATATATATACGAAGACGAACATAATAAGCAATATAAAATGCAACCATGTATAGTGATTTACCAAGAGATATGTGTGTACAAGCATAGTGTTGTGGTTTTTGTCACGGCGGATGCCCTTTTTTTTTCTTTATATCAACTTTTTATTAAAAATTGCACAAACAAAATTTTACGATCAAACTGGCGTTCAACAAGTGCTTGAAATTTTTTAAATACTTAGAAAACATCAGAACGACGTTTGAGAAGATAAATCCAAGTGAATTTGCTGAAATCATCAATGAAGCTAACATAGTAAGTATGTCTACCAACAGAGGAGGGGGCGGGACCCCATACATCAGAAAAAATAAGTTGAAGCGGCTTGGTAGAAATACTAGTAGAAATATGATGTGGCAATTGATGAGATTTTCCTTTTGACAAGAATCACAAACAGTTTCAATATTACGCTCACCAACACATGGGAGCTTATTATTTCTAAGAACTTGTTGCACGACATAAAAAGATGGATGTCCTAGTCTAGCATACCACCTGTCCGGAGAGATTTTGATGACACCGAAGACTTGTTTATTGAAGCTCCTGAACTCGGGAAAAAGGGGATAGATTCCATGTACGCATCTACCGCGATAGAGAATTCTCCGGGTGACCTGATACTTAATCAAAAAGAAATAAGGATGAAATTCAAGAAAGACTTTGTTGTCAAGAGCAATGTGATGCACTGAAAGAAGATTTTTGGCATTTTGGGGAACATGCAAGATGTTTTTAAGATGAATATCACGATGAGGGGTTGCAATAATTGAATGACCAACATGAGCTATCTACATACCTTCTCCATTTGCATTGTGAACTTGATCTTGGCCGGGGTACTTGTCGTGCATGGTCAGCTTGTCCAGCTCATGAGTGATGTGATTGGAGGCGCCGGAGTCAGCGTACCAGTTGGTGTCCACACCATAGGACCTGTCTGCGGCTGTTACAACCTTCTTGCATTGGGAATTGTTCTCAGCATAACGCCAGTCACAATCCTTCGCAATATGATTACCTTTCTTGCAAATTTGGCACTTGTTAAAGTACTCACCCTAACCTTGGAAAGGGCGACGATTGTTGTTATTGGTGCAGCGCTCGGAGTTGTTGTTGCCGCGCTGGTTGTAGTGGCCGCCGCCACCACCGCCGCCATGCTGGAATTGGCCACCACCACTGCCACAACCATGCGGATAGGGAGCGCCGCCACTGCCGCCGCCTTGCTGAAAGTGACCGCCGCCACTGCCACCTGGACCGCCATGATAGCCCCCACCACCACCACCCTTGGGAGGGTTCTGGGAAGGTTTTGGAGACCCGGACCTCGATAGGCGGCGTTGGCAGAGGATTTGAAGGTGCCGGGACCAGTTCCTTGGAACAGCTCGACGCGCTGATTGAAGTTGGAGATCATGCCAAAAAGCTCATCGGTGGAGACATGATCAGTTCGCACATCGAGAGCAGAGATGATGGGCTGGTATTCCATGTCGAGACCGGCGATGATGAAGGAGATGGGTTCACTTCGCCGATGGGTTTTCCTGCCATCGCGAGTTCATCAGACAGCGCCCGCATCAGCCCAAAATAAGCGGCGGCGCTGAGGGAACCCTTCTGGGCATTGGAGAGGCCAATACGACAGTTGTTGATGCGAGACTTGGATTGGGCTGAGAACATGTTTTCCAGGGCAGACCAGATGGCATGAGAAGTCTCGATGGAAGCGACTTGCACCAGGACTTCTTTGGAAAGGTTACGGAGCAAGTAGGCCACGATCTGTTGATCTTGTATGAGCCATGGGGTATGGGCGGGGTTCGGACCAATATGATTGTTCCTGTCTCAGGATTTGGTGGTGATGGTTTTAGGTGGCTCCGGTAGGGTTTCATCAAGGTACCCATATAGCCCTGCTCCCATGATCTTGGAGCGAGCTTGGGCTCGCCATAGGATGTAGTTGGTACGTGTGAGAGGCTCGGAGATAGTGTTGTTCAGGCCGGTCGAGAGGAGTTGGCTGGAGGAGGAGGACATGGCGCTGGATATGGGAGGATGGGAAGGGTGTGGGCGAAAAGATTGTGTGGGCGATAGGATGGAGATGATGATCGCTAGATGAGGAAGAGGGAGGCTCTGATTACCATGTTAGTTTGTGTAAGCGTCTCTACCCTCATACAGAGGGCCGCGTGGGTTTATATTGATTGGGAGAGACCCATCTTTCATAGGTTACAACCGATATTACAGGAGGTTTTACAGGAGGGATAAGAGAGAATAACAAGAAAAGAATCCTACTCCTATAACAACCTCCTTGGCGCACAAGGCAGCCTAGGCGTGACATAATTACATGTTTAACACCTTCCCTTAATCATAACTTAGCTAAGTTAATATTACGCTTGAACTCTTCAAACTGTCGTGTAGGAAAAGCTTTTGTGAACCCATCTGCAACTTGATCCTTGGAGTGAACAAAAGGCATTTCCAATTCTTTGTTTGCAACTCTTTCTCGAACAAAATGGTAGTCAATTTCAATATGTTTTGTTCTTGCATGAAAAATATGATTAGCAGATAAATATGTAGCACCAAGATTATCACACCAGAGACAAGAGGGTTGTGCATGACCTATTCCAAGTTCTCTGAGCATAGATTTGACCCAAATGATTTCTGATGTTGCATTTGCTAAAACCTTGTATTCTGCCTCAGTACTTGACCATGAGACTGTGGCCTATTTTATTGCACACCATGAGATGAGGTTAGGTCCAAAGAAAACAGCAAAACCACCTGTTAAGCGTCTGTCATCTAGGCACCCTGCCCAATCAGAATCAGAGAAAGCACTAACAAGACTGGATGGTGACTTGCTGAATGTCATACCAATACTCAAAGTGGCCTTCACATATCTCAATATGCGTTTTGCAGTAGTCCAACGTGCAGTGGTAGGTGCATGAAGGAATTGACAAACTTTGTTTACAGCAAAGGAAATATCAGGCCTTGTAAGGGTTAAGTACTGAAGTGCTCCTACCATGCTTCTGTACCTGGTACTGTCATCTTGGCTCAAGGGTTCACCTTCTTCAAGAGATAACTTTTCTGTACTACACAATGGTGTGGGTGAGGATTTACACCCTTGCATGCCAACCTTGCTCAGCAGATCAACTGCATACTTCTCCTGAGAGAGATGAAGACCACCTTCCATGTTTCTCTTAACCTCAATTCCAAGAAAGAAGTGCGAGTCTCCCAAATCCTTGAGAGCAAAGTCTGCATTCAAGTCTTTTAACAAGCCTGTTACTACTGCACTGGATGAACTTGTAACAATAATATCATCAACATAAATAAGCACAAATATGGATATGTGTGACTTATTATAGATAAACAGAGATGTATCAAACTTTGAAGGCACAAAACCAAGTGACTGAAGTTTTATACTTAGCCGTGAGTACGCTCGAGGGGCTTGTTTCAATCCATAAAGAGACCTGTCAAGCTTGCACACATATGAGGGTTTGTTCTTATCTTCAAAACCAGGAGGTTGACGCGTGTACACTTCCTCTTTCAGAACACCATGAAGGAATGCGTTCTGTACATCTAGCTGTCTGAGGTTCCATCCTCTGGACACAGCGATGGACAAAACAAGATGAATAGTTGCAACTTTAATAACAGGACTAAATATATCCTCATAATCAATACCGTACCTCTGCTTGAATCCTTTTGCAACAAGTCTAGCTTTATAACGATCTATTGTGCCATCTGATTTCTTCTTTATCCTAAATACCCATTTGCAATCAATCAAAATTTTACCTCGGTGCGCAGGAACTAGATGCCATGTTTTGTTTTTCTTCAAGGCTTCAAATTCTTCTTCCATTGCCTTTTTCCGACGTGAATCTTTTAATGCTTCTTGTAACATACGAGGTTCACCTGTGGAACATGTCAAACCAAATTTAACTTTGTAATTTGTGTGTTGAATTACCCCTCATCGAAGGTGTGTGTGTGGTGCATCAGGGGTGGATGCAGCTGCTGCTGGCGCAGAGGATCCTGTGATCTGCTGCAGCAGATCCAAAGTAGATGGACCCGCTAGATCTTCTGTGGCAGGCACTGGTGAAGACACGAGCGAGGGTGGCGCGGAAGATCCATGCGGGGCCGCCGCCAGATCGGGATTGGATCCCCCCTTCTACACCGGTTCAAGGCATGAATCAGTACCAATGGATGTTGGCCAAGAGCAATGTCCATTGGTCCCGGTTCGTGCCTAGAACCGGGACAAATGGGTCCAGACGAACCGAGACCAATGCCCATGAGGCCCCGGCCGGCCCCCTGGGTTCACGAACCGGGTCTAATACCCCCCATGGGTCCCGGTTCTTGAAGAACCGGGACTAATGGGCTGGCCAGGCCCGAACGATAGCCCTGTTTTCTACTAGTGCCTGCTCATTTTTGGGACAAGCGTACCCTGAACAACATCGTGACATGTTGTGTGATTCTTCACAACATGATCAGCAAGGATGAGAGGGCCATGAACCTGGATTTCTTCTACGACAATGTCGGTAGCCATGTGAACCCAGCTAGAGACCCTGACTGCATACATGCATTCCTTCAGACATACCGGCAGAATGAAGACGCAAAGACCCACTATCAGCTTCAGAAGGATCTCATTGAGCGCCATTGGCAAAAACATGGGCGGTAAAACCTGCCATTTTACATTTATTTCATTTAATTCATGTGTGATTTGTATCATTGTTGTATTCAGGACAATTCTACTATTGAATTAGTTGTTTAATTCGATGATTTGATTAATTATTGTAATCTGGATGATTGTTCTTTTGTAATATTCACATTTTACCTTAAAATGAATTCATAATTCTGTGTAATATGTGATATATGTGTCAAATTCAGAAAAAAATAGGACTTTTGCAGGCTGGCGCAGGCTGCGGCCGACTAGACCCCGTGGCATGGAACTGTAAAACAGAATATTAAGTGAGCGAGACCAAGACCGGCCAGATGTGGAGTAGCGAAGGGGCCCTACAATACGTATACATGATTAGTAAGCGGTTCAAGACATCAAACGAAAAATCAAGTGAACTAATGAACATTGTGATTGACTAGACAAGTACCAAGGAACAAGAAAACATATGCGCTTTTGCAAGGGATGCAGACAAAATCCGTGCTTGTTCTTTCAGTAGCCTTCTTTCATTTCTGAATTTTCTTGCGAGCAGTCCTCGCATTAGTTTGAGTTTGTTGACCGTGTAAGGGTGATTCATCTTGATGACGAATTCCACGATAACGAGAAATAGAAATTAATCATTCAATGTCCGCTCGTTCTCGCCTCTTCAATTCCCACTGAACAACATGATCTTGAGCTATCATTTGTTCAATTTGGTCGATCAAATACTTACTTAACTCATTCATATTGATGGTCCCACTGATCCCTAATGGATAACGAAGTTGAATGGCTTTTTTGGGTCCAATTCCATCCACTTTTGTTGAGGCAATTCTGAGTTGTTCATCGGGAAGTGATCTAGCTCCTGAGATATATTGCATTCTTTATCCTTATCTTTTCCTGGTCTTCTCGGCTGGAATCTACAATCTACACCTCTTCAAACACAAACACAATATCTTGAGTACTGGGAACAATGTGCAGTGCTACAAAAGCGCAGCTATAGCCCCCAAGAATCTTTGGCTCCTCGTTTTTATTCAATTATGAAATGACTCATTTTGGTGGAGATTTGTAGCATTATTCAAGCAAATACAAATTAAGATCATGGAAACAAGATCCTGTGATGTAGCTACACCTAACTTCAGACCGGTTAATGCTAGAACTATAAATAAGGGATCAAGATCTCCTATGAAATAGAAAATATTGTTCAGAAATAGCATAGTCCAAGCAAACCCACTTAAAAGCTTTACCAAACTATGACCGGCCATCGTACTAGCAAATAAACGTATTCCTAAGCTCAATGCACGAAAATAAGAAGAGATTAGCTCAAGGACTACTAGGAATGGTGCTACCAGCAGTGGGACTCCTGCAGGTAATAAGAAGTTTTTCGCAAACTGTAAAAGCACTATAAGGGTCCGTGATATAAGGGGTCTGCTAGAGATGCTCTTTCATCTATTTTTTTGTAGTCTTTCGACTTCGTCTACTAACTTGTGGAACACAAACTAAAGTAGGTAAGTTGTCAGCCGAGAGCGGGTATCATGTTTAGATTTTGCTTATTTTTTTCTAAAATGTTAACACAAATAGAGAGGGAGATTGGTGAAACTAATGTTTACTGCTTCAGCCTCATGGGCATATATATATGAGTACATGATCAACTTGGAGTACAAGACAAACTGTAATTATTCCTAGTCTATCCTATATTTCCTAACTAATCACGATACTTAACACCTCCGGAGTCACGACGATAGCGACCTAGACGTTCAGACTGGAGAGGAATTCCGTTGGTACGCGGTTCAAGACATCAAACAAAAAATCAAGTGAACTAATGGACATTGTGATTGACTAGACAAGTACCAAGGAACAAGAAAACGTATGCACTTTTGCAAGGGATGCGGACAAAATCCGTGCTTGTTCTTTCAGTAGCCTTCTTTCATTTCTGAATTTTCTTCCAAGCAGTCCTCGCATTAGTTTGAGTTCGTTGACTGTGTAAGGGCGATCCATCTTGATGACGAATTCCACGATAACGAGAAATAGAAATTAATCATTCGATGTCTGCTCGTTCTCGCCTCTTCAATTCCCACTGAACAACATGATCTTGAGCTATCATTTGTTCAATTTGGTCGATCAAATACTTACTTAACTCATTCATATTGATGGTCCCACTGATCCCTAATGGATAACGAAGTTGAATGGCTTTTTTTGGTCCAATTCCATCCACTTTTGTTGAGGCAATTCTGAGTTGTTCATCGGGAAGTGATCTAGCTGCTGAGATATATGGCATTCTTTATCCTTATCTTTTCCTGGTCTTCTCGGCTGGAATCTACAATCTACACCTCTTCAAACACAAACACAATATCTTGAGTACCCGGAACCATGTTCAGTGCTACAAAAGCGCAGCTATAGCCCCCAAGAATCCTTGGCTCCTCATTTTTATCCAATTATGAAGTGACTCATTTTGATGGAGATTTGTAGCATTATTCAAGTAAATACAAATTGAGATCATAGAAACAAGAGCTTGTGATGTAGCTACACCTAATTCCAGACCGGATAATGCTAAAACTATAAATAAGGGATCAAGATCTCCTATGAAATAGAAAATATTATTCAGAAATAGCATAGTCCAAGCAAACCCACCTAAAATCTTTACCAAACTATGACCGGCCATCATACTAGCAAATAAACGTATTCCTAAGCTCAATGCATGAAAACAAGAGATTAGCTCAAGGACTACTAAGAATGGTGCTACCAGCAGTGGGACCCCTGCAGGTAATAAGAAGTTTTTCGCGAACTGTAAAAGCACTATAAGGGTCCGTGATATAAGGGGTATGCTCTTTCATCTATATTTTTGTAGTCTTTCACGCTCACGCTACCAGCCTCCTGTCTCCTCCTTCCCTCCACCGTGCAACCCGCACGTTTACCCAGCTGTCCCGCTGCCGCGACTTGCCCGCCACCATCAGCACAACCTGTCGCCAGCCAACCACCTCCCTCTGGCTTCTCCCTGTCGTCCCTCACGCCGCCTCGCCCAGTTGTGTCTCTTCGTCACTCTGGACTTGCACGCCATCGAAGCCGTCCGGTTTTGAGGGACCTACGCAGTACGCACACTCGTCTCGCACGCGGTCCTCCTTTCCGCCCACCCTACCACCCACCCCTACGTCATCCCGTGCATGGAACACCCCATCACCTCGGTGCTCTAAGTCGACTGCAACCTCCCATGCTGATATGTTATCCCAACTACATCCCTCGAGTTCATCAATTCTTCTTCTTCTTTTTCTTCTTCGTTTTTCTAAATTTCAAGGAATTAATGGTCTAGCTTGTTAGTCCTATCATCTCCATCTTGTATATGGCTAATCACATTGGATTGACCAGGTTGGCCGACTCCTCCGAGGGGCTGGGAATTAATGGGGGTTTCCCGGGAATATCTTATTGATGATAGTGATTGGTGTGAGGTGAGCACTATCAACAGCTATGTTGTGTTCATCGGTTACCTATCCATGACCATCAAGGGATTGGGCTTTCTGGTGCTTACTTGGACCACTGTCGTACTCCTCGGTGGTTTCGTCTCGATGCTCCAGAAAAAAGGACTTTTGGTGTTTGACATTCATTATCCTTGTACAGACAGCTGGGTTAGTACCTTTCAACATAACTCATATAGTTATAGTTAGATCTTACTACGATTTCTTCTATTTTTAGCAAGATTAGTGCGGTTTTTGGGTGTTAATGTACGTATGTAGATCTCTAGTAAGATGGTTGTGTTAGATCTATGAAGTGAGGTGTTATAGTTTTGAGGGTTATCAACTTATCATACTGTAGTTTTCACATTACCAAACATAGGTTGCTTCAAAATCAAACTTAAATATAGTTGAATTTTCCAAAAGTTTATCCTTAATTTTTACTAGCACTTATCTTGTCCAAGTAAATAACTAAAACTTCCAGTACGTAAGTTAGGCTTCCAAAAATTTACCACTTTAAAACGTCGCTGGTACCTACCACTTATTTGGAATTTTGTTCAAAAGAAAAACAGATGACCATTCAGACTAAATTTAATCACGTTTTGACATTGTGGCCCACCCACTACAGGAAAACAAATTGTAAACCGTGTAGCTAATAAACTCGGCTTATGCCGATTTGAACTCAGTTTATATATAAGAGTAAAACTCACGGCTTATATAGGCCGGGTGTCGTTAAAAAAAGTCGGTTTATACCTATGCCGAGTGTTTACACGAGACACTCGGTTTAATAAAGTAGCATGACGGCCAGCCGGGCGTTAACGGCCACGTGTCACTGTCTGTATGAACCCAGGGCCAAGGTGAGCCACACGATTTATACATAAACCGAGGGCCGAGGACCAGACTCGAGAGGGGTCTGACCAAGGTGAATTCCTCTTGGTTTGTGTTACGGTAACTCATGGTCACATGTCAGACCAAGTTTAAGCAGGCGCAGGCGCTAAGTGCGGGAACAACGCAGCAGGTGCAGAATCTTCTTTCGGCACTGTCGTGTTTGTGAGGCAAGTGTTGCATCAAAGTTGTGTATTGGGTATCTATACGTCGCACCACCCTTTCGTACATATATTTGGGCCGCATGCAGGTGGGTGTGGTCTTCCTACCCTCCCTCGTGCTGTCCCGATGATGCACCGATCCGTAGAGCCCGTGCGGTCTACGTCTTTGACTGGACTCAAGAGGGGTTTGACCGGGGTGAATTCCTCTTGGTTTGTGTTAAGGTAGGTCATGGTGACATGTCGGACCTTGTTTGAGCACATGCCTTCACAAGATTTCCTCCTGGGGGCGCTAAGTGCAGCACCAACACTGTACATGCAGAACCTTCCCGCGGACTGTCGCGTTTGTGAGGCAAGTGACACATTGGAGTTGTGAATTTGGTATTTAAACATCAGACCATCCTTTCACACATATATTTGGACCGCATGCAGGTGGGTGAGGTCTTCCTACCCTCCCTAGTGCGGTTCCCGGTGACGTGTTGATCCATAGGGTCCGCGCTGTCTACATCTTTGACCCGACTCGAGAGGGGTTTGACCGGGGTGAATTCCTCTTGGTTTGTGTTAAGCAGGTCATGGTGACATGACGAACCATGTTTGAGCGCATGCCTTCATAAGATTCCCTCCTAACGGTGCTAAGTGCGGCACCAACACTATAGGTGCACAACCTTCCCGGGGGACTGCCGCGTTTGTGAGGCAAGTGCCGCATCCGAAGTTGTACATTGGGTATTTAAGCACCATACCTTCCTTTCATAAATATGTTTGGGCCATATACAAGTGGGTGTGCTCTTACTACCCTCCCTCGTGCAGTTTTCGAAGATTCCTTGATCCGCATGGCCCGCGCAGCTTTGAGACAAGTGTGTTTTTGGCGCGAAACCTTTCTATAATTTTTGGACATGCCAAACCGTAAACCCTAAACCTTTTGGCGGTAATGTCGTGTTTGTGAGGCAACTGCACTTTCAGCCAAAAAGCTAGGGGGTGCATATTTTCGGACTTGCTCACCAACAAAGGCATTCATCTAATAGCATGAATAAGGGTCACCACAACTTATCCTTTTGCATGTGATCCTAATATGGGTACACTAGGGGGTTGGAAGAGTACAAGGCCATCACGATATTAAAGTGGCGGTAAATAGAGAGCGATAGGGAAATTGAGGGCATCGAAAATAAGAGCCGTGAAAATTAGTAGGAGAAAATGGGTGGGAAAGAAGGGAAATCATTTTAAAACCATTTTTACATTAAAAATAGGATTGCAAAATATTTGTGAAAATGTAAGCCAAGTGCTTTCACTGGGCACACGGCTTATATGCCATGTAACCCGAGTGCGCCTGCAGGGCACACGGCTTATAGGCTGCTCCGTGATGGTGCCTCAACCACCTCCATTGTAGACACGTGACAGATATCTTTGCCGAGTGTGCGCTATAAACCGTGAGCTTTTTTGTGTAGATATCATGTACCTCATGTAAGCCGCGGGCTTTTCGGGACCGCTCAGCTTACAAGATACAGTAAGCCAAGAGCATTTTCTTTGTCGGGTGTTATTTTCTCGGCTTAGAGCAACATAAGACGAGTCCCCGAAAAATAGCTCATGGCTTATAGGCTAACACATTGAAAAACATGATTTTCCTGTACTGGCCCTCCAGGAAAAACTTAGTATGCATGATCGTTTGTTGAACTATTAAGTTTTGCTTGAGGCCCACATGTCAGCATCAACCCTCCACATACCTCTCCACCCACCTCAAGCCGTCAGTGAGAGAGAGCGCCTGATCCAGCCGATTCGACCACTGCCCTCATGCTACCGGCAGGCGAGCCACCGCACACCACCAGCCCTCATGTCTCCTCCTTCCCTCCACCGTGCAACCCGTGCTTGTGCCCGCTGTCCCGCTGCTGAGACTGGCCCGCCACCATAGGCACAACCCGTCGCCGGTCAACCGTCTCCCTCCAACTTATCTCGGACATCCCTTACGCCGCCTAGTCCGGTTGTGTGTCTTCCTCATCCTGGAATCGCACGCATCAAAGCCATCAAGTTTGGCTCCTTCGTGCTCAACTGGAGCATCACCTCCCCGATCTACCTTGACCTACACACACTCGTCTCGCACGCGGTCCTCCTCTCCGCCCTCCCGCTACCCACCCTACGACATCCATTGCATGGAACACCCCATCACCTCTGTGCACTACGTCGACCGCAACCTCCCATGTAGTTGTGTCGCAAAGAGGTAAGACCCACGACACCACCGAGGCCATCAAAAGCTCCTTCTGCGTCTGCGACTCTCCGGTGTCAGATTCATGAGGAGCTGGCCGGGATCGACCCCACCAATGCCACTACATCCCTTGCCGGAGATCCTCCTCCTCCAATTCTCAATGACCACAAACCAGCTGGGTCTCCTATCAGCGAGGTTGTCGCTGCCGTTGAACAACAGCCCCACCACTGGATGCCCCCGTTGCATGGTCACCCACCCAGCAGACCAGATAAAAAAACTCACCTGGGGATTTTTCTTTTTGTAGATACTAACATGTGTGTCCCACATGTCATGACAGACGACTTAACGGTTCAATTTTTACTCTTATGCTATGTAGCTTGATGGGTGGGCCAGCCCTGTCATAAACCTGATCAAAACTTAACCAAACCGTCGTTAGTGTTTTTGAAACGAAAAGCCAAATTAAGTGGTAGGTATGAGCAAAAAATAAAAAAATAGGTGGATTTTTGGAATCCTGGCCTATATACTGATAGTTTTATCCTATTTACTTTATCTTGTCCCCCTGTATATGTCTGACTTGAAAAAAATGTACAACAGGATCTTTGATGCTAATATGAACGAAAAACTAGGCTATATGAAGAATGCGGTCACTGGGTTGGTCGTGGGTGTTTATTCGGGTGTTAATTCTGTTGGATAATGAGCAACTACTGGATAATGAGGGCCAAAGGCCATTACATATACATGTGTGTCAAAGTGCAGAAAACCCCTTATACAACGGGGATATGCCGAAAAGGGACTATACACATCTAACACCCCCCCTCAAACTCATGGTGGATCAACAACAGTGAGTTTGGAGAGGAAAAAGGTATGCTGCGCTCGAGTCTGTGCCTTCGTGAAGAAGTCAGCCAACTGTAACTCCGAGGGCACATAGTGAAGGGTGAGAGTCTGATCTCGCAAAGAAAGACGCACAAAGTGGGCATCCACACCGATGTGCTTGGTGGGCTCATGCTTCACCGGTCACGCAATAATCCGATAGCACTAGTAATCGACCGACAAGAAGGAGTCGAGGTAGTAGCCAACACACCAAAATCCTCAAGTAACCATCGCAACCAGATCACCTCACCGCCAACATAGCCATGGCTCTCAACTCAGCCTCTCAGACTCGAGCGAGAAACTGCAGTCTGCTTTCTTTGTCTTCCGTGCAATCAGAGAGCCACCAAGAAAGACACAGAAGTCGACAATGAAGGCCGATCGAGGGATCACTAGCCTGTAGCATCGAGTAAGCCTGGAGCTCAAGAGAACTGGAGCGGGGAAAGAAAAGGCGCTGAGAGATCGTGCCACGAAGATATCGTAGAACACGGAGGAGGTGACTATAGTGGACAGAGGTGGGGGCTGAAACAAACTGACTCAGGATGTGAATGGGATAGAAGATGTCAGGACGTGTAACAGCAAGATAGACAAGGCTACCGACGAGGTGACGATAGCGAGTGGGATTAGGAAGAGGGTCACCATCAGAGGCACGAAGCTGAACGTTGAGCTCCATAGGAGTCACAACAAAGGCGGTCATCACCGAGAGCAGCTCGAGCAAGAAGATCCTGAATGTATTTCTCTTGAGAGATGTAGAAGCCATCAGAGGTGGAGGAGATCTCAATCCCAAGAAAATAGCGAAGAGGACCAAGATCAGTCATAAGGAACTGCTCGTGAAGGCGGGCCTTAACAAAGGCGATGTAATCAGTGTTGTCACCAGTGATGATCATGTCATCAACATAGAGAAGGAGAAGAGTCCGACCACGAGGAGACGTGTGAACGAACAGCGCGGGATCATGGTCACTGGGCAAGAAACCAGCCGCGGTCACCACAGATGCGAAGCGCTCAAACCAGCGCGAGGGGCCTGTTTGAGACCATATAGAGAGCGGCGAAGTCTGCAGACCATACCATCGGGAGCATAGTATCCTGTGGTGGCTGCATATAAACCTCCTCACGCAACTTCGCCATTTAGAAAAGCGCTACAACATCAAGTTGAGAGATAGACCAGCGACGAATGAAGCCACAAAGAAGAAGAGTGCGGACGGTGGTCATGTGGGCCACAGAGCGAAAGTCTCATCATAATCGCGCCCCTGCTCCCGCTGAAATCCACGGGCCACAAGACGAGCTTTAGAAGCGCTCAAGAGAACCATCGAGCGAGTCTTAAGGTTGTAGACCCACTTGCAGGTGATGGGACGGACACCGGAAGGGAGGGGAACGAGATCCCATGTGCCAGAGCGCTCAAGGGCAGCAAGCTCCTCGGCCATCGCAAGCTGCCATTCAGGCTGAGTCATGGCAGTAGGGCTCAGTCAAAATAGAGAGACCGTACCGATCAGGGGAGTAGCGATCAGGCGGAGGGCAAGGCCGAGCACGGAGGTTATGAACTGGAGGGGGTGTGAGAGGAGGTGCACCCGAGGTGGAAGGCTCATCAGAGGCAATATGCTCAGTACGAGAACGTCGAGTATAGTGGAGAGGAAACGGTGAGAGAGGGCGACGGACTGGAGAGGATGGGGGAGAGGTGGAGGAGGAGGAGGGAGAAGACGGGGTCGGAGGTGAATGAGAAGGAAGGAGAGGTGCCGGAGGAAGAGGTGACACATGAGGCACATAGCAGGGTGTATCGGGGAGAAGAAGGAAAGAAAGGTCATCCACAGAGAAGCTCGAGGAAGAAGAACGTGGGTAGTAAGAGCGAGACTCGTCAAAAGTCACATCACGCGAGATGCGCAAGCGACGACCCACTGGATCCCAACACCGATAGCCCTTGTGCTCATCACTGTAGCCAAGGAAAACACACTCGACCGACTGAGCAGTCAGTTTGCGCGCTCGGGGGCAAGAAGAACATAGCAGACGCATCCAAACATACGAAGAGCTGAGTAGTCAGGAGAGCGACCAGTGAGACACTCCATAGGAATGCCACCCTGCAGAGCAGTCGATGGCTGAATGTTGATGAGATAGGTGGATGCGGAAACAGCCTCAGCCCAAAAATGGGGTGGAAGGGAAGCAGCAATCATCAGCGCACGAGCCGTCTCAAGCAAATGACGATGCTTTCGCTCGGCAACGCCATTCTGAGCATGAGCACCAGGACAGGAGAACTGGGCAAGAGTACCCTGTTCCGCGAGAAAACCACGCAACAGCTGAGAGATATACTCTCCAGCGGAGTCAGCATGAAAAGTACGAATGGGCGTGGCAAACTGGGTGTGAACCATGGCAGCAAAGCGTTTGTATATAGGGAGAACCTCGCTACGAGATTTCATAAAGTAGAGCCAAGTGTAGCGAGAGAAGTCATCAATAAGCAAAACATAGTAGCGATGACCACCTTTCGAATCAAAGGGAGCAGGACCCCAGACATCAGAATGAACTAAGTCAAAAGGACGCTGAGATACAGACTCACTAGTAGGATAAGGTAACTGAGTTCGTTTGCCAAGTCTGCAGCCATTACAATGTAAGGAGACATCTCCAGATACAGACCCTAAGAGGCCCTGACGAACTAAGGAAGACAAGCGAGAGCCACAGATGTGACCGAGGCGATGATGCCACTGCTGGAAGGACGCAGACGAAGAGGCGGCAAGAGCATGAGAGCTGGCATCAGTGGTGGCAGCGGAAGGAACACAAAGCCAGTCAACCTCCCAAAGGCCCTCTGACTCACGGCGCCGGGGGCCAGCACCAACCAAAGCCTTGGTGCGACGATCCTGAATGGAGCAAGAGTCGGTATCAAGAATGACACGACAACCAGAATCGTGAAGTTGGGCAGCGGAAAAAGATTCATGGTAAGACGAGGAACATGTGAAACACTCGGAATGTAAAAAGATGGAGTGGAAAAATATCACGCCTAGCAACAGGAAGAGATGTGCCATCGGCAAGAAGAACATTGACAAAGTAATCAAGAGGTCGGAGAGAAGACAACACGGAAGAATCAGAAGACATATGAAAAGAGGCTCCAGAATCCAGAACCCACGAAGATGTACCTGACTGTGTAGATGCCTGTGATGGTGAGGAGGAGGATGCAGTCACAGCAGCAGCAGAGCCAGTCGACGAGGAGCCTGAGGAAGCAAGGAGACGCTTGAGGCGAACAATGTCCTGGTCAGTGAGTGACGGAGTCGAGGAAGACACAGGAGGCCCGCTGGAGGAGGAGCGCCTGGTCTCGCTTCTTTGGCGACAATCGACTGGGTGACCTTGCCGGAGCAAGAACCATAGACGGTGTCACGGCGCGACGTGCCCTTCTCAAAGATAAGAAGGACGGCTCACCCCTGGAGGAGTAGGCAGGAGGCGCGAGCACCGAGGCGAGCAGACGACACAGAGCCCGGCAGCCAATACCGACGGAACCGTATAACCCAGGAGAGCGAAGGCGTGTCTCCTCAGCACGAAGCTCGGCAAGCACCTCCGAGATAGGGACACGACCACGAGCAAGCAAGTGAGCACGCCTGGGCTCAAACTCAGAGCGGAGACGAGATAAGAACTCATGAACCCTCTGAAACTCCAGATCAGACCGCGTAGTCTGACAGCAACGGCAAGTGCCACAAACAACTGTCCGCAGTGAGTCAAGCTGACGCCAGATGGCAGAGCACTGTGAATAGAACTCATCAACAGACGAGTCACCCTGCTGAAGAGCATGCTCCTGACGCACCACAGAGAGGTATAAAGCATCGCCAGAGGGCTGATAGCGCTGACAAAGATAGGACCACATCGCTGCAACAGTGCCAAGGGCCATGAACTCGGAAGCAAACTGAGGGAGGACACTGGCAGTGAGAACAGCAGCAGCTCGAGCATCATCATTGCACCACTGAGTGTAAGCAGACAGATCATCCCGGTAGACTGAGAGGGCATCAGAGTAAGCGGATACCTGCTGATCATAGGCATCAACTGCAGCATCATCAAGGGCCTTGGCTGCATCCCGATCAGCCTGAGAAGCATCAGGAGCAAGTACCCGTGGTACCGGCGGAACAGGAGCCACCGGAGCAACAGGGCAGGGCGGACAGGGTACCTCGCCAGAGAGAACACCCCACAGAAGAAGTCTGCGCATGTGGATACGCATGAACCCCACAAACTCAGCATAGTTGGTGCCATCGAAGATCACCGAGCACCGAGGAACAGCTATATAGCCAGACGAAGACATGCTGATTGTCTCTTTTTTTTTTTGAGTCAACGGAAACAGGAAATCCCATGCACTGGATCGATGGGATCCAGCACGCTCACGCGAGATCGAGGGGATCAGGCACCTCGCGTGCCTCGCGAGCGGGATCGAGGGGAGCGGGCCCCTCAGGCGCTGGAGCGGGCGCGCGCTCGCGAGCCTCCCGCACGTGCACTCGCGGGCCTCTCGCGGACCTCCCGCACGCTTGCTCGCGCGGCTAGGCGAGCAGACTGGGCGGCGGCGGAGGCGCGAGGGAGCGGCCGGAACCCGGACGAGCTCGAGGGGAGCAGCCGGTCAATGGGTGCCGGCGGGGCAGATGGGGAGAGCGGAGCGAAGAGGGGGTCGTGGACGAGGCCGGCTGGGCGCAAGACAGTAGGAACCTGACCGGGGCAGCCGGACCTGGCCGGGGCAGCCGGATCCGGGACGGGATAGGCCGGAATCGGGAGAAATCTAGCACGGAGTTGCAGCGTGCGAGGGAGAGGGGAACCTAACATCTGATACCATGTTGGATAATGAGCAACTACTGGATAATGAGGGCCAAAGGCCATTACATATACATGTGTGTCAAAGTGCAGAAAACCTCTTATACAACGGGGATATGCCGAAAAGGGACTATACACATCTAACAAATTCGAGTGTGCTAGGCGACCCAGAACCTACTCTTGCTGATATTGGAAGACCTTTTTTGGCAACTGTTTTGTCTATGGTTCAAGCAGCGGTGTTGGTTACATTATTGTGCCCTCTGGCAATTATATACGTGTTTGGAATATTGATGTCTGGAGGGATTTCATTATGGCGCCTAATAGGGCGTGATTACCGGGGAAACTCCGATGGAGAAACATCAAACCTAGAGCCGGCTATGGACACCTTGTACTACCTTGCCCTCCTACAAGGTGTGCTCCTTTGCTATAGGTTCATGCTAGGTCGCGTAGCAAAGAAGTTGACTAAGAAAGCAATCTTTATTAAATATGATGACAATATAGTGCAATCAGTTTCCAACTACTTACGTGAAACAAAGATTGGGTGTGAGAAGGACCCTTCATTTGCTAAAGGAAGGAACCTCATCACACATGCCATAGATAAGATTGGCTCAAATTCACCTGTTGACTGTATTTTCGGGGTGAGGATCTTGTGTGCAGCCATATGCATTGCAGAGATGCAAATGAGGAGTCGCAGAGTGGGTAGTGATAACTATCGTAAGCATGCTAATGAGACATCTACTAGGGTCTGTGTCATCCGCTAGACACACACATTGCAGAAATTGCTCGAGACACTGGATTCAAGGGGCCTACATGACAGGAAGACACGGGTGAGGCCGCATTTATAGTGGTGCACATTGCATACATCATCAAGTTGGAGGAGTTTCCCCGAGGGATCCAACACATATCATCCCTGATGGGGACGTTGGAAGAATACATTATGGCTGAGCCATATCAGCAAGATAACGACAAGTATGGCTTTCAGACCCCTTCACCAACCATTGATGATGATGTCATGTGTAAATTTGAAGAGGACTACATGCTCCTGATGCAACGAGGCTTGGAAATCCTCGAACGGCTTGCAGCTGACGAAAACAACCGTAGAGTCATGAGTGACACCCGAGATCTAATCTAGAAGATCATGGCGCCTGTCACTTCTGACCTAGTCCACAACACCACCAATGAGCATGGTGCATGGTCCGGGGTAGTACAGAGATCAATGAATGTGATGCTCCAATTGACCGGTGCTGGAGAAACTGGGGCCAAGATATGTCATGAAATCTCAAGCTGTGAAGAAGCAATCAGCACTCTGTGGAGGATTATTAACTGTCGTAAATGTAATGAAAAGCTGCAATAAAGTGCCTTTTGGATTCTCACAAGGCTATACTATAGGGATACTGAGTGTAGCAGATTAGAAGATTTTGTTGATCTCAAAAAAGAAAGCAGCAGCCACAACAAGGAATATTTTGTTACGATGTTATTAGGCATCTTCACACAAGTTAACAAGTATAGCAGCTACACCAGAGCGCATGCAGGAATTGCACTGTCATGGATCTGTTTCCATGGCGGAATTTGTGATGTTGCCAAAACTGTCAGAGAAACAAATGGAGGTGACGTTGTCTATTGCCTCACAGAATTACTTTTACATGATGAAACTGAGACGTGCAGACAAGCAGCAGCTGAAGTCCGCGAGAACCTATGTACTCATTACACCAAGAATGATGAATGCACTGGCAAACTTAAGAATGCGATGACTAATGCAATGCCAGAGGTAATTAATCCGTGTCAAACCTTAGTAATTAACCTTTATTTTATTACCTAATGCCAATACATAAAGAATGTTAGTTCATGACCATGGCAGGTGCTTGGTGAAATAGTTTGTTTGGCAGACAAAACACATACAGAAAAGGAAACTGGTCACGATGGGCTAACCAAACCAAAATCTGACATAGAAAACCAATGTGCTGGCACACAAGGAAACAGTGAGCAGGACAGCGAGGGAGCAGAATTGCAGGCAGTTGAGCAGCCAGTTGATTCGACAGAATTGCTATCATCCTTCTTATCCCTTTGCGCAACGGTCTACGACATAATGCTCATCGGTGATCTGCTTCCTCAGGTGGATATGTCTAGCTTTCTAACCAAGCTCCAGGAGGTGGTAGTGGAAAAAAGTAACCCCACTGTCGAGAACCTATTACTGTGCAAGGTTGCATCTAAGATTGTCATATCGTTTTGGGGTCCGCACACATATTTCAACTCACGGTGTCGAAGCTTAACGGGCGTACTCTTGCGTCCTTCGTGAAAGAAGCAAATGAACTGTGTGGCATGGGGTCATATACTTCGGAATAATTTTGACTTTTTTATACTTTCATTCCCAGGCCGGCTGTTTACTACACGCAGAAATATTATCAGGCCAATCTATAATTCAACAATATATTCATGGTGTGCCATGTCTGCATATCCAGCAGGCCGTTGAAAATTTGCGAGAGAATGTTGTGTGCTGTTTGCATTACTGTGCTGTGCAATGTAATGTATCAGTGTGTATCTGAAACCTAAGTTTGAGAGCTTACTCAATGTCATTGGAGTGTTTGTGAAAAACTATAATTATGTGCTCCATTTTTATTTCTCACTGAATGCATGCGTGCAGCTTTGATCAATGTTTATGAGTATATATTGGCTGATGCCCAAATACAAGTAGTTTTACCTGTGACTGTTAGATTTTCGCTATATTATGGTAACTTTTTCTCCATTGATTTTCATACTTGCATTGGTAGCATGCACGATCTTCTTTTGCCAATTCGATCCTGGACCATGATCTGTCCATAGTCCACCAGGCTGATGGATACAATTTTTTTTAACTATGTGAACATTTTTTTACATTGTGTGAACATTATTATAAATGCCACAAAGACATTTTCAAAACGCATGATTTTGTTTAATGTAACTTACATTTTTGAATGGTACAAAACATTTTTCCCAATTACATGAATATTTTCTAAAATTGCATAACATTTTATAAATAATACTTCAACATTTTCTAGACGTCGCGCACATTTACTTAATGCTATCAAGAATTTTTTTTTTAAGAACTACACTAGCAAACAGCGTTTCTGGGACCATGCATCCACCGGTTTTGGGAAGGTTCCACATGAGATACATTTTCTTTATTGATTTTAAAAAATTATTATTTCGTTTTCTTTTCTGAAAATACATGTTGAATTTTTAAATACAGGTGGAATATTTTTCGTCTATAAATCAATTAGATTTTGTATACACATATAACTTCTTGTCCATCATGTATTTAAATTTCACAATATTTTTCATAACGAACATAGTTATATGTGTTCATGAACAAATTTATAAAAATGTCATGAATTTTTTTTAACCATGTGAACATTTTTTATACACTACGTAAACAAAATATTGAACAATTACTACTGGAAAACAGGCTATAGATAATATAGACACTAATGGCGCATTATACATGCGGTGCGCCACTATTATATAGTAATGGCGGACCTATACATAGTGCGTCATTAGTATGTAAAATAGTAATGGCGCACCTAGTAAAAAGTGTGTCATTACTATGTTTGACCAAGCTTTGACCCACTTCTGGACATAGTAATAGCGCACTTTTTCCTGATGCGTCATTGCTATTTTTGATACTAATGGCGCACATTTTGTGCCGTGCGCCACTGCTAAGTTTGGAGGGAAGTGGTCCCAGGCAGAGAAATAGCTATGGAGCATCTTATAAAATATGCGCCATTAGTACTAATGGCGCATTGCTTAGGGGGTGCGCCATTGTGGTTTTGTAGGTAAGTGCCGCAGCCCGACCGCCCACCATCTCTCTCCTCTCTCTCTCTCTCTCTCGCACGGAACCCTATCCTCTTCTCCCTCACCCCACGCGCACACACACACGTCTCTCGGCCTCGCCCCGGCCCCGATCCATGCCGCCTCCCAATTGCTGGCCACATGTTAATTCAGCTCCCGCAATTAGTGTTACCAAATGAATATCTTCTCCGTTTCCCCAAACTCGTTTTATCAGTCACGGCCGCATATCAATCTGCCACTTTCGTGCCATAGATTAGTTCAGCTCCCTGAAATAATAAGAAAAGAAAAAAATCAGCATCGATTTGGTCGTCTATTCATTCTTCATAAACTTCACATGCAATTTCTAGCATATGGTGTTCACCCAAGTAATAATCTGCTATTGTTAACCAGGTATCATCGATGAAAAACATGGGTCGTTTTCGTGTACTCTTCTTCAGGATAAGCCTGAGATCACGTATGCTTCGTAATCAGAGCTTTCACTTTCTATTCATGTTCTTCTTGCGTGGGAATATTTGTTGAAACATGCCCCGCAATGGTTTTTCCAACAAATTTAGGGAAGAAATGATTCATGGGTATATGAGCAATTCTGAACTTGAGACTGCTATACAAGACTTTGGGTGGCGCTGTGCTAATGTCTCCAGGATATACAGGTATATGATGTAATACTTTGCTCCCTGTCAATGAGTACGCTCAGAGTTTGTCGAGCATTTTTTGGGATCATGCGACATCAACTACGGCTCTGAGCAGGCATGAATGCGGCATGGGAAGCGGCGCCTCCGTTGGAGACAAAGCAAGGGAGAGGTTTCTGGGTGGGACCAGGTTGTCGGATGGGTGCGTGACAGCGGTCCGGACGCCTGCAAAGAGCCCCCTCCCTATATACTATGTACAAAGTTGGAATTAAGGATTTGAATGTGCAATGAAGAAAGGATTTGCTAAAAGTACTAGTACACCATTTTCTCAACAAAAAAATGTACGTGTCACAACGTCATCATGTATACCAGGCAATAAATATTGGAGAATTAATTACAATTCGAAATACTATGCAAATATAGACATAGGAGATAAATCCGACATTTCCTAACCCGCATGCATGCGTAATTTGCAACCAAAATTCTGAAACTTGTCTCAAAAAGGGACAAAATAATCTTACTTGATTTATGCTTTTAATGAGGGTTCATAATATGGGAAGATACTGAATACTTAATTCCAACTTTATTGCTTGATGTTTACTCTTGTCTCAATCTCCCTATATATACACACGATCCAGTCATTCATCGTCAATCAACTGATCGAGTGCCTGCCCAGCAGCCCTAGTGTTGCCTCGGCGTGGTATGGACAAGCACACGATTCGCATCCTTGCACTAGCAGCCCTAGTGTCTCTACACCTCGTGTGCTCCGCTACTGTTGCTCAATGTAAGACCATTAAAATCTCTTTTGCTTCTTGTCTAATCCGCTGCGTTGTTTGTTTATATACACGACTCTAAAATAATAATTGCATAATGACGATTGTTCGTTTGTTACTGCTCCATGATATACAGGCCGAATCATGACCAGCGCAGACAGCGAGAAGATCAAGCTGCCAAATGGGCTTTGCATTAAAGTAGGGCACGAGGACTGCAAAATTAGTGGGCTTTGCTTCCGTTGTTTGGTAATAGAGAACGGCTTCTACGACACTATGCATGTGTGCAAGAGAGAGTGTAGAAAACCCTCGTCTTTGCAAGACATGCTGGTGGCGCCATGAAGACGTCCTCTCCTCCTTTGCCTGCTCCTTGATTTACCAACCTAGCTAGTCAACAAATTGGCTTATGTACTTACAAGATTGTCCCGAGAAATAATGCCTCACATGCGGAAATACAGTTGTTGCGGTTTTGGTTTGGCAAATTGCGCTTGAACTTTTACTACCATTTGAAAGCACGCAATTTGATTTGGTTTGAATTCTAGCCCTTATTGCTTGGAATGGATTGGTTTGGTTTGGCCGGTGGATTTGTACATTTATGGTTGGGCTGGGTTTGGTTTGGATTTCAAACTATTCCCGGGTTTAGGCGCGGGTCCCGTGTCAATCATTTGGTATGTGTCGACGAGCGCCTACCAGATAACGCGAACCCTCATGACACACTGACATCGGCGACGACACCTTATTGATTATCGGTGCGCAAAGTTGACTGCATTTCTTACATGTTTTTTTTAATGTTTCACCCAACATATATAGGTTAAGTGAGATCTTACAGACAGAAGCGACGTACCATAGGTGGACAGGTACATGCAGTAGCGGCGCTTCAGTCAGATTGCTGGGCGGGCCAGACTAAGAAAATACATCCACCCAGTTTTTATGTCATCCTTCCCTATTTTTCTGCTGGGCTGAGTGAGTCAAGGCCCAGTTTGGGCCCAATGTAGTTCCGCCACTGGGTACATGTTAAGATTGGCATACAGATTGTCCAGATAAGGCTCAAAAATGTTTAGGGTCGAGCGGCGGGGTCGCTGTGGAGTTGGGGGAGGGTGGACGAGCAGCGGCTGTGGCCTTCATGGCCGAAAGTGCTGTTAGCAATGGTGGGGGTGGAGGCACGGTCACACCGCGGTCGCGGCGTGGGAATGTTCCGTGCGTCGGTTGAGGCTGCGTGTGCAACTTGGTGTTGTATTTTACAACTGCCTAAATTTTTGTAAAAAAGATGCAGCAAGGGCTGTTGTTGGAGCACTATTTTTGCCTCCAAATGCCCTATTTTAGGGCAGTTATTGGAGATGCTCTAATTTCATACAAAAAAGGTATGTGCATTTAGAGAATCTACAGCCCCCTTCCCCCTCCTTAACCTCGTCGTCCCCAGAGATATTCGCCGGCTAAGCCCGGGCGCTGCCGGTGATGGGGACGGCGGGGATCTAGGCTGCAGCCCGTGTCTTTCCTGACGGTTCGACACTGCTCCGGCGGCTTCATGGGGAGCGCGGATCAGGAGGAGTGTGGCCATGGTTGACTGGTCGGCGGCGCCTTCGATCAGATCTGATCTGGCCGGTACCACTGGCGGTGGCGGCTATCTCCTCCGTCGGAGGTGGTCGGCATGAGGCTGGATGGTCAGATCTCGAGATCCACCATCTAGTTCCGGCTGCAAGTCGGGAAGACATAGTTGCCGGTGAAAACCAAGCCTATGGCAAGCGATGGCGGCGTTCTGCGTCGTTACATTGACGAAGGCATCGTCGTGTAACTACTACCGACCCACTCGTGCTGCTCTGGAGGAAAACCTAGGATCTGGTCTTCCAGATTGGACGATGGCGGTACTGCGCTGTCGTTTTCTCTCTTGGGAGCATTGTTTGTGGAGTAGAGCTAGAAGACAGAGGCAGGAGGTGGAGCGGCATCGTCTTGCACGGAGCTTTCGATGGAGATGTCATGTCATGCATGGCCGACAGGTGCTATGTCATGTCTGGTCGGCAGGTGCACGCATGACAGATCTTCCAGAATCTTCGTGTCTGGACGGAAGAGCGCGCGGTAGTGGCGCCGTTGGGCGCCGTGGTGGCGTCAACGGATGGACGGACTGGCAAGGATGATGCAGATCTCTCTCTTGAAGATTGGATGGTGGCGGCATCTAAAACGTGTGCATGTGGTGTACGCGTTAGGTCTGCTGTACCGGCTGTGGGTTCCGATACGTTATATGGATGGATCGGCGACGACACCAGTTTTAGATATGGGGAGTGAGAGCGCTCCACATTATCGAGTTTTGTAGGTGTGAGCGGTGGCTTCAGGTGGCTTGATGTATGTTCTTGTCAGACCTATGTTGAATAATAAATAAAGATGGTTGTATGCATCGATTGATGCAGAGGCCGGGGGTCTTAACCTCCTTTTCCCAAAAAAAGCATCTACAGTCGGGCGCCCTATATCCATCTCATACGCCCGGGCAGGCAGTCCGGTCACTGACTGGTCACAAAATACCGACCCAACTGGTGCTCTCAAAAGAACCTCAAATGCCCGGACTGACCGGCACCCCTCATATCCGTCCCAAATGTAGGGCGGATATGAGGCAGTCCGGGGCGCCTGCCACGTCAGCCAGGACCATCGCCGGCCCACCCCGACCCTACAAAAAACCCTGTCCGGCAGAAACCCTAGCTCACTCCGCTCCGCTCCGCTCACCTCCCCTCCCCGACGCTCCCATTTCCCCAATCTGTCCAATCCCTAGCGCCGGCTAGGGAGGCGGCGAGGGTGGCCAAGCTCAAGCGCAAGCAAGACCGCATCGTCCGACGCTTCCAAGGCTTCCTTGTCATCTCCGATTCCTCCTCCTTCGACTGGTCCGACGGCTCCGACATGGACCCACCTCCTGCCGCGGACTCCTACAACTACGCCGGCAACCGGAAGGGCAAAGGGCCGGCAAGGAAGTGGTGAAGATCCGTCTTTATTTCAAGTTTTTAGTTGTAGTTTGAACTTGTCCGCCATATTATGTGTATTATGTGAACTTTGGCTATCTTTCGATGATCCAGCTGTGATCTTTTGATGAACCGATTGTGCATTGTATGTACACTCATGATCTATGTAGTTTTTATCAACGTTGCATGGTTTAGTATGAATATAGGGGACGGAATATGAGATACGTGGGTGTGGAGACACCCATATAGAGAGTGCCCGGTCAGTCCTCGCGGACGCACCTCGCCCGTCCGCGGGCGTTTCAAGAGCCGGATTTGCTGAGTCCAGCTGTAGATGCTCTTATATGAGAGGTAAATACGCCAGTGGTGCTTGAACTTGCCAGAAATGTTCAGTGTAGTGCCTGAACTTGAAAAATACACTGAACTGGTCATAAAACTAAAATACGGTGCTAATCCCATTTGTATACGTAAAGTGTGCCGACGTGGCACCATGTGTATAGCTGACGTGGCATGGGGCTCATTGAAACTGGATTACTCGAATAATACTAGCGATGACTAATGGGCTGCAATCAGTGCGGCCCATTTAGCACATTTTGTTTCCTATAAAAAAAAAGTATGTACATTATAATGACAGTAATACAAATAGAGTTTGCTTTGTATAAATCTAAAATAACCAGCTTTAAAAAAAGTCCATGTACTTTTAAAAACATTCACCTATTATTTTTAAAACAATCATATAATTGGAATTATATATATGTATTATAACCATGTTTGTATAATACAAAGTAATAAACATATTTTAAAATTACAGTTTATGAACATTATTTTAATTATTCAAACATTTGAATAATTATACACATATTTTTAGAATTCATAATTATCTTGTTATAGAAAATGTTTGTATAACTAAACAATATTTGTAAGTTAAAATGCTTATATGAATAGTGAATCCTGTATTATGTTGACATTATATAAAAATTATGAATATAAGCCACGAATGAAATTATACACCAATGGATATTCAGAATAGTAAAATAGTATCTAATAAATAAGAGGTGAATATTTTAAAAAACACAGGAACATTTTAGTAAGATATTTTATTGCTAACCTCCATATATTTATTTTTCGTGCACACCAATATTCGTGCATGAATGCTCATGTACCATGAGGTTATTGTTTATGTACCACAAATTTTCATAACCAACAGCGTATAATGGAGCCTTGTTTATGTTTCTTTTAAATAATATATGTGCACATGTATGTTTGTTGAGCACGAGGTAATTATTAGTAACGCATGAATATTCAAATCTAACTTTTAATATAATATCGATCAGACATAATCCATATGTGCAGATCACATTTTATTATTCCATCACATGAATGAAAAAAGGAAAAAAGGGGCAAAAGATACTCGAACCAGCTACGCCACGTGATTTTCATTCAGATTTCCGCTATCTATTTATTTTTGAGGGGTTCAGATTTCCGCTACAGAGAGATGGGGAAAGGATAGGACTGCGGCGCTGTGATCAAAGGAAGTGGACGGGGAAGAGATAAGGCGGAGACAGGGGCCACAAGGTTATGTGTCGCTCGAAAAATGAAACGCACTGTAAGCGTGCGTGGGTGGCCGGCCCAAACTTCCGCCGGCTCGCCGTTCCCAAACGTTTTCCTTGTTCTTTCCTTTAGGAAGACAAAAATATGAAGCATGACAATGAAGTCATTTCATTGCTCTCCCAAAGGTTCAAATGCGATTTGCCAAACCAAAATACTCATCAACAACTGCTGCAGTATATTACTCTCATTGCATAACTGGTTTCCGCACATAGGCATTATTTTCAGGGGACAATCTTGTACATATAACCATTGTCTAGGCCGGAAAATTAAGGAGCAGGTAAAGGAGGAGGAAGGGAGGTCGCATTGGCAACTAGCATGTCTTGTAAAGACGAGGATTTGTTACAATTGCTCTTGCAGTCATCCATAGTGGGGTAGAAGACGTCAGTTACCAAACAATGGAAGCAACCAGCGCGGTTCCAACAATCCTCATGAGCAATGTTTCGGTTAGACACTAATCATGCTTCTAACAAAAGTACACTGTGCTTCCTCAGGCTTCAAGAGATTACATGTTGTCTAATGTCTCAGTTTAGACATCCTAGTTTTAATTGAGAATATATACATTTTCTTTTAGTTGAGAATATATACATTTGGAATGATTTTTTGGAGTAACTTTATTTTGGAAGTTGTTTTTCTGAATAATATGTTTCCATCACATGTGCTTCCATCTAAAAAAAAATGTTTCCATGGTACGTTTGTGTTGGGAAAAAAAAAGCATCCAGAAGCAATTAATTTTCTTTGTTTGTTTATTGGAAGCAAATTCGTAATTAGTGGGAAGCATTATTTTTTGTATTTGTTTGTTTGAAGCAATCACGACTTACCAAAAATAATTAGCATAATTTCTGGGAAGCAATTAGTTCCTAGAAGCACAGAATTGGAAAAGGTTGGAGAGATCAGTGGGAGGAGATGCCATATACGTCGTAGTGATTACTAGAAGCACTTATTAGCAAGGAAAAGTCAGAGGCTAACCATCGGGTCAGATCGGACGAACATCATGGCTTTAATCCGACGGCCATCCATTGGTCTGATGGGAAGCAAGGGATCAGTAGTCTGATCCCTAGCGCTCCCCTATCTTTTATGGGCTCGGCTAGAGTTGCTTTAAGAGATCAGAGAAATGGGTGTGTGCAGCACGGGAGTGGATGAAGATGATGTCGCCAAAGCCGGCCGAGGGCTGATTTGGGAATATTAATGTGAGCTTGGGAAAGACAAGAACCGGACGCCTCATGAGAGGCAGGATAGATGAGAAACCCACCATGACAGGGTAGAAGAACTCACCGGCGCCGGATATTGGCCAAGGGCGGCCTCCCTGGTCATCCATAGCCATAGGACTTTTTTTAAGCGAGAGATCGATGGAGTTATTTTATTTTATTTTGCATGGGAGATCGATGGACTTGAAGAGAGGAGACGTGACAGGACTGAGTAGTACGGTCCAGTATGGCCCACCTGCAGATGTATTCACCTCTGTATTCTAAAACGTATATGTGACAAGAGTTAACTAACACAGATCCCAAGCTAAGCTGTACCACTCAGATTTCCGGAGCATCTGCGCTTGCGAGTCATTTCATCGCTCTCCCAACAATTGCGAGTAAAGGTTCAAATGCGATTTGCCAAACCAAAATACTCAGCAACAACTGTTGCAGTATATCACTCTCATTGCATAACTGGTTTCCGCACATAGGCATTATTTTCAGGGGACAATCTTGTACATATAACCATTGTCTTGGCCGGAAAATTAAGGAGCAGGTAAAGGAGGAGGAGGGGAGGTCGTCATGGCAACTAGCATGTCTTGTAAAGACGAGGAGTTGTTACAATTGCTCTTGCAGTCATCCATAGTGGGGTAGAAGACGTCAGTTACCAAACAATGGAAGCAACCAGCGCGGTTCCAGCAATCCTCATGAGCTACTTCAACGCATAGCCCGTCTGGTAGTTCGATCTTGTTGTTGTCCGTGTCAGCCATGATTCGGCCTGTATATTATGGAATAATAAACAACACAACCGGTTACAAAGCAAAATAGAAAGGCTTTCGATAGCTATACTACGTACATACTTCCAGCAAGGAGAAGTGAAGAAAAAATTAAGCGTTGTGAAGATACAGAAATATTGGCGTGCTAGGTGCCTTACATTGAGCAACAGTAGCAGAGCATACGAGATGTAGACACAGTAGGGCTGCTATTGCAAGGATGCGAATCGTGTACTTGTCCATGCCCAACCAGATACAACACTTGCTACACAGGCACTCAGATCACTTTGGTTGTGGATGAGAAATGTTTGGTTACCAATCTGCACATGAGACGATCGTATATATTGAGAGAAGAGAGAACCGGTCATCCTTATCCCGTGTAAACATCAAGCAATAAAATTGGATTTACTTAATATCATCCCATAATATGAACCCTCATTAAAAGCAGAAATTAAGTCAGACTAATTTTCTCCCTTTTTAGACAAGTTCCCAAATTTGTCGGACTTATCTCCTATGTCTATATTTGTATATTTCAGAATTGTAATTAATTCTCCAATAGTCGTGGTTAGAGGAAAGGGATGGTTCCTCCACCTCGGCTGTTGAAGAGGACTCATGGAAAAGTTTATGGAAAGTTCAGGTGCCTGGAAAGGTGAGGATGTTCCTTTGGCATCTATCTAAACATTCTATACCAACAAATGATGTTGGGGCACACTGGCATATGGCGGACTCTAGCTCATGCGGTTTTTGCGGATCAACTTACTCATGGAGTCACCCCCTCTTGAATGTACGATCGCTAGATGCACGTGGGCGTTGGTCGATGATGAGCTGGCTCAATCCATAATTTGTACGACCGAACCAAATGATGGTAATTGGCTATTCTCACTGATGAACTCACTATCACATGTGCATTTCGTAAAGCTTTCAGTCACATTATGGGCCATATGGGCTGCTCGATGGAAGGCGATTCACGATGGTATCTTTCAAAGTCCACAAGCTACTCATTGTTTCATTAACATATTTATTGACGATCTTGAGATGATCAAGGATGTGCCGACATCAACAACGGAGGTGCGGCCATCCATTCCAGGTTCTACAGCTCAATGTCGAAAGGCCCCGCCAATGGGCTATGCAAAGATACACGTCGATGTTGGTGTTCGAAAGGGAGTAGGAGGAACAGGCAACATCAGTGTGCAGAGATAGAGATGTAACGGTCCTGGGAAGTAGCGCACTTGTCATTGCAGGAGTGGACGATCCAGCAATGTTCGAGTCCATGGCATGTAGTGAGGCATTAGCATTGGCTGCAGATCTTCACCTCCAGCAGTTGGTCATCGCTTCTGACGCTAAACAGGTGATTGGGGACATCCAGAAAGGTGGGAGAGGAAACAAAGGATCAATTATTAATTAGCGAGATCCAGTTACAGGCGCCGTCTTTTGACTGTATTTTTAATTTTGAAGGTCGTTCTGTCAATGTTAAAGTACATAGTCTAGTCAGGTTTTCACTTTTGTTAGGTCCGATACATCACATTTGGCTTGACCAATCCCATGCCTAGAACTGTATCCCGCATTCTGTGGTGTTTGGTGAATAAAACTTGGTTTAGTCGTCAAAAACATTCTCCAATATTTATTGACTTGTATGGTCTAGTACTTTTTACAAAAGAAATCTTTTGAGAAAACGATGTACTACTGTTAGCAATAGAATTAATTAGGTCTATTTTTTGAACGAGGGATTTATATTAGGACCACAATAAACGCCTGAGTTTGCCGGTGGAGGGTGTCCAATCAAGCGATTCACTCGATCCACCTGGGGAGGGGTGGGGGGGGGGGGGACAAGCGAACATTTTAGTTCGCTAGGATAGGTAAGCCCACACAAACATCCCTCGACACAGTCCAACCCTCGTTTTAGCATTCGTCTTCACTTGGCCTCCAGCGGTCCAGCCCGACCGCCATTACCTTGATTTTATTACCATGATAAAAATCACCTATATGTTGAAAAAACTGTTTTGTCCATGTTGAAGATTCATGAATTTAAAAACGTTCATCTTAAACAGACAAAACGAAAAGTTGCCATGTTCAAATAATTTGCATTGGTAATAGCAAAATCAATTTTCCATTGTTCATTTCCAAATAATTTACTAAAAAAGGAATTTACGACGACATTATCAAAAAATGGAAATGGCGAGGTATGAATAAATATGAGTTTGCCATAGTACATGAAAATAATACACCATGTTACAAGAAATAAAATTGCCATGTAAATAAAATAATTTTGCCATCATGAAAAGTAAGAAAATAAAGAATTGCCATGGTCCAATAGTATAATTTGCCATGTTAACAAAAATAAAATTGCCATGGTAGTAAAATAAAATTGTCATCATAGGAAAAGTAAGAGAAAAGAAGGAATTTGCCATGGTTGGAAAATAAAAATTGCCATACTAGAAAAAATAAAATTGCCATGGTAAAAAAATTTGCCTACATGAAAAATCAAGAAAAGTTGTTTTTTCATGTGACAACAAATAAAGTTTCCATTTTGATCGTATGTTTTATAAAAATCCTAAAAAATTACCATGTGGTTTTGCCAAAAATAGCCATGATTTATGCGAAATCGTTTTCTCTTTATTTTGCCATGTACAAAGCAAAAAACAGTTAGGAATAACATGGCAAAAACATTGTGTATAGAAAATAAAAAATATACAATGTGCACATGGTTTGCCCTGATTGAAAATAAAACTGGAAATTTTATGAGTTTTTTTCTCTAAATGACAGTTTTTTAATTTGTAATGGTTGTCGATGAGAAATGTTGGGTTACCAATCAGCACATGAATCGATCGTATATAGAGAGAGATTGAAAGAAGAGAGAACCGCTCATCCTTATCCCGTGTAAACATCAAGCAATAAAATTGGATTTACTGTGTTGAATATCATCCCATAATATAAACCCTCATTAAAAGCATAAATCAAGTAAGACTAATTTTCTCCCTTTTTAGACAAGTTCCTGAATTTGGTGGCCAAAATACGTTTGCGGGTTAGGATTGTCGGACTTAACTCCTATGTGTATATTTGTATGTTTCTGAATTGTAATTAATTCTCCAATATTTATTGCCTTGTATGGTGTAGTACTTTTAGCAACTTTTTCTAGAGAAAATGTTGCATTACTCTTAGCAATAACATTTGTTAGGTCTAGAATTTGAACAAGAGATTTACAATAGGACCACAAAATACGCATGAAGTTCGCCAGGGGAAGTTGTCTGATCGAATGATTTGTTCGATCCACCTGGGGGGGGGGGGGGCAAGTGAACATTTTAGTTTGCTAGGATGTGTCAAGTGTAAACCAAGTAATCATAAGTATTCCCTCAAACATATATAATCATAAAAACATGAATTTTTCCCTGAAAATATATGATCCAATAAATACACAATGTTGCAATGTCACTCAAACTATGTTTTCAATGTGAGAACCATTCTGGATTTGTGGAAACGTTGTTTGAAAATAAGGTATGAGGGGTCCAGGAAAAACGGCTCATACGCCATGGAAACTGCGCCAAAACTAGCTACCAAATTGCCAGAAACGTTGCCATGGCAACTAAACCCTATGTCATGGCAGAAAACACTGCCACTGCAACGTTTCAAAACAGTGTACCCCTCGTTCACAAACTGAAGGGCATGGTTCCCATGGGTGGCTAAAACCCTCCGGTATTGTGGGGAGGAGGGGTCCTCCCGGTTGGGCATACGGAAGTCGGTTGGTTTTTCGTAGGAAAAACACCAGTCTTAGCGTAGCCCAATTCCTTCCCAACGTTGCCTTGGATGTCCCGTCGTTATGCAGTGTTTTAGTATGTTGTAAGATAAGATCAAATCTACTATCCTTCCATCACAAAATCTACTGATCTTGCACACGCATTTTCCTTCCATGGAACCCTAGCATTCCACGATTGGGTCATCAGCTACATCAAGAATTTATAGACATGAGAGTCCATTGGCTACATAGAATGGCCTCCGTCAGTACATATCTTTAAAACAAATTGCAAGTGGAACTGGGTCAAAACTGGCTAGCATGTGTAGGATCTTCACGATACAGTGCTTTTGTAGGATCTTCACCAAGTCCAATTCATGGTTAAACTTATGGTGCCACATATGGAAAACTTTTCTATCTAAGAAACGTTATCATCAATGCGCACTCATATATTTTTGCGAATTTTCTTGGTAAGAAACTATTCAGCGAAAGAAGATGACAGTTGAACTGTAGTTGGTTTCATTTGATTTTTTTGGTGGGTACAAGAGACATTTAATTTTTTTAGTGCAATTGTAACAGGTAATACATTTTTAGTTTTCCAAAAAAAGGAAAATGGAGCTTGGGAGCCGCACCGATCCTCAGTCTTTTGTGTCCTTGTCAAGTGTTATCACGACCACCCGCAAAGAAGTGTTTTAACACAGTACATACGCAAGCGCTCATACATACATGCATACACTCACCCCTATGAACGCACACACGCACACCCTACCCCTATGAGCACCTTCGAGAGACTGAGCCGGCATATCATCTTGAGATTTACGAAGTCACCATAGATGCCTCGTCGTCAACGGGAACGTCTCCTCCCACTGAAAGCACACCGTCGGAAATCATGAAATAGATCCAGGAATAATGCGAGCACTAGGACTTGAACCCTAGTGGGCTGGGGATACCCTGTCCTGCAAAATAAAGTGTTGTCACGGCGTCATGTGTGTCTCACCAAATTAGGGGATGGATGGTCCTTCTCTTCTTCTTTTTTGAATTGTTTGGATTGCTTACCCTTCTTTTCTTTGTGATATGAAGAGAGAAAATGTGGTGTGGCAGTGAATATGCTTACCCTTGAATTGTTTGATTGTATCTTTTTTTGCGGGGGCATGTTGATTGTATCTGCCTGTCCATGTGTCCCATAGGACTTTTTGTGAACCCTATTTACATCCTTCTGTCATGTACACATGGGGCCGCCTATTTAAGGTCAATCATCGTTTGAAAGAGAAATGTGGGGCCCATTGCAGCGATTATGTTATCATGCATGATTTTTTTTCTTGATACCAGCACGTGCTAATTCGGGGGCAAGTAAAGGAACTTGTCAGGGAATCGCGGTCAACACATGTTCATATAATGAACAAATTCTTGTTGGTGCATTTTTTTTGTTGGTATATATGAAACTAGAATGCAAATTTTTGTGGGTACGCAGACATTTTATACCCCCTTTTTTATTTGGTGAAATGGAAATAAAACGCTTGGTCAAAATGGCGCACCTAGCGGAGACAGGTGTGTGACCATAGCAAGAAGTCGAACCAAAGCGAGCGCTCGCATTGCTGAGCGTGTGCAACGCTTGGTCATGAGGCGAGTTCCTTTGTGCACTATAGATTTTTGGTACTGTTCAATATAGTACCTAGTACTCCATCCGTTTTTATTTACTCTGTATATTAGCTTTAACTGAAGTCAAACTTTGTAAAGTTTGACCAAGTTTCTAGGAAACAATATGAACATTTACAGTGACAAATTTATATGATGTGAAAATATATGCAATGATGAATCCAATGATATTGATTTGGTGGTGTATATGTTAATATATTTTTCTACAAACTTATTGAAAGTACATAAAGTTTGATTCTAGACAAACCTAATATGCAGACTAAATAAAAATAAAGGGAGTATTTGGCTCCGGGCTTTCCTGGGGCGCTCGGTCCTTGCGCCGCCACCGAGCGCGTGCACATGTCATTTATTGGCTTATCATATTTTGTCTATTTTTTTCTTTTGAATTCATCTAAAGAACCCACTGGACATAGCAGTCACCTCAATGTTCCTACTTGACTAGCGTTCCATGTAGACCTTCCCCCGAAGACAGGAAAAGCTATATCGCTTTCTTCCACCAGGGAATCGCCTCCGCCGCCATTCTCCGGCGGCTCCCCTCCACCGACCACCTCTATCGTCGGCGGTGAGGGGGGTTACCGGATCCACGTGCATGGATATGTTTAGATCAAAGTAGCTTAGTTTTTTAGGCTATTCATCGTCTTGTCGACACTGAATAAAATTTCTTCAGATCCTACTCTAATGAGGCGGTTGGCCCTATGGTTGGGGATGGAATTGGAACATAGTCTATTCAACGATGGTGTGGCGTCGGCGGCATCCTCGTGGTGGACTTGTGTCCTCAGGATCCATCGTTGCGACAACGTTTGATCCAGCGCTGTCATGGAGTTTGGGAGGTAGTCTAGGAGCGGATGCAGATTGTGGTATGCATATGCGACATCTGGAAGATGGTGGATCGTGTGCTGGGTTCGTGTTATGTGGATGGCAGGTATGATTTCCTCCTCTGACGTCTTAGTCATATGGGGGTGCCAAATATGGAGTTTGATGGTGTGTCCGGTGAGTTGCCCTGGTCTGATTCGTTCAACAGTAATGATTTCACCTTTCGCGAGCCACCTTAAAGGTCCGCAAAGCTGCATATCAGCGATAAAGTCGTGTCGAGCTCGGGTGTGGAGATGATCCGTCATTTTTCCATTGGTGGCTGTTGTGGTGGTGCCAGAGGCAGGACGGGCGTTAGTGTCAAACTCAAAGGTTTTATCGGTCTTCTTTGTATTTTTACTTCTTGGCTGGTGTTCCTTTGTGCAAAGGCTAACATTTTATTATTTGTTCAGTTTTGCCAACCGATATGTACATGGCTTGTACTACGATCCTTATGATATAAATGAGACACGTATTAACATGAAAAAAGTAGCGTTCAATGTTGTGCACAGCTTTCTACCAGCTTTTTTTTACAAGGAAGGCGCAAGAAGCCCCTCGTTTTAAACTTAGATCTGATTCGGGTATGAGAGCTTGGGGAAAACAAGAACACGACGCCTTGTGAGAGGCAGGGTAGATGCGAACCATCCATGACCGGGTAGAAGAACTCGCTGCCGCCGAATCTTGGCTAGGGGCAGCCTCCCCTAGCCATCCATAGCCATAGGACAGCTTGATCAATGGACTATTTAAGGAGAGGAGACGCGCGGGGACGGAGTACTTTGGTACAGTATGGCCCACCTGCAGATGTATTCACCTCTGTATTCTAAAACATATAGTATGTGGCAAAAAGTTTTAAAAAACTGACACAAATCTGGGCTGCGCTCGGGGGTCATTTCGCCGCTCTCCAAAGTTCAGATGCAATTTGCGGAACCAAAATACTCAGCAACAACGGCTAGAACATTACTCTTATTGCATAACTGGATTTCCTCACATGAGGCATTATTTCTTGGGACAATCTTGTAAATATGTAAGCCAATTTGACAACTAGGCTGGAAAATTAAAGAGGGGGAGGGGACATCGTCATGGCCACTAGCATGTCTTGTGAAGACGAGGATGAGCTACACTCCCTCTTGCAATCATCCAAAGAGGGGTAGAGGATGTCATTTGTCAAACAATGGAAGCACCCATTATTGCCCCCGCATACTTTGGTATCTACTACATGAATGCATAGCCCGTTTGGTAGATTGATCTTCTTGCTATCTGTTCCAGTCATGGTTCGACCTGTATATCATGGAATAATAAGAAATGAACAATCATTGTTATGCAATTATTTTATAGTGGTATAAATAAACGACACAGTAGATTAGAAAAGAAGCAAAAGAGAAAGGCCTTACTAACTATACTATGTACATTAACCAGTGAACAAAGATTAAGCATTGTACAGATACAGAAATATTTGTGTGTTGGCTGCCTTACATTGAGCAACAGTGGCAGAGCATACGAGATGCAGAGATACTACGGCTGCAAGTGCAAGGATGTGAATCGTGTGCTTGCCCATACCCCCACTCGATACAACACTACCTAGGCAAGCACTCAATCACTTGGTTGTCGATGAGAAATATTTTGCTACCAATCCACTCATGACTTGATCGTATATATAGAGAGGTTGAGAGAATAGAGAGCCAGTCATCCCTATCCCGAGCAGTTAACATCAACCAATAAAATTGGAACTATTTAATATCTTTCTATAGTATGAACCCTCATTAAAAGCATATATTAACGACCATTAATTTTCTTCCCTTTATACAAGTTTCCAAATTTTACTGGAAAAATATGTATGCGAGTTAGGAATGTTGGAGTTATCTACTATTTTCTTTATTTGCAAATGTTATACACTTGGCGTTTACTTTTTGTGTCTTTCGTGCGAGCAACCTGAGGAGCATTGGACTTGATGCATGAATCTTAGGGCACATCCCCCTGTCACCTCAGCATGGAGAATCGTTCATACCATGAAGGAGGCCCCCCTCATTTATTTGTCTTGTCTTGAAAGCATCCATGCACCCCCAAATTCCCCTCCCCCATTGTCTCTTCCATCTATAATATATAAGAAGTTGTATGGATCTTAGTTTCAATTCTCATAGTTAATCCAACTCTTAATGTTTTATAAATCAAATCCAACGGAAAATAATAGAACCAATTCACACCACAACACTATGATCTCAACTAACGTATATCTCTCAGCATGCGAATATTGTTGGAAATATGTGATAGAGGCAATCATGTGATGATTATATTTCGAGTCAATCGGTGAGAAAACATGTGGTATACATTGAACCGTTGAGAAAACTATGCTTGGGCGTGTATCTACGGTGCTAATCACATTTGTATACACACAGGATGCTGACAGGGCGTGTGACGGGGGACCCACTGTCACTGGCTGGATGGCATGAACGGTATGACCGCTGCATTTATATGACACACATCTTTAAAAAACCACAGAACATCGGCATACATTTGTATGACCGTTGCGGTTCGAACATTACAAACTTGCGTCGCTACAGTTCGAACCCACGAACTCATGCGACAGGTCCAGTACTTTATTTGTATATATATTAATTTTAATTTACATATATTGAAATAATACATGAATATATCTAAATGATTTAATTTATTTGTATGTATATGTTTTATTATTTTAAATAAATTATATTTATAGTTATAATTTACATCAACATATTTTTTAGAATTACAAAAAAGTTGTTTTTACAGAATTCGCAGAAAGGTAAAAATAATAAACATGTGAAAAATAGTCTGCAGTGACTGCAGGCCATTAAAGGCTACCTGTGTGGTTACATGAACATATTTTTTAAATTACATAAAAGTTCTTTTTACAGAATTCAGAGAAAGGTAAAAAAATAAACATGTTCATGTAAATTCTGTAAAAACAGCTTTTATGTAATTCTAAAAAATATGTTCATGTAAATTATAACTATACATATAATTTATTTAAAAATAAATATATTAAAATTTAAAATAATAAATCATATACATACAAATAAATTAAATCAATTAAATCTATTCACGTATTATTTCAATATATGTAAATTAAGATTAATATACATACAAATAAACTCTTTCTATTTAAAACAATGTACAGGTAATTCTAAAATATATTCACATATTATTTGGCAATGTTTACAGAAATAAGATAGTATTAGTGAATATAAAATATTATTATATATCCATAAAAATATTCATGCGTTAATGTATTTAGGTTATATTCATGCATTCAAAAAAACAACAAGTATTCAATTTATGAGAAATATTATTATTTAAAATAATATTCAAGTAATTCTTGAAAATATTAATTTATTATTTGGAAAAGAATATTAACATAGCTCAAACAATAATTTTGGATTATAACTAGTTGTCAACACGTGCGCCTGCATGACATAGGTACTACCGGGATAAATAATTATTAACAAAAGTCTATTATCATGTAAAATGTAGGAGGTTAAACTCCAGATATCATACAGTTGAACAAATGCTAAATTACTCAAACAATCAGAAAAAGTACATGTAGTATGAGCTTTATTTTTGGATGGAGTGTGTCTATTTTCCATGTTCTGCAAGCTGCTATCATTGGTGTGAATGAACTTTTCCTATAATGATGGAAAAATACAACTCTTCCTGAATTATATGTTATCTTTCGATCAATATGGCAATGTACACATCTTCCTAAAATAAAAAATTAAACATATAGATCCACATTGTAGCATTTATCACATCTTTGTAAAACTTTCGAGAAAGATACACTACATAGAACTGTTGGGGAACGTAGCAGAAATTCAAAATTTTCCTACGTGTCACCAAGATCTATCTATGAAGAAACCAGCAACGAGGGGAAGGAGAGTGCATCTACATACCCTTGTAGATCGCTAAGCGGAAGCGTTCAAGTGAACGGGGTTGATTGGGTCGTACTCGTCGTGATCCAAATCACCGATGATCCTAGCGCCGAACGGACGGCACCTCCGCGTTCAACACACGTACAGCCCGGGGACGTCTCCTCCTTCTTGATCCAGCAAGGGGAGAAGAGAAGTTGAGGGAGAACTCCGACAGCACGACGGCGTGGTGGTGATGGAGCTCGTGGTTCTCCGGCAGAGCTTCGCTAAGCACTACGGAGGAGGAGGAAGTGTTGGAGGAGGAGGGGCTGTGCCGGAGGAAGGTGCGGCTGCCCTCTCTCTCCCTCACTATATATAGGGGTAAGGGGTGGAGGAGGCGCCCTAGGGTTCCCTAGGGAGGGCGGCGGCCACAGGGGAAACCCTAGATGGGTTTGGGCGCCCCACCCCTAGGAAACTTGCCCCCAAGCCGGGAAGGGGCTGCCCTAGGGAGGCGCCCCACCTCTCCCCGGGTTACGTGAGAGGGGCTGGGAGGCGCACCACCCTTAGTGGGCTGGTTTGCCCTTCCCTTTGGCCCATGAGGCCCTCCAACACTTGCCGGGCTCAGAAACACCTTTCGGTCATGCTGGCCATAGCCTGGTACCCCCGGAACACTTCCGGACTCCAATACCCTTCGTCAAATATATCGATCTTCACCGCCGGACCATTCCGGAACTCCTCGTGACGTCTGGGATCACATCCGGGACTCCAAAAAACCTTCGGTAACCACATACTATTTCCCATAACAACTCTAGCGTCACCGAACCTTAAGTGTGTAGACCCTACGGGTTCGGGAACCATGCAGACATGACCGAGACGTTCTCTGGTCAATAACCAACAGCGGGATCTGGATACCTATGTTGGCTCCCAGATGTTCCACGATGATCTCATCGGATGAACCACGATGTCGAGGATTCAATCAATCCCGTATTCAATTCCCTTTGTCTAGCGGTATTGTACTTGCCCGAGATTCGATCGTCGGTATCCCGATACCTTGTTCAATCTCGTTCTTGGCAAGTCTCTTTACTCGTTCGTAACACATCATCCCGTGATCAACCCCTTGGTCACATTGTGCACATTATGATGATGTCCTACCGAGTGGGCCCAGAGATACCTCTCGGTCAACCGGAGTGACAAATCCGTCTCGATTCGTGCCAACCAAGCAGACACTTTCGGAGATACCTGTAATGCACCTTTATAGCCACCCAGTTACGTTGTGACGTTTGGTACACCCAAAGCATTCCTACGGTATCCGGGAGTTGCACAATCTCATGGTCTAAGGAAATGATACTTGACATTAGACAAGCTTTAGCATACGAACTACGATCTTTGTGCTAGGCTTAGGATTGGGTCTTGTCCATCACATCATTCTCCTAATGATGTGATCCCGTTATCAACGACATCCAATGTCCATGGTCAGGAAACCGTAACCATCTATTGATCAACGAGCTAGTCAACTAGAGGCTTACTAGGGACATGGTGTTGTCTATGTACCCACACATGTATCTGAGTTTCCTTTCAATACAATTATAGCATGGATAATAAACGATTATCATGAAAAAGGAAATATAATAATAACTAATTTATTATTGCCTCTAGGGCATATTTCCAACAGTCTCCCACTTGCACTAGAGTCAATAATCTAGTTCACATCGCCATGTGATTAACACTCACAGGTCACATCGCCATGTGACCAACATCCAAAGAGTTTACTAGAATCAATAATCTAGTTCACATCACTATGTGATTAACACTCAATGAGTTCTGGGTTTGATCATGTTTATGCTTGTAAGAGAGGTTGTAGTCAACGGGTCTGCAATATTCAGATCCCTATGTATTTCGCAAAACTTTATGTCATATCATAGATGCTGCTACCACGTTCCACTTGGAGCTATTCCAAATTGTTGCTCCACTATACATATCTGGTATCTCTACTCAGAGCTATCCGGATAGGTGTTAAGCTTGCATCGACGCAACTCTTTACGTCGAACTCTTTATCACCTCCATAACCGAGAAACATATCCTTATTCCTCTAAGGATAATTTTGACCGCTATCTGGTGATCCACTCCTTGATCACCTTTGTACCCTCTTGCCAGACATGTGGCAAGGCACACATCAGGTGCGGTACACAGCATATCATACTATGGAGCCTATGTCTAAGCATAGGGGACGACCTTCGTCCTTTCTCTCTATTCTGTCATGGTCGAGCTTTAACTCTTAACTTCATACCTTACAACTCAGGCAAGAACTCCTTCTTTGACTGATCCATCTTGAACACCTTCAAGATTATGTCAAGGTATGTGCTCATTTGAAAGTACCATTAAGCATTTTTGATCTATCCTTATAGATCTTGATGCTCAATGTTCAAGTAGCTTAATCCAGGTTTCTATTGAAAAACACCTTTCAAATAACCTTATATGCTTTCCAGAAATTCTACATCATTTCTGATCAACAATATGTCAACAATATATACTCATCAGAAATTCTATAGTGCTCCCACTCACTTCTTTGGAAATACAAGTTTCTCATAAACTTTGTATAAACCAAAAATCTTTGATCATCTCATCAAAGCGCACATTCCAACTCCGAGATGCTTACTCTAGTCCTTAGAAGGATCGCTGGAGCCAGCATACCTTTTAGCATCCTTAGGATCGACAAAACTTTCTGGTTGTATCACATACAACTTTTCCTTACTTAAGACCGGTAAGGAAACCTGCTTTGACATCCATCTGCCAGATTTCATAAATGCAGCTAATGCTAACATGATTCCGACGGACTTAAGCATCGCTACGGATGAGAAAATCTCATCATAGTCAACTCCTTGAACTTGTGAAAAACTCTTCGCCACAAGTCGAGCTTCATAGACGGTGACATTACCGTCCACGTCCATCTTCTTCTTAAAGATCCATTTATCTCAATGGCTTGCCTATCGGGCAAGTCCCCCAAAGTCCATGCTTTGTTCTGATACATGGATCCTATCTCGGATTTCATGGCTTCTAACCATTTGTCGAAATATGGGCCCACCATCGCTTCTCCATAGCTCGTAGGTTCATCTAGCAATATGACCTTCAAGACAGGATTCTGTACCACTCTGAAGTAGTACGCATCCTTGTCAACCAACGAGGTATGGTAGTGACTTGATCCGAAACTTCATGATCACTATCATAAGCTTCTACTTCAATTGGTGTAGGCGCCACAGGAACAGTGCCCTGCTGCACACTAGTTGAAGTGATGGTTCAATAACCTCATCAAGTCTCCACCATCCTCCCACTCAATTCTTTCGAGAGAAACTTTTCCTCGAGAAAGGACTCGTTAGTAGAAACAATCCCTATTGCTTTCGGATCTGAATTAGGAGGTATACCCAACTGTTTTTGGGTGTCCTATGAAGATGCATTTTATCCGCTTTGGGTTCGAGCTTATCAACCTGAAACTTTTTCACATAAGCGTCGCAGCCCCAAACTTTTAAGAAACGACAACTTGGGTTTCTCCAAACCACAATTCAAACGGTGTCGTCTCAACGGAATTACGTGGTGCCCTATTAAAGTGAGTGCGGTTGTCTCTAATGCCTAACCCATGAACGATAGTGGTAATTCGATAAGACACATCATGGTACGCACCATATCCAATAGGGTGCAACTATGATGTTCGGACACACCATCACACTTTGGTGTTCCAGGCGGTATTTATTGTGAAACAATTTCCACAATGTCTTAATTGCGTGCCAAAGCTCGTAACTCAGATACTCATCTCTATGATCATATCATAGACATTTTATCCTTTTGTCACGATGATCTTCAACTTCACTCTGAAATTACTTGAACCATTCAATAATTCAGACTTGTGTTTCATCAAGTAAATATACTCAACATCTACTCAAATCATCTGTGAAGTAAGAACATAACGATATTCATTTGCATGCCTCAGCACTCATTGGACTGCACACATCAAAATGTGTTACTTCCAACAAGTTGCTATCTTGTTCCATCTTATTGAAAACGAGGCTTTTCAGTCATCTTGCCCATGTGGTATGATTTGCATATCTCAAGTGATTCAAAATCAAGTGAGTCCAAATGATCCATCTGCATGGAGTTTCTTCATGCGTATACACCAATAGAAATGGTTCGCATGTCTCAAACTTTTAAAAAACGAGTGAGTCCAAAGATCCATCAACATGGAGCTTCTTCATGCGTTTTACGCCAATATGACTTACATGGTAGTGCCACAAGTAAGTGGTACTATCATTAATATCTTATATCTTTTGGCATGAAAATGTGTATCACTACGATCGAGATTCAATAAACCATTCTTTTAGGTGCAAGACCATTGAAGGTTTTATTCAAATAAATAGAGTAACCATTATTCTCCTTAAATGAATAACCGTATTGCGATAGACATAACCCAATCATGTCTATGCTCAACGCAAACACCAAATAACAATTTTAGGTTTAACTCCAATCTCGATGGTAGAGGGAGCGTGCGATGCTTGATCACATCAACCTTGGAAACACTTCCAACACATATCGTCGGCTCACGTTTAGCTAGTCTCCGTTTATTCCATAGCTTTTATTTCGAGTTACTAACACTTAGCAACCCGAACCGGTATCTAATACCCTGGTGCTACTAGGAGTACTAGTAAAGTACACATTAACATAATGTATATCCAATATACTTCTATCGACCTTGCCAGCCTTCTCATCTACCAAGTATCTAGGGTGGTTCCGCTCAAAGGTCCGTTCCTCTCATTACAGAAGCACTTAGTCTCGGGTTTGGGTTCAACCTTGGGTTTCTTCACTAGAGCAGCAACTGTTTTGCCGTTTCATGAAGTATCCCTTGTTGCCCTTGCCCTTCTTGAAACTAGTGGTTTTACCAACCATCAACAATTGATGCTCCTACTTGACTTCTACTTTCATGTGTCAACCATCGCGAACACTTCAAGGATCATCATATCTATCCCTGATATGTTATAGTTCATCACGAAGCTCTAGTAGCTTGGTGGCAATGTCTTTGGAGAAACATCACTATCTCATCTGGAAGATTAACTCCCACTCGATTCAAGAGATTATTGTACCCAGACAATCTGAGTACAAGCTCAACGATTGAGATCTTGTCCCTTAGTTTGTAGGCTAGAAAACTCGTCGGAGGTCTCATACCTCTTGACGTGGGCACGAGCCTGAAATCCCAATTTCAGCTCTCAGAACATCTCATATGTTCCCGACGTTTCAAAAACGTCTTTGGTGCCTCAATTCTAAGCCGTTTAACATTACCGAACTATCACGTAGTCATCAAAACATGTGTGTCAGATGTTCGCAACATCCACAGACCACGTTCGAGGTCCAGCACACCGAGCGGTGCATTAAGGACATAAGCTTTCTACTGACCGCATAATTGCTATTGTCAACTTTCAACTATATTTTCTCTAGGAACATATCTAAACAGTAGAACTAAAGCGTGAGCTATGACATAATTTGCAAAGGGTTTTTGACTATGTTCAGGATAATTAAGTTCATCTTATGAACTCCCACTCAGATAGACATCCCTCTAGTCATCTAAGTGATTACACGATCCGAGTCAACTAGGCTGTGTCCGATCATCACGTGAGACGGACTAGTCATCATCGGTGAACATCTTCATGTTGATCGTATCTACTATACGACTCATGCTCGACCTTTCGGTCTCTTGTGTTCCGAGGCCATGTCTGTACATGCTAGGCTCGTCAAGTTAACCTAAGTGTTTCGCGTGTGTAAATCTGTCTTACACCCGTTGTATGTGAACGTAAGAATCTATCACACCCGATCATCACGTGGTGCTCAAACGACGAACTTCGCAGAACGGTGCACAGTTAGGGGAACACTTTCTTGAAATTTTAATGAGGGATCATCTTATTTACTACCGTCGTTCTAAGCAAATAAGATGCATAAACATGATAAACATCACATGCAATCAAATAGTGACATGATATGGCCAATATCATTTTGCTCCTTTTGATCTCCATCTTCGGGCTCCATGATCATCATCGTCACCGGCATGACACCATGATCTCCATCATCGTGTCTCCATGAAGTTGTCTCGCCAACTATTACTTCTACTACTATGGCTACCGGTTAGCAATAAAGTAAAGTAATTACATGGCATTGTTTAATGACACGCAGGTCATACAATAAATAAAGACAACTCCTATGGCTCCTGCCGGTTGTCATACTCATCGACATGCAAGTCATGATTCCTATTACAAGAACATGATCAATCTCATACATCACATATCATTCATCACATTCTTCTTGGCCATATTACATCACATAGCATACCCTGCAAAAACAAGTTAGACGTCCTCTAATTGTTGTTTGCATGTTTTACGTGGCTGCTATGGGTTTCTAGCAAGAACGTTTCTTACCTACGCAAAACCACAACGTGATATGCCAATTGCTATTTACCCTTCATAAGGACCCTTTTCATCGAATCCGTTCCGACTAAAGTGGGAGAGCGGCACCCGCTAGCCACCTTATGCACCAAGTGCATGTCGCCGGTGGAACCTGTCTCACGTAAGTGTACGTGTAAGGTCGGTCCGGCCGCTTCATCCCACAATACCGTCGAAACAAGATTGGACTAGTAACGGTAAGCATATTGAACAAAATCAACGCCCACAACTACTTTGTGTTCTACTCGTGCAAAGAATCTACATAATAGACCTAGCTCATGATGCCCTTTGTTGGGGAACGTGGCAGAAATTCAAAATTTTCCCACGTGTCACCAAGATCTATCTATGAAGAAACCAGCAACGAGGGGAAGGAGAGTGCATCTACATACCCTTGTAGATTGCTAAGCGGAAGCGTTCAAGTGAACGGGGTTGATGGAGTCGTACTCATCGTGATCCAAATCACCGATGATCCTAGCGCCGAACAGACGGCACCTCCGCGTTCAACACACGTACAGCCCGGGGACGTCTCCTCCTTCTTGATCCAGCAAGGGGAGAGGAGAAGTTGAGGGAGAACTCCGACAGCACGACGGCGTGGTGGTGATGGAGCTCGTGGTTCTCCGGCAGAGCTTCGCTAAGCACTACGGAGGAGGAGGAAGTGTTGGAGGAGGGAGGGGCTGTGCCAGAGGAAGGGTGCGGCTGCCCTCTCTCTCCCTCACTATATATAGGGGTAAGGGGGGTGGAGGAGGCGCCCTAGGGTTCCCTAGGGGAGGGGTGGCGGCCACAGGGGGAAACCCTAGATGGGTTTGGGCGCCCCCACCCCTAGGAAACTTGCCCCCAAGCCGGGAACGGGGGCTGCCCTAGGGGAGGCGCCCCCACCTCTCTGGTTACGTGAGAGGGGCTGGGAAGGGCGCACCACCCCTTAGTGGGCTGGTTTGCCCCTTCCCCTTTGGCCCATGAGGCCCTCCAACACTTGCCGGGGCTCCCGAAACACCTTTCGGTCATGCTGGCCATAGCCTGGTACCCCCAGAACACTTCCGGACTCCAATACCCTTCATCCAATATATCGATCTTCACCGCCGGACCATTCCGGAACTCCTCGTGACGTCTGGGATCACATCCGGGACTCCGAACAACCTTCGGTAACCACATACTATTTCCCATAACAACTCTAGCGTCACCGAACCTTAAGTGTGTAGACCCTACGGGTTCGGGAACCATGCAGACATGACCGAGACGTTCTCTGGTCAATAACCAACAGCTGGATCTAGATACCCATGTTGGCTCCCACATGTTCCACGATGATCTCATCGGATGGACCACGATGTCGAGGATTCAATCAATCCCGTATTCAATTCCCTTTGTCTAGCGGTATTGTACTTGCCCGAGATTCGATCGTCGGTATCCCGATACCTTGTTCAATCTCGTTACTGGCAAGTCTCTTTACTCGTTCCATAACACATCATCCCGTGATCAACCCCTTGGTCACATTGTGCACATTATGATGATGTCCTACCGAGTGGGCCCAGAGATACCTCTCCGTCAACCGGAGTGACAAATCCCAGTCTCGATTCGTGCCAACCCAACAGACACTTTCGGAGATACCTGTAATGCACCTTTATAGCCATCCAGTTACGTTGTGACGTTTGGTACACCCAAAGCATTCCTACGGTATCCGGGAGTTGCACAATCTCATGGTCTAAGGAAATGATACTTGACATTAGACAAGGTTTATTATATGAACTACGATCTTTGTGCTAGGCTTAGGATTGGGTCTTGTCCATCACATCATTCTCCTAATGATGTGATCCCGTTATCAACGACATCCAATGTCCATGGTCAGGAAACCGTAACCATCTATTGATCAACGAGCTAGTCAACTAGAGGCTTACTAGGGACATGGTGTTGCCTATGTACCCACACATGTATTTGAGTTACCTTTCAATACAATTATAGCATGGATAATAAACGATTATCATGAACAAGGAAATATAATAATAACTAATTTATTATTGCCTCTAGGGCATATTTCCAACAAGAACCATCACTCAACAATACTTGAATTAAGAGGCATGAACTATGGGCAAGTTTTTTATAAAATAATATATATATCAAAAGAGTTGGATATTCTTTTATTAGAAGTGGTACTGAGTGTTTTCTAATGATAATATACTTGTGATAGATATGTGTTCCATTCAGTGGTGGATTTTTTCCACTATCTATGCGCCGCGGTCCATATATATAGTTCCTTTTTAGGTAAATTTTCTGGGACACCTAGGTGCCCGGGCACCTTGATTGTTTTAGGTATGTAGCGCTACATAATGACTGTTTGATTTGTTTCCTAACTATTCTTCATGCAAGACTTTCCATAGTTCCTTTCTATTTCCATTTTCACTAGTAGACATGCAACACTTGCCATACAATAAATCATATTAATGTTAGATTATTTTTCTGAACTACTACGGGTATCTAATATGCGTATTTTTGTTTTCTAACTATCTAATACGGGTATCTAATACTTACTAACAAAAATATGTACACACATGGGTATATATACTCAGTAAATTATTTTCTAAAATATTACATTATATTTTTTTCTAACTATTTAATAGGAGTATGTAATACCTATTAATGAAATTTTGTACATGTTTTTGTTTCTTAACTATATAATACATGTATCTAATATCTACTAACGAAATTATGTACATAAGATGGTATATATACTCTGTAAATTATTTTCTGAAATATTACATTCTATTTTTTATTTTCTAACTATTTAATATGAGTATCTAATACCTATTAATGAAATTTTGTACATGTTTTTGTTTCCTAACTATCTAATACGTGTATCTAATACCTACTACCGTACATACGCGGGTATATATACTTAATAAATTATTTTCTGAAATATTACATTCTTTTTTTGTTTTCTAACTATTTAATACAAGTATATAATACATGTTAACAAAATTTTGTACATGTTTTTCTTTCCTAACTATCTATTACGGGTATCTAATACCTACTAACGTAATTATGTACATATGCAGGTACGTATATACCTAATAATATATTATGTTTTATTTTGTTTCCTAACTATCTAATACGGTATGTAATACCTACTAACAAAATTACGTACATTACTTGAGGGTTCGTATATATCCAATGAAATCATGCGTCATACGTACCACTCCTAATTTGATTTGTTATACAAGGAAGGAATAATTGTTGTATAAGGAAGTAATAAATGTCAACTTTTATTCCCTATGACATCTTAATACCCTGCCTTTATATCACATGACATGCATGCATTAGATGGTCCACAAATTAAAACCTGCCAAATTAACTAGCAATTGATACATTTATATTGGTTTCCATATCAACATCTAAACCCGATCCGACGGCGGAGAGGCAAGGTGCCCAGGCACCTAGGTGTCCCATATATACAATAATAATTCTACTCTTATCATTTAAATATGGTTCTTCCTAATGCATTGGACAGTGCTCCTACCTCAACTTCCAATATTTTCTTTTTAATTACTTGAGAATGTGTTTAGATATAATCAAATTAGATAGTACAATTGTGAAATATCCCTTTGTGAAAACTGAGGGCTTGCCTCGCCGACCCCTATCACAAAAAGCAATGATATTCCTTCATATTCATATATGATTTTTCAATGCATGGAAATTTACACATAACTTTTACTTGTCTTATAATTAGGTGATTTCACATGTAAATTAATGACCTTGCAAACGGTGATATATGTGATCCATTTGGGAGAGATTTATATATGACACATTGACTTTTTATATCCAGCTTTTCCAACCCTTAGCACAAAAATCAATTATATTCCAACACCGATATAGAAAAGCAATGATATTCGTCTAATGAAATTTCCTTATTCTTTAAGTTTTTTTGAGAATAGTAATGCTTTAAGTTCATATAATATTTTTGGATGTGCAACAACGCATATTTTCCTTCTTCTTTACAGATTAGGTTATTTCACATATTAAATTAATAATCTTGGTTGTGATAATATGTAGGAGCTATGAGGGAAATATTTATGTACATTTGTGTATTCTTACAGAGCCTTGTTTTTGTACGTGGGGATTGAGATTGCTTTTTTAATCAGGCATAGGCTTTCTTATTAACGTGAGGCTTGTGGGCTGTTTATCTGTACGTGTCCTTTTACTTCCTTCAAACGGACATGCACGTGATTTTTGATAAGGTGAGAAGTGGTATGTGGGCTCTTCCTTTTAACATGAGAAGATGTTACCCTAAAAAAAACACATGAGAAGATGTTTTTTGTACCCATCCTTTTTCCTTTTATTTATTCGAAAGGCAGAAGGTGTGTCTTATTTTTGGAAGTTGGACATGTTTTTTATTTAGTAATACAATTTTTTTTACGTGATGTCTTTCTGTAATAATAAGTTGCCTGTCTCCTTTTTTTTCCATGATGTCTTTCTGTAATAATAAGTTGCGTGTCTCCTTTTTGTATCCATGTGTTTAATTCTTTACGTAGACTGTCTTTTTTTATATGGCATAGTCTTCTAATAAATCTTAACAATACATTTTAAATCTAATTGCTGAATTAATCTCCTTCTTTTGATTCAAGGATATGTTATTTTATTTCTACGTATTCTTTTTCATTTTTTCATCAAAAGGGAGAAGGCACCTTATTTTTTGGAACTTGGACGTGGTGGATGTTTTTTTTCTCTTTTCTAAATCATGATGACTCCTTTTGTATAGCATTAGGACTATTTTTTTGCATGATGAAATCTTTGGCACGTGATGGCTTCTTTTCTAGTAATGCGCAAAGTCTCTCTTTTTTGTACGCATGAGTTTAATAATTTACGTACACAACGCTTTTTTAAGGCGGAATCTTCTAATAAATCTTGACCATTAAACTTTAAATCTAATGGCTGCATTAATCTTGATGTTGTGGATTAACGTAGAGGCTCTAAAGGTGCCTCCACCAATTAGTGTGTGAGTGTGTGTATATACATATACATATACATATACATATATATATATATATATATATATATATATATATATATATATATATATATATATATAAGATAGTGGGTACAATTTTAACAAACTATCATGTCAAAAATTGGTCGCAGTGGCTTTAGCCCATTTAAGCCCCATGTGCGTGTTCGTCTATAGGCCATACATAGCTTGACTTCGTGATGTGCGATGGCTTTAGCCCATTTAAGCCCCATGTGTATGTTCGCCTATAGGCCATTATACATAGCTTGACTTCGTGATGTGTGATGGCTTTAGCCCATTTAAGCCCCATGTGCATGTTCGCCTATAGGCCATTATACATAGCTTGACTTCGTGATGTGCAGTGGCTTTAGCCCATTTAACCACCATGTGCGTGTTCGCCTATAGGCCATTATACATAGCTTGACTTCGTGGTGTGCGGTGGCTTTAGCCGTTTTAATCCCCATGCGCGTGTTCGCCTATAGACCGTCAGAAAAACGTGGCTTGACTTCGTGGGGTGGCTAGCGTTGTTGTCTTGTAACGATCGGTCGTTGGTTCGAACTACCGCGGCAGACATTCTTTTTTGCTGCATAGTAGATTTCTGCTTGTAGTGTTTCTTGATGGGTGGGGCCCAACGGTCATAGCGACCAAGCTTATGGCTTTCTTTAAGAAAGGAATTAAAACGCTTGGTCAAAATGGCGCACCTAACCGAGACAGGTGCATGACCATAACAGGAAGTCGAACCAACCCGAGCGCTCGCATTGTCTGAGCTCGTGCAACGGCAAAAACGGGCCCTAGGTTGTCCGAGCGCTGGCCTGGGTCATGAGGCGAGTTCCTTTGTGCACGGTAAATTTTTTTTGTGCTGTTCAATACAGTAGCTAGTATGTGGCTCGGGGGTCCTTGCGCCGCAACCGAGCACATTTTTTTTGAGGCAACCGAGTGCATGCACATGTTGTTTCTACTTTTTTTCTTTTGAATTCGTTGAAAGAGCCCACTGGACATAGCAGTCGTCTCATTGTTTTTCTACGAGAAAGGTGCAAGAAGCCCCTCGTTGATTGCAAGTTTTTGCAGGTTGCTTACCAAGCTGACTGCTTGGTGCAAGAAGCCCCTCGTTTTAAACTTGGAGCTGATTTGGGTATTGGAGCTTGGGGAAGACAATAACACGATGTCTCGCGAGAGGCGGGGTAGATGCGAACCCTTCATGACCGGGTAGAAGAACTCAATGCCGCCGGATCTTGGCCAGGGGCGGCCTCCCCTGGCCATCCATAGCCATAGGACAGAGAGATCGATGGATGGGGTTCAAGACATGGATCGGGTACTGAATGTAGTCCGAGTCGCCCCTCCTCTGGCGACCCTGGGGAACCCTGATCTAGCGCCGCCGCGTCCCACCACCTCTCCCTCCCAGTCTCGCCGCCACCCGAGGAGGCCGCCGGCGAACGCCGCGGGCGCTCCGAGGAAGCTGGCGGCGGGGCGCCTCTGCTGCATCTCGCGGCCGCTTCGCCAGAGGAGGGACGGAGCCGTCGTGTTGGATCTGGGGCCCGTCCTCGGGGGCGTGCGAAGGCGGCTGCCTCTTCGATGCTGTGGTGGCTCGGGGGCGTCGGCTGCTGGTGCTGCTCCCGGGTGCTCGGTTGGCCGCGGTCGGCTGAGTCGCATATGGATCTGGCTTCCAGGGGCGGCGGCCGGCGAGTCTCGGTAGGGGGGGGGGGGGGCTTCCCCTTGCTGAGATCTGGCTAGCGGGATCATCCAGATCCCGGCAAGGATGGCGGCGACCCGTGCATGAGAGATGGAGGTCTTCGATCAGATCTGGGTGAAAACCTGCTATTGGCTACTGCCAAGGCCGGCGATGGCGACGCTGTCTGCGTCGCTGCTCCTTCTGAAGGCATCACCGTGGAGAAGTTCAAGGCCACTCTCTGCTACCCCCGGGGGAAACCCTAGATCAGTAGATCGGATGACGGCGGCTCTCTGGTGTCGTTTTCCCCCATGGGGGCGTCATTCTTGGAGGTGCACACGGGCTCGAGGGACTAGAGAACGGCGACTTTGGTGGAGCGGTGCTTCATCTTACACATTGATGGTGGCGGATCTCGGCGGCGTGGTGCTGTTGAGACTCGGCGTCTGATGCGCGGAGATGGACTCGCGCAGGAGGAGGTTGCTGTCTGGCGTCATGGTGACGTCGATGGCAGAGTGGCCAGACAAGGTAGAAGCCTCAATATGACCTGAAGACGGACCTGTGGAAGATGGCGGCGACGACACACGAGTGCGTCTGACCGGATTGTGCCCAGACCCGGTATGTGGATCGGCTGGGGCTTCCGAATATGTTTTGGCTTCCGGCTTTTGATGTTAGGCTTAGGTGAGTGGTTTGGGTAGTGGCCCAGCTAGCACCCCTTCATCATTTTGAATAGGAGTAACGGGCATGTGTTGCCAAGATGGTGGATTTAGGCACATTGTTGTAATACTTTGTAAGGTCCTCGAAAATAACCAATAAAGTGGCCATATGCATCTTCCAGATGCAGAGGCCGGGGGTCATCCTCCTTTTCTAAAAAAAAAAGAATGTAGTCCGAGTTAAAGTGACATGGACCATCAAAGAATTGGTGAATGTGAGACATGGCTACTACCTCAAGCTGAAACACTATATGTAATAAGGTACTAAGAAGGAAGCCATGGAGAAGCTATGAGCTCTGGGCAAGACGAAGAGGTAATGGAGGGCGAGAAGCAAGAGGAGGAGTTGCTGGCAGGCTACAGGCTCCGGACGTCCGAAGGCGCACCAGACGTCCTACACAAAGGAGAACATCCAGCCAAAAAGACGCAGCCGGGGAACTCTACAGCGGATGACCGGCCGACAGTGTCGCATAACGTGAATGTTGAGTAACGTGATTGTATTAGGAAATATAGGTTAGACTCGGAAATATTCTGGCTTGTCTTGTATTTCAAATAAATCATGTATTCTTATATATATATGCCCACGAGGCTCAAGCAATACAACGAACTATTCCATCAATCCTCTCTCCCTTCCAATATGGTATCTATCGCAAGTCGATCCTAAACCCTAGCCGCCGCCGCTTCCACACCTGCGAGCCGCCCCCGGGGCGGTCGGCCTCCATGACCTCCGCCGGGGGCCGCGCCGCCCGTACTTAGGGTTCGTCCACCGGTCGTGTTGACCGGCTGCCCTAGAGAGTCTTTTCCCCGAGCCTTGCTCCGGGGTTTTTTCTCTCCCGCTGGTCATCTTGATCGCGCGGTTTCTTTTTGGTTTTCCGACCTATTCTTGATCGGTTTGCGTCGCCCACCACCGCCGTCGACCCCGAGCGCCTCTACTCCGACCCCGGCGCGACCCGCCGGCCTCTCCTCCGACCCGGCGGCCACGCGCGCCGAGGCGGCCCGTCAGGGCCAGCCGTCGTCCGCGGGTCGGTCCGCCCGTCGCCCTGCGCCAGCCGTCACCGCCCTGCTCCGACCGGGACACCTGCATCGCCCCGACCCAGCGGCCACGCGCCATGCGAAGGCCAATCATACTTGTCGCTCGCGCGTCGGCCCGCCCATCGATTCACATCACCCGCCTCCGCTGCGTCTGCACGGCGGCCCGGCGGTCTACCTCGCCGGCCTCGTCCTCGGCTGCGTCGGGACGGCTGCATCAGGCTTGTTGGCTGCCTCAACTCGGGCGCCGCTGCTCCGTTGGTCGCTCGGGCCTCGCTGCCCGGGCGCCGGCGTTGCTTTGGCAGCCCGGGTGCCGGTGCTGACAAGCTCGTCCTCACTACGTCTGACGCAGTCCGTCGTCGCTGGCTTCATCTCGGACTCCGCCACCATCACGTCTCCACCGAGCGGCGTCCCCGACCTCGTGCGCGATCGGCTTGATCACCCGCTCGCCGCGGCAATCCGCCTCATCTACGCCGCGCGACCGACCTGGCCCGTCGGTTACGCGCGCCTCCGCAGTTCCCGTGAAGATCGTTCCCGAGTTCAGTGCGCCTCTTCACCGGTCGAGCATTAGGCTGCCGCCGCGTCGGGCCGCAGCGCCGCCGCCCCGTGGTTCTCCTCGCGGCTGCATCGACCCGTGCGTCGCCCTGCGTCGCCCCTTCGGGCCGTAGTGTCGCGATACGCGGTCCCAGCCGCCGCCCCGAGGTCGTCCCCACAGTTGCATCGACTCACGAACCGCCATTGCGTCGCCCCTTCGGGCCACAGCGTCGCGGCTCGCGGTCCCCGCCGTTACCCCGACCCTCCTGCGGCCGCTGCGTCGCCGCTTCGGGCCGTAGCACGGCGGCGTGCGATCCACTCCGCCGTCACCGCGCGTCAGCCTCCCGTGGTATGCGCCGCGCCGTCTCCCTTGGCGCGGGAACGCCACCGTCCGCGCCGGTCTTCGTCATGATGTCAGGGTTCTTCGCCTACTTCGAGCACCGCCGCCGCACTCCTAACCTAGCCGCCGCCGCCGCTCTTCTTTGGTCGCCGCCGCCGCTACTTTCGTAGCCGCCGTCGCCGCCCGTCCACCCCCTTCGTCTTCGTCCAAGCACCAGCCCGTCGCCAGCGTCGCCGTCATCTATCCCGACCACTTCGTCTACTCCGACCACCGTTGGTTACATCGGCCCCGTGCCGATGGATGCTGCAATCGTCGTCGAGTTCTTCTCTGCTGGCCCCTCCGACTTCTCCGACATGGCGTACAACTCGTGCAGGTCCCTCGTCTACGCATGCCCGATGCTGGCAACACCGCCGCGTGCCTTCATCCACGACGTGTCCTCGGCTCGGCAAGCCTGGTCGGCGCTTCGTCAACTTCGTCTTCGTCCGTCTACACATGCCCGGTGCTGGCAACACCGGTGCGTGCCTTCGTCCATGATGTGTCCCCGGGCTTGGCAAACCTGCCGCGAGGCGTCGTCAACACCATCATCCTTCCGGCGCACCACTACCTCGTCACCACTGCGCCCATGACTAACTCGGCGCCTCCTTGCGCCCGCGGCTCCACGGCAACTTCCTCGACACCGGCCACCCCGACTCGACATCGACCACGGCATTCTTCGCACGGCTACCTCGACCATGGCTCCATCACCCATGCTCTTGGCTACATCGACAAACAGCACAAAGGGCTACCGCCTGCTTGAGCAACCTCATTGGTTTCCACTCCAGCCACGACGCCGCGATGCGTCGACCGTTACGACTGTGGGAGGGGGGGGGGGGTGTCCGTCGGCTTGTCTTCAGATTCTTCTCCAGTCTCACCGTCTGCGTCGCTACCGTTGTGACTGCGGGGGGATGTTGAGTAACGTGATTGTATTAGGAAACATAGGTTAGACTAAGAAATATTCTTGCTTGCCTTGTACTCCAAGTAGATCATGTACTCCTATATATATGCCCACGAGGCTCAAGCAATACAACGAACTATTCCACCAATCCTCTCTCTCCCTTCCAACATACATGATGGCGGACATCCGACGCACTCCAGCGCCTGAATGACCGACCATCTCTAGAAACCCAACCCACGGAATTCAGAAGCAAAACATCGGAATTCAAACAACCATCGGATGTTTGGTCCTCCCCGAGCCCCCGGACGACCGTCAGCCTCCGAAATCCGATGTCGTCCGTCCAGAGCCAACTCGTCGGAAGTCCCGCACCCTCCGGACGGCCGACACTGCCTGTTCACAGCCACTCGGGTTTCGACCCCTTTATCCCCCTCTCTACCCCTAGACTATAAATACCATGTGAGAAGATCCCTTAGGGATTCAAGGCCCCTCTAAGGGGAGATTCATCTTGGATAGAAGGCCCCTCTCTCCTTGAGATTAGGATGAACTAGCTAGTTATTTGTCCTACATTTGTTGGATTTGGATCTTGTATCGTCATATGTGTATGTGGATATAGTGCATGTGTGATTGAATCTTTGTCTTGGGTGCCCCCTTTGTGTTTTTCCCCTTGATTTCTCCTTTCCCCTCCTCCAAGAGTGAAAAATATCACTGTCAAGGGCTTGGTCCTATAACACTTACACAAATAAGTTTCCCACGTGCCACTTGGACCATCAACAAAGAAAATTTGGCTCCTATTGTTGACCACGTGATCCTATATTTCATCAAATCCAGCCCGTTGCTCGATGTTCAAAGATGTAAATATATCAAGAGGCTCGTAGTCAACATCGAATGACAACTCCTCCCATACCTCTCTCAAGGGGTCGCTAGAACAGTCACCATCTATTTCAACCACCTCCGGAAGGCCATAATTTTGATATCCTTCCCCATCTAGTGAGCAATATATCAGATGTATCTAAGCACCATCAGTTCCTCAATGCGGTCTGGTTGGGATGGCTACGACATTAATCCTCAAACATTAATCTTGAGAGTCCTCCTAGTCATGTTAGAGGTGTGACTTAATACGACGATTTGAATATTGTACATGGAAAACTCTCCTTGACCTTTAGACAATCCCCTTGATGATTGCCTTGACCTTTAGACAATCCCCCTCTCTACCCCTAGACTATAAATATCATGTGATTCAAGGCCCCTCTAAGGGAGATTCATCTTGGATAGAAGGCCCTCTCTCCTTGAGATTAGGATGAACTAGCTAGTTATTTGTCCTACATTTGTTGGATTTGGATCTTGTATCGTCATATGTGTATGTGGATATAGTGCATGTGTGATTGAATCTTTGTCTTGGGTGCCTCCTTTGTGTTTTTCCTTGATTTCTCCTTTCCCTCCTCCAAGAGTGAAAAATATCACTGTCAAGGGCTTGGTCCTATAACACTTACACAAATAAGTTTCCCACGTGCCACTTGGACCATCAACAAAGAAAATTTGGCTCCTATTGTTGACCACGTGATCCTATATTTCATCAAATCCAGCCCGTTGCTCGATGTTCAAAGATGTAAATATATCAAGAGGCTCGTAGTCAACATCGAATGACAACTCCTCCCATACCTCTCTCAAGGGGTCGCTAGAACAGTCACCATCTATTTCAACCACCTCCGGAAGGCCATAATTTTTGATATCCTTCCCCATCTAGTGAGCAATATATCAGATGTATCTAAGCACCATCAGTTCCTCAATGCTGTCTGGTTGGGATGGCTACGACATTAATCCTGAGAGTCCTCCTAGTCATGTTAGAGGTGTGACTTAATACTGACGATCTGAATATTGTACATGGAAAACTCTCCTTGACCTTTAGACAATCCCTTGATGATTGCCTTGACCTTTAGACAATCCCCTCTCTACCCCTAGACTATAAATACCATGTGATTCAAGGCCCCTCCAAGGAGATTCATCTTGGATAGAAGGCCCCTCTCTCCTTGAGATTAGGATGAACTAGCTAGTTATTTGTCCTACATTTGTTGGATTTGGATCTTGTATCGTCATATGTGTATGTGGATATAGTGCATGTGTGATTGAATCTTTGTCTTGGGTGCCTCCTTTGTGTTTTTCCCCTTGATTTCTCCTTTCCTCCTCCAAGAGTGAAAAATATCACTGTCAAGGGCTTGGTCCTATAACACTTACACAAATAAGTTTCCCACGTGCCACTTGGACCATCAACAAAGAAAATTTGGCTCCTATTGTTGACCACGTGATCCTATATTTCATCAAATCCAGCCCGTTGCTCGATGTTCAAAGATGTAAATATATCAAGAGGCTCGTAGTCAACATCGAATGACAACTCCTCCCATACCTCTCTCAAGGGGTCGCTAGAACAATCACCATCTATTTCAACCACCTCCGGAAGGCCATAATTTTTGATATCCTTCCCCATCTAGTGAGCAATATATCAGATGTATCTAAGCACCATCAGTTCCTCAATGCGGTCTGGTTGGGATGGCTACGACATTAATCCTCAAACATTAATCCGAGAGTCCTCCTAGTCATGTTAGAGGTGTGACTTAATCTGACGATTTGAATATTGTACATGGAAAACTCTCCTTGACCTTTAGACAATCCCTTGATGATTGCCTTGACCTTTAGACAATCCCCTCTCTACCCCTAGACTATAAATACCATGTGAGAAGATCCCTTAGGGATTCAAGGCCCCTCTAAGGGGAGATTCATCTTGGATAGAAGGCCCCTCTCTCCTTGAGATTAGGATGAACTAGCTAGTTATTTGTCCTACATTTGTTGGATTTGGATCTTGTATCGTCATATGTGTATGTGGATATAGTGCATGTGTGATTGAATCTTTGTCTTGGGTGCCTCCTTTGTGTTTTTCCCCTTGATTTCTCCTTTCCCTCCTCCAAGAGTGAAAAATATCACTGTCAAGGGTTTGGTCCTATGACACTTACACAAATAAGTTTCCCACGTGCCACTTGGACCATCAACAAAGAAAATTTGGCTCCTATTGTTGACCACGTGATCCTATATTTCATCAAATCCAGCCCGTTGCTTTCGATGTTCAAAGATGTAAATATATCAAGAGGCTCGTAGTCAACATCAAATGACAACTCCTCCCATACCTCTCTCAAGGGGTCGCTAGAACAGTCACCATCTATTTCAACCACCTCCGGAAGGCCATAATTTTTATATCCTTCCCCATCTAGTGAGCAATATATCATATGTATCTAAGCACCATCAGTTCCTCAATGCGGCCTGGTTGGGATGGCTACGACATTAATCCTCAAACATTAATCCTGAGAGTCCTCCTAGTCATGTTAGAGGTGTGACTTAATACGATGATTTGAATATTGTACATGGAAAACTCTCCTTGACCTTTAGACAATCCCTTGATGATTGCCTTGACCTTTAGACAATCCCCTCTCTACCCCTAGACTATAAATACCATGTGAGAAGATCCCTTAGGGATTCAAGGCCCCTCTAAGGGGAGATTCATCTTGGATAGAAGGCCCCTCTCTCCTTGAGATTAGGATGAACTAGCTAGTTATTTGTCCTACATTTGTTGGATTCGGATCTTGTATCGTCATATGTGTATGTGGATATAGTGCATGTGTGATTGAATCTTTGTCTTGGGTGCCTCCTTTGTGTTTTTCCCCTTGATTTCTTGTTTCCCCTCCTCCAAGAGTGAAAAATATCACTGTCAAGGGCTTGGTCCTATGACACTTACACAAATAAGTTTCCCACGTGCCACTTGGACCATCAACAAAGAAAATTTGGCTCCTATTGTTGACCACGTGATCCTATATTTCATCAAATCCAGCCCGTTGCTCGATGTTCAAAGATGTAAATATATCAAGAGGCTCGTAGTCAACATCAAATGACAACTCCTCCCATACCTCTCTCAAGGGGTCGCTAGAACAGTCACCATCTATTTCAACCACCTCAGGAAGGCCATAATTTTTATATCCTTCCCCATCTAGTGAGCAATATATCATATGTATCTAAGCACCATCAGTTCCTCAATGCGGCCTGGTTGGGATGGCTACGACATTAATCCTCAAACATTAATCCTGAGAGTCCTCCTAGTCATGTTAGAGGTGTGACTTAATACGATGATTTGAATATTGTACATGGAAAACTCTCCTTGACCTTTAGACAATCCCTTGATGATTGCCTTGACCTTTAGACAATCCCCTCTCTACCCCTAGACTATAAATACCATGTGAGAAGATCCCTTAGGGATTCAAGGCCCCTCTAAGGGGAGATTCATCTTGGATAGAAGGCCCTCTCTCCTTGAGATTAGGATGAACTAGCTAGTTATTTGTCCTACATTTGTTGGATTCGGATCTTGTATCGTCATATGTGTATGTGGATATAGTGCATGTGTGATTGAATCTTTGTCTTGGGTGCCTCCTTTGTGTTTTTCCTTGATTTCTCCTTTCCCTCCTCCAAGAGTGAAAAATATCACTGTCAAGGGTTTGGTCCTATGACACTTACACAAATAAGTTTCCCACGTGCCACTTGGACCATCAACAAAGAAATTTTGGCTCCTATTGTTGACCACGTGATCCTATATTTCATCAAATCCAGCCCGTTGCTCGATGTTCAAAGATGTAAATATATCAAGAGGCTCGTAGTCAACATCAAATGACAACTCCTCCCATACCTCTCTCAAGGGGTCGCTAGAACAGTCACCATCTATTTCAACCACCTCCGGAAGGCCATAATTTTTTATATCCTTCCCCATCTAGTGAGCAATATATCATATGTATCTAAGCACCATCAGTTCCTCAATGCGGCCTGGTTGGGATGGCTACGACATTAATCCTCAAACATTAATCCTGAGAGTCCTCCTAGTCATGTTAGAGGTGTGACTTAATACGATGATTTGAATATTGTACATGGAAAACTCTCCTTGACCTTTAGACAATCCCTTGATGATTGCCTTGACCTTTAGACAATCCCCTCTCTACCCCTAGACTATAAATACCATGTGAGAAGATCCCTTAGGGATTCAAGGCCCCTCTAAGGGGAGATTCATCTTGGATAGAAGGCCCTCTCTCCTTGAGATTAGGATGAACTAGCTAGTTATTTGTCCTACATTTGTTGGATTCGGATCTTGTATCGTCATATGTGTATGTGGATATAGTGCATGTGTGATTGAATCTTTGTCTTGGGTGCCTCCTTTGTGTTTTTCCCCTTGATTTCTTGTTTCCCTCCTCCAAGAGTGAAAAATATCACTGTCAAGGGCTTGGTCCTATGACACTTACACAAATAAGTTTCCCACGTGCCACTTGGACCATCAACAAAGAAAATTTGGCTCCTATTGTTGACCACGTGATCCTATATTTCATCAAATCCAGCCCGTTGCTCGATGTTCAAAGATGTAAATATATCAAGAGGCTCGTAGTCAACATCGAATGACAACTCCTCCCATACCTCTCTCAAGGGGTCGCTAGAACAGTCACCATCTATTTCAACCACCTCAGGAAGGCCATAATTTTTGATATCCTTCCCCATCTAGTGAGCAATATATCAGATGTATCTAAGCACCATCAGTTCCTCAATGCTGTCTGGTTGGGATGGCTACGACATTAATCCTGAGAGTCCTCCTAGTCATGTTAGAGGTGTGACTTAATACGACGATCTGAATATTGTACATGGAAAACTCTCCTTGACCTTTAGACAATCCCCTTGATGATTGCCTTGACCTTTAGACAATCCCCCTCTCTACCCCTAGACTATAAATACCATGTGATTCAAGGCCCCTCCAAGGGGAGATTCATCTTGGATAGAAGGCCCCTCTCTCCTTGAGATTAGGATGAACTAGCTAGTTATTTGTCCTACATTTGTTGGATTTGGATCTTGTATCGTCATATGTGTATGTGGATATAGTGCATGTGTGATTGAATCTTTGTCTTGGGTGCCTCCTTTGTGTTTTTCCCCTTGATTTCTCCTTTCCCCTCCTCCAAGAGTGAAAAATATCACTGTCAAGGGCTTGGTCCTATAACACTTACACAAATAAGTTTCCCACGTGCCACTTGGACCATCAACAAAGAAAATTTGGCTCCTATTGTTGACCACGTGATCCTATATTTCATCAAATCCAGCCCGTTGCTCGATGTTCAAAGATGTAAATATATCAAGAGGCTCGTAGTCAACATCGAATGACAACTCCTCCCATACCTCTCTCAAGGGGTCGCTAGAACAGTCACCATCTATTTCAACCACCTCCGAAGGCCATAATTTTTATATCCTTCCCCATCTAGTGAGCAATATATCAGATGTATCTAAGCACCATCGGTTCCTCAATGTCTGGTTGGGATGGCTACGACATTAATCCTCAAACATTAATCCTGAGAGTCCTCCTAGTCATGTTAGAGGTGTGACTTAATACGATGATTTGAATATTGTACATGGAAAACTCTCCTTGACCTTTAGACAATGCCCTTGATGATTGCCTTGACCTTTAGACAATCCCCCTCTCTACCCCTAGACTATAAATACCATGTGAGAAGATCCCTTAGGGATTCAAGGCCCCTCTAAGGGAGATTCATCTTGGATAGAAGGCCCCTCTCTCCTTGAGATTAGGATGAACTAGCTAGTTATTTGTCCTACATTTGTTGGATTCGGATCTTGTATCGTCATATGTGTATGTGGATATAGTGCATGTGTGATTGAATCTTTGTCTTGGGTGCCTCCTTTGTGTTTTTCCCTTGATTTCTCCTTTCCCTCCTCCAAGAGTGAAAAATATCACTGTCAAGGGCTTGGTCCTATAACACTTACACAAATAAGTTTCCCACGTGCCACTTGGACCATCAACAAAGAAAATTTGGCTCCTATTGTTGACCACGTGATCCTATATTTCATCAAATCCAGCCCGTTGCTCGATGTTCAAAGATATAAATATATCAAGAGGCTCGTAGTCAACATCGAATGACAACTCCTCCCATACCTCTCTCAAGGGGTCGCTAGAACAGTCACCATCTATTTCAACCACCTCCGGAAGGCCATAATTTTTTATATCCTTCCCCATCTAGTGAGCAATATATCAGATGTATCTAAGCACCATCAGTTCCTCAATGCGGTCTGGTTGGGATGGCTACGACATTAATCGTCAAACATTAATCCTGAGAGTCCTCCTAGTCATGTTAGAGGTGTGACTTAATACGATGATTTGAATATTGTACATGGAAAACTCTCCTTGACCTTTAGACAATCCCCTTGATGATTGCCTTGACCTTTAGACAATCCCCCTCTCTACCCCTAGACTATAAATACCATGTGAGAAGATCCCTTAGGGATTCAAGGCCCCTCTAAGGGGAGATTCATCTTGGATAGAAGGCCCCTCTCTCCTTGAGATTAGGATGAACTAGCTAGTTATTTGTCCTACATTTGTTGGATTCGGATCTTGTATCGTCATATGTGTATGTGGATATAGTGCATGTGTGATTGAATCTTTGTCTTGGGTGCCTCCTTTGTGTTTTTCCCTTGATTTCTCCTTTCCCTCCTCCAAGAGTGAAAAATATCACTGTCAAGGGCTTGGTCCTATGACACTTACACAAATAAGTTTCCCACGTGCCACTTGGACCATCAACAAAGAAAATTTGGCTCCTATTGTTGACCACGTGATCCTATATTTCATCAAATCCAGCCCGTTGCTCGATGTTCAAAGATGTAAATATATCAAGAGGCTCGTAGTCAACATCGAATGACAACTCCTCCCATACCTCTCTCAAGGGGTCGCTAGAACAGTCACCATCTATTTCAACCACCTCCAGGAAGGCCATAATTTTTGATATCCTTCCCCATCTAGTGAGCAATATATCAGATGTATCTAAGCACCATCAGTTCCTCAATGCGGTCTGGTTGGGATGGCTACGACATTAATCCTCAAACATTAATCTTGAGAGTGCTCCTAGTCATGTTAGAGGTGTGACTTAATCTGACGATTAGAATATTGTACATGGAAAACTCTCCTTGACCTTTAGACAATCCCCTTGATGATTGCCTTGACCTTTAGACAATCCCCTCTCTACCCCTAGACTATAAATACCATGTGATTCAAGGCCCCTCTAAGGGAGATTCATCTTGGATAGAAGGCCCCTCTCTCCTTGAGATTAGGGATGAACTAGCTAGTTATTTGTCCTACATTTGTTGGATTTGGATCTTGTATCGTCATATGTGTATGTGGATATAGTGCATGTGTGATTGAATCTTTGTCTTGGGTGCCTCCTTTGTGTTTTTCCCTTGATTTCTCCTTTCCCTCCTCCAAGAGTGAAAAATATCACTGTCAAGGGCTTGGTCCTATAACACTTACACAAATAAGTTTCCCACGTGCCACTTGGACCATCAACAAAGAAAATTTGGCTCCTATTGTTGACCACGTGATCCTATATTTCATCAAATCCAGCCCGTTGCTTTCGATGTTCAAAGATGTAAATATATCAAGAGGCTCGTAGTCAACATCGAATGACAACTCCTCCCATACCTCTCTCAAGGGGTCGCTAGAACAATCACCATCTATTTCAACCACCTCCGGAAGGCCATAATTTTTGATATCCTTCCCCATCTAGTGAGCAATATATCAGATGTATCTAAGCACCATCAGTTCCTCAATGCGGTCTGGTTGGGATGGCTACGACATTAATCCTCAAACATTAATCCTGAGAGTCCTCCTAGTCATGTTAGAGGTGTGACTTAATCTGACGATTTGAATATTGTACATGGAAAACTCTCCTTGACCTTTAGACAATCCCTTGATGATTGCCTTGACCTTTAGACAATCCCCTCTCTACCCCTAGACTATAAATACCATGTGAGAAGATCCCTTAGGGATTCAAGGCCCCTCTAAGGGAGATTCATCTTGGATAGAAGGCCCCTCTCTCCTTGAGATTAGGATGAACTAGCTAGTTATTTGTCCTACATTTGTTGGATTTGGATCTTGTATCGTCATATGTGTATGTGGATATAGTGCATGTGTGATTGAATCTTTGTCTTGGGTGCCTCCTTTGTGTTTTTCCCCTTGATTTCTCCTTTCCCCTCCTCCAAGAGTGAAAAATATCACTGTCAAGGGTTTGGTCCTATGACACTTACACAAATAAGTTTCCCACGTGCCACTTGGACCATCAACAAAGAAAATTTGGCTCCTATTGTTGACCACGTGATCCTATATTTCATCAAATCCAGCCCGTTGCTCGATGTTCAAAGATGTAAATATATCAAGAGGCTCGTAGTCAACATCAAATGACAACTCCTCCCATACCTCTCTCAAGGGGTCGCTAGAACAGTCACCATCTATTTCAACCACCTCAGGAAGGCCATAATTTTTTATATCCTTCCCCATCTAGTGAGCAATATATCATATGTATCTAAGCACCATCAGTTCCTCAATGCGGCCTGGTTGGGATGGCTACGACATTAATCCTCAAACATTAATCCTGAGAGTCCTCCTAGTCATGTTAGAGGTGTGACTTAATACGATGATTTGAATATTGTACATGGAAAACTCTCCTTGACCTTTAGACAATCCCTTGATGATTGCCTTGACCTTTAGACAATCCCCTCTCTACCCCTAGACTATAAATACCATGTGAGAAGATCCCTTAGGGATTCAAGGCCCCTCTAAGGGAGATTCATCTTGGATAGAAGGCCCCTCTCTCCTTGAGATTAGGATGAACTAGCTAGTTATTTGTCCTACATTTGTTGGATTCGGATCTTGTATCGTCATATGTGTATGTGGATATAGTGCATGTGTGATTGAATCTTTGTCTTGGGTGCCTCCTTTGTGTTTTTCCCTTGATTTCTCGCTTTCCTCCTCCAAGAGTGAAAAATATCACTGTCAAGGGCTTGGTCCTATGACACTTACACAAATAAGTTTCCCACGTGCCACTTGGACCATCAACAAAGAAAATTTGGCTCCTATTGTTGACCACGTGATCCTATATTTCATCAAATCCAGCCCGTTGCTCGATGTTCAAAGATGTAAATATATCAAGAGGCTCGTAGTCAACATCGAATGACAACTCCTCCCATACCTCTCTCAAGGGGTCGCTAGAACAGTCACCATCTATTTCAACCACCTCCGGAAGGCCATAATTTTGATATCCTTCCCCATCTAGTGAGCAATATATCAGATGTATCTAAGCACCATCAGTTCCTCAATGCTGTCTGGTTGGGATGGCTACGACATTAATCCTGAGAGTCCTCCTAGTCATGTTAGAGGTGTGACTTAATCTGACGATCTGAATATTGTACATGGAAAACTCTCCTTGACCTTTAGACAATCCCTTGATGATTGCCTTGACCTTTAGACAATCCCCTCTCTACCCCTAGACTATAAATACCATGTGAGAAGATCCCTTAGGGATTCAAGGCCCCTCTAAGGGAGATTCATCTTGGATAGAAGGCCCTCTCTCCTTGAGATTAGGATGAACTAGCTAGTTATTTGTCCTACATTTGTTGGATTTGGATCTTGTATCGTCATATGTGTATGTGGATATAGTGCATGTGTGATTGAATCTTTGTCTTGGGTGCCTCCTTTGTGTTTTCCCCCTTGATTTCTCCTTTCCCTCCTCCAAGAGTGAAAAATATCACTGTCAAGGGCTTGGTCCTATAACACTTACACAAATAAGTTTCCCACGTGCCACTTGGACCATCAACAAAGAAAATTTGGCTCCTATTGTTGACCACGTGATCCTATATTTCATCAAATCCAGCCCGTTGCTCGATGTTCAAAGATGTAAATATATCAAGAGGCTCGTAGTCAACATCGAATGACAACTCCTCCCATACCTCTCTCAAGGGGTCGCTAGAACAGTCACCATCTATTTCAACCACCTCCAGAAGGCCATAATTTTTTATATCCTTCCCCATCTAGTGAGCAATATATCAGATGTATCTAAGCACCATCAGTTCCTCAATGTCTGGTTGGGATGGCTACGACATTAATCCTCAAACATTAATCCTGAGAGTCCTCCTAGTCATGTTAGAGGTGTGACTTAATACGATGATTTGAATATTGTACATGGAAAACTCTCCTTGACCTTTAGACAATGCCCTTGATGATTGCCTTGACCTTTAGACAATCCCCCTCTCTACCCCTAGACTATAAATACCATGTGAGAAGATCCCTTAGGGATTCAAGGCCCCTCTAAGGGGAGATTCATCTTGGATAGAAGGCCCCTCTCCTTGAGATTAGGATGAACTAGCTAGTTATTTGTCCTACATTTGTTGGATTCGGATCTTGTATCGTCATATGTGTATGTGGATATAGTGCATGTGTGATTGAATCTTTGTCTTGGGTGCCTCCTTTGTGTTTTTCCCCTTGATTTCTCCTTTCCCCTCCTCCAAGAGTGAAAAATATCACTGTCAAGGGCTTGGTCCTATAACACTTACACAAATAAGTTTCCCACGTGCCACTTGGACCATCAACAAAGAAAATTTGGCTCCTATTGTTGACCACGTGATCCTATATTTCATCAAATCCAGCCCGTTGCTCGATGTTCAAAGATATAAATATATCAAGAGGCTCGTAGTCAACATCGAATGACAACTCCTCCCATACCTCTCTCAAGGGGTCGCTAGAACAGTCACCATCTATTTCAACCACCTCCGGAAGGCCATAATTTTTTATATCCTTCCCCATCTAGTGAGCAATATATCAGATGTATCTAAGCACCATCAGTTCCTCAATGCGGTCTGGTTGGGATGGCTACGACATTAATCCTCAAACATTAATCCTGAGAGTCCTCCTAGTCATGTTAGAGGTGTGACTTAATACGATGATTTGAATATTGTACATGGAAAACTCTCCTTGACCTTTAGACAATCCCCTTGATGATTGCCTTGACCTTTAGACAATCCCCCTCTCTACCCCTAGACTATAAATACCATGTGAGAAGATCCCTTAGGGATTCAAGGCCCCTCTAAGGGAGATTCATCTTGGATAGAAGGCCCCTCTCTCCTTGAGATTAGGATGAACTAGCTAGTTATTTGTCCTACATTTGTTGGATTCGGATCTTGTATCGTCATATGTGTATGTGGATATAGTGCATGTGTGATTGAATCTTTGTCTTGGGTGCCTCCTTTGTGTTTTTCCCCTTGATTTCTCCTTTCCCCTCCTCCAAGAGTGAAAAATATCACTGTCAAGGGCTTGGTCCTATGACACTTACACAAATAAGTTTCCCACGTGCCACTTGGACCATCAACAAAGAAAATTTGGCTCCTATTGTTGACCACGTGATCCTATATTTCATCAAATCCAGCCCGTTGCTCGATGTTCAAAGATGTAAATATATCAAGAGGCTCGTAGTCAACATCGAATGACAACTCCTCCCATACCTCTCTCAAGGGGTCGCTAGAACAGTCACCATCTATTTCAACCACCTCCGGAAGGCCATAATTTTTGATATCCTTCCCCATCTAGTGAGCAATATATCAGATGTATCTAAGCACCATCAGTTCCTCAATGCGGTCTGGTTGGGATGGCTACGACATTAATCCTCAAACATTAATCTTGAGAGTGCTCCTAGTCATGTTAGAGGTGTGACTTAATACGACGATTAGAATATTGTACATGGAAAACTCTCCTTGACCTTTAGACAATCCCCTTGATGATTGCCTTGACCTTTAGACAATCCCCCTCTCTACCCCTAGACTATAAATACCATGTGATTCAAGGCCCCTCTAAGGGGAGATTCATCTTGGATAGAAGGCCCCTCTCTCCTTGAGATTAGGATGAACTAGCTAGTTATTTGTCCTACATTTGTTGGATTTGGATCTTGTATCGTCATATGTGTATGTGGATATAGTGCATGTGTGATTGAATCTTTGTCTTGGGTGCCTCCTTTGTGTTTTTCCCTTGATTTCTCCTTTCCCTCCTCCAAGAGTGAAAAATATCACTGTCAAGGGCTTGGTCCTATAACACTTACACAAATAAGTTTCCCACGTGCCACTTGGACCATCAACAAAGAAAATTTGGCTCCTATTGTTGACCACGTGATCCTATATTTCATCAAATCCAGCCCGTTGCTCGATGTTCAAAGATATAAATATATCAAGAGGCTCGTAGTCAACATCGAATGACAACTCCTCCCATACCTCTCTCAAGGGGTCGCTAGAACAGTCACCATCTATTTCAACCACCTCCGGAAGGCCATAATTTTTTATATCCTTCCCCATCTAGTGAGCAATATATCAGATGTATCTAAGCACCATCAGTTCCTCAATGCGGTCTGGTTGGGATGGCTACGACATTAATCCTCAAACATTAATCCTGAGAGTCCTCCTAGTCATGTTAGAGGTGTGACTTAATACGATGATTTGAATATTGTACATGGAAAACTCTCCTTGACCTTTAGACAATCCCCTTGATGATTGCCTTGACCTTTAGACAATCCCCCTCTCTACCCCTAGACTATAAATACCATGTGAGAAGATCCCTTAGGGATTCAAGGCCCCTCTAAGGGAGATTCATCTTGGATAGAAGGCCCCTCTCTCCTTGAGATTAGGATGAACTAGCTAGTTATTTGTCCTACATTTGTTGGATTCGGATCTTGTATCGTCATATGTGTATGTGGATATAGTGCATGTGTGATTGAATCTTTGTCTTGGGTGCCTCCTTTGTGTTTTTCACCTTGATTTCTCCTTTCCCTCCTCCAAGAGTGAAAAATATCACTGTCAAGGGCTTGGTCCTATGACACTTACACAAATAAGTTTCCCACGTGCCACTTGGACCATCAACAAAGAAAATTTGGCTCCTATTGTTGACCACGTGATCCTATATTTCATCAAATCCAGCCCGTTGCTCGATGTTCAAAGATGTAAATATATCAAGAGGCTCGTAGTCAACATCGAATGACAACTCCTCCCATACCTCTCTCAAGGGGTCGCTAGAACAGTCACCATCTATTTCAACCACCTCCGGAAGGCCATAATTTTTGATATCCTTCCCCATCTAGTGAGCAATATATCAGATGTATCTAAGCACCATCAGTTCCTCAATGCGGTCTGGTTGGGATGGCTACGACATTAATCCTCAAACATTGACTCTACACGTTTCTCCCATAATTCTTGGATGTTAGTCACCTCACAGAACACTAGAATAGTCGCAAAAAGCCTTCTTAGAGAACAACGCATCTGGAAAGTAGCAAGCTCATTCAGGCAATCATCAAGGGGATTGTCTAAAGGTCAAGGAGAGTTTTCCATGTACAATATTCAAATCGTCATATTAAGTCACACCTCTAACATGACTAGGAGGACTCTCAGGAAGTATCTCTCACCTTCAGCTAGGTTCGCATACACCAATTCTACCAACTTGTCCCCTCTGTTTTCTTCTTTGACACATTTTCTTATTCTTAATCCACCGGAAGAATTCTAGGAACTCTTTGTACAAGAATTTCTTCACGTAAGGATCCTTCCGGTTCATCCAAAAGTACTCTGTGAGCGAGATATTTTGATTTTTGCCACTTTGTTCGTGGGGCTTCTCTGATTTGCCACTATGGAGATTTGATTCGCAATTTTGCCATTTTAGTCGTTGTATCCTTGATTAATATATGGGACCATGGACTCAATTCGTACCAGTACCAGGCGTTTGCTTTGCCTGTGAGTTCGCCGCTGCCACTGTGCGCTCGACGTCGCCGCCCGCTCGCCGCCGCCTCTTGCACCAGCCGCGCATTCGCTAGTCTCCGGTTGCCCCGCCCGCTCCCTGCCCGGCACCGCTTGCTCGTCGCGGTGCCCGCCTACTCGACGCTAGTGCTAACCACTCGAGGTCGCCAACACCGCTAAACACTGGCAGTCTCCGCCCGCTCTCCCTCGCCTCTTGTACCACCTATGCGCTCGCTGGTCGCTGGCTGCGCCTCCCGCTCCATGCGCATGGACTGGCCGAACAAGACGTGCCTGAAGCTAATGGCAAAATGCAGTTATGCAGGAGATCCATTTTTACAGTACCTAATTATTCAGAGCTTTGACAGGGCATTTGTTCTTTTAGCAATATTTGTGCTATAATCCCAAGTTATGGACATGCTTTATTGGTACGACGAAAGCAGGATAGATGTATACCAGCGAGAACTTGCTGTACTTTTTGTACAAATGAATGAAATTATGTGATTTGGAAGCTTTTTTTCAGTCATTTGGTACAAGCTATGACATTCTTTCTGTTAGAATAAATTCAAGGCATACCGTCGATCATCCGAGGATCAAGCAATCACACGAGCACGACACCGAGATTTGTTAACAAGGTTCACCGATATGGCTACATCCCCGGGGCTTGACTATGGGCGCTCCTCCCCATGACACCGTCACAATACCGCACACGGGCCACCCGGGCGACGGCACATGCCGCCGGCTCCCCCTTGCGCGCCTGTGCTATTATGTTGGCATTGGTTACATCGTGTGTCTACCCCCGCTATATAAGAGAGGCCTAGGATACAAGTGTCCTACTAGGACACGACTCCACATCCTATATAAACACAATACAACTACAAGTCCAATTGTAACCTACCTCGTACACTATATTCGACACAACTCCAACAAACTCCACCTTGGCGAATATACTCCACCACCCTGAATTTGTCCATGCGTCAAACTTTCATGTACATTGGACTTGAGCTTATCCCATGAGTATCGCTGCTACTCCAAAGACTCCATGCGACTCCACCTGCAACTTGTAGTCCCTTCTTTTCTTGACCACAGTCAACACTCGAGCAAAATTAAGTTCCTTGTTACTCTAGTTTGCGCTCCCAACTTCCAGAGTATCCGTCAACGCCATCACACACCGATCACTGACCTGTGTGAAAGTGAACAACTCACATATTGGGTGTCACACATAAGAGTTACCTGAACTCAACATCACCGCTCCTTTCTCGACCGCCTGTCTGAAACTTGAAGGAATTTCACCATTGCTTATAGTCACCCTGAGTCAAATTCACAGTTGTCTCACCACATGTATGACCACCAGAGCCCTGGCCCGTCTCCATGTCCCTGTGCGTACCGCACGCCTCGCCGCTATTACCGCGTCGAGCCTCCGCTGTCCCGGTCGAGTCTCAAGGGTCGCGAAACCACACCACTCAACCCCCACTGCAGAGTACCACCGATCATCACCGACCGATGACGAGTTTCACGCTTCCATCAGACCACTGGGCTCCAGTCCAAATTACGTGTCACTCGCTTTTCCCGCTGAATAGGCTTCGATTCTCTGTTGACTTACGCCGTAGCCCCTCAATTCAGCTCCACCTTCAACATGACTCCATGGTAGATGATCAATCCACCCCCGCGACTCATTGACTTCAAGCTCCGTGTATACACCACATTGAATCAATCCCGCGCCATAGTCTTGTTGAAGCCACACAAGCCCTCATGCCTGCGCCACGTGTTTTCACGCCCAGAAGTCGGTCACCATCAGCAGCACGCTCCTATGTCGTCGTCGCTGATCCCACCACCGCCTTCTGTACCAACCGACTTACGTCGATCCCGTCAGACTGCCCAGTCCGATCCAGCCAAACTCGTTCGACTGTATGACACGCTCAAGGCTCCCAAATCGTTTTCCGCGAATTTCCATCCATCACAGCTGACATGACTTCCTGCAACGCCTTCAAGCATCCCTCTTGTGCCAACAAATCTTTCACCATTGTCTGCCATAACTCAAGGTTTTCAGTCCCATCAAACTTCTCCACCTCAAACCTAGTACCGAATGGCACCACAGTTCTTTGTACGACTGACCCTGTGAAAAATTATCCGAGCTTTCTCACGTGATGCCCAAGTACACAAGCAAATCTGTACTAGTAGCAAATTCCAACCAAAAACAATCTTCTGGTCTTCACGTGTGTAGCTCCCTGGCATTCAATTCCCGATGCTAGCAATTGCTTTCCTGCCAATTTCCTACGCAAGTAGTACTCCGATGGATATGTATCGCTTATTGATTTGCCTGCCTCCATGTCATATACGAAGACTCGGTGTCTTTCCTTTTTGTCCAAAACAATCCGGTGTCTCATAGCACAACACACGTATCAGCAGGACCTCTGCACGCGTGGGCAGCATCGAGCCTTCGTCAACGCCTGACCGTTGCACCTTCCTCAGTAACCCCAGTCGTCCGCCCACCTCATGGCTGCACAAGGGCCTAGCCCATCAAAAACGCACACAACCAGCCACCTAGGCCAGCCTGTCACATCCTAGGCATGCCCACGAGCCACGTTGGCTACGGCTCCCTGCATGTCTACAACACACCCGTCCGTGGCGCTTCCGAATCCGCTGCTACACGCCCGTCTCGCCGAAACTAGATCGATCAGATACTGATCCAATCGGCCAGAAGTCCACTGTGCTCGCCTCACGTCGCCTGCCTTCCGATCGCTTTTCCAATCTCGTCGAGAACCACACCGCAGCCGGCTGCATCTCAAACTCGATACTTCCTCTAGATCAACAATCCATAGCCTCTTCGAACCTTGCTCGTGATACCACTTGTTAGAATAATTCTGAGGCATACCGTCGATCATCCGAGGATCAAGCAATCACACGAGCACGACACCGAGATTTGTTAACGAGGTTCACCGATATGGCTACATCCCCTGGGCTTGACTATGGGCGCTCCTCCCCATGACACCGTCACAATACCGCACACCGGCCACCCGGGCGCTGGCACATGCCGCCGGCTCCCCCTTGCGCGCCTGTGCTATTATGTTGGCATAGGTTACATCGTGTGTCGACCCCCGCTATATAAGAGAGGCCTAGGATACAAGTGTCCTGCTATCCTACTAGGACACGACTCCACATCCTATATAAACACAATACAACTACAAGTCCAATTGTAACCTACCTCGTACACTATATTCGATACAACTCCAACACTTTCCTGAACTCTTGTTGGCAGATTAATAATTCAACAAGGGCAAGCTCAACATACAGTGTCAAATGACAATAATTTCTCACAGATTGGTGAAACCAAAACTTGATAACAACCATGCCATAGCAGATCATTACCTATAAAGCTATAAGAATGAGTGTTGCTGAACTACACATGCTGCTGGATGAACTGAGAAGCGGCTCCAAAATTGTCAAAAAATCAAATCCATGTGAATAGAACGAGTACACCACCAAATAATATCTCACTGGATTTGAAACTTGTTAGAATAAATCCGAGGCATACTGTCGATCATCCGAGGACCAAGCAATCATACGAGCACAACACCGAGATTTGTTAACGAGGTTCACCGATATGGCTACATTCCCGGGGCCTGACTATGGGCGCTCCTACCCATGATACCGCTACAATACCGCACCCGGTCGCCCTGGACACCGGCACATGCCGCCGGCTTCCCCTGCGTTCCGGTGATATTATGTTGGCATAGGTTACATCGTGTGTCTAACCCCGCTATATATGAGAGGCTAGGATATAAGTGTCCTACTAGGACACGACTCCACATCCTATGTAAACACGATACAACTACAAATCCAACTGTAACCTACCTTGTACACTATATTCGACACAACTCTAACAAACTCCACCTTCGTGAATATTCTCCACCACCTTGAGTTCGTCCATGCGTCAAACTTCCATGTACATTGGACTTGAGCTTATCCCATGAGTACCGCTGCTACTCCAAAGACTCCATATGACTCCACCTGCAACTTGTAGTCCCTTCTTTTCTTGACCACAGTCAACACTCGAGCGAAATTAAGTTTCACATTACTCTAGTTTGCGCTCCCAACTTCCAAAGTATCAGTCCAACACCATCACACACCGATCACTGACCTGCGTGAAAGTGAACAACTCACATATTGGGTATCACACATAAGAGTTAGCTGAACTCAACATCACCGCTCCTTTCTTGACCGCATGTCTGAAACATGAAAGAATTTCACCATTGCTTGTAGTCATCGCGAGTCAAATTCTCAGTTGTCTCACCACATGTATGACCACCAGAGCCCTGGCCTGTCTCCATGTCCTGTGCATACCGCACGCCTCGCTGCTATTACTGCGTCGAGCCTCCGCTGTCCTGGTCGAGTCTCAAGGGTCGCGAAACCACACCCCTCAACCCCCACTGCAGAGTACCACCGATCATTACCGACCGATGACAAGTTTCACGCTTCCATCAGAGCACTGGGCTCCAGTCCGAACTGCATGTCACTCGCTTTTCCCGCTGAATAGGCTTCGACTCTCTGTGCACTTACCCCGTAGCCCCTCAATCCAGCTCCACCTTCAACATGACTCCATGGTAGATGATCAGTCAACCCTCGCACCCCGTCGACTCCAAGCTCTCATGTGCACCGTCTTGAATCAACCCTACGCCATAGTCTTGTCGAAGCCACACAAGCACTCAGCCCGTGCCTCGTGTTTCCACGCCCAGAAGTCGGTCATCATCAGCATCATGCTCCTATGTCATCGTCGCCGATCCTACCATCGTATTCTGTACCAACCGACTTGCGTCGATCCGTCAGACTATCTAGTCCGACCTAGTCGAACTTGTTCGACTGTATGACACGCTCAAGGCTCCCAAATCATTTTCCACGAACTCTCATCCATCACATGATACTTCCATCTTAGCTGACCTGACTTCCCGCAACGCCTTCAAGCATCTCTGTTGTGCTAACAAATTTTTCATCTGTGTCTGTCATAACCCAAGGTTTTCAGTTCCGTGAACTTCTCCACCTCAAACCCAGTACTTGCTGGCGCCCTGGTTCTTTGTACGACTGACCCATGAAAAATTAACCAAGCTCTCCTCACGTAATGCCTAGGTACACCAAGATGTACTCATAGCAAATTCCAATCAAGAATTACTTGGCCTTCACGTGGTAGTAGCTCCCTTAGCACTAATTCCAATGTTGCTGTTGCTTTGCCCTGCCTCCTGCTATTCCAATGGAAGCGTAGCGCTGGCTGAATTTTCCTATTCGCTCATTGATCTCCTGCCTTCGTCCGCGTCGCACAAGGACTCGGTCCTCCTTTTTTTCTCAAACAAATCTCACGTCTTAGCTTCCGTGTTGGTTGTGTCGCGTGTATCAGCAGCACCTCGCACATTAGACCCCACCAAGCCTTGCCCAAAGCCTCCACCTCGTGGCTGCACAAGGGCCTTGCCCATCAAGCACGCAACCAGCTAGCCCCACCTATGTCGTCGATATCATCTCCCCGTATCATCTCCGAAAAGCAGACTGCCTTTGTCCGAAGACGTCTCATTACGGACAATTTTATCACGGCCTACGAGTGTTTGCATTATATGAAAACAAGAAGGGTGAAGGGAAATAGATTTTGTGCGCTTAAGCTGGATATGATGAAGGCATATGATCGCTTGGAGTGGCCGTATCTGAAAGCGGTGATGATCAAACTAGGGTTCAGCCCTAGATTTACGGAGACGGTAATGAGGTGTGTCTCTTCGGTCACCTTCTCAGTTTTGTTTAATGGTGGTTGTCTGGATGGTTTCAGGCCGACTCGTGGGCTAAGGCAGGGAGATCCAATCTCGCCATATTTATTTCTGCTTGCAGCAGAGGGACTTTCTTGCTTGCTCAAGTCACAAGTTGGAGTTCAAGGTATTGCAGTTGCACCGACAGCCCCTTTAGTTAATCATCTCTTATTTGCCGACGATAGTCTACTCTTTTTTGAGGCAAATGAGGAGTCTGCTACACGGGTTAAAGGTCTCCTCAGAGTTTACTGTGAAGCATCGGGCCAGAGAATAAATGTAGACAAATCATCGATTTTTTTCAGCAAGGGGGTAGCGGACTTGACCAAAGCAGCGGTCAAAAATATCCTTGAGGTACACAACGAGGCGCTCACTGAGAAATATTTGGGTTTACCCTCTGATGTGGGGAGAACGAAAGAAGGATCTTTCAAGTATTTAAAGGACAGAATCTGGAAACGTGTGCAAGGGTGGATGGAGAAGTGTCTGTCAGCGGGCGGGAAGGAGGTCCTCATCAAATCTGTCGCCCAAGCCATCCCTACATATTCAATGGCATGTTTCAAGCTACCTCGAGGCCTATGCGAGCACATCAATAGTCTGATACGGAAGTTCTGGTGGGAAATAAAAATGGCGAGAGAAAGACGGCTTGGGTGTCGTGGAAAACTATGTCAAAACCCAAGTATATGGGTGGCCTGGGCTTTCGAGATATCGAACTGTTCAATCTGGCACTCCTAGCTCGTCAGGCATGGAGGATGATGCAGCAACCAGGGTCTTTGAGCGCTCGCGTTTTGAAGGCTCGGTATTTCCCGGATACTGAATGCCACTTTGGGAAATACACCTTCCCAGGTCTGGTGATCTCTCCTGGAGGGTCGCGATGTTCTGTCCCTAGGACTTATTAAGAGGATCGGCACAGGAGCTACTACTAACATTTGGTCCGACAACTGGCTGCCGAGAGATTTTGAGCTCAGGCCTATTTGTGCACGATCAGCAAATCCGCTGGAGTTGGTGTCGGAGCTAATCAACCCTGCCACCCGATCATGGAATAAGCCAGCTCTAGTAGAACATTTTATCCCTGCTGATGTCGAGGTCATCCTCAATATACCACTCAGTACAAGACAACAGGAGGACTTCTGGGCTTGGCATTATGATAAGCGTGGTATTTTTTCGGTAAGATCAGCGTACAGGATGATTTGTGCTATCAAGACACAGAGAGAGGACTGGCTAGATCATCGCCCGGGTCACTCGAACATTGAGGCTGATAAACGCTCATGGACCCAGCTGTGGAAGGTAAAAATCCCGTCAAAAATCAGAGTATTTGTGTATGCTTAGCACACACTTCAGTCCCAACTGGCTCGGTTCGATATGATAGACATATGGCAGATTCGGCATCCTGCTCTATTTGTGGGGCGGCGGAAGACACGTGGCGCCACTCTTTGTTAAGCTGTCATATGGCAAGGTGTGTTTGGGCCTTGGAGGACGATGATCTGGTAGAGCATGTGATTTCGAATCAAAGGGACAATGCGAGGCTCTGGCTGTTTTGGCTCTTCGAGACTACTTCACAAAAAGATCTAGCTAGAATTCTAGTGACCATGTGGGCAATTTGGTGGGCAAGAAGGAGGGCTATTCATGATAACGAGTTTCAGAGTCCGCTTTCTACTATGTGTTTTATCGACAGGTTTCTGGAGGAGCTAGATATAGCTACCGCGCGTCGACCGGTAGCTACTGAAGGTCGACTGAACCAGCCGAAAATGAAAGTGTGGCTGCCGCCTGCGGGCGAGGCTGCAAAGTTTAACTGTGATGGTGGCTTGTCAACCCTAGGAGACAAAGGTGCAGCGGGAGTGGTGTGTCGTGACAAGTTGGGCAATTTTTTGGGTGCTTCAGCAATGGTCTTTGATGGTCTAACGGACCCGGCAAGTCTTGAGGCACATGCATGTAGAGAAGCACTAGCCCTAGCCCAGGACTTGAATCTGCAAGATCTTGTCATTGCTTCAGATAGTGCAGAAGTTATCGCTAATATCAAATCTGCAGCATCCCCACCTTATGCTCCTATTCTTAGAGAGATTCGAGTTAGTAGCAACAATTTTTCTTCTGTTGTTTTTTTTGTTTTGAAAGTAGATGCAATAATTTTGAGGCCCACATGCAAGTTAAGGGAGCTGCGTCTCTCGCGGTGGGCCGCCATGTGTGGCTTGGGGTTTTTACCAGATATTGCCTGTATTCCAGAGGCCGTGAACTTTGAATAAAATCCCTAGTTTACCTTAAAAAAAAAAGCTAGCCCCACCTGGGCCAGCCTGCCACGCTCTAGGCTGCCCACGAGCCTCCTCGGCTTCGGCTCCCTGTGACTTGGTCCGCGCCGCTTCGATCGAGCCCCTGCCTACACGTCCGTCTCGCCGAAACCAGATCGATCTGGTACCGATCCGATCGACAAGAACTCTAACGCACTCGCCTGACGTCGCCTGCCTTCAGAGCGCTTTCCACCAAGTCGACGTATCCTGACCGACTTTTCGCCTCACGCCGCTTCATGACTTCCCGGCGACCACGATCACAATATCAACCTTGTTTCCTCTAGATCAACAACACAACGACCTTCGAACAACCTTGTTCTGATACCATTTGTTAGAATAAATTCGAGGCATACCGTTGATCGTCCGAGGACCAAGCAATCATACGAGCACGACACTGAGATTTGTTAACGAGGTTCACAGATATAGCTACATCCCCGGGGCCTGACTATGGGCGCTCCTCCCCATGATATCGCTACAATACCGCACCCGGTCGCCCTGGACACCGGCACATGCCGCCGGCTTCCCCTGCATTCCGGTGCTATTATGTTGGCATAGGTTACATCGCGTGTCTACCGACGCTATATATGAGAGGCTAGGATACAAGTGTCCTACTAGGACACGACTCCACATCCTATGTAAACACGATACAACTATAAGTCCAACTGTAACCTAACTTGTACACTATATTCGACACAACTCTAACAGAACTGGAGATCAGACAAAAAAAGCAAGGAAAAAGATAATCATATTACCCTCCAAGCCAGTCAGGTTCCATGCCGCCTGATAGCGAATTATCCGCGGCGCACGATGTGCAGGCAATCAGCAGTGCAAGATCCTACCCAGCGGCGCGTTTTGTACAGGCGATCGGCGGCCCAAGACGCCGAGAAGAATCGTTTGAGCCCAACGTCCAGGCAACCGGTGGTATGGCAGTTAGATATATTATCGGCAGACAGCGCGCGCTCTACGGTTCAAGTGCTGTCTCCGATGACCCCCACAGGGGTAAGCTAGTCTTTTCACTAGCCTGTTATGTAAAATAGGGTCTAGTTTGCGTGTACACGTGTGTAATCTGATCATCTATATATAGTGAGACGCGAGGTTGATGTATCACCCACGCAAAACCTAAACCTACCTCTATAACTTGGTATCAGATAGCCAACCGGGCTGCAGAGCGAACCCCACGCCGCCGCCGCACATCGCCACTGTTCCGCGCCGTTGCCGCCGCGATCCATCCGCCGCTGCCGCCGCGCGCCACCACCCTTCCGCGCCGCCGCGTGCCGTCCTTCTCCGTGCCGCCGCAACATCGTCTGCTGCTATCTCTCTCTCCAACAACGTCGGCGCCATCACCTCGCCCACGGCTGCCACGGTTCCTGCTGCCCTCGCCGTTCCCGCGATCTCCGTCTGCATCGGCCGCCACAACTTCATGTTGTGGGGAGGCATCGCCGGCACCGTCCTTGCCGGCGCCAACCTCCACGGCTACCTGGACGGCACCACGGCAGCACCCGACAAGACCATCGCCGTGGGCACTGGCGATGCCGCGACAACCGCCGCTAACCCGGCGTACCACCACTGGTGGACTCAGGATCAGAAGGTCAAGGGCCTTCTGCTCACCTCCATGGAGGAGGATATCGCTAGCTGCGAGACGATGCAGGCGGTATGGACGGCCGTCGGTGCCATGTACGGTGCGCAGAGCCGCACCAACGTTTGTCACATCCGGCGTCAACTCCAGACGCTGAGGAAGGAGGAGATGTCCGCGGCTGAGTACATGCACAAGATGAAGGCCCTCGCCGACACCATGGCCACCGCGGCTCTCTGATCCGTGATGATGAGCTCATTGATCACATCCTCACAGGACTCGGCTCCGCCTACAACTGCATCGCCGCCTCCCTGGGTGTGAGTAACACACCTATGCCCTACTCCAGCTTCTACTTGCTCGTTTTGTCTTTCGAAGCATTGCAGGCTCAGCAGAGTGCGGCGGAGGGGTGGACTCCCTCTGCCAACGTCGTGACCCGCTCAGGCCCCCACGGCAATGGCGGAGGTGCTCCATACTCGGAGCCCTACCCCTTTCAGGGTGGGGGTCGCCCGACCGATGGGAACGACCCGCCCGGGCAAGGCCGCCAAGGCTGCAACGGCGGCCCCAACGGCGGCCGTGACTGCAACCCCGGCTACAGCAGCAACGGTCGTCAAGGTGGTAGGGGTAACGGCGGCAACAACGATGGTGGTGGCCGTCGCAACAATCGCTGGCGTCCCAGGTGTCAGATTTGCAAGAGCTGGGGCCTTGAGGCCAATGATTGTCGCAAGCGCTATGACCAGGACCACAACACTCGCTCCACCAACTCGGCCTCCACCAACACCGTCGACTATCCTTGGTTACTGGACTGGACACCGGGGCTACGGATCACCTGACGAGTGATCTTGAACGTCTCCAGGTTCACGAGCGCTATGATGGCAAGGACCAGGTTCAGGTGGCCAATGGTGCAGGTTTTTCTATTTCACACATTGGTCATTCCCATTTACCCGGTTCATCCGTGAAACTTCGCAACATCCTTCATGTTCCACACATCAAAGAGCATCTTCTTTGTGTATATCGCCTTATTTGTGATAATGACATGTTTGTTGAGTTTCACCTTGTCTGTTCTTTGTTAAGGACAAAGCAACCAGGCGCGTCATTCTTCAAGGTATCAGTCGTGGGGGTGTCTACCCGCCCCTTTGCTCGTGCATCGTCCTCGTCAGATCGCCATGCTTCATCCAGTGTCCGCATTTCATCATCGCAATGGCATCAGCGTTTAGGTCACCCTACCAATAATGTGGTCACCTCCATTGTTCGGAGCCATGACCTTCCATGTTCTAGTTCAAATAATCCACCATGTGATGCCTGTCAGCGTGCTAAGAATCATCAACTATCGTATTCTACGTCTTATCATGTCACTACTGTACCTCCTGAATTAATACATTCCGATGTTTGGGGTCCCGCTATTGCGTCTTCGGGGGGTACAAGTACTATGTTAGTTGTGTTGATGCCTACACGCATTTCACTTGGATTTATTTGCTTAAACACAAGTCTGATGTTGAGCAAGTATTCTATACTTTTCAGGCTCATGTCGAACGCCTTTTGGATTGCAAAATCAAGGCCGTTCAGTCCGATTGGGGTGGTGAATACGACAAACTCCATCGCAACTTTCAACGCACGGGCATCTCCCACCATATTTCGTGTCCACATACATCCCAGCGGAACGGTATTGTCGAGCGCAAACACCGTCAGTTGGTCAAGACCGGCCTTGCCTTACTTGCGCACTTGTCTCTCCCTCTCCGGTTTTGGGATGAGGCCTTTCTTATGGCATGTTATCTCATCAACCGTATGGCCACTCCAGTTCTCAACAAGGACATGCCCTTGTTTCGCTTGTTTCATGTTCAGCCAAATTATTCCTCTTTGCGAATTTTTTGGTGTGCTTGCTGGCCTAGTCTCCGCAAGTACAATGCTCGCAAGCTGGAGTTTCGCTCCAAGATGTGCATTTTCCTTGGCTATAGTCCTCTGCGTAAGGGTTATAAGTGTCTGGTCACACCTCAAGGAGGATCTATATTTCTCGTCATGTTGTTTACGACGACACAATTTTTCCGTACTCCACCACCAGTGTCTCGGTTGACATTGCTTCTCTTGAGCATGCCCTCACGTTTCCATCTAATGAACCGGTTTTGGATGTCCATGTGCGTAAATACGACCTGTCATATTTGTCATTTGACTTGTTCCCTGCAGATGCTGCTTTTTGGCATTCCCAGGAACCCGTCGTCGCACCTGCACCCGCCGATGTGATCGACGTGCATGGCCCCGACTTGCATGCCATGCCGCCCGAGGCTGCCTCGCCCGCTAGTCTGTCAGCGGCCCCGTCTGCCTTGCCCGCTGGCGCGTCCGCGGGCCCTGCTGGGTCTCCAGCTGCGCCCCCCGTGCCTGGTTCGGCCCAGCCCGCTTGCCTGCTTCGGTCTTCGCCGGGTCGACAGCCGCGTCTCCGCCTGTCTCTCCCACGTCGCCTGGATCGGCCCAGCCCGACCGCGTCACCCCGGCCCGTGTCGCCTATCGCTGAAGAGCCTTCAGTCATGACACCACTAGTCGAGTCTCCGTCACAGCCGTCACCATCTACCAGCGATGCATCTCCCGGGCACACTATGGTCACGCGTCATCGTTATCATACGCGCAAGGCCAAGACATACACGGATGGCACTATTCGGTATGAACCTCGTCGGCGCGCTTTCTTTGCCGCACCGACCTCTCATCGTGATGCTCTTGGTGAACCAGCTTGGCATGCCGCCATGTCCGAGGAATTCTCTGCTCTTTGTCACACGAACACATGGGTGTTTGTGCCTCGGCCTCCTGGTGTTAATGTTATGGGCTGCAAGTGGATTTTTAAGACCAAGCATCGTCCTGATGGTTATGTCGACACGCACAAAGCTGGCCTTGTTGCTCGTGGTTTTACTCAACAGCAAGGGATTAACTATGGAGATACTTTCAGCCCGTGGTGAAGCATGCCACGGTTCGTCTGGTTCTCTCTCACTACTAGGGAAAACGTTATACACAAAACTTTAGCAGTAGCGCTTGTTAGAAAAGCCCACTACTGCTAGACAGCAGTAGCACGTGCAAAATAAGCTCGCTGCAGATGCATATATATCAGTAGCGCGTCTCTCTGAACACTCGCTACTACTAAAATTTCAACCACTAAGCCGATGGGCTACACATAGTATCAGCAATCTTTCAAAAACTGCGCTACCGCTAATATTCTTATAGCAGCGCGTTTATGTGTAAAGCCCTGCTGCTAACGGAAATAAAATAAAATGAAAAAAATAGAAAAGTAAATGAAAATGAAAGAAATAGAAAAAGGAGAAAGGAAAAATATAAAATATAAAGAAAAATAAACGAAAAAGGGAAAAAGGATGAAGGAACAACAGTAGCGCGTTTGCTAAAATGCGCTATAGCTAACTTAGCTATAGCGCGTTTTCCATAACGCACTACTGTTATTTTTTACTTAACCCAAAAAGGTTTCCCCCCGGCCATCACTTCTCCCCCAAATCCCTCGCCCCACTTTGCCGCCGTCTCCCCCACTTCGCCGTCGCCCCCACTTCGCCGCCGTTTCCTGTCGGCATCGACGCCGCGCTCATCCTCACCGCCGCCGCCCGAGGCCGCCCAGCCTCACCGCTGCCGCCTCTCGGGCCGCCCTCGACCTCACCGCCGCCACCCTCGACCTCACCGCCGCCACCCTCGACCTCACCGCCCCCGAGCCCGCCCAGGACCGCCACCTCCCGATCCCGAGCCCGCCCGCGCCGCCCCTACCTCCGTCGCCGAGCACCTCCCCGCCACTGTCTCTCCTCTCAGAAGCCCCCACCCTCCCCAGCCCCCTCTCTCTGCTTTTTCTTCCTCTGCCATGTTAATTAGCAGCAGTAGTAGATGTTAATTAGTACTAGGGTTCATACATAGTGAGTTTTAGTAGTAGTAGTAGATGTTAATTAGTAGTAGTGATGGTGCTAGCTAACTAGGGCAGTATGGTTAATAGTAGATGTTTTTTAGTTAGGGTAATAATAGATGTTAAGTAGTAGATAATGTAGATGTTAATTAGTTCAGTAGGGTTTAGTTTTTGAATTGAGTTTATTTAACTAGATGTTAATTAGGGCAGTAGGGTTTAGTTTAGAGCAAAGTTTAGTTCAGTAGTTAATTAAATATAATCTATATTTGGTTTTTGAATTGAGTTTGAGAGAGCATGAGATTTGTGTAGATTTTCTTGAAGTGTCAAACGCTAGGACATGCAAATTTGAAGTGGTCAGGATATATGCAAATTCCTCAATTGTGTTTGCACATGTTTCGATTGTGCCCAAATGGCTTTGTTGTTTCCACGGAATGAAGCCGAGTGGCCTATGTTTTGCCGGAATGTTGATTCACTTCCGTTTTGGCAAATTTCAGGTTCTCGATTTGTCTACTTTTTAGCAAAAGTCATGCCGAAATTTTCCGTGAATTTTGGCATGACTTGTGCTACAAACTAGGACATATCGAGATCCCGGGATTTGCCGCACCGGGAAGGAGTCAACGTTCCTTCAAAGCATAGGCTTTTTTTATGTCATTATTCATTTCATTAGGTCTAGAATTAATTGACTAGATTTAATCATAGTAAACATGGCTAGCAACGATGAAGGACAGGGTTCTGGTGACTGCTACAACGTCTACCTGGCGGCAGAAGAATTTTTGAGGGAAGCCGACGATCAAGAGTTGATGTTGGTGGGTCCACCTGTCACATCGGAGATTGAGACCGACATCGAGACCGGTGTTGAGACTGAGACCGACGCTGAGACTGAGACCGGCATCGAGACCGGCGCTGAGACTGAGACCGGTGCCGAGACTAGCGGAGCCAGTATAGAACCGAAAGCAAAGGGCAACGGCTTCCTAACAAGCTCAGGACTACTAGACTGGTGGTCACGGAGGTGGATGACATGATTAGATAAGACTATTTGTATGTATATGCTATGATTACATTTGTATGTGTATGACATGCTAAAGATTATTGTATAAAGCCTATTCAAATACAAAACAAATATGCAGAAAAAAACAGAAACTTATAAAATTAGCAATAGCGAGGGGAACAAAGTTAGCAGTAGCGCTCCCTTACCAGTAGCGCTTCCTGCTAAAAAGCGATGTAGATATTAGTAGCAACGATCTTCCCTAAAGCGTGCTACTGCTAGCAATGTATAGCAGTAATGTGGGATGACAGGCGCTACTGCTACACGTTAGCTGTAGCGCCTTATCAGTAGCGCGTCGTCCCGCGCTACTGATAGGCAAAATACCCGCGCTACTGCTAGGGTTTTCCCTAGTAGTGTCTCTTGCAGTATCCCGCGGGTGGAGCCTTCGACAGGTTGACATCAGTAATGCCTTTCTCCATGGTTTTCTGGCCGAAGATGTCTACATGCAGCAGCCCCCTGGTTTTGTGGATGCTCCTTATCCCTCCCATGTGTGCAAACTCCAGCGGTCCATCTATGGGCTCAACCAGTTTCCGCGTGCCTGGTATGCTCGGCTGAGTAAGCGTCTCTCATAGCTTGGTTTTGTTGCCTCCAAGGCCGACACTTCCTTGTTCATCTTCTCCCATGGTGCTATTCAGATATACATGCTGGTGTATGTTGATGATATTGTGATTGCTGGTTCTACACCTGCTGTGGTTGATTGCCTTCTGCAGTCCTCGTCTGTGAGTTTTCCCATCATGGACTTGAGTAGGCTGGAGTACTTCCTTGGATTGGAAGCGTCCTTTCATTCAGGGGGCATGACATTAATGCAGAAGAAGTATGCACTTGATCTGCTTCATCGCGTCAACATGGAGAACTGCAAGTCCACTTCCACTCCACTAGCTACATCCGAGAGCCTCTCACACCACAGTGGTGCATTGCTGAGTACTGATGACTCTTTCAGGTACCGCAGTGTAGTTGGAGCACTCCAGTATTTGACACTCACCCGTCCTGATATCTCCAACAAAGTGTGTCAGATTCTGTCCCAGCCTACGAAGATTCATTGGGAAGCAGTTAAGCGTATCCTGAGGTATGTCAAAGGTACGCTAGACACAGGACTACGCATTCGTAAGTCCCGTTTTACTAGAGTCAGCATATTCTCCTATGCAGACTGGGAAGGCTATGTTGATGACAGGCGATCCACAGGTGGATTTGCTGTGTTTGTTGGACTCAATCTTATATATTGGAGTTAAAAGAAGCAGCCTACAATCTCGAGATCTAGCATCGAGGCAGAGTACAAGGCATTGGCAAATGGCGCGGCTGAAGCTATTTGGTTAGACTCGGTTCTCACAGAACTTGGAGTTACACAGCAACGCACACCTATATTGTGGTGCGACAATTTAGGGGCAACTTACCTGACGGCAAACCCAGTGTTTCATGCTCGGACCAAACACATCGAGATCAACTTTCACTTTGTGAGGGAACGAGTAGCAGCAGGTGCATTGGAGGTCAGGTTTATCTCAACAGATGATTAGCTAGCGGATGTATTTACTAAACCCGCTACCCGTCAGATACTAGACCGCTTCAGGACCAATCTGAATCTTGTATGTAGTTCAGATTGAGGGGGCATGCAAAATAGGGTCTAGTTTGCATATATTGTATTTATATTGTACACGTATGTAACCTGATCGTCTATATATAGTGAGATGTGAGGTGGATGTATCACCCACGCAAAACCCTAAACTTACCTCTATAACTTGTTAATGTGAAAAAGGATTAAAACGGGGCTAATGGCATACTAATCACGGATGCAACGACTGAAGTGGCAATTATGCGAATCAAATCTCCAGAGTGGCAAATCTGCGAAGCCCCACGAACAAAGTGGCAAAAATCCAAATATGTCTTCTATGAGCCTAGTTCTGGAAGAAGATGGCTTTTTGACGACATCCTGTAGATTATCAGTCGCTTCGAACTAGATAATGGCTAAGAAAATCGGTGCTCTAGCGGGGGTCATCGGAGACATGCTCTGGTGGGGGTCACCGGAGAACATGGGCGTGTGCAGCACCGGAGTGGATGAAGACGACGTCACCAAGGCCAGCCGAGGGCTGATTTGGGAATGGGAACTTGGGGAAGACAAGAATAGGACGCCCCATGAGAGCTAGGGTAGATGTGAACCCTCCATGGCAGGGTAGAAGAACTCACCGTCACCGGATCTTGTCCAGGGGCGGCCTCCCCTGGTCATTCATAGCCATAGGACAGAGAGATCGATGGACTTTTCCGTATGCGAGAGATCGATGGACTTTTTTGTACGCGAGAGATTGATGGACTTGAAGAGAGGAGACGTGCGGGGACTTTGTACATCAGCACATTATATGGACCACCTGTAGACGTATTCACCTCTGTATTCTAAAACGTATGTGTGGCAAAAAGTTAACTGACACAGATCCAAGCTAAGTTGTAAAAGTCCAAATGTATGTAGAAGTCTGCGCTTGGGAGCCATTTGTAGACGTATTCACCTCTGTAGATTTCTGGAGAATCTGCGCTTGGGAGCCATTTGTCGCTCTTCCAACCATTGCTAGTAAAAGTCCAAATGCAATTTTCCAAACCAAAATACTCAACAACAATTAACTGCCGGAGTATATATTACTCTTATTGCAAACTGTATTTTCACACATCGACATTATTTCTTGGGACAATCTTGAACATATGTAAGCCAATTTGACAAGCTAGGTTGGAAATTTAAGGAGCGGGTAAAGGAGGAGGAGAGGACGTAGTCATGGCCACCAGCATGCCTTGCAAAGATGAGGATGTGTTACACTTTCTCTTGCACTCCTCCATGGTGCGGTAGAAGACACTATTTACCAAACAATGGAAGCAACCACCATCCCCACAATCGTTAGGACCTACATCAACACATAGCCCGTGCAGTATAACGATCTTGAAGAGTTCGTCGTGAAGAGTTACGTCGATGCAAGCTTTTATACCGATCTAGATGACTCTAAGTCTCAATCTGGATACATATTGAAAGTACGAGCAATTAGCTAGAGTAGCTCTATGCAGAGCATTGTATACATAGAATATTTGCAAAATACGTACGGCTCTGAATTTGACAGACCAATTGACTAAACTTCTCTCATAAGCAAAACATGATTACACCTTACTACTTTTTGGGTGTTAATCACATATCAATGTGAACTAGATTATTGACTCTAGTAAACCCTTTGGTTGTTGGTCACATGGCGATGTGAACTATGTGTTTAATCACATACAGATGTGAACTATTGATGTTAAATCACATGGCCATGTGAACTATGTGTGTTAATCACATCCAGATGTGAACTATTGATGTAAAATCACATGGCGATGTGAACTAGATTATTGACTCTAGTGCAAGTGGGAGACTGAAGGAAATATGCCCTAGAGGCAATAATAAAGTTAGTATTTATTTTCTTATTTCATGATAAATGTTTATTATTCATGCTAGAATTGTATTAACCGGAAACTTAATACATGTGTGAATACATAGACAAAACGTAAGTCCCTAGTATGCCTCTACTTGATTAGCTCGTTAATTAAAGATGGTTATGTTTCCTAACCATAGACATATGTTGTCATTTGATGAACGGGATCACATCATTAGGAGAATGATGTGATGGACATGACTCATCCGTTAGCTTAGTACTATGATCGTTACAGTTTCATTGTTACTGCTCTCTTTATGACTTATACATGTTCCTCAGACTATGTGATTATGCAACTCCCGAATACCGGAGGAACACTTTGTGTGCTACCAAATGTCACAACGTAAGTGGGTGATTATAAAGGTGCTCTACGGGTGTCTCCGAAGGTGTTTGTTGGGTTAGCATAGATCGAGATTAGGATTTGTCACTCCATGTTTCGGAGAGGTATCTCTGGGCCCTCCCAATAATACTCATCACTATAATACTTGCAAGCATTGTGACTAATGAGTTAGTTGTGGATTGAAGTATTACGAAACGAGTAAAGAGACTTGCAGGTAACGAGATTGAACTAGGTATGATGATATCGACGGTCGAATCTCGGGCAAGTAACATACCAATGACAAAGGGAACATCATATGTTGTTATGAGGTTTGACCGATAAAGATATTCGTAGAATATGTAGGAGCTAATATGAGCATCCAGGTTCCGCTATTGGTTATTGACTGGAGATGTGTCTCGGTCATGCCTACATAGTTCTCAAACTCGTAGGGTCCGCACGCTTAATGTTCGATGACGATTTGTATTATGAGTTATGTGATTTGATGACCGGAGTTTGTTTGGAGTCCCAGATGAGATCACAGACATGTCGAGGAGTCTCGAAATGGTCGATACGTAAAGATCAATATATTGGAAGGATATATTCGGACATCGAAAAGGTTCCGAGTGATTCGGGTATTTTTCGGAGTACCCGGGAGTTACAGGAATTCACAGGGAGAAGTAATGGGCCTTATTGGGCTTTAGTGCAGAGACGGGAGAAGGGCCAAAAGGTGGCACGCGGCTCCCCCCCTGCCCAAACCGAATTGGACAAGGGGTGGGGGCGTAGCCCCCCTTTCCTTCTCCCTCTCCCTCTCTTTCTTTCTCTCCTACTCTGAATAGGAAAGGGAATCCTACTAGAACTTGGGAGTCCTAGTAGGACTCCCTATACTTGGCGCACCCCCTAGGCCGGCCACCTCCTCCCTCCCTCCTTTATATACGGGGGAGGGGAGGACCCCAAGAACACACAAGTTTCTCTCCCAACTGTGTGCGGTGTCCCCCTCCACAGTTACACACCTCGATGATACCATCGTAATGCTTAGGTGAAGCCCTGCGTCGGTACCATCATCATCACCGTCGCCACGCCGTCGTGCTGGCGGAAGTCACCCTCGTCCTCAACTGTATCAAGAGCATGAGGGACATCATCGAGCTGAACGTGTGCTGATCACGGAGGTGCCGTACGTTTGGTACTTGGATCGGTTGGATCACGAAGACGTTCAACTACATCAACCTCGTTATTGAACGCTTCCGCTTTCGGTCTACGAGGGTACGTGGACACACTCTCCCCTCTCGTTGATATGCATCACCTAGAGATAGATCTTGCGTGATCGTAAGAAATTTATTGAAATTACCGCGTTCTCCAACAGTGATCCCCTGTACGGACTGTGGGCTTCTTCCGATGATCTGCCTCGCCTTTGAAATCCTTGCCTTTCTTTTGACATTGATGGTTGGTCGAAAGAAATCGACGATGCCCCAGGTACACATTCTTCTTGCATTTTTCCAAATATATACTTTCGGTGTCATCTAAACAGTGCGTGCTTGCGTGATTTCCCTTCTTTGTATGTCCTGAAAGGTTACTGAGAGCAGGTCACTCATTGATGGTTACAAACAACAACAGATGTAGGTCAAATTCCTATTGTTCGTGCTCATTCCACACACGTTCACCTTTTCCATTCCACAGCTGTAAAAGTTCTTCAACTAATGGCCTTAGTTACACATCAATGTCGTTGCCGGGTTGCTTAGGGCCTTGGATGAACACCGACATCATAATGAACTTCCGCTTCATGCACAACCAAGGAGGAAGGCTATAGATACATTGAGTGACGGGCCAGGTGCTATGATTGCTGCTCTGCTCCCCAAAAGGATTAATGCCATCCATGCTTAAACAAAACCATACGTTCCTTGCTTCACCTGCAAATTCCCCCACTTTCTCTCGATTTCTCTCCACTGCGACCCGTCAGCGGGTGCTCTCAACTTCCCATCTTTCTTGAGGTCCTCTTTATGCCATCGCATCAACTTGGCATGCTCTTTGTTTCTGAACAGACGTTTCAATAATGGTATTATAGGATCATACCACATCACCATGGCAGGAACCCTCTTCCTGGGGCGCTCGCCGTCAACATCACCAGGGTCATCTCGTCTGATCTTAGACTGCAATGCACCGCATGCCAGGCATGTGTTCAAATCTTGTACGCATCGCGGTAGAGGATGCAGTCATTAGGGCATGCATGTATCTTCTGCACCTCCAATCCTAGAGGGCATAGAACCTTCTTTGCGCCGTACTTACAGTCGGGCAATTCGTTATCCTTTGGAAGCTTATTCTTCAATATTTTCAGTAGCTTCTCAAATCCTTTGTCAGATACACCATTGTTTGCCTTCCATTGCAGCAATTACAGTGTGGTATCGAGCTTTGTATTGCCATCTTTGCAACTTGGGTACAACCCTTTTTTGTGACCCTCTAACATGTGACCGAACTTTAGCTTCTCCTTTTCACTTTGGCATTGTCTCTTTTCATCAACAATGACCCAGCGAAGATCATCATCAGGCACATCGTCTGGTTCCTCTTGATCTTCAGCTTCCCCTGTTGCAGCATAACTGTATTCTGGGTGCGGATAGTTGTCATCATCCTCTTCTTCTTCGTTGTCTTCCATCATAACCCCTTTTTCTCTGTGCTTGGTCCAAACATTATATCGTGGCATGAAACTCTTCTCAAGAAGGTGGATGTGAAGGGTTTTCCGGTTGCAGTAAGACTTCGTGTTCTCACAGATAGGGCATGGACAACACATAAAACCATTCTGCTTGTTTGCCTTAGCCACTTCGAGAAAATTATGCAGGCCCTTAATGTACCACTACTAGAAAAACGACTATAGCTAATATGAACATTAATGACGCACTACACATGTGGTGCACCACTGCTATATAGCAGTGGCACACCATGTGTAGGCGCGCCATTAGTAACCAAAACAGTAATTAGTAACAGTGGTGCACCATTAGTAACCAAAAAATGTCCATATTAGCTATTAGTAGTAGTGGTGCACCATTAGTAACATGTGGTGCACCAGGTGAAAAGTGCGCCATTAGTAACCAAAAAATTTCAAACTTAGTAATGGCACACCATTTGCTAGGTGCGCCACTAGTAATAGAAAAAAATTGGTTTTGAATTTTTTTTGGAATAAATGTTCAAAAAAAGATACGTAATATTACCGGGAAGTTTGAAATATTTTTTCAAAATTTCATCAAACTCATGAACATGAACAAAGTCCTAGACATCAACAAGGTTTAATAGGATTGATATGATAGATATATCAACAAGTGTCTGTTAAGTGAGCTGGTGCTGGGGTTGGATAGAACTCTGAAGTTAAGCATGCTTGGGCTGAAGTAGTGTGAGGATGGGTGACCTTCCGGGAAGCTTGACCACGGACTGCGATTTGACTTGAGATTAAGCATATTGACCCGAGATTAAAAAAACAACAAAAAATTGAAAAAAGAATTTCTGAAAAAAATTTGAAAAAATTTGTTAGTAATGGCACACTTCTATGTGGTGCGCCATTACTAAGTCAGATAGTAATGGCGCACTATGTGGCGCGCCACTATTATCTGGGATACTAATGGCGCACGACAGGTGCGCCATTACTATTTGTTACTAGTGGCGTGTTAATAGTGGCGCACCTATAGTGCGCCATTAATAGCAAAAACTGGTGCGTCACTAACAACCTTTTTTCTAGTAGTGTACTCGGTGGCGCGTCTGTCACCATACATCCATTGCCAGTTCATCTGCGTGCATTATATATAATTAAGTGTGTCAAAAACCATTATAGAACATCATGAATAGAGAAGTGACCAAATTAATAGAAGCTCATCATCACATTAAAACCAAAGTACAGTAGGGATCAAAAGTTCATACATAGTTCTCATTGAACAACATATAGCTCTCTAGAGCATCTAATTAAACCATACACTGAAACTATGTAAAACATTTCAATTCAACAACAAATGCGATTATAATCACAACTAAGGTAACAATTGATCCAATGGCATAATGATACCAAGCCTCTGTATGAATGGCATATTTTCTAATATTTCTAATCTTCAAGCGCATTGCATCCATCTTGATCTTTTGATCATCGGCGACATCCGCAACATGCAACTCCAATCTCATCTTCTCCTCCTCAATTTCAATTTTTTTTCTTCAAGTAATTGTTTTTCCTTTTCAACTAAATTTAACCTCTCCACAATAGGGTCAGTTGGAATTTCCGGTTCACATACCTACTAGATAAAAATATATATGTCACGTTGGTCGGTATAATTCTCATAAACACTAAATGAAACAAATAGTTATAAAACATAACATATACCACATCCGAATCATAGACAAGACGAGGGCCGGCGTGGGCGGATACCAAAACCATCGCACTATACAATGATAAACAATAATAAAAGTAAGAGAATTATACAAGTATCTATCTAAATCATACAAGTAAGAATTTTTTTTTCGTTTAGAAAGAAGATGACAACAAGAGGCTCACCACGGTGGTGCAGGCGACGAGATCGGCGCGGGCGATCGACGGCGGTGAGGACGGGGACGAAACTGGATGGACCGCCAAACCTATACAAATCTTGAGGAAAATGGAGTTAGGACAAGGAGCTTGGAAAGGACAAAGCTTAAGTGTGGCTTGGGCATTTCATCGAACACCTCATATGCATATGAGGTGAGCTAGAGCACCACAAAGCTCTCCCACGTCCGGCCAAAAAACAGAGCACTGAGAAGAGAAGAGTGAGAATGCAGGGGTTATATATAGGCCTCTCTTTAGTCCTGGTTTGTGGGTAAAACCGGGTTAGAAGACTGGCCTTTGGTCCCGGTTCAAGCCACAAACCGGGACTAATGATGGTGGGCCAGGAGCGAGGTGTATTGGTCCCGGTTCGTGTCTGGACCGGGACCAATGGCCCCCGAGGCCCGGCCGGCGCCCTTGCCTCACGAACCGGGCTGATGCCCCCTTTGGTGCCGGTTCATGTGTGAACTGGGATTAATGCCCCTATCATGGCCTCAACCAAAGCCCTGTTTTCTACTAGTGGATGAGGATGACCATGTGGGCCTCGTTGACCACCTTAGGGTCTTTCTGGGGCTACCGTTGGATGAGGTAGTTGAGGCCGATGTCCGGGAGGGAGGCGGAGGCGGAGGCGGGGTGAGGGAGGAGGAAGAAGGGTGTGGCGAGGAGGAGGAGCAGGAGGAGATATTGGGCCGTGGGCATCGGCATCCGCATCATTGGCATGGCCGGTTAGACGAGGAGCGAGAGATTGAGGGAGCAGGCAGGGGAAGTGGAATGGAGAGAAAGAGGGAGCGTGAGTTAATGAGTGAGTGAGACGAGAGGACACTTGGAGCATCGGCATCACCGTCGTGGCCTGCCGCATCTGCACGCTCTTGTGAAGTAACGATACAGCCGTAGAACTCCAGCTGCTACTGGGCCCAAGTGATGCCAACAAATGAATGAAGATGACTAGCTAAAGAAAACTAAGGTTATCCTAAGGGCAGTGATCTGCGCCGGCGCACCGGCTCAAATTTGGGCTGGTCGAACCAGGGTCGTACGATTTACTGCACGAGCCATACGATTGCCTCTTCCTCCCTCGTCTCTCTTTTTAATAGAAAAAGAAATCCCACCGCGCCGCCATGGACGACGAGACACGAGCTCCTGAGCACCTCCCCACGTGTCTCCCCTGTCGTTGCCCTCGCCGCCGGTCGCCGTCATCGTCACCGGTCACCGTTGTCGCCTCCTGCTGTCTCCCAAGCAAACATGCGTCCGCGGCTGTAGCTCCCCGTGGCGACGGTTGCAGCTCCGGTGAGCGGACCACGCAGCTTCCGTGCTGGTCGCCGGTCACAACTTCAGTGCCAGTCGCTGGTTGCAGCTCCGGTGCCGGTCGCCAGTAGCAGCACGACCGGCGACATGCGCTACAGGCACCCAGTCAGTTCATCATCGTTTTAAATGGACGTAGCAAAAAAACATCATCGGTCGTAACAAGAATGGCAGACGGTTGCAGCAAAATATCAATGTCGCCACCGTCGCGAGGTGCTGGATGTAGCAAAAAACTTTGCTGGTTGTAGTAAAAATCCAAGGGCGCTTGAATCTTTATTATCTACGGTCAAAGCTTTTTAGCAAAAACGCCGCCGGAACTCACCGACGTGCTTGAAGCACCATGGCCTCGTGAATGGATGTAGCAAAACACGTCACCGGTAGTAGCAAAAACAACAAGGTTGTTGCAACAAAAAAATGTCATCCTCGTCGTCGCCGGTCACATCTCAGTCGTAAAAATGCACCATGGCTTCATGTATAGATGTAACAAAACACAAAAGGTGGTAGCAAAAATTCGACACGGTTGTAGCAAAAATGGCCGAAGTTGCTGTCGCATGTCACAAAAATGGCTGACTTTGCAAAACCAAAAGACGGTTGTAGCAAAAAACTAGGCTGCTTCCTGTAAAATTAAAATACGGTGGTAGTAAAACTTGGTCTAGTCTAGCAAATCAAAAAAGATATAATAAAAAATGTGTCTGGTTCCAGCAAAAAAGACACTGGTTCTGGCAAATCACGACGCCGGTTGAAAGGTTGGTCTAGTGTCCTCATACGAAGCCACCAGTGTTACCTTCGAGCTTTGCCTTGCCAGCTTGGTTTGCACGCCGTGTGCGGGGTAGCATCTCGCCGGCGAGCACTCCAGTTCGTACTCCGGTCATGTGTGGTAGTAGCTCGCCGGCGCCCAGTCAGGCAGGGGAACGGCGGGGTAGCGACAGTCGACGGGGAAGCGCGCAGGGAGCAAGAGGAAGGGAGTATGTCGAGGTAGCCGAAGTCAACGTAGAGAAAAAATGAAGGGTTAAGGTGGGGTCGCGATCCCTTCTGGCCACATGATGCCCCCACGATTGAATGCCTCGCGTGCGTCCGGCCCAAAGTTCGGCCGGCGCGCCTGGTGTAAACATTACCCTTATCCTAATTGCTTGAAGAAAAAGCTAAGGCTATCCTCAAACAATAAATAAATCAAAAACTACCTGGCGAACATTCAATAAGTACCCTTACCGAACTATCCATTCTCCAAAGTTGACATGGGAGCTTGTTGGATGCATGAGTTGATGCACATGTTGATGTTGATGTGTACATACATGTCAATGGCGCTGTTCCTTAAGGGCATGTGCAGAAGACTTGTTGGGGAATGTAGTAATTTCAAAAAAATTCTTACGCACACGCAAGATCATGGTGATGCATAGCAACGAGAGGCGAGAGTGTGTCCACGTACCCTCGTAAACTGAAAGTGGAAGCGTTAGCATAACGCGGTTGATGTAGTCGTATGTCTTCACGATCCGACCGACCAAGTACCGAACGTACGGCACCTCCGAGTTCAGCACACGTTCAGCTCGATAATGTCCCTCGAACTCCGATCCAGCCGAGATTTGACGAAGAGTTCCGGCAGCACGACGGCGTGGTGACGATGATGATGTTCAACCGACGCAGGGCTTCGCCTAAGCACCGCTACGATATTATCGAGGTGGAATATGGTGGAGGGGGGCACCGCACACGGCTAAGAGATCAATGATCAATTGTTGTGTCTAGATGTGCCCGCCGCCCCCGTATATAAAGGAGCAAGGGTGAGGCCGGCCAGCCCTTTGGGGCGCGCCAAGAAGAGGGGAGTCCTCCTCCTAGTAGGAGTAGGACTCCCCTTTCCTAGTCCAACTAGGAAGAGGGAAGGGGGAAGGAAAGAGAGGGAAAGAGGAGAAGGAAAGGGGGAGTGCGCCCCCCTCCCCAAGTCCAATTCGGACCCCTCATGGGAGGGGGCGCACCACCTCCTGGGCTGCTGCCCTCTCTCTCCCCTAAAGCCCACTAAGGCCCAATTCTCCTTCGAGGGGTTCCGGTAACGCTTCCGGCACTCCGGTTTTCTCCGAAACTACGCGGAACACTTCCGGTGTCCGAATATAGTCGTCCAATATATCGATCTTTACGTATCTACCATTTAGAGACTCCTCGTAATGTTCCCAATCTCATCCGGGACTCCGAACTACCTTCGGTACATCAAAAACACATAACTCATAATATAAATCTTCACCGAACTTTAAGCGTGCGGACCCTACGGGTTCGAGAATTATGTAGACATGACCGAGACACATCTACGGTTAATAACCAATGGCGGAAACTGGATGCTCATATTGGCTCCCACATATTCTACGAAGATCTTTATCGGTCAAATCGCATAACTACATACGTTGTTCCCTTTGTCATCGGTATGTTACTTGCCCGAGATTCGATCGTCGGTATCTCAATACCTAGTTCAATCTCGTTACCGGCAAGTCTATTTACTCATTCCGTAATGCATCATCCCGCAACTAACTCATTAGTCACATTGCTTGCAAGGCTTATAGTGATGTGCTTTACTGAGAGGGCCCAGAGATACCACTCCGACAATCGGAGTGACAAATCCTAATCTCAAAATACGCCAACTCAACATGTACCTTCGGAGACACCTATAGAGCTCCTTTATAATCACCCAGTTACGTTGTGACATTTGGTAGCACACAAAGTGTTCCTCCGGTAAACGGGAGTTGCATAATATCATAGTCATAGGAACATGTATAAGTCATGAAGAAAGCAATAGCAACATACTGAACGATCAACTGCTAAGCTAACGGAATAGGTCAAGTCAATCACATCATTCTCGTAATGATGTGATCCCGTTAATCAAATGGCAACTCATGTCTATGGCTAGGAAACACAACCATTTTTGATCAACGAGCTAGTCAAGTAGAGGCATACTAGTGACACTATATTTTGTCTATGTATTCACACATGTATTATGTTTCCGGTTAATACAATTCTAGCATGAATAATAAACATTTATCATGAAATAAGGAAATATATAATAAATTTATTATTGCCTCTAGGGCATATTTCCTTCAAGACTACCCGGCTATCATCTACAAGGTCAGGCCGGCTCCAATATGGGAGCGGCGACACGGGCGCGTCGGCTGCTCATTCTGGCAGTGGCAATGGCCGTTTTGTGGTCCATGGGCCTCGATGCAATTTTTATTGTGTTTGAGATGTTTTGTACTTCTGATGAATCTTTATAATAGATCTGATCCTTTTCGCAAAAAAATGGGGCATGTGCGCTGCTGCTGCTAGTCCGGTTCAACCATCTAGCTAATTGGCTTGCTGTTCGTCGGTGGTTGTGCACGGATATGCCATAGTTGCCGAGAGGGAGAATATCAGGTGCTATGGTAGCACCTAACATTAGGTGATCCCGCGCGACCTCGTTCATCGATTTTGAGATCTAATAGTGAACATCACATTGATCTTCACCGTCGGTCTCGAGATATGATATTCTGCCATTCCCGAGAAGATATCATGTGGTGTAATCGTTGGGTCTAGAGAAAAGAAGGCTTGCAACCAGCCAATGATATGTAATTCAATTGTTCACTTGCACCTTTCTCACCCTGAATTCTTGATATCGTCATTGCACGTCTAGTCGATGATGTTTTTCACTTGCACCATTCACACCCCTACATCCTTGATATCAACGTTTCTCGGGTAGTCAGTGCAGTAGGTGTACTCAATGCGGTAGACGACGATGGTCATCGCGGGGGACTCCATTGAAGCCTAGGTCCTTGTTCTCGGAAAAAAAGAAGGTTCCTAGATCCTTGCTGCAAGTGCAAAGCAACAAATGTGATCACCTATTTTGTATGCACTTGGATATAAGATTTAAAATGTTTTGGTGCACTAAACTTGCTAAAGATATTTTCCGACAATTCAAATTAGACTCTAGAATGTTCTACAAATTTGATTACCTAATAATACACTAGAAATCTTCTCACCAAAAAAGAATACACTAGAAATCAAATTTAAGATATTAATTAGATTGTAGGCTTAGATATATACCTCTATATCATGACAGTTAATGATACTGAAACACACACACACACACAGAAAGAGAGAGAGAGAGAGACATACACAGAGAGAGAGACACACACACACACACACAAAGAGAGAAAGTGAGAGAGATGTAATTTATAAATCTGTCAAAATTTAGTGCAAAGATAATTTCTTTCAAGAAACAATTTTGTAGCCATATGTATTATAACTGTACAACAAATAATGTAAAATTTGGCGACATCAGTATATGCTTAAATAGTCAAATGAAATAATTAAAATATATTGTCATTAAGATTTTATAGTAGTATTAAGATTAAATAAGTATAAATGTTTGGTATAAAAATGCTAATTCTTGTTCGCTTTTGATTCAAATTGGACCAACTCTACTGAATGAAAATTTATCATGAAAACGAGGACCGCTAGTGAAAATCTGTGAGCACAAGCAATGGTTGTGAGCGTTAGAACTAGGATGAACGTTCAGAAAGATATGGCAGGGAACAACCACAAAAATCTCAGGTGTCATAAGAAAAATGTGAACATAGGTGTTTGCATTTGTGCTAGGCTTGATGTGGACAATTGTCACTCCACTACTGGGTGAGAGTTTATATAAGCGGGGCTAAATAGAAGCGATAAATTTGGATGTTAACTGCGCTTAGTGCATAATTCTAAAAAAATGCATCTCATTTATGATAGTTTTGTAATGTCTGGTGAAGGCATTCCATTCTCATGATTTGACCAACATATCAATGGACATGCGAAAGCAACATGCCTAGTCTATAGATACACGAATATTCAATTTAGTGTCCAAGCGCATCTGCACCCGTTGAACAGTAAATTCAAGAAAATGGGAAGATAATTAAAGAAAATCTGAATGTTTTCTAATTCGAAGATGTTCCAGTGCGTGATATTCGTCCCAAATTTCGGCTTGTTTGGACATCTGGGGAGCTCATGTATAAAAGACATAATCGGTCAAATCAGTGTGTATATAGTAAACTTTCCCACAATCCCAAAATTTGTCTATTTCTACTGAGACCTACTAAAATGTTCAAACTCCTCGAAATTTTACATGGACTTCACGCACATCAACATCTAACTAGCATCACAACCTTGTAAGCTAGATAGGAAGTGCGGCTTGCCGCACCCAACAACACTGCTGCCGGCTACCGGCATATCCAACACATCGCATTCATCAGAGCATTACAAATATAAAATAAGCATGATATTGTTTCAATACAGTGCCGTACACCAAATCATTACCGATAAACTGATCCAAGAAAAATTTAGACAACTAAGATGCCTTTATTTTTATGGAGCTTCAAGATATGAAGAGTAGACAACTACGATGCCTCTATGCTAATGGGGCCTCAACATAGGAAGTGCGGCTTGCAACAGCTCTAAAGAAGGAAATAATCACTTAAACTAGTAATGGTTTGGTTCATTACATCACTTTGAGCATGTCATAGGAAATGCAACATGACATAACAAAAGCAAGTCCTAATAGTGATCCAAGAGAACCAATATATTCTATATGGTGATAGTAGTGTATTGGATAGCTCTATCTAAAGATCTTTCTTGTCCAGGACCTGCTGATGGAATTCTAAAGAGATGGAAGTGAACCTGGAGGGGGAACATATAAAATTTTGTAAGACAAAAGAGCATATCCGCAAGAATGGCCCAAAAAGCACCACATTACTGAAACGTATTCCTAGTACTACTACTAGGAAAAGGGCTAAAAATAGGATTGACATTAATGGCGCATACTAATGGCGCACCTGGTGGAGATACGCCATTATTGTGGAATACACTAATGGCGCACGAGGCCGAAGGTGCGCCACTAGTAAAACAATTTTTTTTCATTTTTTCAAACATTCGAATGGCGCATCCGGGCAAAGTGCGCCATTAGTAGTTAGAACTACTAATGGCGCACTGGAGACAGAGTGCGCCAGTAAGTTTTTTTTACTTTTTGGCAAAAAACTTATTCCCTCCCTCCCTTCCTCCCCACTCAAGACGCCCCGCCCCAACCTTACGCCGCGCCGCACCCGCCGCCCACGCCTCCGTCCCCTGGCGCCACGCCGACCACCGCCCTGCGCCCCACGCCCGCCGCCGCCACTGCTGCCACCCGCCTTGGTAGCGCCTAGCCGGCCGAACCCTCTGCCGCCCGCGCCCGACCTCCCTACCCTCTCCACCGCCCGTCCCCTCAGCGCCGCCCGCCTCTCCCGAACCCTAGCTCCGCAAGGCGTCGGGGACGACCACCTCGTCGGCCTCACCAGGCCGCAGGCCCTCAAGCCCCACGCCGTCCTCGGCCTCGCCCTCTCCCAAGCCCATGATACAGGTCCGTCTCATCTCTATCTTCTTTCACATCCTCGGCAATGCTAGTTCTTTCCCGTGGATTTGGGTTAGGATTTCTCGTCATGTTCAGAATGTAATTTAGAGAGTAGCTGCAAGCTGTTGGTGGAATTTTAGTAGGACTTTTGGACACTGTGCTGCACATGTTGCTTACTCGTGTGCGATCGTCAGATACGGATGCTTGTGTTGCTGTTAAGTTATTATTACCAACCGAAAGGACGAACTCGTGGCTGCTTATTCTGTTGCAGACGTATGTGTTCCCTGAAGAATCCTTTCTGGCTTGTTCAGATAATTCATTGAGTGCGCAAATTTTTTTAGAACCATGGTGCCCCGGCTCCACCTCTAGATGCCATCGGTTTGAGAAACAACGGCCTGGAGTTGTGTGCCAATACATGTGATTTGCAGGCTGTGTTTAGCTAGAATGGCTTAACGCATGGGACAGATATTTTAAATTGTTGTTCTGCACAATGCTTCGGCTAACAACCTTCTGCCACAATAGTTGTACTGGGCCGAGAGAGAAACTACACCATAGATTAAGAAATTACTGTACTTGATTAGCGGTCCTTGATCAAATGACTCTGCATGGTGCAGATCTCGAGGTGCCATCTAACGGCAAAGATACGTGGAGCCCCGGTCCCGTGGTTCTATTGAACTTTTGTACTGCACTTTGCTTTACACGGTGGTGAATCTAGTACCAACATTTGCTCAAGCATTGAGTTATATTTGTCGCTGATAAATGTGACTTTGAATTGGGAGGATGGGACTCCAAGTTAGCTTTTATATTCATAATGAAATGATGGATAGAGAGTGCTTTAGTGCTAGGATTTGATGCTCGGTTAGCTGAGCAATCAGCAAAGCTAATAAATTACCTAACCATACCGATGTTGGTTCATTAATCTTAAGCCCATCATGTTTGTTGGTTGTTTGCTGTCATGTTGTTATTACTTCCATTAGGGCATCTGTTGGTTCATTAACCTTTCTAACATCTGCATATTTGAGGTTTCCGAGGAGGTAAAGGAAGTGAAGTTCAGACAGTGCAGCAGCAACAACACCTCCAAGGTGAGAAATATGTTCCTATTTATCTTTTTTTGCTCAAGTTCTTCAGTACATCATATAATATAGAGAATGCAGGTCAAGTGGTGCAATCATATACATCTGCCACTTAAGCCATCCTTCCCTTTAAGCAGAGTGATGCCTTTCTGTGTCACACAATAATGTTTGTTGCAAGAACATTCTACTCTTAGTGTTCGTTTGTTTACTGCATAAAAATATATAGTTTTGCTGCTGTTATGCCTGTATTCACTGCTGCTGCTGCTATACTTGTGATAATGTTGTAGGTACCCCGAGAGGCCCTTGAGTTTGCCGGAATGTCGATTAACTTCCGTTCCGGCAAATTCGGGTACTCCATATGTCCTATTTTCAGCAAAGGTAATGCTGAAATTTTCCGTGAATTTTAGCATTACTTTGCTAAAAAAAAGGACATATGGGGTACTTGCGACTAATGCCTGTTATCATGCATGTTTTATGATCTGTTGTAAGGGTACTAATTGGTCTCTTCTGGTGCTTAATTATCAGAGATGGCGGGAAGCAGCCACCGCCGCTCTGCGACACCGCAGTACGATATATATATATATATATATATATATATATATATATATATATATATGTATATATATATACTTAGTTACCTATATTATCTCTAATATGCTTAGTTTCCTATAGGTTAGCTTCATTTTACCTAAGTTGGCTCTAATATGCTAACTTAGAGCTTATATGCTTAGTTTCCTATAGGTTAGCTCCAAAATAACTTATGTTAGCACAAAATGATCAAGTTTACATAATAAGCTTATAGTCTTTTCTTATTCTTCTTCTTTTCCAAAATGACATAGGTTAGCTTCATTTTACCTAAGTTGGCTCTAATATACTAACTTAGAGCTTATATGCTTAGTTTCCTATAGGTTAGCTCCAAAATAACTTATGTTAGCACAAAATGATCAAGTTTACATAATAAGCTTATAGTCTTCTTCTTATTTCTTTTCCAAAATTCTTCTTATTCTTCTTCTAGTGTTCTTCTTCTTCTAGTATTCTTCTAGTCTTCTTCTTTTTCTTCTTCTAACTTCTTGTTTATCATTTTGCAGATTTGATTTAATTCACGAAAGCTTGCATGGATGGAGTGCTTCTTTTCCATTTGTGTTTTTATTTTGTATCAATGTGAAACTTTTGTGTATTGATGGATAACGGTGTCGGATGAACAATGTGAAACTTTTGTAATATGTAACGATGAAACTTGTGTGTTGGCTATGTATGTATATATGATGGAACTTGTGTGTGGGCTATGTATGTATATATGATGGAACTTGTGTGTTGGCTATGATTGTTATATGGATGCTTGTTGTATATATATGTGTTGGATATCTCATAGGTGAAATAGTGACCTAAGATTAGGAAAAAAAATTAAAAATTGTTACTAATGGCGCATTACAGTGTGGTGCGCCATTAGTATAGCAGACACTAGTGGCGCACCGTGGGCAAAACTAATGGCGCACTGCCTGGTGCGCCATTAGTATACCAGATACTAATGGCGCACCAGTGGTGCGCCATTAGAAAAAAATTCTAGTGGCGTGATACTAATGGCGCACCAGTGATGCGCCATTAGTAGGCAAAACTGGTGCGCCATTAGTAGCCCTTTTCCTAGTAGTGTACTCATGGAGGTACTACCAAAACTAGGGTAACAAATCACAAATTTGAACTTGAATTGAAATTTGGTACTGGAACAAAATAACATAAAGCAGGCCTGATAAATAAACCACTACATGGGTGAAAAAATAAGAAGAGAAAAAAATGCAACAGAACGTGTCTCAATAATAACTTCTGTAATTTTACACATGGCATTTTGAGATAGTATCGTAGATGGAGCAATGCATGTATTTCTTATATACTGCATGAGAAAAGAAAGATCATATAACAGTTGATGTTTTGTGCTTAGCCCAGTGCGCAACAAAGAGAGAGCAAGATCACTATTTTGCATCACCCAAACAATTAGTAATAGTAAACTTTATCAATCAAAGGCACTTAAAACTAAAAGAGCAAATGAACATTTATCTCCTAAAGGCATAGCCTAGCCACATGTTGAAACAAACATCAATTTCTTGAACCAGCATATCAATAAATATTTATATCTGCTAGCCCGTCGCATAACCACATCATAAGAAAATTTCAGTTGCTAAACTGCCAAACCATTGGCCTATGTCGTGGTAATCCGATTGGCGCGTACAGAGCTAACCTGGGGATGATGTATTCTCAATGCAGAGGACGATAGTGGCGTGAACGGCAATGGCGCTCCTTCCACCTGGTGTAGGAAGTTGAGGATATGGACAATGAGAATATAATTTATGCAATGACATTCTCAAAGCCTATGGACAATGAATGATTGTAGGTCCCTCCAACTCTTAAAGACATACATAGATATGACCTTGCCTAATTTCTAATGCTAGCACAAATTATGTCCACTTATTTTTTATAGCGCCTTTGTTATTCTTGCCTTTTATTACACGGACTCAACCTTTAGCAAACCCATATGCAAGTTTGATTCACATACGCTCGACTGATGGATTCAGGAACTCCATAAGGAATTTCTTTGTGAAATAGAGGTAAGACACTACAATTAATATTAAGATTAGCAAATGAAACATCAAGTAAAAATGATATATATTCTCGATCTACATTATGCACAGTAACAATTCTATGATCCAATTAGGTATGATCAAGTTACACTAGTAGAAAATAGAGCTTTAATACCGGTTCATAAGGGCCTTTAATACCGGTTCTACAACCGGCACTAAAGAGTGGAGACTAAAGCGCCCCCCCCCCCCTTTAGTACCGGTTCGGCACGAACCGCCACTAAAGGCCCACCACGTGGCGTGAGCTCGCGCCGTGGTATGGGGGACCTTTAATACCGGTTGGTGTTACCAACCGGTACTAAAGGTATATTTTTTGAATTTTTTTCTGAAAATTTTGAAAAAAATTGATTTTTTTTTTAGTTTTCAATTTTCTGAATTATTTGATGATTTAGTCTCTAATCGCCCCTCTTAACTAGTCAAGTGTGGATCACTCATTCCAAATCGTCTAACTTCCCGACCGGTCACCCATCCTCTCACTCCCCCAGCCTGAGCACGCTTAACTTCGGAGTTCTATTCCCCCTACTTTCCAAGTCTGCACTTGTTGTTTTCCTGACAAATGTAAGCTGTAAATCCTATTAACCCTCAGCAGTTTAGCTTGAGCATTAGGTCACACATTTCACGGTTTAAGTTCGAAACTATTATTCTAAAAAACAGTAATTATTTAGTAACATTAATATTTCTTAAATAAGTTTGACCATAGTTTGACCATGGTTTGACCATAGTTTGACCAGATTTCACCAAAATTCAAAAAATTGAAATAATTATTTAGTAACACTAATATTCTTGAATAAGTATGTAGTAACACTAATACTTCTTGAATAAGTAGTTTGACCATAGTTTGACCAGATTTAACCAAAATTTAAAAAAAACTTAAATTTGAGCATATCTTTTTCTCCTTTTGGAATTTGAGAATTCTAAGGGCATCTCCAGCCGTTGGCCCCCCAGCCAGCGTAAAAACTGGCCCTGGGGGCGAGTCGGTCCCCAGCCGTCGGCCCCAGGGCCGCCCCCAGGCGCGTATTTAAAAAAAACGTTCGACAAAGTTATGATAAAAACTAGTTAAATTTCGGCCAAACATGGCAAGTTTCGGCGAAATTCATCCAAACATTACATTAACCTAATCTAAAAAAAAGAAAGGGGCTGAAGTCGTCGCCGCCGTCGCCGCCATCGTCATCGTCGGCCTTCTCCTCCTTGACGCGGGTGCCCCTGCTGGACCCCTGCCCTGCGTCGCCTTGGCGAACAGGCGGCAGCGTCTCGCTGCTGTCATTGTCGCATAAGACGACGACCCCGCCTTCCTCGCGGCCGCGTCGGCGCTCCTCGAAGCGGCGTAGGGCGGTGCACTGGCGCTCCTTCTCCTTCTCCCGGCGCGCCTTCTCCAACGCAATGGAGTCCTGGCGCGCCCATTCGAGGGTCGTTCATCGTCGTCGAACTCCGCCTTCACCGGCGCCAGCCCCGGCTCCGTCTTTGGCATGACGAAACGCGGAGGAGCCGACGAGGACGAGGCGCGCCGGCCGCCCTCGTTGATGACGATGTCGGTGCTGCGAGTGCGCCCGCCGAGCGGCGTCTCCGCCGCGGGCTCGGCCTTGACGTCGAGCAGCGCCGGAGAGCCGGAGGAATGGGAAGAAGAGCGTGATGAGGAGGAAGAAGAGGAAGCGCTGAACCTCCTTGGCGCCCATGGCCCGACGCGTCGGTGCTGCGCCGGGTTGGCCACCCTCGCCGGGGTACGCTTAACGGCGGTCGTTACCGCCCTCGAGGTACGTGGAGCACGCCGAGTGTGCGGCCGGGGACGCCCCACCAGAGGTGGCGCCCCTCGCTGTTCTGCCGGCCGCCGACCACCGTCGCGCTGTTGGTGGACGCCAAGCGCTGCTGCTGGCGGCGCTGGAAATACGCCGCCCAGGCCGCGTGGTTGTCGGCGGCGTACTGGGGAAGGGAGAGTTGGGCGTCGGTGAGGGACGCGCGCACGATCTCGATCTCCTCGGCGGCATTGCCGCCGCCACGGCGTCGGGCAACGGGGGAATGGGCACACCCCCGGTGCTGAGTCTCCACCCCGTTGGCCCGGCGCACATGTCCGGCGGCGCTGGATGTTCGCCGAACAGAGCTGTGACTCCTGTTCACGGAGCGAACGGCGGCCGGTTGCTGGCCGCCTGCCTCCGGGAAGCGTTACGCCATGGCGACGGCGGGCTTGGGGGGCTCGGGTGTGGTTGTGGGTGGGGCGGGGCGGCGGCGCTCGGGAGAGGCTGGGAGAGGGAGGGGCTGGACGGCGGCGAGGGGCGGGGCTGGTGTGGGCACAGGCGAGTGGAGGCCGCCGGCTTTTATAGCCGGGCCGCGCCCGTGTGTACGCGTGCGAGGGAGGGGAGGCATCGGCGCGCCGTCCCGTGAAGCGCCGCCTGTGATGAGGAATCAATGGCAAGGCTGACCGGCGACATCCTTGCCATTGATTCCCTGTGGGAACCGAGGCCGTTGGGGAAAGACGAGGCGCCGAGACGCTGACGCGGCTAGCCCGCGTCTTTCGCGCTTAAAACAGCTCGCCTCGGCGCCTCGGGCGCCCCAAGCGCCGGGTTCGGGCTGGGTCCGCCGGCGCTGTTTTCGGCCCAAGCCGGCGAAAATCAGGCTCCTGGGGGCGCGACTGGGCCTTTTTTCGGCGCTGGTGCGAAAAAATCGCCTGGGGAGGCCTTCCTGGGGGCGCGGCTGGAGATGCCCTAAAAAATTGCAAACAGGCCGTAGGCGGTAAAAATCGGATGCGGATTTTCGTGCTGAATTTTTTCATATATTATACGTTTTTTTTCCGACATTGTATGCAAAAGTTATAGCCGTTTTACATTTTCCCTACACTTTTTGCAAAACATGTCCAAATTTAAGTTTTTTAATTTTCCTAACTAGTAGATGTAGTAATATAACTACATCTCGAAGAATTTTATTTTTTGAATTTTTTATCATTTTCTTTTGTATTTTTCAAAATTGAAATAGCGATATAGGGGGGGGGGGGTTGAGATTGAAAATTGCCCTTTAGTACCGGTTTGTGCCACGAACCGGTACTATAGGTCAAACCCCTTTAGTACCGGTTCGTGACATGAACAGTTATTAAAGGTTAACCCTTTAGTACCGGTTTGTGCCACGAACCGATACTAAAGGTGATCGCGGGGCCTCTGCCTGACGCCAGCTTGCCACCACCCCTTTAATACTGGTTCGTGGCACGAACCGGTACTAAAGGTTCAAAACGAACCGGCATCAATGCATAGCCGTTCGAACCGGCACTAATGGTACCATTTGTACCGGGCCAAAATCAAACCGGCACTAATGTGTCTCACATTAGGTCCTTTTTCTACTAGTGTTAGTGTTTCTTGCATAATTATATAGAAATAAATAGATAGTTCTCATGTAAGCTGATGGGAAAACCATATTTTCATATGAACAGAAATAGACAAAATTCATGTTAAGGAAGCATCGCCTTTCTTAGTATATGTAGAAAACCTATCATAGCAAACAAACTGAAAAATCAAGAAAAAGGAGTATCTATTTCTACGACTTTGAAACTGATCTTGTGAGATATGATATAACTCAAAGAGTAAAAATCGAAAAGAAAATATGGAGAATCATGAAGGGGGCAGCTGGACCTGGGCACGGCAAGGAGGCGAGGGCAGAAACATCCGCGGTTGTTCCTCACAACAACACTCACTTGGGGATGCGTGGAACATAAAACATGAATTTGCACAACTGAATGAAAGTAATCCTCTATTTAGTGTTACGTTAATCACACCATACAAAGCGGGATATTTTTTGTTGCTTTGGAAATAAAAATATGAAACTCCATACATGTTCATTCAATGTAGAAAGGACCTAATAAAAAAGTAATCCAAGCCTAAGCTTTATATATAGATTATTATTCTTCCTTTTGGATCTAAGACTGATAAAGAATAACTTTTCCTTTTCCAGGCTTAAAAATCTACATTTCTGGGTTTATGGTTTGGAGGAGATGTATTTCCACCAATTGACATTGACGTTAATCTCACAGGGCAACATACCACACCAAAAAGAAAAGGTGAAGAAATAACATGGACATCTGATAAAAAAAAAAGAAGTGAATCACATGTTGTAAATCAGTGCAAAACAAATTAGCTATTTCCTATCCAGATGTTCTATTTTAAAAATAACTCCTTACGTTAGAGCTAATTACATTTACATGTTAAGCAAATGTTGATGGATGGGTATCTTTGTGATGCATCTTTGATGTCTTTGGACATCTTGTTGGTGTAAAGGGTGGGTGTAATTGGTATATTTCCTATATCGAAATAGAAACCGTCAAGCATTAAACAACCGTGGAGTGTTGGTGGGTGCGCCACATCATGCAAGAATCCTAGAGTTACATTGACCCGAGGGACTTGCACCGAATCTCTTGAAGAAATATCTTAGCAATTAGAAATGCAAATGTTCAGGGCATAGAAATACTCATGTTTTTGTCACTAAACAATACAACCCATGGTCATAAACTCATAGTATCTCCCATTTTTAGTCATCAAATACATGATTGTATCCCTCGTCCTCAACTTGTTACGTTGCAAATATGTCCTAGTTAGATAACAATAATACTAATGATTGAATTTGTCATTGGTAGAATCGAAGGCGCCGCTTGTTGGCTCGCTGCTCGCCAACGGTCAATGGGCGCAAGGAGAGACTACTCATATCAGGCTGCTTCCATGGTGTTATGGATACGTCGCCCTCGTATCTACTTTTCCAAACTTTTTTACCCTTGTTTTGGACTCTAATTTGCATGATTTGATGGAACTAACCCGGAGTAACGCTGTTTTTCAGCGGAATTGTCATGGTGTTATTTTTGTGCATAAATAAAAGTTCTCGAATTGACCTGAAAATTTACGGAGAATTTTGTGGAATATATAAAAACTACTGGCGGAAAAAGATACCGGAGGGGGGCCACCCAGAGGCCACAAGCCCTGGGGCACACCTCCCAGGATTGTGGGCCCTTCGGACCTCCGGCAACCCTAACTACAACTCAATATATTCCTATTCGCAGAGAAAAAAATCAAAGAGAAGGATTCATCGCGTTTTACGATACGGAGCCACCGTCACTGTCGTGGGAACAATTCCGACAATAATAAGGTATAGGGTAACGGAGCATGATCTATCAAGATGCATATGGGTGACACGGTGGTTTTAGCGAGTTCGGGCCTCTCACGGTGGAGATAACAACCCTACGTCTCGTGCTCCGGAGAGGCTTTGTTTTATCTTAGTATGTATCCGGAGATTACAATGTGTATGAGAGAGAGAGGAACGGATCCCCATGCCTGAGTTAAGTCCTGAGACTAATGGTGAAGAGAGAGAGGTGGAAGAAAAGCCCCCTTAGTCTAGTGGTGGGGGGTGGCTTATATAGAGTGCGCCACCCCCTCACCTCCTATGTTACAAAGTGGGGCATGAATGCCATAATGCCAGCCCACTATTAAGCCCTCACTATTAGAATGACGCCGACTGCTTTGCTGCCTGCTGGTCTTCGTATATCCAAGTGAGTCGTACGGTCGGGTGGTGAACTGTCATCCGAGTGGATGGTATGCTGCTTGGTCGAGTGGATAGTATGCTGCTTGTACGAGTGAATAGTATGTCTGTATGAGATTTACCTGGACCCACATGTTGTATGGACCCCATGCTTCATGATATTTCGACCCTTCGTGGGCCTACCTGTTATGTATATCCCCAACATTAGCCCCCGAATCGATTGCGATTTTGCAGAACGAGTTGGTGCAAGACACAGTTTGGTCCGAGTGATTACAGAAATACTCGGTACATGTCGTCGCGCTTTCAGACAACCAAGGTTTGAACAAAATCTCAATGGATTCCGGCACCACGCTTCCCGACTGATCGGGGTAAGTACCTGTGAGGAGCAACTTGGTGACATTCGTTCATCTCTCGGAAGAGGTTAACTCGTGATCTGAGTATGGGTGTGTCATTAAATCTGTGCAACAAGATTGACACATGGACTGCTCTCTTAGAGAGATGCCATTCTTATCCCGGAGGAACGTCAATACGAGTCGGTTTTAGACGCACACTTGTGAGTTTCACGCTTTGAGTCCTAGAAGAAGGCTCAAAACAGGTCCACGGAGGAGCGTTAAACTCACCTTATAGAATTTTTTTTTGAAGTGATTTGGAGCTGGGCCTGCATCGAGTAACTGATTACTCGGAATTTCTTCACGCCTGGAACGTGTCTTTTTTTGTTGTTTGGCCGTCACTCGGACCGGGCGGACCGTTCCGAGTGGATACCATTCCAGTGGGGGCACGCTGAGTTTGGAGCTGGTCCTGCATCGAGTAACTGACTACTCGGAATTTCTTCACGCCTGGAACGTGTCTTTTTTGTTGTTTGGCCGTCACTCGGACCGGGCGGACCGTTCCGAGTGGATACCATTCCAGTGGGGGCACGCTGAGTGCACCCACTGGGTGTAGTCCCCGAGACTGCCGTCGACTGCGGGCAGTCGGCGGGAGTCTTAGAGCCTGTCTTTTTGTTGTTGTTCATCACTCAGACTGGTCAGGCCGTACCGAGTGGAGATTACTCCAGTGGGGGCACGCTGAGTGCACCTGCTAGGTGTAGTCCCTGAGACCGCCGTCGACTGCGGGCAGTCGGAGGAGGTCTGAGAGAACTAAAAATCTTCTTAGCTGGTACTAATCGAACTTGTTCTTCTCTTAACTCGGAGGTCAAGTAATTCTGGAGCTGGTTTTGCATCGAGCAAAATGTTTCTTTCTGAGTTTCTTCCAGTGGGGGCACACTGAGTGCACCCACTGGGTGTAGTCCCCGAGCCTCTGTCGGACTAGATGAGTCTGACAGAGGGTTCAAGTTTCCCGGTGAACCTCCATGCAGTCGGCACGGTAAATATCTTTGTTTGAAATTGAGTCAATCGGATGGATCTTCAAGCGCTTGGCATGGTAAATAAGCTCAGCTTGGAGCTAAGTCAGTGGGACTGATCTTCGTGCACTTGGCACTGTAAATAAATTCAATCTGGAACTGGATCAATCAAGTGATCTTTGTGCACTCGGCAAGATGAATGAATTCGGCCTTGAAACTGCCGACAGTAGAAAAAAGCTCGACACTCCAGGGAGTAATCGTTCTAGTAGTGCTTCTTATATTGACCGTTAGATTTTGCGTGAAGGGGGTATCTGCAAGAGTATATTGTATCCGTAGAGGAGCTTCGTTTTCACCCTTTGGCGTGAAAGGGGTATTTGTCCGAGTGGACGTGCTTCACTTATAGATCTTCGGCGAACCGAGCATGTATGGTCAGAAGAATATTCCTGATGTGATCAATAGGTTGACCAAATGGGCGTAACCCCTGAGGGTGACATGGCCAACTGTCGTGCGTAGCCCCCGAGTGATGCTCGAAGGAGGTAAGCTTGCTACAGAGTGTGATATGAGGTTTGACCATATGAGTAACTTAGTCGTTCCCGTGCTGGGGGTGTAGAGGTAAAGACATGTCCAACTGATGGTGACGCGCGAGGCGGCCGAGTGGTTATGAGGTGACCAACCGAGTGACGACGCGCGGGGCGGTCGAGTGGTGAAGACGTGCACAACCGAGTGGCGGCGCGCGGGGCGGCTAAGGCGAAGTCGTGTGCCACCGGACGGCGAAAATGGTCCTCGGAGGACTTAGTCGAATGCTTTCGAAGCTTATGTAGTGATGAGGTCAGTGTAACATGGTTGCGGCGCGAGAAGACCGGTCTGCCAACTGATTCTGAGTAGGAATGAAGACGGCGTGCAGAGCGTCTGGGTGATTACTAAACTTGTCAAAGTGGCGGATCGAATGCACTTGTTGAAGTGAAGGATCTAACTGGTGATGAAGTACTCGACCACTTAGGAGAGTGTCATTCCAAATGAGATGCAGCCCCCGGGTGCGGCGTAGCCCCCGAGCGTACTACAGGCTTCGACAACAGACATGTCAGAATACGAGAAATATAGTTTTGAATGGATGATTTGCAATTCATTGAGTCGGACTCGGGAAAAGAGGAGGAGAAGCTTCCGAGTGATGCTCGAAAGAGGCAAACTCCCAAAAGAGTGAAGTGTGAAGTTTAATTATAAAAGGGACTTATTTGTCTCATGCCTGACGAGGTCTATATCGTTGATACGATGAAGAGGATTCCACAGAGGGGTTGGCTGGATGTGTTCGAAGTCAACAGAGCGATAAGGTCGATGTTGTGGTGCGCTGGGACCGGTATGGTGACCTAGTCCGAGCAGTGATGAATTTGGCGCATAGGGCCGTCGAGTGATCGCGTAACTTGTGTAAAAAATGACACAAGCCAACGAAATAATTTCTCGAGGAAATTCTATGTGTGCTGAAATAAATTGTGTGAATAACACCCATAGACACCCGCTGGGAGTGCAAGGGGCTTGCTGGTTAACCAGCAAGAGTCTGAAAGAGCGAAGGATCCGTTCGAACTCGTCGAAGTGCTGGCTCAAATAAAACGGAAGTGTAGTATTTCGACTGAGTTGCAGCCCCGGAGGACCGATGCAAACTCGAAATAAAGAACACATGGTGTTCGTGAATGATGTATGCGAAAAAATGGAAGTTGGACTTGGGAGTCACATAACCAGTACTAAGCAAGTATGTGAAAATAAGCAACGGCGTAGAGGTACACTCGGTGGCGTGGCCTCCGAGTGAACGTGATGTGTGAATTATGGAATACTCGGGAAGACGAAAATAAAAGAATGTAAACTGACTTAGCTGTCTGAAGGCGCGCGGGGCGGTCGAGTGGTGATGAGGTGACCAACCGAGTGGCGACGCGCGGGGCGGCCGAGTGGTGACGAGGCGATGGTGACAGTCGACCTTCGTCTCGGTGTCCTTGCGGATAGGGATGGAGCGCACATTATACTTGTGATGCAGCTCCCTGAATTAGAGGTTTGCTCTTGTCTCAGTCGGATTTTGCTACTTAGGCGAGTCCTTGGACTGCAGCTAAGCTTCCGAGTGGGAGGCTTGCTCTCCACTCGGTAGGATTTCAAACACTTAGGCGAGTACTGGACTGCAGCTAAGCCCCCGAGTGGGAGGTTTGCTCTCCACTCGGTAGGATTTTTTCAAACTTAGGCGAGTACTGGACTGCAGCTAAGCCCCCGAGTGGGAGGTTTGCTCTCCACTCGGTAGGATTTTTTTTAAACTTAGGCGAGTACTGGACTGCAGCTAAGCCCCCGAATGGGAGGTTTGCTCTCCACTCGGTATGATTTTTTTAAAACTTAGGCGAGTACTGGACTGCATCTAAGCCCCCGAGTGGGAGGTTTGCTCTCCACTCGGTTGGATTTTTTTAAAACTTAGGCGAGTACTGGACTGCAGCTAAGCCCCCGAGTGGGAGGTTTGCTCTCCACTCGGTAGGATTCTTTCAAACTTAGGCGAAACAGATTCGCAGCTAAGTCACCCACTGGGGGATTTTGGCGACGGCGACGCGCGGGGCGGCCGAGTGGTTATGAGGTGACCAACCGAGTGGCGACGCGCGGGGCGGCCGAGTGGTTATGAGGTGACCAACCGAGTGGCGACGCGCGGGGCGGCCGAGTGGTTATGAGGTGACCAACCGAGTGGCGAGGCGCGGGGCGGCCGAGTGGTTATGAGGTGACCAACCGAGTGGCGACGCGCGGGGCGGCCGAGTGGTTATGAGGTGACCAACCGAGTGGCGATGCACGGGGCAGCCCAGTGGTTATGAGGTGACCAACCTGATGGCGACGCACGGGGCGGCCCAGTGGTTATGAGGTGACCAACCTGATGGCGACGCGCGGAGCAGCCAAATGGTTATGAGGTGACCAACCGAGCGGCGACGCGCGGGGCATCCGAATGACGGGCAGCCGAATGTCCTTAATCTTTTCTTCCGAGTGGTCGTGGATGACGTTTCCTTTGGTTCCATTCCTGTCGAGTGCCGAGTCTTTTCTCCCGAGTGGCTATGGATAATGCCTCCTGTGGTGTTTGCCATTGATGATGATCCGGTTGAGTGAACCCAGGGGCTTCACGGCCAAACGAGGGCCATTCGAGTGGACGCTTCGTCTGAGTGTTCCTGCCCATCCGAGTGAACCACAGCTGCTCAGCTAGGTTGCGATCCGGTCGGTGTGGAGCTGGTTGGGCAGGCCGACTTGGAGTGTTGGGTTCGAGGCGTTGGTTAGGTTCGGCGTGGAAGTGCCCATGAGCGAACCAGCGCTGCTTCCTCCGCTGGAGGCGGGCGGCTGCTAGCAGCCATGGACACCATGCAGCGGAGGCAGCCAGGCGCGTCGGCGCCGGAGCTGGGCGCCGGCGGCAGACGATGAGGTCGACTTGGTACAGAGTTCAGTCATGGAGCAATAAATCCTTGGTAATTACCCATTGAAGGAGTTGCCCTGCCCATGTCCAGGACGTGTACGAAGAATCTGCATGCAAGAGAGCGCTAATTAAGCGAGAGTTAGAGCCATTGATGCACGTAATGAACGTTTCCCACGGTCATTTATCTCCTGCATGCAGGACATAAATACGAAGGAATTAAAATTAGGAGAGTAGAGGGGCGCGGAGCTCCCTGGTCGGCCACGGCAGCAGCGACGGCGGCTTTGACTCGGATCGAGCGCAAGGTGAGGCAGCCCGGGACAAGTCCGAGTGCGGGATGGCATTCTTCTGTGAGGCTGCCCGCGGGCGGAGCTTGAGGCAGCGGCGAGTCGATCAGGTGGCTCCCGTCTCGTTGTGGCCAAGGACGTGGACAGCCTCAACCACGACGCCGCGTCAGGTTTGTGCATCGACCGCGGAGATCGCCGCACCGCGGTTGACAAGGGACGCCGCTGCAGTGTGCCATGTCAGGCCGTCGCGGGGAGGCCGCTGCAGCTCGAGGCCTACGCGCATGTCGCAACGACCACGGCCGAGCGCACGCGTCGCCAGATGGACTGCCGAGCGCTTGCGATCGCTGCAGCCGGATGACGGGTGTGTTGAGGTCGACTGAGAAGAGGAAGCAGGAGGTGTAGTCCAGCAAGCTGGCGGCCGTGCGTGAGGGCGATGGCCACGACCCTTGGCGCAGCGTGTCGATGCCTTTTTCCCTTCCTTGTCTCTTGTCTGGTATATTCACCGCAAGTTTTTGTTGTTGGTCCCGATGGGCGCCTGCTAGTACAGGGAGGAAAACAACGGATTTGTTTAGAGCTACGATGATTGTTAGATCATAAGAGGAAAGTATAGAAAGAAATCTCTTGATCGATCTGTCTTCGAACGGTCATGTACGCTTGCAGCGTCAAGTGAAGATGTATCTTATCCTCTCCTTTTGAGATGCTTTAGTTACTTGCTGCGAAGATGAAAAATTCGATCAGGATGAATAGAAAATTAAACATAGATGAATGAAAAAGAAACCATCTGCATCATGGCTCGATAGACGCCATGCCCCAAGGTGGGCGCCAACTGTCGTGGGAACGATTCCGACAATAATATGGTATAGGGTAACGGAGCATGATCTATCAAGATGCATATGGGTGACACGGTGGTTTTAGCGAGTTCGGGCCTCTCACGGTGGAGATAACAACCCTACGTCTCGTGCTCCGGAGAGGCTTTGTTTTATCTTAGTATGTATACGGAGATTACAATATGTATGAGAGAGAGAGGAACGGATCCCCATGCCTGAGTTAAGTCCTGAGACTAATGGTGAAGAGAGAGAGGTGGAAGAAAAGCCCCCCTTAGTCTAGTGGTGGGGGGTGGCTTATATAGAGTGCGCCACCCCCTCACCTCCTATGTTACAAAGTGGGGCATGAATGCCATAATGCCAGCCCACTATTAAGCCCTCACTATGAGAATGACGCCGACTGCTTTGCTGCCTGCTGGTCTTCGTATATCCAAGTGAGTCGTACGGTCGAGTGGTGAACTGTCATCCGAGTGGATGGTATGCTGCTTGGTCGAGTGGATAGTATGCTGCTTGTACGAGTGAATAGTATGTCTGTATGAGATTTACCTGGACCCACATGTTGTATGGACCCCATGCTTCATGATATTTCGACCCTTCGTGGGCCTACCTGTTATGTATATCCCCAACAGTCACCTCATGTTCTTCATCGGGAGGGCTGATCTAGAGTCTGTTCGGGGCTCCGAATAGTGGAATCCGTCGCCATTGTCAACATCAACCTTCCTCCATCACCAATTTCATGATGCTCAATGCCGGCGGTGAGTAATTCCATCGTAGGCTTGCTGGGTGGTGATGTGTTGGATGAGATTTGTCATGTAATCGAGTTAGTTTTGTTAGGGCTTGATGCCTAGTATCCACTATGTTCTGAGATTGATTTTGCTATGACTTTGCTATGCTTAATGCTTGTCACTAGGTCCCGAATGTCATGATTTCAGATCTGAACCTATTATGTTTTCACGAATATATATGTGTTCTTGATCCTATCTTGCAAGTTATATGTACCTATTACGTGTTATGCTCCGCATACCCCAGGGTGACACTAATTGAGATTCTTTCCAGCAATTGCCGTAGTTTGTGGAGTTCATGTATTCACTAAGTGCTAATACTTTTTGTTCCAGTTCTCTATTAAAAGAAGGCCTTAATATGCCTTAGTTTTCATCAGGACCCCGCTGCCATGGGAGAGTATGACAAAAGCTGTCATGCAAGTTCTTTTCCATAAGCACGTGTGGCTATATAAAGAATACATGCCTACATTATATTGATGATTTAGAGCTAGTTCTTTGTTGCCCGAGGTTATACCTTTTACATGATGAATATCATCCCACACAATTATCATCACCGACCCATTGTCTACGAGATTGCCACATATTGATCTTTGCTAAGTTACTTTTGTTGTTGTTGCTGTTACATTCACTGCAAAACTATTACTATTACTATTGCCACCATTACCGTCACTATCATACTACTATCACTAGTGTAAAAACCCTCATTCGTCCCGGTTCGTGAGGGCTATTGGTCTCGGTTCCCAAACCGGGACTAAAGGGTCGTCACTAAATCCCTGACCCTTTAGTCCCGGTTCGCCCAGGAACCGGGAAAGATGGGGACTCCACGTGGCCGCTGCTGCTTGCCCAGGCAGGGGGCCTTTTGTCCAGGTTGGTGCCACCAACCTGGACCAAAAGGCTTCCACGCGTCAGCATTTCAAAGGCTGGGCTTTTTGTTTTTTTTCTGAAGGGGGGGGGGGGGTTGGGGGGTTTTGGTAGAGTTAATTTACGGGGTTTCATATATTGTATTAGCTAGCTAACAGAGAGAAGTGTCCTCTCTTATCTCAGTGCTTGGTGGACACTACGTATAGAGAGAACTCGACACGCTAGCTAGCTAGTAAGCAAATGAAGGAAACTATTAAGTATACAGAAGATCGTCATGAACATATACAGAAGTGATTGACCTCCCCTTCTCCGAGAGATTGGTCGAACAACAATGTGTAAGATCTCTTACAATACCCTAACATATGAACGCAACTTCCACATGCATGGTGGTATTCTCCGGCTTTATTGATGACATGGTCAAGAAAGAATCCTGCAAATTTCTCTTGAATTTCTCGCATGCGATCTTCTGGTAGGAGTTCATTCCGCATCTCCCACATCTAATTTGAATAAGGGGGTCAATACATATATATGAATGAAACTCAACAGAAATGATGGTAATAAAATAGACTTGTGAATATTTTTGCTTACGCACTTCATATTGTCTTTTAGAGTAGCCCCGCCTATTCTTGGCCGTCGCGTTGTAGATGGACTCGGAGATGTAGTATCCACAGTAATTATTCCCGGCTTCCTTCCACAAGCACTTTACGAGAAATAGAGGTCAATCAAACTGATAATGAAGCATTATAAATGGCATTGATGAAAGTAGTTAGAATCAACGGGAGATGCGTGGAACTAGCTAGCGAGTAGTACTTACTTTCCGGTATTTCCATCACAGATCCCGCGGCAATGTATTAACTTCTGCGGTGAATACTTTCCAAACCCTGCAAGACAAAGAAAACAAATACTTGATATCGTGAAATGAACAAAGTTGCCGATATGGTGCGATAATGATCGAATCAACTTACTTCTCTAGCATCTTAGACATGTCCGCATAGTCCCCGGGATCTTTTTGGTCTCGAGTCTAAGACGTTTACTAGTCCCTGCTCAAGCTTAATCTCTAGGAGAATATAGTGGATGATACGTCTCCAACGTATCTATAATTTTTTATTGTTCCATGCTATTATATTAGCCCTTTTGGATGTTTATGGGCTTTATTTTACACATTTATATCATTTTTTGGACTAACCTACTAACCGGAGGCCCAACGCGTATTGCTGTTTTTTTTGCCTATTTCAGTATTTCGAAGAAAAAGAATATCAAACGGAGTCCAAACGGAATGAAACCTTTGGAGGCGTGATTTTTGGAACGAACGTGATCCAGAGGACTTGGAGTGCAAGTCAAGAAGCAGCTGAGGCGGCCACGAGAGAGGAGGGAGCCCCCCCCCCCCCCCGTAGGGCGCGCCCCCTGTATCGTGGGCCCCTCGGGCGGCCACCGACCTACTTCTCATGCTTGTGTGTGTGTTTACTAGTTACATGATGATCTAACAAGAATATATTTATATAATGGTTCCCTTTAGCTGACCTGGCATTATGTTTGAGAAGAGAAGAAAATAGTTGCTTGTGTTTGAATATTGGCTTGATGCTGGTTTGGAAGTTTGAAGCTGTCTGTCCATGTGAAAAGAGTCCAGTCTAGTCAGCAATATCCATGTGGTATATATCTCTGTCTCTGTCAGTGTGTGTGTGTGTGTAGTAGGGTAGTAGTTGGGTTGGAATGGATTGAATGGATCAAAGACTTGTCAGCATGAGAAATGTAGTAAATAGTAGTACAGAAACATTTGCTTGTGTTATTCTGTGCTTTCATCTGTTTGTTGTTACTTAGACAGGCAATGTTTTCCATTCATCTAACTATTGTCTGCTTATACTAAAACCGTATTGTACTGTTTTTTACTTGATCAATGGATGCGGCTGTTTTAGTGAGTGTGATGACCTGGGGGATTCAAGTGCCATGACCATCACGGCAGATACTGTACTAGTTAAGACAAAATGATGAGATATGTTGCACATGCCTTGACTTGTGAATGCTGCCCCTTCCAAAATCTAACCACAAGGGAAACATCATTTCAGTCTCACTCTTTCGCTTTCCCCCTTTGGAATTTAGATGTCAGAGTCTTGTTTGCTGTCTGGAACCTAGTGTTATCCAGCTTCAGAAATTCCTGCTCAATTTAATGCATGATAAAAATCAGCTGATGCTGATAGAATCATCATATACAAACTAGAACCTTTCTAACATCTGCATATTTCAGGTTTCCGAGGAGGTAAAGGAAGTGAAGTTCAGACAGTGCAGCAGCAGCAACACATCCAAGGTGAGAAATATGTTCCTATTTATCTTTTTTTGCTCAAGTTCTTCAGTACAAGGTGATAATGATGTATTTTGTCATAAAAATACATAGTAGTTTACTTCCATGAGTTGTTTTATTGACATGGCACATTTGCAGTGGAGTTTTATATATCTTTAGCCACTGTTCATTAACAGCAAGTCAGTATTGCTGCTGTTATGCCTGTATTCACTGCTGCTGCTGCTGTACTTGTGATGATGTTGTACTTGTGATGATGCTACTTGTGATCATCTGAAATGACCCATTGACGACTTAATTACGCGGGGATAATGATTTTGCAGGTACCCCGAGAGGCACTTGAGTTTGCCGGAATGTCGATTAACTTCCGTTCCGGCAAATTCGGGTACTCCATATGTCCTATTTTCAGCAAAGGTCATGCTGAAATTTTACGTGAATTTTAGCATGGCTTTGCTAAAAATCGGACATATGGGGTACTTGCTACTAATGCATGGGCCGGGGTATCTTAGTACTTAGTTCAGTAGGATCAACTGCCCCTTTATTCTTGCTGCATTAAACCATAGGTGGCAATAGAGCCAAGTGATTAGGCCCAACTTAGAATTCTCCTTAGCATCGATAAACTCTAGATGATAAACCCAACATAGGTGGCAATAGAGCCAAGTGATTAGTGCCAAGTGATTAGGCCCAACCTAGGGTGCCTCGGCATCGATAAAACCTAAATGATGAAAAATTAACTTAGCATTTAGTTTTTAGGATGCCTCGGCGTCGACAAACCCTAAATGATAAAAGTTAGCTTTTAGGATGCCTCGGTGTCGACAAACCCTAAATGATGAGACCATGATCTTGTTCCTTGACAACAACCAACTTCTTGACCAAGCTTTTTTCCTATTTAGAGCGAAACATGGCCCACAACGATGAGGCCGGCGGTTCGGGTGGCAAGAAATTCTGGGAGCTGTACCAGGAGATGGAGGAACAACCTCACCGCTATGAGGACGCCGCGGAAGATACCGATCCTGACTACACAACCACTAGTGGCGTCGAGGATGACACCACTGATGGTGCCGCCGAGGATGCAACCACTGATGATGGCGGCGTACGCATAGATGGCAGCCAACCGAAGAAGCAACGGAAGGACCGGCGCCCGAACGCGCTCCGCACCATCAAGGAGGAATTTACTCAAGTGGACTCCGACGGGCATCCAATGGAGCCCAAACATATAGTCAAGGGGTACTCGGTTCAGCTCGGGTGCATTCTCTGGAGCACCGTCTCGATCAACACCGAGAACCTTAGGCATAAGGACCGAGGGAATTTGTGCAACCTCCTCTTCACGAAGATGCACGAACGATACAAGTTCCCCGCTGAATTTGAAAACACACGCCTCTCAGGGAATAAAGTGAACAGTGCCGCCCTCACGAGGATGAGCACGACCCTGTCTACTTGGAGAAGCACGGTGAAGAGAATGATTGAGAAAGGTGATAGTTATGAGAAGATCAAGGCGAAAAATCCTTCAATCAACGAAGAGGACTACAAGGAGTTCAAGATCAAGTGCGAGAGCAGTGCAACCTCCGAATCAAGTCAGTGGGGGAAAGAAATGCGGGAGTTGAACTTAGGGGAACACAAACTCGGTCCCGTGATTACAGAGTGGCGGAGCCTATATGGGACAAGGAGGACGCGGAGCGTGCCGAGCAGGGCCTACCGCCCCGCTTCGAGAAATTCAGTAGTGACAAGCAGACCAGGAACTATGTCAGGGCCCGGTACAAGGAGGACCCAATAACAAAGGAGCTTACCACGGATCCGAAGACCAGGGCGCTTGAGCTTGTTCTGGCGAAGGAGACTAAAAGAAGTAGCGCGGGTCGTCTCAGAGCACCCCTGCTTGGGACAGCACTATAAATAGGGCGTTGACACTACTAGGGAAAAGCCTAGCAGCAGCGCGGGTTTTGGGCCTATTAGTAGCGCGGGGGCCGGCGCTACCAATAAGGCGCTACAGCTAACGTATAGCAGTAGCGCGGGTGCCACCCGCGCTACTACTACGTCCTTTAGCAGTAGCGCGGGTGCCAACCCGCGCTACTACTAATCTCTAATCTCTGATTTTTTTTTAATTTTTTTGAATTTTTTTTTGATTTTTTTCCCTAATTTTCAAATTTCTGAATTATTTTAACCTCAGATCTCTAATCACCCCTCATCGCTGCTCAATTTAATCTCTAATCACCCCTCATCATTCCAAATCATCAAACTTCCCGGATGGTCACCCATCCTCTCACTACTCCAGCCTGTGCACGCTTAACTTCCGGGTTCTATTCTCCCTCGTTTCCAAGTCTGCACTTGTTGTTTTCCTGACAATAGTAAGATGTCAATCCTATTAACCTCAGGAATTTAGCTTGAGCATGAAGTCACACATTTCACTGTTTGAGTTTGAAACTATTGTTCTAAAAAATTAGTAACACTAAGATTTCTTGAATAATTAGTTTGACCACAGTTTGACCATAGTTTGACCATAGTTTGACCAAATTTGACCAAAATTTAAAAAAACTAAAATAATTATTTAGTAACACTAATATTCTTGAATAATTAGTTTGACCATAGTTTTACCAGATTTAACAAAAATAAAAAAAACTGAAATTTGATGAATTTGTATGCCTCCAGATCTTAAAAGCCTCGTAACTTTTTTTCTGTTAGGTTTTTGAGGATTTTGAAAATGTTGTAACTTTTCGAGTAGATGATTTTTCATATAAAAAACTTTTTCATCCGAGTTAGTATGCAAAAGTTATGCCCATTTTTACAAATTCTCGAGAGATTTTGCAAATAAAGTCGAAATTCATATTTGCAAATTTTCCCAACAACTAGACCACATATCACATGGGAAACTTATTTTGTTTTATTTTTTTGACATTTTCATCATTTTCTTTTATTTTTTTAAACTGAAAAGGCGATCCAAGGGGGGGGGGGGGGGGTAGAGTTTGAAAATGGGACCTTTAGTAGTAGCGAGGGCTAAAAACCAGCGCTCTTGCTATCAACTTAGTAGTAGCGAGGGCTTTAACCCTCGCTACTACTATGGCACCACTTAGTAGTAGCGAGGGCTAAAACCAGCGCTATCAATCAATCTTAGTAGTAGCGAGGTTAAAACCCGCTACTACTATGGCATGTCCCGGGGGCACGGTAGAGACCGCTTAGTAGTAGCGAGGGTTAAAACCCGCTACTACTATCAACTTAGTAGTAGCGAGGTTTAAAAACCTACGCTACTAGTAAGTAGCAGTAGCGAGGGTTTTTAACCCTCGCTACTAGTAAGATTCTGTGTATAGGCTTTTCCCTAGTAGTGTGAACGTAATGAAAAACAAGGATAAGCTCAGTAAGCCGTCGTCAGCTGGTCGTGTCGCCGGCAAAGGCTTGTCCACAAAATGGTCATCATACTATACCGCTGGTGGGCGAAAGGAGAAAAATACCAGCTCGGAAAGCCAGTCGCGTGAGGTTCAAGAACTCAAGGCACAAGTGGTGTGGATTCCGGAGATTGTCCAAGAGCAAGTGCACCAACAACTGGGATCGACGCTCACCAGCATTATGCCCACCTTGATTCATGGGCTGACGACGTGGATTGCCAACAGGGGCCGCCCCCGATTCCCAGCTTCACGGCCAGCAACTCGCACAACGCGCAGGCGGCGCCATTGGTGTCTCCGGCGGCGACGGTATTGGTGTCTCCGACACCGGCACGGCCGCATTGGAGCTTAATGCACCCGGGTGTGCGCCGGCCGGCACCTCGCCAGCAAGCGGCCCCTCCGTCAGTTGCACGCCCGCCGTTGGCGGTGCCTTGACATTAGCCAAGTTCGACGCCATCATCACGGTAACTAATTAAGCCTCTCGGCCAAGGACTTCATCTCCTTTTGCCTTTGACTGGGCATCCCTGATGCCCTACATGTTTTCGCAGGGCGCCACCGACGTTCCGTGCACTCTCCTGCACTTCGTGAATGACGAGTTGGTCGATGTCGCCAAGGGCAAAATCATTCAACCGGGCAATCCCGTGTTCCACGGTAAACCGATGCCACCCACCATGTATAGGGTTCAACTGGTTCGGGTGCTGCCAGGCTGCGACGAGTTGTTACCTCCGATTCGACCCGCCGGGGCCGACGAAGATGATCTGATGACCCTCAGCGCCTGCCTAAGTTGGCCCCTGCTTTGGCCGAAGAGCCAGATTCGTTTGGGGGCGGGGGACACCACCCCAAAGACAACACCGCCAGTCGTGCCGGCGCCAAGCCATGGCAAGACCGCCGCAACGCTATCGGACATGCCGGACATCCCTATGGCACAGGATCCGAACATGCATATGGCACATGATCTGGACGACGGCGACAACGACGACGGCCGTACATTCACCAGCGTCGATAAGTACTTTGCCGAACATGGGTACGATGACGAATTCTGCGGGCCTCTTTCTTCAGAACCCAACCAAGACGACCGCGGTCTAGCTGGTACGGCGGAGAAACCCAGTTGCAACAGGCGTCGTCTGGCGTTCAGTTCTCAGGAGACGCCTCCAGCTGCCGACTTCACCGAGCCTAAGATAGCCGAGGTGCCAAATATTATCAGCCCTAACACACTCAAGAAGGCGGTCTGTGAGCAGAACTTGGTCCCATTACAACAGAAGATCAATAAGGGACGGAAAATAAAGAGTAACATGGGTGCGAGAATGCCGGCACCGAGTACGATCCATGCTCAGGACGGGCCACCTTCACCTAAGGATATCTCGAGGAGGGTGCATGTGGCGGGTAGGGCGATGCTACCAACAAATATGCTCAATGCTGCAACAGGTGCTATGCGGAGTCTGCATGACAGTGTTCTTTCTTTGGAGAAGCGGCGTCTCAGAGAGAATGATGTGGCATACCCGGTTTTCGTGGCCAAGGTGCCAGAGGGCAAGGGCTTTGTGGATGGCGCCATCGGGGGTACGATCATCCTGTGGTTTGATGACATCTTTGCTATGTTTAACCTTCATCCGCTGCACTACACCTTCGTTCGGCTGTTTTCGCTGAGTATGGAGATGCGGATCATTAGAGACAAGACCCCGGACATCGTGATAGTCGACCCCTTCTACATGCGTGCCAAGATCTTGGGCAGCGCTGGGGACCGGCAAGTCGCGAGTTCTTACCTCAAAGGCGTCATTCTGGCAAATCCAGAAAAGGATAACTTTCTCGTGCCTTACTTTCCCGAGTAAGTCATCCCCTCACCGCCCCGTAACATATGATTTCTTAGATTTCGGTCGTTCTTTTTTTTCTAACATTCCGTGTTCTGTGCAGTGACACACATTGCACACTCAACCTCTTAAGCCCGAAATATTCCATGGCCACGTATTTCGACCCGGACCGTGACTCCAAGATAGACTACACAAATATCAAGAAAGTTCTTGATGATGTTCTCCCAGCTCGCCAAATCTGGAGGCACCTTCGCCAAGCCAGCTTGTAGGCGGTACGGCGCGCACGTGTTTGCCCACAATACAAAGTTCTCATGTGTCAAGCAGCCGCCTGGCGGTCAGAAGGAGGCCTACTACGCCCTCCATCACATGCGGGCGATCGTACGGGACCATCATCACCTTCTGCTACCAGATAATCTCAAAGATTGGGCCGCGAGCTTGTCGGCAATCCAGGACGCGGACATCAGACAAGAATTCTTTCGCATCCAGACAGAGTTTGCGGAAATTATCCATCAAGATGTCCTTCGTACCTCGGGGCAGTTCTATCTCAGACATCAACCGTCCAACAGGTAGATAGACACAACGATACAAATGCAGGCTGATAACGCCCGCGATTTCATGACCATCACGACAGACGGCGGCTTCATCCACGCTCCGGTCCCATGAGTCGAGTCGACAGTAGTGATGCTATGTGTAGTTCTGAAACATTGATTGGCTCATGTTGTAATTAAACTTTAATGAACTTGTATGTCTCTTTGGGTTGGACAATCATTCAACTTAGATGTAACCGATGCTATTTATTAGTAGAACCATGAATCGTGATATTAATGTCTTGCTTTTCTCTTCCGATCCTTTTGTTGCATACTTATATATTGCTTATGTATTGTCTGTTGTTTGGCTTGTGCATAGAGATGCCGTCGTATGTCGTGTACAAGGGAAAGGTTCCCGGAGTCTACGACGACTGGGAGGAGTGTCGGAGACAGGTTCACCGTTTCAGCGGTAACAGTTACAAAGGTACACCACTAGGGCGGAGGCGGAATCTAGATACGCCCGCTATCTAGTGGGAGAGAGGAGGGAGCGTTGGAGAAACCGGATGAAGACCAGTTTCATCGCGATGATGCTCATCGTGATGACTGCAGCTCTCTTCTATGTGATGGTAGTTTAGATGATTGATATCGACTTGTAATGTGAAGACAAACTCGCTACTCGCGGTCTCGAGACTTGTAATGTTCTATCTTTGTTCGGTATTTTGAATTCGGAGACTAATATGATGAATTGTATTCGGAGACTAATCTTCTGTTGTATTCGATGAATCTGCTGTTGCTGTGTGTTGTTGTCTAAATTCTGTCCAATAATATATTTCGTAACCTGTGAAAATATCAGAAAAGAAAAAAATCCCTAATATTCATACTAGTGGTGCACCACACAAGACACTAATGGCGCACTGTCATAATCACACTAATGGCGCATCACCCACTGGTGCGCCAATAGTATGCCGAAGCACATGGGTACATATGGCCCCCTGGGAGGCATACTAATGGCGCACTCTGAGCTATACTAATGGCGCACCAGGTGGTGCGCCATTAGAACACCAGATACTAATGGCGCACCATTGGTGCGCCATTAGAATTTAATTCTAATGGCGTGATGCTAGTGGCGCACCAGTGGTGCGCCATTAGTAGGCAAAACTGGTGCACCACTAGCATGCCTTTTCCTAGTAGTGCTACTCCTCATGTTGACATCAATTGATGGGCATCTCCATAGCCCGTCGATTATCCTCGCCAATGTGAGACTTTCTCTTTTTTTTGTCTTCTCCACACAATCCCCATCATCATATTCTATTCCACCAATAGTGCTATATCCTAGGCTCACGCTCATGTATGGCGTGAAAGTTGAAAAAGTTTGAGATTATTTAAGTACGAAACAATTGCTTGGCTTGTCATCGGGGGTGTAGAATTTGGGAACAATTTTGTGTGACGAAAATGAAGCATAGCCTAACTATATGATTTTATAGGGATGAACTTTCTTTAGCCATGTTATTTTGAGAAGACATGATTGCTTTTATTAGTATGCTTGAAGTGTTACTATTTCTTATGTCAATATGAACTTTTATTTTGAATCATTTGGATATGAACATTCATGCCACAATAAAGAAAATTACATTGAGAATTATGCCATGTAGCATTCGACATCAAAAATTCTATTTTTATCATTTACCTACTCAAGGACGAGCAGGAATTAAGCTTGGGGATGCTTGATACGTCTCCAACGTATCTATAATTTTTGATTGTTCCATGCTATTATATTACCCCTTTTGGATGTTTATGGGCTTTATTTTACACATTTATATCATTTTTGGGACTAACCTACTAACCAGAGGCCCAGCCTGTATTAATGTTCTTTTGCCTATTTCAGTATTTCAAAGAAAAGGAATATCAAACGGAGTCCAAACGGAATGAAACCTTCGGGAGCGTGATTTTTGGAATGAACGTGATCCAGAGGACTTGGAGTGCAAGTCAAGAAGAGATCGAGGCGGCCACGAGGGTGGAGGGCGCGCCCACCCCTACAGGGTGCGCCCCCTATCTCGTGGGCCCCTCAGGCGGCCACCGACCTACTTCTTCCTCCTATATATACCACGTACCCCGAAAACATCCAGGGAGCCAACGAAAAACAATTTCCACCGCCGTAACCTTCTGTATCCGCGAGATCCCATCTTGGAGCCTTCGTTGGCGCTCCGCCGGAGGGAAAATCAACCACAGAGGGCTTCTATATCAACACCATAGCCCCTCCGATGAGTTGTGCGTAGTTTACCACAGACCTTAGGGTCCATAGCTATTAGCTAGATGGCTTCTTCTCTCTTTTTGGATCTCAATACCATGTTCTCCCCCTCTCTTGTGGAGATCTATTTGATGTAACTCTTTTTGCGGTGTGTTTGTCGAGATCCGATGAATTGTGGGTTTACGATCAAGTTTATCTATGAGAAATATTTGAATCTTCTCTGAATTCTTTTATGTATGATTGTGTTATCTTTGCAAGTCTCTTCGAATTATCAGTTTGGTTTGGCCTACTAGATTGATCTTTCTTGCAATGGGAGAAATGCTTAGCTTTGGGTTCAATCGTGCGGTGTCCTTACCCAATGACAATAGGGGTTGCAAGGCACATATTGTATTGTTGCCATTGAGGATAAAAAGATAGGGTTTATATCATATTGCATGAGTTTATCCCTCTACATCATGTCATCTTTCTTAATGCGTTACTATGTTCTTGTGAACTTCATACTCTAGATGCATGCTGGATAGCGGTCGATGTGTGGAGTAATAGTATTAGATGCAGGCAGGAGTCGGTCTACTTGTCACGGACGTGATGCCTATATACATGATCATGTAAAGATAATCTCATAATTATTCGCTTTTCTATCAATTGCTCGACAGTAATTTGGTCACCCACCGCAATACTTATGCTATCTTGAGAGAAGCCAATAGTGAAACCTATGGCCCCGGGTCTATCTCTTATCATGTAAGCTTTAATCTACTTTTATTTGCATCTTTACTTTTCCAATCTACATTAAAATACCAAAAATATATTTATCGTATCATACTATCTCTATCAGATCTCACTTTTGCAAGTGGCCGTGAAGGGATTGACAACCCCTTTATTGTGTTGGTTGCGAGTTCTTTGTTTGTTTGTGTAGGTGCGTGGGACTTTTCAGGAGCCTCCTACTGGATTGATACCTTGGCTCTCAAAAACTGAGGGAAATACTTACGCTACTATTGTTGCATCACCCTTTCCTCTTCAAGGAAAACCAACACAAGCTCAAGACGTAGCAGTGAAATCTGCGCACGCATGCATAACTTATCAATTACATTAATTACTATAACCTTAAGTAATAATTAAGTCAAACCGAATATGCACAAGACAGTAACACTCACTTGAAGTTGTAAGGAAAGAGTATTGTATCTTTGCTTTGATTTATTATCAAAGATCATAGCAAGTTGTCCTCGGTTTCTTTGGCATTATATTTAACCGTAAATTCATCTATGAGATTTGTGTTAATGAACCCAATATCATACATTTCATTTTTCTGCATTCGACGATCTTCAATCTGCATAATACAGTGAGGATAATTATATATACATGCAATGAAAGAGCTGAGCTATATATAGAGACTTAATGAAAGAAGTAGTAGTTACAGACAGTAGCAAGTGACCGTTAATTCATCGAGGGCCTTTAGATTGAAAAACAGGAAGAACTCCTCAAATGGAACAGACAACTCCTCAATTCCAACGAGGTCATGCACATCCTCTTTAACTTTCAGCGTCAAAGTTTCGATTTTATTACCAGCTGACTGCGCCTGTCTACAGGTTTCCATGTACCAATCATGAAATCTTCGCATCATCCTTGTTATATTAGTTCCATCTTTGACGAGAGGCTTCCCGTACTCGTATTTGAATTCGTCCGGCTCCATTATATCAAAATGTGCATCATCGAAATCTCTAGGACTGGTACCGGGAAAGAGCCCCAGATGATTAACAACGATATCGCTAGACACCTTGAGCGGGGGGCATGATTGGTTCGTTTGTTCGCTGAGCTGGGGATTTTTTTTCCCAGTTCTTCGTTCTTGTAACCTTTTGTCACTGCAAGTACTTCCCGACCACTTCGCTTCCTTATATGCCTTTTCAGTAATGCGCTCATAGTTGGTTTGCGGCGGAGACGGTGGTGGTCGTTGCAGGGCATTCAAAGTGCGCTTTGCTTTCACCGGATCTATCTTCTCCTCCGGAGGTGGATGTCTCTTAGCTCTTTGCGTTGCAAAGTAGACCCTCACTTGGGCTTGATAGATCTCCTTGTTTTCCTTCTCGGTCCTCTCGTATGGTAACTTCTCTGGAGTCTTGAGAGATGGACCGAATCTGTATTGCCTCCCGCCTCTACTGCTAGACGCCGGAGCAGGCCGAGTGGCTGCGGCTTTCTTCTTTAGTTGCTTACGAGGCGGAGGAGAAGGACTGCGATGCGCCGGGGCAGCCGGAGCGGCGGCGGGTCCCTTCCGCCCTTGCTGACGAGGTGGAGAAGGAGGAGGCTCGCTGGTCGGGCGCGCCGGCGCAGGCGGAGAAGGAGGCGGAGTGCCGCCACACGCCGGAGAAGGAGGCGGAGTGCCCTGATCACTCGCCAGAGGAGCAGGCGGAGTGCCGCCACGCGCCGGAGAAGGAGGTGGAGTGCCCTGATCACTCGCTGGAGGAGCAGGCGGAGGAGGAGGCAGAGTGCCCTGACTCCCCGGAGGAGGAGGAGGAGGAGGCGGAGGCGTCCAGTTCGGAAGGTTGATGAGCTCCTTCCTCCATAGGAATGGAGTCTTCAAAGGAGAACCCCGCCGAGTCTGCCATTCACCGGTAGGGTGGTCAAGCACGAGCTCCTCAAATCCCTCCGTTATTTCTTCCACCATCACCCTAGTATATCCTTCTGGAATTGGACGGCAGTGAAAAGTTGCGCCGGGTTCAGGAGGTCGAACAGAGCCGACAGCTGCCTTGACTTTGTACTTCTCCCATTGCGCCATAAGGTGGCAATGTTGAGACTCTGTGATAGCATCCTTGGGGTAGCTAGCAGGAGCCGTGAAGATAGGCTCCAGCTGAAGCTGCTCGGTGGAAGCCACGCTGCTTTTCCGCTGAGATGGCGGGGTAGCTTCGGGGGTAGCTTCGGCAGGTCGCTTGCTTCGAATTGCATCTTGTTCCTCTAGCTTCTGTACCCTTGAGTGCAGCTCCTGCAGTTCGCTCTACTCCACCTTCCTGCTCTTCTCTTGGCATTTGTAACCGCCTGCGTCCGAAAACCCGGCCTTCCACGGAACGAAGCCTGGCGTGCCTCGTGTCCGTCCAGGGTGCTCAGGATTCCCGAGGGCCATTGTGAGCTCATCCTTCTCTCTGTCTGGAACGAACGTCCCTTCCTACGCTGCATTAATATAGTAATGAAGCTTCGTGAGGGGCATTCACAGTTGCTCCCTCGTCCAAACGCACTTCCCTGTTACAGGGTCCAAGGTTCTGCCAACCCCGAAGAACCAAGTCCGGCAACGGTCTGACCAGTTCAATGTCTCTGGTTCGACCCCTTTATCAAGCAGGTCGTTCTCAGCCTTGGCCCACAATGGTCGGGCTTTGAGGTAGCCACCTGACCCCGTGCGATGGTGATGCTCCTTCTTCGCAGCATTTATCTTGTTTATGGCTGACATCTTCTTACTCCTCTCCAATGTCTTGTTGGCCAAAAATGCGTCCCATTGATCTCTAAGCTTCTCGTACCGGTCGATGAATTCTGGTGTCTTTTCTTTGTCGACAAACTTTGCTTTCAGGTCATTCTTCCACTTCCTGAATAGATGTGCCATCTTCTCGAGAGCAAAGGACTTGATCAATGGCTCTTTAACTGGATTCTCCGGATCGTCCTCTTCCGGTAGGGTGAAATTTACCTTCAGCGCTTTCCAAAGATAAGCTTTCTCTCTATCTTCGACAAAAGAAACTTGAAGCTCTTCATCCTTAGGCTGCTTCCATAGCTCTATGCTGATCGGGATCATGTCCCTAACAAGAACCCTGCATTGAGCAGTAAAAGCCTCCCTGGTCCGGAGGGGTTCGATCGGTCGGCGTGCGATTGCTGTGATCGTGAACCTTTCATCTGATCGCAACTTGTTCTTCAGGCCTCGTCTCTTTACGAAGTTGTGCTCGATTCGGAGGGCTTGAAATAAGAAGAAAGACGAGAGTTAATATATGTAGATACCAAAACAATGAATGCATCAATAAGCTATAGTCAGCACAGTCTTAATTAATATATACACATGGCCGGACTCTGTTCGGTCACCGGAGCCGTCATCATGGCCTCCTTCTTGCACCGGCATTCGGTCACCGGTCACGATCTCCTCCGTTGTTCGAGGACCATAGCCTGCTTCTTTACCCTCTCCTTCCATACCATTTCTTTCCTTGAGATACGACATGACATCAGCTCCGACAGCGATTATGTCCCCCAACACCCATTCTGCTTCCTCGTCTCGGCCGTGCTCCATAGTTTCTGCAAATATTACAACATGGCAATTATTATACAAACATGACAGATGGATATATTAGTGGCAAACGTAGACCTAGCTATAGCTATTCACAACAAGAAATTATATTAATTAATGGCCTCGACGCTTCTGTAGGGTTTGGGGTGGCCTCGGCAACGCTTAAAGGGTTCGGGGTGGCCTCGACGACAACACTCTTTTAACTTGGTAAAGGAGGGGGTATATCGACAACCATTTACATGCATACATGGAAAATGTTTTCGGGAGGGTATATCGACCCCCCCTCATGTCGAAGTTATAGGGGAGGGGGTATAGCGAACCCCCCCCCCCCCTCATGTTGAATTCTCGAGAGAGTTAGGAATCGGAGGGGGACTGCTCCCACCTCATGTCTGAGGAGTTTTTACTCCCTCTCTCCCATGAAACATTCATCGAACAAACTTAACACGAGTTTTAAAAGAAAACATTCATCTAACAAAATTACAACAGAAAAAATTGACCAAGTTTTTAAATATCATCATCATCATCATCTACTACAAAAACAATTTGACATATTCTTTGCATATTCGACAACAATATTATCACCAAAAAAATTCTATGAAGTTAGCATTAAAAATTCTATCTTTTGCATATTCCTAGAACCCTCGAACCCTCGACCCTCGACCCTCGAACCCTCGACCATAGAACCCTCCAACCCTCGAACCCTTGAAACCCTCGAACCCTCAACCCCTCGTACCCTCGAACCCTCGACCCCTCCCCCCTCCTCATGTCGAAGTTATCGGGGAGGTGGTATATCGACCCCCCCCCCCTCACGTCGAAGTTATCGGGGAGGTGGTATATCGACAACGACATACCCGATAAAAAATAAGAAGAGGAAGGAGACGAAAAAAAGAGGAGAAGAAGAAAGGAATAGAGAGAGGAGAAGATCGAAGAAAAAAAGAAGAAGAAAAAGAGGAGAAGAAGAAAGGAATAGAGGTGAAGAAGAAAAAAATAGAGTAATTTCTATTTTTTTTTCTTCTTCACCTCTATTCCTTTCTTCTTCTTCTCTTTTTTTTTCTTTTTTCTCTTCTTATTTATTTCTCCTCTTCTTCTCCTTTCTTCCTCTCCTTCTTCCTCTCCTTCTTCCTCTCCTCTTCTTCTCCTTTTTTCCTCTCCTTCTTCCTCTTCTTATTATTTTCCTTTTTCTTCTTCTTCTTCCTTCTTCCTTCTTCCTAGCTAGATATATATATTTTTTCAAAAAATGTAACTTTTCCATATATAAAAATTTTTCTTCTTCTTCCTTCTTCCTTCTCTTCCTTCTTCCTAAATAGTATATAAAACTTTTCTAAAAATGAAACTAACCTAAAATGAACTAAATCAAAGAACATACATAGATAAAACATACGTACATATATACATTTTTATAAAAATGCAAAAAACAAATCATCATATATATGAACAAAAATCTGGAAAGAAACAGAGAGGAAGCCGGCCGGACCCGAGCGTGGCGCGGCGTGTGGTTGGGGCAGCTGGCGTGGGGCGGCATCGGCGGGGGCACCAGCCGGGGCAGGCGCCTGCAGGCCCGAGGCGGCACTTGTCGGGCAGAGCACGGGCAGGCGGCGCGTCGGGACAGGGCAAGGGCAGGGGACGACATCGACGAGGAGGCGGGTGCCCGAGCGAGCGATCGCGGACCCGGCTCTGACGAGGCGACCGCGGGCAGCGGCAGCACGAGGCGACCACGGGCAGGCGAGAGCATCGGGGCAGTGCTTTCGGGAGGCGACGGCATCGAGGCGGCGAGGCGGCAGCGGCGACAGCGCGACGGCGACGGCGGGCGGCGTCGATGTCGTCGGCGTCGTCGGGTCGGCAACTGCGAGATGAGAAGTGAAATTTTCACAAGTGTTTGCTTATATACCAAAGCCTTTAGTCCCGGTTCGTGCTACCAACCGGGACCAAAGGTCTCTTTTCAGCAGCACAAAGGGCGGGAGAAGCAGATGCCTTTGTTCCCTGTTGGTGCCGCCAACGGGACTAAAGGGGGGCATTGGTACCGGTTTGTGGCACCAACCGGGACCAATGCCACCCTTTAATCCCGGTTGGTGCCGCCAAGTGGGACCAAAGGCCCTGTGCTGCCCGCGTCGCGGCCAAAGTTTAGTCCCACCTCGCTAGTTGAGAGAGCTCGAGAGTGGTTTATAAGCGCTGCTGCGCCAACCCTCTCGAGCTCCTCTGAACTGCAGGCTTTCGGGCCTAATCTGTCACTGTGTGCCTGTAGGCCTACTGCGGGCCTGAATCCTGGCCCATTGTTGGGTTTCTAGTCGTATTCAGGCCGTGGTGGCCCTTTAGGTGGCACTGTTTTTTATTTTTTTGCTTTGTTTATTTTATTTTGTTTCTACTTACAGCAAAATACTTACTAGTTTTCAGTGATCCTTTTTGCTTTTAGGTAAAAAAATTATAAACTTTCAGTTCGTACCATTTGTTTTCTAATTTGAATAGTTTAAATTTGAAATTTTGGAAATTTGTGTGTATCACTAGTTTTTGAATAGCTTTACTATAAAAATAGATTTTTGAGTAATTCTTTTTCCTGATATTTAATATTATTGTGTTTTATCATTATATTCAAAAACATATTTTGTCATTTTAGTTTCTAACAAAAAATTCTTTATGATAATTCGTTTTGCTATTAAAGTTTCTAACAAAAAATTTCTTTATGTAAATTCTTTTTTCTTTTAGTGTTTTGAACAGAAAATACTTTGATAATTTTAGTTGCATAAATTTTATATAATTTTAGTTTCAATAATACTAGAGGTTTTATAAAAGTTTATTTTGTTTTTACTTATTTATTAAAGTTTCTTTTGTTTCTACTTATTTGTTTTCTTTCTTTTTTGCTTTATTTATTTTATTTTGTTTCTACTTATTGTTGCTATTTTTTTATTATAGTTCATTTATTTTACTTTATTAAAGTTTATTTTGTTTCTACTTACTTATTTTACTTTGTTTCTACTTATTTATTTTCTTTTCTTTTTTTGCTTTTTTATTTATTTTATGAAAATTCTTTTTTTGCTTTTAAGGTTTTACACACAAAGCCCTCTCCCTTGGCTGGTTCATTGGTCCCGGTTCATGGCTTGAACAGGTACTAAAGACAACCTTTGGTCCCGGCTTAGGCCACCAACCGGGACCAATGGTGGTGGGCCAGGAGCGGGCCCAAAGGGGCCAGACGAACCGGGACCAATGCCCCCACGAGGCCCGGCAGGCCCACTGGCCTCAGAACTGGGACCAATGCCCCCATGGAAGCCCTGTTTTCTACTAGTGTTTGCTGTAGATATTAAGTCTTTCAGGTGTGGTTGAATGCAACTGCTAATACTCGTGGATATTCTTTGTCTCCTCTTGTGTCGAATCAATAAATTTGGGTTGAATACTCTACCATCGAAGAATGTTGCAATCCCCTATACTTGTGGGTTATCAGTTAACCTCCCTTTTGATTCAGCCACAGAGTCATGTCATTAGTCAGAGTATAGTAGCTAGCTAGTACTTATTTTATGGGTTACAACATATCGAGGGCTGCAATTAGTAGCAATATTTATTTGGGATTTTCAAAGAAACTTTAGTAGATTGCTCTATTACTAATTAATTATATTAGTTTTGTTCACTCGATCAGGGCAATAATTTACAACCTAATGACTTTCTTAACTTTAACGATGTTCATTAAGAATGCGTTGCGGGTTGCAAAGTTCTATTTTATTACTCACCCTGGTGTTCAATCCTGCATGCTACTGAAAGGAGTACCCTACCCTACTCTACTGCACTTGACCTGTGATGGATGGACTGATGGAACATTGCAACTTCGTCGCTCTACTGCTTTGGGTTCGTTGCATTGCGTTCGTATATACAAGAATTACATTTCATTCATCTCAATTCATCAACTCCATCCATAAATACATATATATGAAATATGCTCCATGGCAGACAACATGATTTGCTTGCTTCTTGAGAATTAATAAAAATTGAAGGGGCTTTTGTGAGGGTGGTATGTGGGCAATGCGTGTTTGTTCAGTGAACGCTCGGAACTCCCCATCTGCAATATACACAGTACATTATTATCCAATTTAACAGTCAAAGCAACTCGGTGTATAGAAACAGAATGGAAAGGTCGGCACTGAAAGCTAAGGCAAGTTAGAGGAGAAGATACCATATATGGTCAACTCCTCCTCTTTCTTGACGAGCACTAGTGATGGACGCTTTGGTTCCAGGTCAACGTTAAAAAGCTTGGCTACATCAGGATTGATAGTCTGGTAGAAGTTGACAGTCTCGAAGATGGTATGTCATATGTGTATCTTCGAGCCTTGAGGCAGCAGCAAGCTCATCACTGTGAGCACCCTATATATAACATCTTGTTGATGTGTGAGAAAGGACTTTTAGGTCCCGGGTCGGGATACCCGGCTATCTCGCCGTTCATCCACAGTGTCCTGACTTGGTGACCTGTGCCCTGTGCTGCAACGGAGAATGGGGTTAAAGGCTATGCGAACAGTAAAAACCAAAGTAAGTGAATTATTTGAAAATGGCAATGGGCTGCGTAGGTCACTATTCACCTATACAGATTCTCCCTCACCTGCCACACAGCTCAGTCAGTGCTGCTCCTTTCCCACAGGGATTTCCAGTCTTGCCGTCCCATCCCATCATTGTTTATCAAGTTATTAAGAGCTACATCTACTCGACCGATCAAAATAACAAAGTAAATAATTGTGCTCCACTAAGATGCCGGAGCAGAAAATTCTAAAATAAGAACGGTCCAGGATAGATTCATAACATGCACAACATTATAACCATTGGCCCTGTTTGAATACTCTAACTCAGTTAGATTTTAGAGTTAGATTCTAACCCTGAACCAACCCTAAACTAACTCTAACCAAAGAGCTGTTTGGATGGTAGGGTTAGATTGACAATAGATATTCTTTCTCAATTATTTGACTACTTTAGACCATGTTTGAATGGGAGGGGTAACTTTTTTACTAATTTTTTTGGTGGGCCCAAGAGAACTAACCCAAATAAGCTCCTCTAGTGTGGGCTAGTTTTTGGATCCGACTAACCCAAACTAACCCATCATGTTTGGATACTTTTGGGTTATTTGAGCCCCAACTAACCAAAACTAACTCTAACTTAGGGATCCAAACAGGGCCATTGTATAATAGAGTTCCACTTAGGTCGATCAGTCCAAGCCAGGAACAGTTGTCCCATCGAGTAAAATAAGGATGGCCCATGCATGGCCTGACGCCGCTGTCGGGAACAGTACACTAGTAGAAAAGGGGGCAATGGTCCAGGCCGGGTCAGCCCATTAGTTCCGGTTCAATCCAGAACCAGGACCCATGGGGGCATTGGACCCGGTTCGTGAGCCCCGGGGGCCGGCCGGGCCACGTGGGCCATTGGTCCCGGTTTGTCAGGATCTTTTGGTCCCGGTTGGTGGGACGAACCGGGACCAATGGGCCTCGCTCCTGGCCCACCACCATTGGTCCCAGTTGGTGGCTTGAACTGGGACCAAAGGCTGCCCTTTAGTCCCGGTTCATGCCACCAACCAGGACCAGTGAATTGCCTATATATACCCCTCGCCCGCGAGCAGAGCACTTCACTGCTCTGTTTTTCTGCCCGGCCGTTGGAGAGCTTTGTGGTGCTCTAGCTCACCTCCTATGCACACGAGGTGTTCGATGGAATGCCCGAGCCACACTACTTAACTTTTTCCTCTCCAAGCTCGACCTCCAAACTCCATTTTCCTCAATATTTTTCTAGGTTTAGCGGTCTGTCACATCCCGTCTCCATCTCCACCGCCGTTGATCGCCCGCGCCGATCTCATCGCCGGCACCACCGTGGTGAGCCTCTTGTTCTTATCTTCTTTCTGAAAGGAAAAATATTCTTACTTGTATGTTTAGACAGATACTTGTATTATTTTCTTACTTTTATTGTTTCATCTTATATAGTGCGATGGTTTTGGTATCCGCCCCCGTCGGCCCTCGTCCTGTCTATGATTCGGATGTGATATATATTATCTTTTCATAACTATTGGTTCATTTATTGTTTAAGAAAATTATGCCAACCAACGTGACATAGATTTTATTTATATAGGAGGTTGTTGAACCGGAAATTCCAACCGACCATATTGTCGAGAGGTTATATTTAGTTGAAGAAGAAAACAATTTCTTGAAGGAAAAATAAGAAAAAATGAGGAGGAGAAGATGATATTGGAGTTGCATGTTGCGGATGTCGTCGATGATCACAAGATCAAGATGGATGCAATGCGCCTGAAGATTAGAAAGATTAGAAAATATGCCATTCATACCGAGGCTTGGTATCATTATGCCGTTGGATCAGTTGTTACCTTGGTTGCGATTATGATCGCATTTTTTCGCATTGAAATGTTTTACATAGTTTGAATGTATGGTTTAATTAATTTAGATGCTCTACAGAGCTTTATGTTGTTAGATGAGAACTATGTATGTACTTTGGTTTTAATGTGATGATGAACTTTTATTAATTTGCTCACTTAATTATCTATTCATGATGTTCTGTAATGATTTTTGACACACTTAATTATATATATTGCACGCAGTTGAACCGGCAATGGATGTACGGTGAAAGACACACCTCCGAGTACATTAAGGGTGTGCATGATTTTCTCGAAGTGGCTGAGGCAAACAAGCATAATGGTTTTATGTGTTGTCCATGCCCTATATGTGGGAATACAAAGTCTTACTCTGACCGGAAAATCCTTCACACCCACCTGCTTTACAAGGGTTTCATGCCACACTATAATGTTTGGACAAGGCACGGAGAAATAGGGGTTATGATGGAAGGCAGCGAAGAAGAAGAGTACGATGAGAACTATGTGCCCCCTGAATACGGTGATGCTACTGAAGATCAAGAGGAACCAGACGATGTGCACGATGATGCTGCAACGGGCGAAGCTGCTGAAGATCAAGAGGAACCAGACGATGTGCCCGATGATGATGATCTCCGCCGGGTCATTGTCGATGTAATGACGCAATGCGAAAGTCAAAAGGAGAAGCTGAAGTTCGATCGCATGTTAGAGGATCACAAAAAAGGGTTGTACCCCAATTGCGAAGATGGCAACACAAAGCTCGGTACCGTACTAGAATTGCTGCAGTGGAAGGCAGAGAATGCTGTGCCTGACAAAGGATTTGAGAAGCTACTGAAAATATTGAAGAAGCTTCCAAAGGATAACGAATTGCCCGACAGTACATACGCAACAAAGAAGGTCGTATGCCCTCTAGGATTGGAAGTGCAGAAGATACATGCATGCCCTAATGACTGCATCCTCTACCGCGGTGCGTACAGGGATCTGAATACATGGCCGGTATGTGGTGCATTACGGTATAAGATCAGACGAGATGACCCTTGTGATGTTGACGGCGAGCCCCCCAGGAAGAGGGTTCCTGCGAAGGTGATGTGGTATGCTCCTATAATACCACGGTTGAAACGTCTGCTCAGAAACGGAGAGCATGCCAAGTTGATGCGATGGCACAGTGAGGACCGTAAGAAAGACGGGAAGTTGAGAGCACCCGCTGACGGGTCGCAGTGGAGAAAAATCGAGAGAAAGTACTAGATGAGTTTGCAAGTGACCCAAGGAACGTATGGTTTGCTTTAAGCGCGGATGGCATTAATCCTTTTGGGGAGCAGACAAGCAATCACAGCACCTGGCCCGTGACTCTATGTATGTATAACCTTCCTCCTTGGATGTGCATGAAGCGAAAGTTCATTATGATGCCAGTTCTCATCCAAGGCCCTAAGCTACCCGACAACGACATTGATGTGTACCTAAGGCCATTAGTTGAAGAACTTTTATAGCTGTGGAATGGAAACGGTGTGCCTACGTTGGATGAGCACAAACAGAAGGAATTTGACCTAAAGGCGTTGCTGTTCGTGACCATCAACGATTGGCCCGCTATTAGTAACCTTTCAGGATAGACAAACAAGGGATACCACACATGCACACACTGTTTACTTGACACCGATAGTATATACGTGGGAAGCTGCAGGAAGAATGTGTAACTGGGCCATCGTCGATTTCTTCCGACCAACCATCAATGTCGAAAGAAAGGCAAGCATTTCAAAGGCGAGGCAGATCACCGGAAGAAGCCCGCCATGCGTACCGGTGATCACGTACTTGCTATGGTCAATGATTTACATGTAATCTTTGGAAAGGGTCCCGGCAGACTAGCTGTTCCGAATGACACTGAGAAAACACGCACCCATGTGGAAGAAGAAATCTATATTTTGGGACCTACCCTACTGGAAAGACCTAGAGGAACCTTTGCGTGAACCTGCTAGGCTTCTTGGGCATGTATGGGAAGACTAAAGATACACCTGAGGCACGGGAGGACCTGCAACGCTTGCACTAAAAAGAAGGCATGCCTCCGAAGCAGTATGAAGGTCCTGCCAGCTACGCTCTTACGAAAGAAGAGAAAGAAATCTTCTTTGAATGCCTGCTCAGTATGAAGATCCTGACTGGCTTCTCGTCGAATATAAAGGGAATAATAAATATGCCAGAGATAAAGTTCCAGAACCTAAAGTCTCATGACTGCCACGTGATTATGACGCAAGTGCTTCCGGTTGCATTGAGGGGGCTTCTACCGGAAAAAGTCCGATTAGCCATTGTGAAGCTATGTGCATTCCTCAATGCAATATCTCAGAAGGTGATCGATCCAGAAATCATACCAACGCTGGTGTTCCCACTATCCTTCTTCAATATCATGACGCACGTCCTAGTTCATCTAGTCGACGAGATTGTCATTCTAGGGCCCGTATTTCTACACAATATGTTCCCCTTTGCGAGGTTCATGGGAGTCCTAAAGAAATATGTCCGTAACCGCGCTAGGCCAGAAGGAAGCATCTCTATGGGCCATCAAATAGAGGATGTCATCGGGTTTTGTGTTGACTTCATTCCTGGCCTTAAGAAGATAGGTCTCCCTAAATCGCGGTATGAGAGGAGACTGACTGGAAAATGCACGCTTGGAAGGGACTCAATAATATGGAGGGACGGATATTCTTGGTCTCAAGCACACTACACAGTTCTACAGAACTCTACCTTGGTGACCCCGTATGTCGATGAACACAAGAACAGTCTGCACTCCAAACACCCGGAGCAGTGCGATGACTGGATTACATGTGAACACATCAGGACTTTCAGCAGTTGGTTGGAAACACGTCTCAGAGGTGACAACACTGTTCGTGATCAGTTGTACTTGTTGTCCAGGGGACCATCTTCGACTGTAATTATTTGGAAAGGATACGAGATAAATGGGAATATATTTTAGACGATCGCCCAAGATCAAAAGAGCACGAACCAAAACAGCGGTGTCCGCTTTGATGCAGCCACCGAGAGGGGAAAGGACATATATTATGGTTACATAGTGGACATATGGGAACTTGACTACGGAGTAGATTTTAAGGTCCCTTTGTTTAAATGCAACTGGGTCAATCTGTCAGGAGGCAGGGTACAGGTAGACCCACAGTACGGAATGACAACAGTAGATCTAAAAAATCTTGGGTACACTGATGAACCTTTCATCCTAGCCAATGATGTGGCACAGGTTATCTATGTGAAGGACATGTCTACCAGACCGAGAAAAAGAAAAGATAAGGAAGCGAATACATCATACGATGAGCCAAAGCGCCACATAGTTCTTTCAGGAAAAAGAGACACCGTGGGAGTGGAGGGCAAGACATACATGTCTGAAGATTATGAAAAGTTTCATGAAATTCCTCCCTTCAAAGTCAAGGCTGACCCAAGCATCCTGATAAACTATGAAGATTATCCATGCTTACGGCGCAATAAGCAAATGACACAAGCGAAGAAAAAGTGAAGACTTTCTCCCGCGATGAAGATTATCCATGCCAACTTTGTAACAGACGAGTATGATACCATTGTCTGTTTTGTACATGCACATGCTATGTGGGTGAAATTATGATACCATGCCAACTTTCAACTTTTTCATAGTTCATTTGAAATGATTTAATGTCTTATGGCTCGGCCCTCGTAATACCATTAATCCCGGTTCGGTCCTTGTCAACTATGTTCTCACCAAGAACACTCTCAAGAGGGCAGCCACGTGGGCCATTGGTCCCGGTTCGTCTGGACCTTTTGGTCCCGGTTCCACGCACTCTGAAATTAATAGAAATTTATTATGAATTTATGTTGAATTTTCTCTATAGGCGCATCTATGTTCATTTTTTTAGTAAAGTTAATCACAAACTTGTGATTCACACAAATTTCAAAGAATTCAAATTTTAACTATTCAAATTTGAAAACTAACGGCACTAACAGAACGTTTATAATTTTTATAAAACTAATGGCACTAACAGAAAGTTTATAATTTTGCTGACCTAAAAGCAAAAGAACTAAAAATAAAGCAAAAAACAAAAGAAAATAAATAATGCAAAAACAAAACCAAAAACTGGAAACAACATAAAAATAGCAACAATAAGTATTTTGTTGTAAGTAGAAACAAAATAAAATAAATAAAGCAACAAAGAAAACAAAAAACAAAAAAAGTGTTTTCAAATTTGAAAACTAATGGCACTAACAGAAAGTTTATAATTTTTCTAAAACTGAAAGAAAAAAAGAATTAAAAAATAAAGCAAACAACAAAAGAAAATAAATAATGCAGAAAACAAAACAAAAAAACTGGAAAAAAATAACAACAATAAGTAAAGAAAACAAAAAAAACAAAAAAGTGCCTCCTCCGAGGGGCCCACGGCCTGAATACGACTAGAAACCCAACAATGGGCCAGGATTCAGGCCCGTAGTAAACCCAGTAGGCCCACAGGCACATAGAGACAGATTAGGCCCGAAAGCCTGCTTTAGAGACAGATTGGTGCTACGAACCGGGACCAATGCCCCCCCTTTAGTCCCGGTTGGTTTCACGAACCGGGACCAAAGGCCGACGCATCCCGCCCTTTGGGCTGCTGAAAAGAGGTTTTGGTCCCGATTGGTGGCACCAACCGACTAAAAGGTGCATTAGTCGATTGGTTTCACGAACCGGGACCAATGGCTTTGCTATATAAGCAAACACTTTGCAAAATTTCAGAATTTCATCGCCAGTTGCACCCGACGACGCCGACCTCCTCAACGCCGTCGCCGTCACCCATGCCCCCGAGCCCACGCCCACGCCGTCCGCCGCCCACGCCGTCGCCGTCCGCCGCCTCGCCGGTCGAGCCCCTGCACGACCCGCCCCCACCGTCTCCGCCGTCGCCGCCGCCCTACACCGGCCCGCGCCGCCTCGAGCCTACGCCGACGCCGTCCGCCACCCACACCTTCGCCGTCCGCCGCCCTGGCGCGCCCGGTCGCGCCCCTGCCCCATGACCCGCCCCACCGTCGCCGTCGTGCCGGCCACGCCTGCCCCGGCTCACGCCCCCCACCGTGGTCGTCGCCGACGCCCTCGCCGCCCCTGCCGTCGCCCTCGCCGGCCGCCCTGATGTGATCCGCTGCCGTCACGGCTCTGTGTTCAGTGCTTTTTTTAATATATATATAATGTGTATTTTTTTGTTCATTGCATTTTTTTCATATATATAATGTATATATGTATGTGGTAGCTATATGATGAATGGATGTGGCTATGTATGTATGAATATAATGTTCATAGCATTTTTTTGTTTATATTTTTTTTCATATATGTATTAATTTTTTATTTGGGTTTTTTGACAGAAAGACTGTAAGGGAACCCCTTACAGTATAATTGGTGCAACAAACCCAAATTGCAAGTACCATGCCTTGAACCTGGGTGGGTGGGATGGCATCAGCCCCTTCCCACCACTAGGCTATGCCTTAGTCTGCAATTTAGGTTGTTAGTAGATATCGATTTTAGGTTAGTGCATGTTAGGTTAGTGTAGAGGAAGAAGGAAGAAGGAAGAAGAAGAAGAAAAAGAAGGAGAGGAAAAAGGAAAATAAGAAGAGGAAGAAAGGAGAAGAAGAGGAGAGGAAGAAGAGGAGAAATAAATAAGAAGAGGAAAAAAGAAGAAAAAGAAGAGGAGAAGAAGAAAGGAATAGAGGAGAAGAAGAAAAAATAGAAAATATTCTATTTTCTTCTCCTCTATTCCTTTCTTCTTCTCCTCTTTTTTTTCTTCTTTTTTTTCTTCGATCTTCTCCTCTATCGTCGTCGATATACCCCTCCCGATAACTTCAACACGAGGGAGAAGAAGAAAAAGAAGAGGAGAAGAAGAAGAAAGGAATAGAGGAGAAAGAAGAAAAAAATAGAAACTTTTTTTCTTCTTTTTTTTCTTCGATTGCTTCTCTTCTATTCCTTTCTTCTTCTCCTCTTTTTATTTCTTCTTTTGTCTTCTTATGTTTTATCGGGTATGTCGTTGTCGATATACCCCCTCCCGAGAAACATGAACACGAGGGGGGGGGGTACCGATACCCCCTCCCCGATAACATTATTTTCCCATGTATATGTATGTCGCGTCATTGTCGATATAACCCCCTCCCAGATAACTTCGACATGAGGGGCGGTCGTTATATATACCCCTCTCGACCGTGATAACTTATACCACGGCAGTACCCCCCTCTGCCCTCTCGCTCGACCAAAACTCTCGAGGACACAAAACCCTAGAGAAAAAACGATGTTGGTCTCCTACCCCCTCCCGCCGCGCCCCTACCCGATAAACTCTCTCGAGGCCACCCAAATTTACCAAGTTAAAAGAGCGTTGTCGTCAAGGCCACCCCAAACCCTTGAAGCGTTGTGTCGAGGCCACCCCAAACCCTTGTAGCGTTGTCTAGGCCACCCCAAACCCTAGAGAAGCAGCGTCGAGGCCAATAACATGATTCCTTACTGTGATTAGCTAGCTAGTTCTACGTTTGCCACTAATATATATCCATCTGTACCATGTTTGAATAATAATTGACATGTTGTAAATATTTGCAGAAACTATGGAGCACTCCCGAGACGAAGCAACAGAAGCGATGTTGGGGGACATAATCGCACAATGAAGTGATGTCGTTGCTTCATTTCTCAACGACACCGATGGTCAGGAAGGACTGGGTGAAGAAGAGGGCTATGTTCATGATGGCCCCGGCCCATTAATGCCGGTACAAGAAGAGGGCTATGTTCATGATGGCTCCGGTGACCCAATGGAGGTACAAGAAGGAGACCGTGCTGACTGCTCCGGTGACCGAACCGAGTCCGGCCAGGTATATATATATTAGTTAAGGCCGTGCTGACTAGTTAATTGATGCATTCATTGTTTTGGTATATGTACACATATTAATTAACTCTCGTCTTTCTTCCTTTTTCTAGCCCTCCGGATCGAGCACAACTTCGGTAAGGAGACGAGGCTCGAAGAAAAAGTTGAGCTCAGATGAAAGGTTTGAGATCACAGCAATTGCGCCTGACGGCGAACCGATTGAACCCATCCGTACAAAGAACGCATTTTCTGCTCAGTGCGGGGTTCTTGTTAGGGACAAGATCCCGACCAGCATCCACCAATGGTATAACCCTAAGGAGGAAGACCCTGAGGTGTCTTATGTCAATGATATGCAGAAAGATGATCTTTCGACTGAGCTGAAGGCAAATTTCACCCTACCACCAGAGGAGGATCCGGAGAAGCCAGTTAAAGAGCAATTAATCAAGTCTTGTGCACTTAAGAAGATGGCAAGCCTATTCAGGAGGTGGAGGAAAGAGCTGAACAAGTTTGTTGACAAAGAAGAGACACCAGAATTCATCTGCAAATATGAGAAGATCAAAGATCACTGGCCCGCATTTGTGGCCCACAAGACACCGGAAAAGAGTAAGAAGATGTCGGAGACAAACAAGCAAAATGCTGCGAAGAAGAAGTTTCACCATCGCATGGGGTCAGGTGGCCACCTCAAAGCCTGGCCTAAGTGGTCCAAGGCTGAGAATGATCTGCTTGATAAAGGGATCGAACTAGAGACAATGAACTGGCCAGACCGTTGCCGGACTTGGTTCTTCGGGGCTGGCGGAACCATGGACCCTGTATCAGGGAAGTGCCGTTGGACGGATGAGCAACTGAAAATACCAGTCACCAAGCTTCGGCACTATATCGATGCAGCGCAGCAAGGGACGTTCGTTCCAGACAGGGAGAAGGACGAGCTCACAATGGCCCTCGGGAATCTTGAGCACCCTGGACGGACACGAGGCACCCCAGGCTCCATTCCGTGGAAGGTTGGTTTTCCGGACGCAGGGGGTTACAAAACCCAGGAGAGGAGGAAGAAACTGGAGCAGAGCCAACTGCAGGCACTGCACAAAAGGGTAATGGGGCTAGAGGAACGAGAAGCAGATCGCAGCAAACGACCTGTCGAAGCTTCCCCCGAAGCTACCCCGCCATCTCAGCGAAGAAGCAACATGGCTTCCACCGAGCTGCTTCAGCCGAAGCATGTCTTGATGGCTCCTGCCAGCTATCCCTGGATGCTATCACGGAGTCTCAAAATTGCCACATTATGACGCAATGGATGTATTTGAAGGTCAAGGCGGCTATTGGCTCTGTTTATCCTACTGAACCCGGTGCAACTTTTCACTGCCGGCCGATTCCAGAAGGATATGCTAGGGTGATGGTGGATGAAATAACGGAGGGATTTGAGGACCTCCAGCTTGACCACCCTACCGGTGAAGGGGAGACTAGGCTGGGTTCTGCTCTGAAGACTCCATGCCTATGGCGGAAGGAGCTCATCAACCTTCCGAACTGGACGCCTCGGCCTCCTCCTCCTCCTCTGGCGAGTCAGGGCACTCCGCCTCCTCCACCGCCTCCTCCTCCGGCGAGTGACGATCAGGGCACTCGGCCTCCTTCTCCGGCGCGTGGCGGCACTCTGCCTCCTTCTCCGCCTACGCCGGCGCGCCCGAGCAGCCAGCAGCCTCCTCCTTCTCCGCCTCGCCAGCAAGGGCGGAAGAGACCCGCCGCCGCCCCGGCTGCTCCGGCGCGTCGTAGTCCTTCTCCTCCGCCTCATAAGCAAGCACGAAAGAAGACAGCCGCAGCCGCTCCGTCTGCTCCGGCGTCTAGCAGTACAGCCAGAGGCGGGAGGCAATACAGATACGGTCCACCTCTCAAGCCTCTAGAGAAGTTACCGTACAAGATGACCGTGGAGGAAAACAAGAAGATCGTGCGGACCGAAGTGAAGGACTTCTTTGAAGGGTTGAAAGCGCAGAGACGTCCACCTCCGGAGGAGAAGGTAGATCCGGTGAAAGCAAAGTGCACTATCGATGCCCTGAGGAAACCACCAAAGTCTCCGCCGAAAACCAACTATGAGCGCATTACTCAAAAGGCATATCAAGAAGCGTCGCGGTCGGGAACTATTGTTAGTGATCAAAGGTTAAAAGAACGACGAGCAGCTGTGAAAAAAATTGCCCAGCTCGGCGAACAAGCGAACCAATCGTGCCCCCCCGCTCAATGTGTCTAGCAACATCGTCGCTAATGCTCCGGGGACGGTGCCCGGTTATGGCAATCTTGCAGATTACCTGCCTGATGATGTACATTTTGATTTCATGGAGGTGGACGAACACAGATACGAGTACGGGAAGCCTCTCGTCAAAGATGAAAAATCTCTAACAACGATGATGCGAAGATTCCATAATTGGTACATGAAAACCTGCAGAGAGTCTGGGGGGTGAATACTTTGTATCTGAGCATTAAAGAGGAGCACGACCTCGTTGGAACTGATCTGTTGACTGTTCCATTTGAGGAGTTCTTCGAGTTCTTCAATCAAAAGACCCTCGATAAATTAACGGTCTTTTGCTACTATCTGTAAGTACTATTTCTGTCATTAAGTCTCTATATATAGCTCAGCTCTTTCAATGCATGTATTTATAATTAATTATCCTCACTATATTATGCAGATTGAAGATCGTCGAGTGCAGAAAACAAGAAATGTATGATATTGGGTTCATTAACACAAATATCATAGATGAAATTCAGGTTAAAAAGCACGCCGAAGAGGCCGAGGCCAACTTGCTACAATCGTTGATCAAAAATTAAAACAAAGATACCATACTCTTTCCTTACAACTTCAAATGAGTGTTACTGTCGTGTGCATATTCGGTTTCCCTTATTACTCGAGCGAGGTTATAGTAATGTAATTGATGAGTTATGCATGCGTGCGCAGCTTCCACTATGTTCTTCTGGAGATTAAGCTTGAGCGGGGACTAGTAACCGTCTTAGACTCGAGACAAAAAGATCCCGAAACCTATGCGGACATGACTAAATTGCTCAACAAGTAAGTTCAATCGATCATTATCGCACCATATCGGCAACTTTTTGTTCATTTCCTGATATCTCAAGTAATAATAATTATTTTGTTTGTCTTGCAGGGTTTGGAAACAGTTCACCGCAGAAGCTCCGGGAATGCCGAAGGAGCGGCGATATACATACCCGAAAGTAAGTACTACTAGCTAGCTAGTTGCGCGCATCTCCCGTTGATTCTATAGCTATACTTTCATCAATGGAATATTCACATGTATGTACTACTAGCTATAATATTCACATGTATTAACCCCCTTCTTCAAATTAGACGTGGCAGATGCAGAATGAACTCCTACCACAAGATCGCATGAAAGCAATTCAAGAGGAATTGGCGGGATTCTTTTCTTGACCACATCATCAATAAAGCCGGAGAATACCATGTGGAAGTTGATTTCAAATGTTAGGGGATTGTAAGAGATCTTACATATTGTATATGTATGTAGCCAGTAGCGTCGGATAGATAATATGAAACCTTATTGTTCGACCAATCTCTCGGAGAAGGAGAGGTCGATCGATCACTTCTCTCGGTATGCATGACGAACTTCTGTACTTAATGGTTTCCTTCATTTTCTTACTATAGCTAGCATGTCGAGGGCCTCTCTATGTATATAGTACGTAGCGTCGACCACGGACATAAGAGAGGACACTTCTCTCTATTAATTAGCTACCTAACACAATATATGAAACACCTAAATTAACCCCCCCAAAACCCCCAACCCCTCCCCCCCTTTAAAAAAAACAAAAACCCAAGCCACTAAAATGCTGATGCGTGGATGGCTATTGGTCCCGGTTGGTACTACCAACCGGGACCAAAGGCCCCCCTGCTTGGGCTGCCCGCAGTGGCCATGTGGAGGCCCATCTATCCCAGATCATGGAAGAACCGGGACTAAAGGTCTAGGGCATTAGTAACGACCCTTTAGTCCCGGTTCAGGAACCGGGACAAAAGGCCCTAACCAACCGGGACAGATGGGGGTTTTTCTACTAGTGGTAGCCAGCTAATGCAAAAACACGACTGATATTGTTGCATGGCACGCTGTCTGCATGCCCTATGATAAGAGCATCTCCGGCCGCGTCCCCAACAAGGCCCCCCAGGCAACTTTTCGGCCGTCGGCGCCAAAAAATCGGCCCAGTCGCGCCTCCAAGGGCTCAATTTTTCCCCGGCTCAGGCCGAAATTGGCGCCGGCGGACCCAACCCGAACCCGGCGCGCTGGGGGGCGCTCGGGGGCGCCGGGCGAATCGTTTTTGGCGCGAAAGAGCCGCGGGCCAGCCGCGTCAGCGACACCGCCTCGTCTTCTCCCAACGCCTCGGTTTCCCGCGGGGAATCAATGGCAAGGCTGCCGCCGGTCAGCTTTGCCATTGATTCCTCACGGGCAGCACGTCACGGGACGTCGCGCCGACGCCTCCCCTCCCTTGGACGCGTACACAAGGGCGCGGAGCGGCTATATATGGCCTCGCTCGCCTCTGATGAGCGCTACCTCTCCCGAGCGCCGCCACCGAGCCCTCCCCCAGCCCTCCCTCTCCCGTGAGCCGCCGCCCAGCCCCTCCATCTCCCTCACCTTTCCTGATGGCCGAGCGTTTCCCCGGAGATGAGGCGGCGGCCAACGGCTTCGGCCGACGCACGCTCCGCGAACAGGAGTCGTGACTCCTGTTCCAGGCGAACATCCCGGCGCTGCCGGACATGCGCGCCGGGCCGACGGGCTGGAGGCTCAGCAACGGGGGAGTGCCCATTCCCCCGTTGCCCGACGCCGTGGCTAAACCCTCCTACTTCGCCGACGAGGTCGAGGTCGTGTGCTCCTCCCTGACCGACGCCCAGCTCTCCCTCCCCCAGTACACCGCCGACAACCACGCGGCTTGGGCGGCGTACTTCAAGCGCCATCAGCAGCAGCGGCTGGCATCCACCAACGACGTGGGGTGGTCGGCGGGCTGAAGAACAGCGAGGGGCGCCACCTGTGGTGGGGCGCCCCCGGCCGCACACTGGAGGACGTGCTGACGCACCTCGAGGGCGGCAACAACGCGCCGTTGACGTACCCCCCGGCGAGGGCGCCCGCCCCAGCGCACCGCCGACGCGACGGGCAATGGGCGCCAAGGAGGTTCGGCTCCTCCTCCTCTTCTTCCTCCTTGCGCTCTTCCTCCCACTCCTCCGGCACTCCGACGCTCCTCGCCGTCAAGGCCGAGCCCGCGGCGGAGACGCCGTTCGGCCGGCGCACTCGCTGCGCTGGCATCGTCATCGACGAGGGTGGCCGGCGCGCCTCCTCGTCGGCTCCTCCTCTGTGCTTCGTCAAGCCAAAGACGGAGCCGGGGCTCGCGTCGGTGAAGACGGAGCCGGGTCTCCCCGCCGTGAAAATGGAGCACAGCGAGGTAGAGCTCGACGACGACGCGGCCCTTGAATGGGCACGTCAGGACTCCCAGAAGATGGCGAGGGAGCGCCAGTGCGCCGCCCTGTAGAGCTTCGCGCAGCGCCGCCGAAGTCGCAACGAAGGAGGAGTCGTCGTCATCGCTGACAGCGACGCGTCGTCGTCGCCACCAGTCCGCCATGGCGACGCTGTGGAGGGGTCCAGCAGGGGCGCCGTGTCAAGGAGGAGAAGGCCAACGATGGCGGCGACGACGGCGACTACTCGGCGTTCAGCCAGTTTTTTTAAATTAGTTTACATATTTGCTATGTATGTAATGAAAATCTGCGAACATGTCTAATATATGCCCAAGTTCGCCGAAATTTGTCGTGTTTAGCCGAACTTCGCCGAACTTTGCCTAAATTTGCTATATATTTTTGTTAACGCGCCTGAAGGCGGCCCTGGGGGCGGCGGCTGGGGACCAACTCGCCCCAGGCCCATTTTTTGTGACGGGTCACCCCCAGGCGGCGATTTTAGGCGTCCCCTGGGGGGCCAACGGCTGAAGATGCTCTAACTCGTTTCAGCACAAGGCTGCTCCAGCTGCCCCACGAGACGGCTGCTGCCTATAGCCTACTAGTCCCTAGTAGCTATACCATTAGGACGGTCAATGGACTGGTAAGCATGCAGAAGCTCTGCAGTTTGACAGAAGAACACACGAATGTCAACGAGGTCGGATGAATAAGATAACAGGGTGCCCCGAAGGAAAAATCGTAATGATGGATGATGATACAGCAGCAGCCGGTGAGGGGAATGAAGAAGTATCACTACTTAGGGCATGTTCGGAAACGGCCCAGCTCCTCGGAATCCGTAACTCCCACTCCTCCCCAAATGCTGCTCCTGCTAGAAAATAGCGCCAGAAAAAACGGTTCGGGAGGCAGCTCCGCTCCCGATTCACGAGGAGAGACAGAAGCGACCGAGTCGGACGTGGCCACTCGAACCGTTTTCACTTGGCGGTGGTAGTTCTTTCGTAAAATTTACCAACTCCATGTTTTGACGATCTGAGTTCCTGGAAATCGTGGCTCCGCACAATTGTACCGCGGCCCGCTCTGCTCCAGATTTTCCGTTCCGCAGAGCTTGAGCGTTCGGCGCCGCTCCCCCTAATCCGGAAGCGGAGTTGAGGAGTGGAGAGAGCCCTAACACGCTCTTACTTGGTCCTCTCGCCGTAGTAGGTGTAGAGTGAGACGCCCGTCGATGAAGAAGAGGACGGTTGGGTAGCCCTTGATGCCGTGGGTGTACGCGAGTCCGTTGTTCTCGGTAACGTCAGACCTTGGCGAGCGCGACGTCAATCTCCTTGTCGACCAGGACCAGGTGAGACGTGGCGCCGGCGTACTCCGGGGCGAGTTCGCGGGACCAGGAGCACCAGGGCGCGTACAAGTCAACCACGACGTGGCGGCGGACGGCGAGGACGGAGGAGAAGTTGGCGGCCGTGAGGACGACTACGTGCACTAGTAGAAAAAGAGCCATTTGTCCCGGTTCGTAAGGCTCATCTGTCTTAGTTGTGGATCCAGGACTAAAGGGTCGTCAGTAAAGCCCTAGGCCTTTAGTCCCGGTTCTTACATGAACCGGGACAGATGGGCCTCCACGTGGCCGCTGCGGCGAGCCCAGGCAGGAGGGCCTTTGGTCCCGGTTGGTGGCACCAACCGGGACCAAAAGGCATCCACGCGTCAGCAGCTGGCATGAGCTGAGGTTTTTGTTTTTTTAAGGGGGTGGTTTAGGGGTTTTGGGGGTTAATTTAGGTTATTAGCTAGCTAATAGAGAGAAGTGTCCTTTCTTATCTTTGTGCTTGGTTTACCAACGCTACTGCTATGCCTAAACATGGCTTAGATTGAAGTGAAGGCAACATGTGGTGCATGTCGAAAATAGTACTAATGCTAACTTGATCAAGTTTGGATTGTACTACTTTCGACATGCACCACATGCATGTTGCCTTCACTTTAATTCAATCCATGTTCATTTCACCCACTGATATATAATAACTCTTCATGCTTGCATCATGCATCATCATAATAACAAGCCCTACTAATCATCATCATCATACAACTTCTACTCGTTATTAATAACAAGTCATACGATCATCATCCTCATAGTCAGCGAACCAACCCTACTTAATTGTTCTTAGCACATGATCATCAGTGTTAGGTAGGACCTAAATACCCTCTTTAAGGTAAAACATCACAAAACAATATAGACCCTGACTCTTCATTATGGAGAATGGAGATCATCCTGTCTCCAATTCTTGCGCTTCGCTTCTTTTGCTTCCAACAACCTCCTTACGACTGTCCATACATTTTTTCATTCTTTGATTGTCATGTCTCCACTTTTTTAGAAATCCGGTATGGACAGTTGAGATTCGTAGGATGACCTGGTTGTATGTTCAAAACATCAAGGCGACCATGCTGATACATCAGATGAGGCACACAATCATTCGGGATTATCTGTTGAAAAATATAGTAATAACTTCGTAGTTAGCAATGATGTACTAGTTTTAGAAGTATGCAAAATATGCACGGATGTCATAATAGTAAAAAATCTTACCAGGGTATCTTCATGATAGTAACCGTAGTTCAACACGTGCACTAGTGGCACGTATTGACCATAATGTTGAGGAGTTCGATTGTAGATATTATAATTCTCAAGTTCAGTACAAAATGCGATCAGATGATTTTTCTCCTGATAAGTTAATTCCGAGCCATTGGTATAGTGGGTTTGTCTACCATCTTCCGCACATTTTTTGAAAAATGAAAATAATAAGCTGTCAGTGGAAATAAGCTGTCAACTATTTTGAAATAAACAATATAAATTACTTAATAACTATGTTTAAGAAGCTCACATAGCGGAAGAATTGAAAGCATATCAACAATGACCCAAATGTACAAATTGTCTTCGGCGGTGTCAGGATCACCAAGATCCATGGTGACAAGCATACCCTCATTAAAACCATACATCTCGCAAAGTGCTTCGCAATTCTTGCAACCAAAATGGGTTACGCTCTCAGAATTGTACAAATTTACTTCAAAATCCATACCATGATGGGTCCTTAGGTGAATTTTCTTTGTTTCCATACTTTCATGGTCTTCAAAACCCATCCTCTCCAAGACATGACATCTTGCATAGCATGGGATAAGCTAGTCAAATTGTAAAACATGAAAATTACACGTTGAAATAGTTGAACTCGTGCTTTAATTACGAAAAAAACACTTGTCGTCGTTGCGTACCGTTTCAACATCGAAGCGCCGATCTTCGTCCAGCTGAAGGAACCTGTCCCACATACCTCGGTCGTCGTGGCACCAGTCGCACTCCCCCAGGCGGTTTTCATCGTCCGAGTACGACATTTCCTATGTTCACAATTCAAATATTAAACATGTACAATTAATATATATACTAAAAAACCTAAATTAGATCATTATTATTCATCACGGGTTGACTATCGGTCTGTCGAGCCTTTTTTTGAAAACTCTCAGCTCACGTGGTGTACATATTCGACCGTCGGTGATTGTAGCTCCTCCTTTCATTCCCGAGTGCATTACACCAAATTTTCTAGCACACGGGAATGAGGGAGAAGCTACCCCATGACAACAGTCTGGATTCTTCGTTCTCTCATATATATATGGTGGAGACTCTCCCTCACTGATTCCTCTCTGACATTTGCGACTGCCGGTGATGGTAGCTCCTCCTTTCGTTCCCGGGTGCATTACACCAAATTGTCTAGCACACGGGAACTAAGGAGAAGCTACCCCCACGACAATAGTCGGGATTCTTCGTCCTCTCATATATGTTGGAGACTCGACAGACTTAAAGTCAACCCGAAATATCGTTTAATTATCTTTCTAAAAAAGGATATATCGAGCGCCTGAATTTTGCCGGCAAGGAAATTTACATGTTTTTATCTACTTCATATGAGCATTCAAACTTGATGGCCATTACATTTCAATGGTTGAAAATGTGAGCAAAAACATTTCAAAATATCTTATAGAACTCATGTTGACATGGAGATTTGGCTAGTCTCACCTAGAGGTCGGAGGGGGGTCGGTGATGGGGACGATGGCGGGGATGATGGAGGGGGCTCCTAGATTTCTACAAAAACAAAAACCCTATAAGCTATCAACTAATTAAATGCATACGCCTAGTGATCTCCAATTTTAGCAAAACCAAATCGTAAAATAAAGTAGTATTCAAATTAGCATGCATTCAATTATAAGCAAAACTACATCATCTCTTGCGTCCGTACATCGTCGAATATTATCACTAATACACCTCGAATACTATCATACATATAGCATCGCTAATACAGTCTAGAACCGTAGCGCCCGGCGTGTATCGGCGCGGGCGGTGGACACCCAAAGAGAAGGAACCATCACAGGATCATAGCTCCAGTGAGGTACCTGAAGAACCTGCCAAGTATTGTCGAAGCTGCCCTCAAACGCAACCATGTAGCGACGGACGTGCTCGTCCTCCTCGCTGACACGGTGACGTACCACCTCTTCGGTGTGCGGAAGCCTCGACACCGTCACAGGCCCACGCGACCGCCACCAAACAAGGATCGGGTCAACGACGGACTGGCTCATCACTAACCTACGCCCCCCGGAAGGTAGCACCTTCCAATACCAGCCGGGCGGAGCCCAGTCCCGGACATGGCCCCTCTGATCCTGCAGGCCTCCTCCGCCGATTCGACGACGGGGATGCGGGATAGGCATCGTCGACGTCGATGCGGGAATAAGAACTAAAAAAATAAACTACGTCTATAAATTTTTCTTGCTAAGAATAAACTACTTCTATAGTAAAATAAAGTAGTTTTATTAAATCAACTAGTTCAACTACTAAGCACTTAGTATAAATAAAATAAAGTAGTACTTACTAAAAATAAACTACTTCTATAATAAAATAAAGTAGTTTTATTAAATCAACTAGTTCAACTAAGTCCGGAGTTGTAATAAGTTATTAAAAATAAAAAAGAGGTGCAATGCTCGTTAATTTGCTTCAAGCCTTTCGGAATAGTGTAAACTGCACTACACATAGCTCCATGCAGTCTACCATATTCCTGAAGGCTTGAAGCTAAGCAACGTGAGCATTGAGCCTCTTCTTCATCGTCTATGCACTCAGGGCTTATAAACCGCTCCTAGTCCCTCTCTCTTCGCGAGGTGGGACAAAAAGCAGCATACTAAGAAATTGTAGTACTGGTTCATCCATGAACCGGTACTAAAGGTGCTCGTGGGGCCTCAGCCTTACCTGACACAACCTCAGTAGTACCAGTTCGTGGCACGAACCGGTGCTAAAGGTTCGGCACGAACCGGTACTAAAGAGCTCCTCCCGCCTAGCAGTTGGAACCGGTACTAAAGAGCTCCTCCCGCCTAGCAGTTGGAACCGGTACTTAAGAGATCCTCCCGCCTAGCAGTTGAATGGTGCATACTGAATGCACAAAAAGCCTGGAGTTGTAATAAGTTTAAAAAATGAAGTGCCTTTGTAACAGATGATTTTAATTTCTTCATAAACCCGAATACTTCGAAAGATATTGTCCAGTTTGTAAAAGAAGTGCATCCAGTTTTTGCCGTAACCCTCTCTACTTTTTTGAACATGATATGTGGGTGAAATGATGATACCATGCCAAGTTTCAACTTTTTCAGAGTTCATTTGTAGTGCTTTTCAATTTGCAGGTCATTTAGTTCTCAAAACAAATCATTAAATGCATGAAAAATAGCAAATGAAGGCATAAACGGTTGAAAGTTGATGCCGTCGCTTTGAATGGTGCATACTTAACGCAAAAAATGTAAGAGCATTTAGATCATGATCTTATATTTCTTTACAGTCTAAATTGTCAATATGATCTTATAACATCAAAAATACTTTGATCATCAATGATCTTTGTGTGTACAATCTGAATTGTCAATATGAGTCATCAACGATTTATAAACCGATGAAGACTCATATTATGCCTAAATTCTACACATAGAGTTCAATGAAGACCTAGAGCTTGTGATAGTTTGAGAAATAACATATTTAAGGTGGTAAAATGCTTGTTAGGGGAGCGAGGTGGGACTTAAAACAGCTTGACATAACCTCATTAGTACCGGTTCATGGTACGAACCGGCACTAAATGGTGATTGTGGGGCCATAGCCTGACCACAGGCTGACACAACCTCTTTACTACCGGTTCATGGCATGAACCGGCACTAAAGGTTCGCCACGAACCGGTGCTATTGATCGCCGCCACGAACCGGCACTAATGTACACATTAGTGCCGGCTGAAATTCAAACCGGCACTATTGTGCTTCACATTTGACCCTTTTTCTACTAGTGGGCGCACCATACAAAAGGTGCGCCACTGGTGATATTATTTTTTTCATTTTTACATACATATTAATGGCGCACTCCTAGACTAGTGTGTCATTACTAGTTCTAACTAGTAATGGCGCACCAGCCTAGGAGTGCGCCATTAGTGTATGTTTTTTTATTTTTTTGCAAAACTACTAATGGCGCACCGTGTCACAGTGCGCCATTAGTATATACTAGTCATCAACCCGTGCGCCTGCACAGGCTAGGATCTTTTTTAACTCAAAAAATTAGTTATATGTGCTTTCAGTTTGTAATGAAATTGATTTTTAGAAGGAGGGCAATAGCTTCCTATTCCTGTAACTGGATTAAAAGCATACTTTCAACATATTCAAAAATATTTGCGATATTCATGTATCCTAAATAGGATGTTGGAAGATTAAATAATTTTTTAATATATATTTAGTTTTTGAAATAATATATGCCATGCTTGGTGAAATTCTAATATTGAATAGATTAGTGCAGCACAAAATTTTGCATCCTATCGCAGGAACTTAAAAAACAACTTCCACAACACTTAAATTTCATTATTGGAAGAAACTCAGTCGGACCCCCCTTTTATGGTATGCGCACTTCATGATGGCATAATGTCACCATCTGTCACCATAATTGTTGTATAAAGAAATTATTTTGAAATGCCAAGGAAAGTTATAGTTCTTGACAGAAACATATTCAAATCTGTATCGGCCAACACTATTCAAAAATCCCAATAAGCGGTAGATACCTTAGTATAAGAAAGCATGTCACAATGAAAATGCCTCTAGTATGTTCTTGGTTTTCTAAAAATATAAGTAATGTGTGCAACCACTTGATAATTAATACTTCTTTCATTTCGTATAAGAAAACAATTCGCATATCTATCACCACTTATTTCTCATAATTGTATTACCAGAAATCAAGGAAACAAAAAATCAAAAAGGAGACAACCTGCAATGTTTCATGTACATGGCGTTACCCTTTTTTTAATGAGGCAGTATCTTCTAATAGACCCCGTCCCTAAAAAACATCTTCTAACAGATCTTGACTATCAAATTTAAAGGAAAGAAGGCAGGCCTTTTTTTTATTTCAGAATCTAGACATGGGTGTTTGTTTTTGCATCTTTTTTGTGATGTGTGGGCGTTGAAATATTTTTTTTCATAACTAACTTATATATTTTTTTCTTTGCAACTAACTTCTTTTGTATGTCTTCTGAGAAATCTGAACCATCAAATTTAAAATCTAATGGCCAATTTAATTTTAATGATGTAGGTGTACGTAAAGCCTCTTACGGTGCATCGTCTTCCTCTAGCCCTGAGTGAAATCACGCATAGAGTTCCTTTTCTTGGTCGTACGTGAGGCTTCAGGTCTCTTTTTATAAACGTGCATGGATTTTGTTTATTCAGGTTGAGATATTACACTTTTCAGACGTGGGTCTTCAAGACTTCTTACTTGCATGTTTTTTAAGGAAAGAAGTCATGCTGTTTTTGTCTTTCCTGAAATTAGACGTGGCCGTTTTTTCTTTGGAAATAACTAAGACGTGCCCATGGGGACTTTTATTTGTACGTGTGGTACTAATCCTATTCATGTACGTTATGTTTATTTGTTACTTCATCTTATAATGAGGCAACATCTTCTAAATGATCTTGACCACCAAATTTAAAAGAAAGAAGACATGTTTTTTTTTTTGTATTTTCAGAACCTAGACGTGGGTGTTTTTTCCTTGCATCTAACTTAAACGTGGGCGTTCATTACTTTTTCCAGAACCTAGACGTGACGTGGGTGTTTTTTCTCATATTATAATGAGGCAACATCTTCTAAATGATCTTGACCACCAAATTTAAAAGAAAGAAGACATGTTTTTTTTTGTATTTTCAGAACCTAGACGTGGGTGTTTTTTCCTTGCATCTAACTTAAACGTGGGCGTTCATTACTTTTTCCAGAACCTAGACGTGACGTGGGTGTTTTTTCCTTGCATCTTAACATAAACTTGGGCGTTCAGAACCTTTTTTTTACGTGTGGGATTAATCCTAGTAGTCATGTACGTACGTGGTGTTTCTTTTCTTAATTAGGCAGCATCTTCTACTAATAGATCTCGACCATCAAATTCAATATCCAATGGCTAAATTAATTCTGATGATGTGGATTACTGTAGAGCCTCTTATGGTGCCTCCAATTAGTAAATATAAGATATATATATATATATATATATATATATATATATATATATATATATATATATATATTTACTTTTCTGAAAAACTATCATGGCGCACCACATGCAGGTGCGCCATTAGTAACCAGGGTTACTAATGGCGCATTTGCATGTGGTGCGCCATTAGTAACCTGGGACCCCAACAAGATACTTTGGACAGCCCCACACCTACCCACTCATTTTCCCCACTTCATTCCCTCCACCTCCTTCTCCAAGCTTTCGGCTTCCTTCTCCTCCTCACCTCATTTCCATCATAGATTCATCAAAATTAAGTGGTGACATTAACTTTTTTTGATAGGTAAGTAAGGGGAAAGCTATCTTCAAGATGTAGATCAACTTTTTTCTCCCTAGCTCGCTCCAACAACGTGCACATGCACTTTTTGTGGCCTAGATAGATCTATGTATGTTTGTGGTGTTGCATGTGTTTGTGGTGTTGCATATATGTTTGTGTTTGCAGGTACCGGTATTTGAAATGCGATAGTTGCCAATATTTTGCCGGAATGTTGATTCATTTCCGTTTCTTTTTGGTCCTATTTTTAGGGAAGGTCATGCCAAATTTTTTCTTGGTTCTAAAATATCATTTTTCTCTACCCCACAGGCGACCATGGTCCGCACGATGACCGAAGGCATCGTGAATAGGTTTTTGAGCTCCGCGAAGGCCGAGATGCTTCAAAAGAACGAGACGGAGATAAGATGTCCGTGTCGAAGATGCAAGCTGAAGAGCCTTATTGCGGACCCGGATTCCGGCAGGTGCGGGACCACCTGCTCTTGCGTGGTTTCATGGATGGCTATCGGTGGCAAGGTGATGAAGATGACTATGAAGTCGTCCATGGGGGCCGGGCAAGAAATGAGGAAGGGCAACAAGACAAGTACCACCGCGGCGAGGACGGGTGAGAAGACTAAGAATCTCCAGGACATGATCACGACGGTGATGCTGTACATAGTCATCATGTAGAAGATGTCGTACATGATGATGAGGAAGATCAAGACGAAGGGCATGATCATGAAGATGAAGATGCCGGAGCAGACGGCGATGGAGGATGGGTGCAGGACCCTCATATTCAAGAGCTGCTTCTCAAGCGAGACGGATAACGCAAGAGCTGCCGCCCGAGAAAGCCAAGCTGGATCTACCGGAGATAGACGCGGTTACTCCATTGTATGAAGGATGCAGGCCGAGGATACCCGCTTGAAAGTAACGCTCATGGCTCTGGAGATGAAGGTAAAACACAAAATGACCGACGCGTAGCTTCGGCGAGAACATGTCATTCTGGCACGAACGTCTTCCCAAGGGGAACAAGTGCCCGACCAGTTTTGAGGAGGCGAAGAAAATCGTGTGTCATCTGGATTTACCGCACGTGAAATACCATGTGTGCATGAACAATTGCATCATTTATCGGGACGAGCACGCGGAGTCTACCATATGTCCGGTGTGCAGCGTCACTCGATACAAGAAGAGGAAGAAAGCTCCTCGAAAATCGGTGTGGTACTTTCCGATCACTCCTCGTCTGCAGCGGTATTTCGCGGACCCTAAGGTAGCAAAGCTCATGCGTTGGCACGCCGGATAGGGAGGAGAAGAAGCGGGAAGATGACGGAAATGATCCGGAGATAAATAAAAAGACAAGATGCTGAGTCACCCAAAGGATGCAAGCCAGTGGCAAGCGATGAACTACGAACACACAGAATAAGTGAAGGATCCAAGGAACATCGTGCAGGGCGCGAGCACCGAAGGAGACAATCCGTTTGGCATCCAGAGAAGCAAACATAGCACCTGGCCTGTGTTTGTGTGGATGTACAACCTTCCCCCCTGGTTGTGCATGAAGAGGAAGTACATTCACATGAGTATGCTAATTGAAGGGCCAAAACAACCAGGGAACGACATCAAAATCTGTATCTGGGGCTGCTGAAGGAGGAGCTAGACACGCTGTGGAAAACGCCAGCCAATACGTGGGACGCCGCAGAGAAAGAATATTTCCCTATGAGAGCCGCACTGCTCACGACGGTGCACGACTATCTCGGTTACGGATATCGCGGGGCAGGTAGTCCACGGATTTTCTAGATGCGTAAGGTGCATGGATGACACAATGTATCGTCAGCTAGATAGAGATCCCGGGTCTTCGAAAACCGTGTTCATGGGACATCGAAGGTGGCTTCGCGACGATGACCCGTGGAGGAAACGCAAGGATCTGTTCGATGGTGAAACCGAACCCCGAAAACGCCTGTACGAGGAGCGGCGAGGAAATAGACGAGCTGTTGAAAAATTGGAAAGACTGCCTTGCCGGAAAGAAGCAAAGGGGCCAGAGCCAGGAAAGAAGCGAAAGGCGCCAGAGCCGCTGCTGAAGGTATGGAAAACGAGGTATGTTTTCTGGGACTTGCCGTACTGGAAGATCCACCGTGTGCCTCACAGCCTTGATGTCATGCATATCACGAATAACGTGTGCGAGAGTCTGCTTGGTACCCTGCTCAACATGCCAGAGAGGACCAAAGATGGGCCGAAAGCAAGGGCAGACTTGAAATCAATGCGCATCATGCAGGAGCTTCACGCTAATGATGATGATGATGATGATGATGATGATGATGATGATGATGAGGCGAAGCAGGACACAGAAAGTCGTCGCAAAGGCAAAAAGGCCAAGAAGACCGGAAATGACTACCCTCCGCGTGCTTCACTCTAAGTCGAGGAGATCGAGCAGTTTTTCACCTGCCTCCTAGGAGTAAAACTTCCTTACGGTTCTGTGGGGAAGATAAGCAGATACCTAGACCCAGCGAAGCGAAGTTCAGCGGGATGAAGTCTCACGACATCACGCGTCTTGATGACGCAGATACTTCCAGTTGCAATCCGTGGGATCATGGACGCGCACGTCCGTGAAACGCTATTTGGCCTATGCAACTTTTTCGACGTCATCTCTCGGAAGTCGATTGGCGTGAGGCAACTCAGAAGGCTACAGGAAGAGATCGTGGTGATACTATGCGAGCTTGAGATGTACTTCCCGCCCGCATTTTTCGACGTTATGGTGCATCTGCTGGTCCATATCACGGAGGATATCATCCAACTCGGGCCGACGTTCCTGCACAGCATGATGCCGTTTGAAAGGATGAATGGTGTCATCAAAGGATACATTCGCAACATGTCACGTCCAGAGGGAAGTATAGCCAGGGGCTTTCTGACCGAAGAGGGCATCTCCTACTGCACGAATTATCTAGGCATCGAGAACCCCGTTGGTCTGCCCGTCAACAGGCACCACGGCAGGCTCGCTGGATGGGTTCACCGTGAGGGTCGCTGCGAAATGCATGTCGACTTCGAGGGTCGACTCGCCAACTTTGAAAGAGCAAACCTAGTCGCGCTACAACACATAGACGTGGTCGATCCTTGGGTGGTAGAGCACAAAACCTTTATTGAGAAGGCGACAATGACCGAGGCCAACAGAGGACGGACGGATATATAATCAAAGAGCACAACTCATGTTTCACGCGTTGGTTCAAGCAGAAGCTTCTGTCGTACCCTTTACATGAGGATTCTTCCGCGGAAGAACAACTCATATTCTCCTTGTCACAGGGCGCCGAGCACAACCGCTTGACGCCGAATTCGCGTCGCCTCGACTAGCTCCGGCTGCCCCGAGTCGCCATCGACCTCCCAAGTGAGCACCCGAGCCGCTTCCCCCTCTTCCCTCTCTTTATTTCCTTCTGATGTGTTCTAGGGTTGGGGGTTGGAGAAATTTGGACAAGGAAAGGGGGTTGGAGAATTAAGTAGCTATGGTTTTCCAAATGTTCAAATCTCTGAGCTTGCATTTAGATGCATTTTAGAGGATACTAGTCTCAACTAAGCATCCGCCTAGAGATTCTTTCTTTAAGTAGCTAGGCTCAATTAGTGAATTTTCCAGTGAGTTTGGATTCATGCAACAATATGAAACATTAATTACTATTCTTTCTGGCCACTAATGATAGATGTAACATGTAAGAAGTCCATAATTGATTAATGGATCTGTTAGTTTGATAGTTTTTTTAGTGTTGCACCTTTTCCTTCTACAACTTGCAGATGTGCACACAGTTTTTTGTGTTCAGTTTAGGAGTTGGTCCTTGGGAAGCATAAATAAAACATTATTGGCAAGTGCAGTCTTGTTACTCCTAGGTATCTACAAATGAGTAGATGAATATTTGTTACCAGGAGGGGTTACAATACCTTTCAAACTGATGTTGTTCTCATGATCATGCTTTCTAATGGTTTGATATCACCCAAAGTTTGGCATGGAAACTACAGAGGTACTATGTAGTGTTGTATTAGTTCTTCCGGATTCAGGGTGTTTAAATGTGCATTAGTTCTTCCAATAATTAATGGTTAAAGTCCTTTGACAAGAATGTGAACAATAAGAGATGTAACCAATCCCAGAAGTAGAACCATGTATCTTTTCTCTCTACAATTCTCATGCAACAATATGGAACTAATTCTTTAACTAGTTAATGAGAACACTTGGTCCATATTCATTTGCAGTGAACATACATTTTCACTGTTCTTATAATATTTGCTTGATGTCAGATTATGCTATGAGGATATTAGTCTAACCCAGTCTTGGATGCATTGTTTTATCCTGTGGTGGTTAAACCAGTTCTGAAAATTATCTAGTTTGACCTGTACTTGTCCAGCTGTCATAATCTATTCTTTGAACATGGCAGTAGCTGGCATTTTGTTATGATAATTTCAGTATATATCTTACTGTCCTTTGCTGATCTCGTTGTATTTTCAATTCACAGGCAACTCTCTGATGAAGTCTCCTCCAGGTAATATATGTCTCATGCTTTCTAAAGAGTACTAGTATACTGACTAAACTATCCACTTGCTATGCTTAGCTACTCATTGTCTGAATCGTGACACTTTGCCTGTCATAATGCAACTAAGCATACTAGTCTCAACTAAGCATACTAGTTTTTTGTAGTGAGACTGTAAGATAGTGAGACAGTAAGAAGGAAACTTCCCAGATTATGTAGAAACAAAATACTTGGTTTGACAGCAAGTACCATGACATGAATCAAAAAACATATACGGTGGGAAAAATAAAATGGCAGAAACCTGGGAGGTTCTGGTTTGCTGTATCTCCACCAGTTTGGGTTGGTGAATGTGGATGATTTTTTATCCTGTGAACTCATTGTACTGCTACAAGAATTTGGTATCATCATGGTGTAATTTTGTTAACATTCTGGTTTTGTTAGATAGTGGCTACACTAATCTAGAGTGATACAATTTTCCTTCCCATTTGGTATCATCATGTTCAGTGTATACAGTTATAACATCATGTGGGTTTTTTAAGTATGTTTACAGCTCTAGTACACTTCTCTTACACTTACTGAGGACTTGTATTTGCTACTGTTGTATTGTTGTTCCTATACTATAATTACTTTAGCGCACACTACCATGACTTAATGTTTACAATAGCTGTTTTCTTTGTGTCCAATAGTCAGCGTATATTTTTCTTCAGAGGTAACTGGTCAAATGTTCAGTGTGTATGTCTGAACTTGAATGTTGCAATGCTGTTTTCTTCAGAGGCTACTGTAAAAACTTGAGCTATTGTCTTGCAAAGATGATGATCATCTTGCTAGTTTGCTGGGTTTTGTCTCCGACCATTGTGTCGTGATGAATTTGCAGGTACCCAGAGAGGCCCTTGAGTTTGCCGGAATGTCGATTAACTTCCGTTCTGGCAAATTCGGGTACTCCATATGTCCTATATTCAGCAAAGGTCATGCTAAAATTTTCCGTGAATTTTAGCATGACTTTGCTAAAAATAGGACATATGGGGTACTTGCGACTAATGCATGGCCCTGCCATTCTTGCTGCATTAAACCATAGGTGGCAATAGAGCCAAGTGATTAGGCCCAACTTAGAATTCTCCTTAGCATCGATAAACCCTAGATGATAAACCCAACATAGGTGGCAATAGAGCCAAGTGATTAGTGCCAAGTGATTAGGCCCAACCTAGGGTGCCTCGGCATCGATAAACCCTAAATGATGAAAACTTAACTTGGCTGCCCCGGATGCCTCGGTGTCGATGAGAACCTAAATGATGTATGCTTAGGCTTTTAGGGTGCCTCGGTGTCGACAAACCCTAAATGATGAAAGCTTAGGCTTTTAGGGTGCCTCAGCGTCGACAAACCCTAAATGATGAGACCATGATCTTTTTCCTTGACAATAACCAACTTTTTGACCAAACTTTTTTCCTATTTAGTGCGAAACATGGCCCACAATGATGAGGCCGGTGGTTCGAGCGGCAAGCAATTCTGGGAGCTGTCCCAGGAGATGGAGGAACAACCTCACCGCTATGAGGACGCCGCGGAAGACACCGATCCTGACTACACGACCCCTAGTGGCGTCGGGGATGACACCACTGATGTTGCCGCCGAGGATGCCACCACTGATGATGGCGGCGCGCACACAGATGGCAGCGAACCGAAGAAGCAAAGGAAGGACCGGCGCCCGAATGCGCTCCGCACCCTCAAGGAGGAATTCACTCAAGTGGACTCCGACGGGCATCCAACGAAGCCCAAACATATAGTCAAGAATTTTCGCTTCAGCTCGGGTGCATTCTCCGGAGCACCATCTCGATCAACACCGATAACCTTAGGCATAAGGACCACGGGAATTTGCGCAACCTCCTCTTCACGAAGCTGCACGAACGATACAAGTTCCCCTTCGAATTTGAAAACACACGCCTCTCAGGGAATAAATTTAACAGTGCCGCCCTCACGAGGATGAGCATGGCCCTGTCTACTTGGAGAAGCGCAGTGAAGAGAATGATTGATAAAGGTGATAGTTATGAGAAGATCAAGGCGAAATATCCTTTGATGAGCGAAGATGAGTACAAGGAGTTCAAGATCAAGTGCGAGAGCAGCGCAACCTCGAATCAAGTCGATTGGGGAAAGAAATGCGGGAGTTGAACTTAGGGTAACACAAACTCGGTCCTGGCGGTTACAGAGTGGCGGAGCCTATATGGGACAAGGAGGACGCGGAACGTGCCGAGCAAGGCCTACCGCCCCGCTTCGAGAAATACAGCGGTGACAAGCAGACCAGGAACTTTGTCAGGGCCCGGTACAAGGAGGACCCGATAACAAACGAGCTTACCACGGATCCGAAGACCAGGGAGCTTGAGCTTGTTCTGGTAAGGAATACACCCCCGCGTAATTAGCTCCATATGGTTGCACTCTAATTAATCCCCAATATTTCTAAATGGTTCACGTTCCTTTCGCAGACCACGAAAGCGATGGCTGGGTCGTCTCAGAGCTCCCCTTTCGACACCCCTTTAAATAGGGCGTTGAACGTAATGAAAAACAAGGATAAGCTCAGTAAGCCGACGTCAGCTGGTCGTGTGGCCGGCAAAGGCTTGTCCACAAAATGGGGGTCATACTATACCGCTGGTGTGCGGAAGGAGAAAAAGGCCAGCTCGGAAAGCCAGACGCGCGAGGTTGAAGAACTCAAGGCACAAGTGGCGCGGATTCGGAGCTTGTCCAAGAGCAAGTGGAACAACAAGCGGGAACGAAGCTCAACGCCATGGTGCCTACGTTGATTCATGGGCTGACGACGTGGATTGCGGGCGGCCAACAGGGGCCTCCCCCGGTTCCCAGCTTCACGGCCAGCAACTCGCACAGCGTGCAGGCGGCGCCACTGGTGTCTCCGGTGGCGGCGCCATTGGTGTCTCCGGCGGAGGCGGTATTCGTGTCTCCGGCGCCGGCACGGGCATTGGAGCTTAATGCACTCGGGTGTACGCCGGCTGGCACCTCGCCAGCAAGCGCCCCCTCCGTCAGTTGCATGCCCGCCGTTGGCGGTGCCTCGACATTAGCCGAGCTCGACGGCATCACGGTAACTAAGCCTCTCGGCCGATGACTTCATCTCCTTTCCTATGGTAGGCATCCTCGACGCCTGTACATGTTTTCGCAGGGCACCGCCGACGTTCCTTGCACTCTTCTGCACTTTGTGGGCGCCGAGTTGGTCGATGTCGCCAAGGGCAGAATCGTTCAACCGGGCAACCCCATGTTCCACGGTAATCCCACGCCACCCACAGTGCATAGGGTTGAAGTGGTTCGGGTGCTGCCAGGCTGCGACGAGCTGTTACCTCTGATTCGACCCGCTGGGCCGACGAAGAAGATGAGATGACCCTCAGCGCCTGCGTCAGCTGGCCCCTGCTTTGGCCGAAGAGCCAGATTCGTTTGGGGGCGGGGGGCACCACCCCACAGACAAGACCACCAGTCGTGTCGGCGCCAAGCCATGGCAAGAACGCCGCAACGCTACCGGACCTGCCGGACATCCCTATGGCACAGGATCCGGACAGCCTTATGGCACAGGATCCGGACAGCCCTATGGCACAGGATGCGGACGGCGACGACAATGACGACGGTACATTTACCAAAGTTGATAAGTACTTTGCCGAACATGGGTACGCTGACGAGATCTGCGGGCCTCTTTCTCAAGAACCCAACCAAGACGACCGCGATCTAGCTGGTACGGCGGAGAAATCCAATTGCAACAGGCGTAAATGCGCCGTTCAGTTCTCAGGACACGCCTCCAGCTCCTGCCTTCACCGAGCCTCAGATAGCTGAGGTGCGAAATATTATCAGCCGCAACACGCTCAAGAAGGCGGTCTGTGAGCAGAACTCGGTCCCATTAAAGGAGATCAAGAAGAAGGGACGGAAACGAAAGACTAAAAAGGGCGCCGGTGCGAGCCAGCCGTCACCGAGTTCGATCTCGAGGAGGGTGCATGTGGCGGGTAGGGCGATGCTACTGCCAAATATGCTGAATGCTGCACCCGGTGCTATGCGGAGTCTGCACGACAGTGTTCTTTCTTTGGAGAAGCGGCGTCTCAGAGAGAAGGATGTGGCATACCCGGTTTTCGTGGCCAAGGTGCTAGAGGGCAAGGGCTTTGTGGATGGCGACATCGGGGGTACGATCGTCCTGCGGTTTGATGACATCTTTGCTATGTTTAACCTTCATCCGCTGCACTACACCTTCGTTCGGCTGTTTTCCCTGAGTATGGAGATGCGGATCATTAGAGACAAGACACCGGACATCGTGATAGTCGACCCCTTCTACATGCGTGCCAGGCACTTGAGCAGCACTGGGGAGCGCCAAGTTGCGAGTTCACACCTCGAAGGCGTCATTCTGGCAAACCCAGATAAGGATAACTTCCATGTGGCTTACTTTCCCGAGTAAGTCATCCCTTAACCGCCCCGTAACATATGATTTCTTAGATTTCGATCGTTCTTTTTTTTCTAACATTCCGTGTTCTGTGCAGTGACACACATTGCACACTCATCCTCTTAAGCCCGAAATATTCCATGGCCACGTATTTCGACCCGAACCGTAACTCCAAGATAGACTACACAGATGTCAAGAAAGTTCTTGATGATGTTCTCCCCGGCTACGCCAAATCTGGAGGCACCTTCACCAGGGCAGTTCGTAAGTACGGCAAGCACATGTTCTCACACAATACGAAGTTCTGCTGCGTCAAGCAGCCGCCTGGCGGTCAGAAGGATGCCTACTACGCCCTCCATCACATGCGGGCGATCGTAAGGGACCATCGTCAACTTCTGCTACCAGATAATGTCAAAGATTGGGCCGCGAGCTTGTCGGCAGTCCAGGACGTGGACCTCAGACAAGAATTCTTTCGCATCCAGTCGGAGATTGCGGACATCATCCATCAAGATGGCCTTCATACCTCGGGGCATTTCTTCCTCAGATATCAATCGTCCAACAGTGAGATAGATGAAACGCTACAAATGCAGGGTGACAACAACCGCGATTTCATGACCATCACGACATACGGCGGCTTCATCCACGCTCCTGTCCGATGAGTCGAGTCGAAAGTAGTGATATGTAGTTCTGAAACATTGATTGGCTCATGTTGTAATTATACTTTAATGAATTCGTATGTCTCTTTGGTTTGGACAGTCGTTCAACTTAGATGTAATCGATGCTATTTATTAGTAGGACCATGAATCGTGCTATTAATGTCTTGCTTTTCTCTTCGGATCCTTTTGTTGCATACTTACATATTGCTTATGTATTGTCTGTTGTTTGGCTTGTGCATAGAGATGCCGTCGTATGTCGGTGTACAAGGGTAAGGTTCCCGGAGTCTATGACGACTGGGAGGAGTGTCGGAGACAGGTTCACCATTTCAGCGGTAACAGTTACAAAGGGTACACCACTAGGGCGGAGGCCGAATCTAGATACGCCCGCTGTCTAGAGGGAGAGAGGAGGGAGCATTGGAGGAACCGGATGAAAACCAGTTTGATCGCGATGATGCTCATCGTGATGACCATAGCTATCTTCTATGTGATGGTAGTTTAGATGATCGATATCGACTTGTAATGTGAAGACAAACTCGATACTCGCGGTCTTGGGACTTGTACTGTTTTATCTTTGTTCGGTCTTTTGAATTCGGAGACTAATATGATGAATTCTATTCGGAGACTAATCTTTTATTGTATTCGATGAATCTGATGTTGCTGTGTGCTGCTGTCTATATTCTGTGCAATAATATATTTTGTAACCTGTGCAAAAATCAGAAAAGAAAAAAAACCAAATATTCATACTAATGGCGCATCACCACCAGGTGCGCCATTAGTATGCCAAAGGATACTAATGGCGCATCAACACAGAATGCGCCATTAGTATGACAAAGCACATGCTTACGTATGGCCCCCCGGGAGGCACACTAATGGCGCATGGTGTTACATACTAATGGCGCACTGCTTGGTGCGCCATTAGTATACCAGATACTAATGGCGCACTGCTTGGTGCGCCATTAGTAAGAAATACTAGTGGCGTGCTACTAATGGCGCACTGGTAATGCGCCATTAGTAGGAAAAACCAGTGCGCCATTACTTGGCCTTTTCCTAGTAGCGCGTGGATATGCTCAAAGGAGCACGGCAGCGCTTCCGGTTATGGAAGGTGTCAGCCTTTCGACAAGGTGCAAGGGAAGCCTGGGCCATTGTGAAGACACGATACGCCAAGGCTGATCCGAACCATATGGCCCAAGTCCGACCGGTAGGGCCAGATGGGCAAGAGATTCCCGTAAGTCTGGTATATGACCAAGTAGCATTAGCCGCAAAGTATTCCCAGTAGGATTGTAGGCTAGATAGCCTGTTGGATGGTATAGAGGAAGAATATAGCCAGTCCAAGTGACTATGTAATTCAATGGACATATGTAGTCCCTTGCCGGATTGAAAATCATTTGTCATGGCGGACCTTTTCGCTTCAGCCCCCGGACCCGACAGTCTGGGGTGTATCCCAATGCCCGCTCAGTTATGTAAAACCGGGGTATGCGTGGAAACCAGGCGTAGGGGTCATAAGTGCCTGAACAGACAAGTACCCGACTAGTTGTGTTATATTACATGGGTAGTAAGAAACATCTTCCAGAGAGAATAGTTCCGTTAGGGCTTCCTTTGCCTGGGTACGCATGCATCAATGTGCATGTCCGAACTGTGAAGAGAAGCGCAGGACTCAAAACATCTGGGGATTCATGTTGTAGAAAACAAAAAAAAACATCTTTTGTTCACCAGTCGAGCTAGTGGGTGGGTTCTGTTGTAGATAGGGTTAGGTTGTAGATAGGGCTAGTGGCGGGCTAGATTAAAACAAAATTCTAATGGCGCACCGAGGGGTGGTGCGCCATCAGAATAGTCGTACTTATGGCGCACGAGGGGGTGGTGCGCCATTAGAAAGCTTCCCCCCACACTAAATCCCCGATATCTCTAATCTCTCCCCTGCCTCATCGATCTCACCCGTTGCCCCCCGTGTTCGCCGTCCCCCTCGCCCCCTCGCCTCCTTCGCCGTCTCCGAGCCGAGCACCGCCTCCCTCGCCGTCCGTGAGCCGAGTGCCCTCGACGTCCTCCCGCCCAAGCGCCCCCTCCCCCCGCGGCCCCGCCTGCGCCCTCGACGTGCTCGCCGTCCAACACCGCGCGGCCTGCCCAGGAGGACCGCCCCCGTCTTCCTCTTCGACTACGAGGACCCGGACGAGCTCGGACGCCCAGGAGGACCGCCACCGCTCGACGCCCTCGACCGCGCAGCCTGCCCCGGAGGACCGCCACCGCTCGACGCCGAATTCGCGTCGCCTCGACTAGCTCCGGCTGCCCCGAGTCGCCATCGACCTCCCAAGTGAGCACCCGAGCCGCTTCCCCCTCTTCCCTCTCTTTATTTCCTTCTGATGTGTTCTAGGGTTGGGGGTTGGAGAAATTTGGACAAGGAAAGGGGGTTGGAGAATTAAGTAGCTATTGGTTTTCCAAATGTTCAAATCTCTGAGCTTGCCTTTAGATGCATTTTAGAGGATACTAGTCTCAACTAAGCATCCGCCTAGAGATTCTTTCTTTAAGTAGCTAGGCTCAATTAGTGAATTTTCCAGTGAGTTTGGATTCATGCAACAATATGAAACATTAATTACTATTCTTTCTGGCCACTAATGATAGATGTAACATGTAAGAAGTCCATAATTGATTAATGGATCTGTTAGTTTGATAGTTTTTTTAGTGTTGCACCTTTTCCTTCTACAACTTGCAGATGTGTACACAATTTTTTGTGTTCAGTTTAGGAGTTGGTCCTTGGGAAGCATAAATAAAACATTATTGGCAAGTGCAGTCTTGTTACTCCTAGGTATCTACAAATGAGTAGATGAATATTTGTTACCAGGAGGGTTACAATATCTTTCAAACTGATGTTGTTCTCGTGATCATGCTTTCTAATGGTTTGATATCACCCAAAGTTTGGCATGGAAACTACAGAGGTACTATGTAGTGTTGTATTACTTCTTCCGGATTCAGGGTGTTTAAATGTGCATTAGTTCTTCTGATAATTAATGGTTAAAGTCCTTTGACAAGAATGTGAACAATAAGAGATGTAACCAATCCCAGAAGTAAAACCATGTATCTTTTCTCTCTACAATTCTCATGCAACAATATGGAACTAATTCTTTAAGTAGTTAATGAGAACACTTGGTCCATATTCATTTGCAGTGAACATACATTTTCACTGTTCTTATAATATTTGCTTGATGTCAGATTATGCTATGAGGATATTAGTCTAAGCCCAGTCTTGGATGCATTGTTTTATCCTCATGTGGTTAAACCGGTTCTGAAAATTATCTAGTTTGACCTGTACTTGTCCAGCTATCATAATCTATTCTTTGACCATGGCAGTAGCTGGCATTTTGTTATGATAATTTCAGTATATATATCTTACTGTCCTTTGTTGATCTCGTTGTATTTTCAATTCACAGGCAACTCTCCGACGAAGTCTCCTCCAGGTAATATATGTCTCATGCTTTCTAAAGAGTACTAGTATACTGACTAAACTATCCACTTGTTATGCTTAGCTGCTCTGTTGTCTGAATCGTGACACTTTGCCTGTCATAATGCAACTAAGCATACTAGTCTCAACTAAGCATACTAGTTTTTTGTAGTGAGACTGTAAGATAGTGAGACAGTAAGAAGGAAACTTCCCAGATTATGTAGAAACAAAATACTTGGTTTGACAGCAAGTACCATGACATGAATCAAAAAACATATACGGTGGGAAAAATAAAATGGCAGAAATCTGGGAGGTTCTGGTTTGCTGTATCTCCACCATTTTGGGTTGGTGAATGTGGATGATTTTTTTATCCTGTGAACTCATTGTACTGCTACAAGAATTTGGTATCATCATGGTGTAATTTTGTTAACATTCTGGTTTTGTTAGATAGTGGCTACACTAATCTAGAGTGATACAATTTTCCTTCCCATTTGGTATCATCATGTTCAGTGTATACAGTTATAACATCATGTGGGTTTTTTAAGTCTGTTTACAGCTCTAGTACACTTCTCTTACACTTACTGAGGACTTGTATTTGCTACTGTTGTATTGTTGTTCCTATACTATAATTACTTCAGCGCACACTACCATGACTTAATGTTTACAATAGCTGTTTTCTTTGTGTCCAATAGTCAGCGTATATTTTTCTTCAGAGGTAACTGGTCAAATGTTCAGTGTGTATGTCTGAACTCTGTTTTCTTCAGAGGCTACTGTAAAAACTTGAGCTATTGTCTTGCAAAGATGATGATCATCTTGCTAGTTTGCTGGGTTTTGTCTCCGACCATTGTGTCGTGATGAATTTGCAGGTACCCCGAGAGGTTCTTTATGCTTGCCGGAATGTTGATTAACTTCCGTTCCGGCAATTGGTACTCCATATGTCCTATATTCAGCAAAGGTCATGCTAAAATTTTCCGTGAATTTTAGCATGACTTTGCTAAAAATAGGACATATGGGGTACTTCATGACTAATGCATGGGCTGGGGTATCTTAGTACTTAGTTAAGTAGGATCAACTGCCCTGCCATTCTTGCTGCATTAAACCATAGGTGGCAATAGAGCCAAGTGATTAGGCCCAACTTAGAATTCTCCTTAGCATCGATAAACCCTAGATGATAAACCCAACATAGGTGGCAATAGAGCCAAGTGATTAGTGCCAAGTGATTAGGCCCAACCTAGGGTGCCTCGGCATCGATAAACCCTAAATGATGAAAACTTAACTTGGCTGCCCTGGATGCCTCGGTGTCGATGAGAACCTAAATGATGTATGCTTAGGCTTTTAGGGTGCCTCGGCCGACAAACCCTAAATGATGAAAGCTTAGGCTTTTAGGGTGCCTCAGCGTCGACAAACCATAAATGATGAGACCATGATCTTGTTCCTTGACAATAACCAACTTTTTGACCAACTTTTTTCCTATTTAGAGCGAAACATGGCCCACAATGATGAGGCCGGTGGTTCGGGCGGCAAGCAATTTTGGGAGCTGTCCCAGGAGATGGAGGAACAACCTCACCGCTATGGGGACGCCGCGGAAGACACCGATCCTGACTACACGACCCCTAGTGGTGTCGGGGATGACACCACTGATGGTGCCGCCGAGGATGCCACCACTGGTGATGGCGGCACACACACAGATGGCAGGCAACCGAAGAAGCAAAGGAAGGACCGGCGCCCGAATGCGCTCCGCACCCTCAAGGAGGAATTCACTCAAGTGGACTCCGACGGGCATCCAACGGAGCCCAAACATATAGTCAAGGGGTACTCGCTTCAGCTCGGGTGCATTCTCCGGAGCACCGTCTCGATCAACACCGATAACCTTAGGCATAAGGACCACGGGAATTTGCGCAACCTCCTCTTCACGAAGCTGCACGAACGATACAAGTTCCCCTTCGAAATTGAAAACACACGCCTCGTGGAATAAATTTAATAAAGTGCCGCCTCACGAGGATGAGCATGGCCCTGTCTACTTGGAGAAGCGCAGTGAAGAGAATGATTGATAAAGGTGATAGTTATGAGAAGATCAAGGCGAAATATCCTTTGATGAGCGAAGATGAGTACAAGGAGTTCAAGATCAAGTGCGAGAGCAGCGCAACCTCCGAATCAAGTCAGTGGGGAAAGAAATGCGGGAGTTGAACTTAGGGTAACACAAACTCGGTCCCGGCGGTTACAGAGTGGCGGAGCCTATATGGGACAAGGAGGACGCGGAGCGTGCCGAGCAAGGCCTACCGCCCCGCTTCGAGAAATACAGCGGTGACAAGCAGACCAGGAACTTTGTCAGGGCCCGGTACAAGGAGGACCCGATAACAAAGGAGCTTACCACGGATCCGAAGACCAGGGCGCTTGAGCTTGTTCTGGTAAGGAATACACCCCCGCGTAATTAGCTCCATATGGTTGCACTCTAATTAATCCCCAATATTTCTAAATGGTTCACGTTCCTTCCGCAGGACACTGAAAGCAGTAGCACGGGGTCGTCTCAGAGCTCCCCTTTCGACAACCTTTAAATAGGGCGTTGAATGTAATGAAAAACAAGGATAAGCTCAGTAAGCAGTCGTCAGCTGGTCGTGTGGCCGGCAAAGGCTTGTCCAAAAAATGGGGGTCATATTATACCGCTGGTGTGCGGAAGGAGAAAAAGGCCAGCTCGGAAAGCCAGGCGCGCGAGGTTGAAGAACTCAAGGCACAAGTGGCGCGGATTCCGGAGCTTGTCCAAGAGAAAGTGGAACAACAACTGGGAACGAAGCTCAACGCCATGGTGCCTACGTTGATTCATGGGCTGACGACGTGGATTGCGGGCGGCCAACAGGGGCCTCCCCCGGTTCCCAGCTTCACGGCCAGCAACTCGCACAACGCGCAGGCGGCGCCATTGGTGTCTCCGGCGGCGGCGCCATTGGTGTCTCCAGCGGAGGCGGTATTCGTGTCTCCGGCGCCGGCACGGGCATTGGAGCTTAATGCACTCGAGTGTACGCCGGCTGGCACCTCGCCAGCAAGCGCCCCCTCCGGCAGTTGCACGCCCGCTGTTGGCGGTGCCTCGACATTAGCCGAGCTCGACGGCATCACGGTAACTAAGCCTCTCGGCCGATGACTTCATCTCCTTTCCTATGACTGGGCATCCCTGACGCCCTGTACATGTTTTCGCAGGGCACCGCAGACGTTCCTTGCACTCTTCTGCACTTTGTGGGCGCCGAGTTGGTCGATGTCGCCAAGGGCAGAATCGTTCAACCGGGCAACCCCATGTTCCACGGTAATCCCATGCCACCCACAGTGTATAGGGTTGAAGTGGTTCGGGTGCTACCAGGCTGCGACGAGCTGTTACCTCTGATTCGACCCGCTGGGGCCAACGAAGAAGATGAGATGACCCTCAGCGCCTGCGTAAGCTGGCCCCTGCTTTGGCCGAAGAGCCAGATTCGTTTGGGGGCGGGGGACACCACCCCACAGACAAGACCGCCAGTCGTGCCGGCGCCAAGCCATGGCAAGAACGCCGCAACGCTACCGGACCTGCCGGACATCCCTATGGCACAGGATCCGGACAGCCCTATGGCACAGGATCCGGACAGCCCTATGGCACAGGATCCGGACGGCGACGACAATGACGATGGTACATTTACCAAAGTTGATAAGTACTTTGCCGAACATGGGTACGCTGACGAGTTCTGCGGGCCTCTTTCAAGAACCCAACCAAGACGACCGCGATCTAGCTGGTACGCGGAGAAATCCAATTGCAACAGCGCCGCCCGCTGCTCAGTTCTCGTGACACGCCCAGCTCCTGCCTTTTCACCGAGCCTCGAGATAGCTGAGGTGCGAAATATTATCAGCCCCAACACGCTCAAGAAGGCGGTCTAAGCAGAACTCGGTCCCATTACAGGAGATCAAGAAGAAGGGACGGAAACGAAAGACTAAAAAAGGCGCCGGTGCGAGCCAGCCGGCACCGAGTTCGATCCGTGCTCAGGACGGGCCACCTTCACCTAAGGATATCTCGAGGAGGGTGCATGTGGCGGGTAGGGCGATGCTACTGCCAAATATGCTGAATGCTGCACCCGGTGCTATGCGGAGTCTGCACGACAGTGTTCTTTCTTTGGAGAAGCGGCGTCTCAGAGAGAAGGATGTGGCATACCCGGTTTTCGTGGCCAAGGTGCCAGAGGGCAAGGGCTTTGTGGATGGCGACATCGGGGGTACGATCGTCCTGCGGTTTGATAACATCTTTGCTATGTTTAACCTTCATCCGCTGCACTACACCTTCGTTCGTGTTTTCGCTGAGTATGGACATGCGGATCATTAGAGACAAGACACCGGACATCGTGATAGTCGACACCTTCTACATGCGTGCCAAGCACATGAGCAACGCTGGGGAGCGCCAAGTTGCGAGTTCACACCTCGAAGGCGTCATTCTGGCAAACCCAGATAAGGATAACTTCCATGTGGCTTACTTTCCCGAGTAAGTCATCCCTTAACCGCCCCGTAACATATGATTTCTTAGATTTCGATCGTTTTTTTTTTTCTAACATTCCGTGTTACGTGCAATGACACACATTGCACACTCATCCTCTTAAGCCCGAAATATTCCATGGTCACAGATTTCAATTCGAACCGTAACTCCAAGATAGACTACACAGATGTCAAGAAAGTTCTTGATGATGTTCTCCCCGGCTACGCCAAATCTGGAGGCACCTTCACCAGGGCAGTTCGTAAGTACGGCAAGCACATGTTCTCACGTAATACGAAGTTCTGCTGCGTCAAGCAGCTGCCTGGCGGTCAGAAGGATGCCTACTACGCCCTCCAACACATGCGGGCAATCGTAAGGGACCATCGTCAACTTCTGCTACCAGATAATCTCAAAGATTGGGCCGCGAGCTTGTCGGCAGTCCAGGACGCAGACCTCAGACAAGAATTCTTTCGCATCCAGTCGGAGTTTGCGGACATCATCCATCAAGATGTCCTTCATACCTCGGGGCATTTCTTCCTCAGATATCAACCATCCAACAGTGAGATAGATGAAACACTACAAATGCAGGGTGACAACAACCGCGATTTCATGACCATCACGACATACGGCGGCTTCATCCACGCTCCTGTCCGATGAGTCGAGTCGAAAGTAGTGATATGTAGTTCTGAAACATTGATTGGCTCATGTTGTAATTATACTTTAATGAATTCGTATGTCTCTTTGGTTTGGACAGTGGTTCAACTTAGATGTAATCGATGCTATTTATTAGTAGGACCATGAATCGTGCTATTAATGTCTTGCTTTTCTCTTCCGATCCTTTTGTTGCATACTTACATATTGCTTATGTATTGTCTGTTGTTTGGCTTGTGCAAAGAGATGCCGTCGTATGTCGTGTACAAGGGTAAGGTTCCCGGAGTCTATGACGACTGGGAGGAGTGTCGGAGACAGGTTCACCATTTCAGCGGTAACAGTTACAAAGGGTACACCACTAGGGCGGAGGCCGAATCTAGATACGCCCGCTATCTAGCGGGAGAGAGGAGGGAGCATTGGAGGAACCGGATGAAGACCAGTTTGATCGCGATGATGCTCATCGTGATGACCATAGCTCTCTTCTAAGTGATGGTAGTTTAGATGATCGATATCGACTTGTAATGTGAAGACAAACTCGATACTCGCAGTCTTGAGACTTGTACTGTTTTATCTTTGTTCGTTCTTTTGAATTCGGAGACTAATATGATGAATTGTATTCGGAGACTAATCTTCTATTGTATTCGATGAATCTGATGTTGCTGTGTGCTGCTGTCTATATTCTGTGCAATAATATATTTTGTAACCTGTGCAAAAATCAGAAAAGAAAAAAAAACCAAATATTCATACTAATGGCACATCGCCACCAGCTGCACCATTAGTATGCCAAAGGATACTAATGGCGCATCAACACAGAATGCACCATTAGTATGACAAAGCACATGCTTACGTATGGCCCCCGGGAGGCACACTAATGGCGCATGGTGTTACATACTAATGGCGATCGCTTGGTGCGCCATTAGTATACCGTATACTAATGGCGTACCAGTGGTGCGCCATTAGTAAGAAATACTAGTGGCGTGCTACTAATGGCGACCGGTAATGCGCCATTAGTAGGAAAACCAAAGGCGCCATTACTTGGCCTTTTCCTAGTAGTGCGTGGATATGCTCAAAGGAGCACGGCAGCGCTTCCGGTTATGGAAGGTGTCAGCCTTTCGACAAGGTGCGAGGGAAGCCTGGGCCATTGTGAAGACAAGATACGCCAAGGCTGATCCGAACCATATGGCCCAAGTCCGACCGGTAGGGCCAGATGGGGAAGAGATTCCCGTAAGTCTGGTATATGACCAAGTAGCATTAGCCGCAAAGTATTCCCAGTAGGATTGTAGGCAAGATAGCCTGTTGGATGGTATAGAGGAAGAATATAGCCAGTCCAAGTGACTATGTAATTCAATGGACATATGTAGTCCCTTGCCGGATTGAAAATCATTTGTCATGGCGGACCTTTTCGCTTCAGCCCCCGGACCCGACAGTCTGGGGTGTATCCCAATGCCCGCTCAGTTATGTAAAACCGGGGTATGCGTGGAAACCAGGCGTAGGGGTCATAAGTGCCTGAACAGACAATTACCCGACTAGTTGTGTTATATTACATGGGTAGTAAGAAACATCTTCCAGAGAGAATAGTTCCGTTAGGGCTTCCTTTCCCTGGGTACGCATGCATAGATGTGCATGTCCGAACTGTGAAGAGAAGCGCAGGACTCAAAACATCTGGGGATTCATGTTGTAGAAAACAAAAAAAACATCTTTTGTTCACTGACCGAATATTCCCTAAGAATGCTAGCTTTCGGCTTCACCCAGTCTTAGGTACACATCCGGTTGAACTGGCAGTAACAATGGCAGAGGTGCTCCCCTTTTGGCCTAGCCGAATTAACGGGAACGTAGGGCATAAACACAAGAGCCAGGCAACCCAGCATGGCCAACTCTTAAGTCATATCGATGCATATAATGGTGAAGAAAAGGCACATATGGACAAAGGACACATATGTGGTAGGCAGGAAGCTAGCCATAAAAGTAATTATATTTAGCTTCCGTCTAGGAAGCCCCCAGGTACGGTGAGCACACATAGTGCGACCGAAGCGATCCGAGCATCCGCACTGTATTTAATACTTCGTGTGAAGAAGGTAAAAAGGGCGAGAAAGGAAAAAAAAGGGGGACACAATTGAAAGAGCGGGGGTAAGGAGATGAACACTTAGTTCGGCACTAGGCGTAGAATCTCCGGAGTCTGGCCGCGTTCCATGGGTTCGGCTCGAGTCTGTTATCGGATGCATCGCGCAGACGGTACGCTCCTCCGGTGAGAACTTTATCAATGATGAAGGGACCCTCCCACTTGGGTTTGAGCTTGTCCTTCTTCTTCTCTGGTAGGCGTAGAACGAGATCGCCAATGTTATATGTTTTGGCCCGCACTTCTCTGCTTTGATACCTTCGAGCCTGCTGCTGATAGAATGCGGAACGGGCTTTTGCGACGTCGCGCTCCTCCTCGAGGACATCTAAGTTGTCCTACCGATCTAGCTCGGCTTCCTTCTCTTCGTACATGCGCACGCGAGGTGAGTCATGGATTATGTCACAGGGTAGTACTGCTTCTGCGCCGTACACCATAAAAAATGGTGTATATCCGGTGGTACGATTCAGCGTGGTCCGCAGCCCCCAGAGTACGGAGTCGAGCTCCTCGACCTAGTGCGTGTCCGATTCTTTCAAGGATCGCACTAGTCTGGGTTTGATGCCGCTCATGATGAGACCATTTGCACGTTCGACCTGGCCGTTTGTTTGGGGGTGACAGACGAAGGCGTAATCGAGCTTAATGCCCATGTTGCCGCACCAAGTTTTCACTTCATCGGCTGTGAAGTTTGAGCCATTGTCAGTGATAATGCTGTGGGGGACACCGTAACGGTGTAAAACCCCGGATATGAAGTCTATGACTGGTCTGGATTCGGCAGTTTTAACTGGTTTGGCTTCAATCCATTTGGTGAACTTGTCCACCATGACCAATAAGTATTTTTTCTTATGGCTTCCCCCTTTAAGAGGCCCGACCATGTACAGCCCCCAGACCGCGAAGGGCCAAGTTATGGGGATTGTTTGGAGAGCGGTAGGGGGCATATGGCTCTGATTGCCGAAGAGCTGGCAACCAACGCAATGTTGGACAAGGTCCTATGCATATGCCCGGGCTGTCGGCCAATAAAAACTTGTACGGAAGGCTTTGCTGACAAGTGCCCGAGCTGCAGCGTGGTGCCCGCCGAGTCCGGCATGGATTTCAGCCAAGAGCTGCCGCCCTTCCTCTTCGGAGATGCATCTTTGGAGCACTCCGGTGGCACTTTTCTTATAGAGCTCTCCCTCATGGACATTGTAGGCCTTGGAACGCCGCACAATACAACGTGCTTCATTTTAGTCCTCGGGGAGCTCTTGCCTATCTAGGTAGGCCAAGAAGGGCTCGGTCCACGGGGCGATGACAGCCATAATTTCGTGGGCCGAAGGTGTTATTTCGGTGGTGGAGCCCCCGATTACGTCAGATGGTTCGGAATCTGGGGTTGTATTCGGAGCCAGACTGGTGTTGCCGGACTCCCCTTCCCATACCACGGATGGCTTGAATAGCCTTTCCAAGAATATATTAGGTGGGACGGGGTCGTGTTTAGCGCCGATGCGGGCGAGGATATCCGCCGCTTGATTGTTTTCTCGGACCACATGGTGGAATTCGAGCCCCTCGAACCGAGCTGACATTTTGAGGACGGCATTAAGTAGGCTGCCATTTTCGGATCCTTGGCATCGAAATCTCCATTTATTTGTGATATTGCGAGGTTAGAGTCGCCACGCACTTCTAGGCATTGAATGCCCATAGAGACTGCCATCCAAAGACCATCCAACAGAGCCTCGTATTCGGCTGCGTTATTGGAGTCTGTGTATAATATTTGGAGTACGTATTGGACCGTGTCTCCGGTGGGGGATGTCAGGACTACACCCACTCCCAATCCGGCCAGCATTTTAGAGCCGTCGAAGTGCATGATCCAATTGAGTACGCGCCTGCATTACTCTTTAGGGAGTTCGCTTCATCCATTCGGGCGACAAAGTCAGCCAGTACTTGCGACTTAATGGCCCGCCGTGGTTTGTATGTTATGTCGAACGGAAGGAGCTCGATAGCCCATTTAGCAATCCGTCCCGTGGCATCGCGGTTGCTTATTAATTATGTCGTTGAGTGGTACTTTGGAGGCCACCGTAATCGAACACTCTTGAAAGTAGTGTCGTAGCTTCCGGGATGCCATGAAGACCGCGTATGCTATCTTTTGATAGTGTGGGTATCGGGATTTGAATGGAGTGAGGACAGTGGACATGTAATTTACCGGCTTTTGGAGCGAGAACTTGTATCCGTCTACTTCTCGTTCGACGACGAGCACTGCGCTTACAACCTGATGTTTTGCAGCTATGTACAATAGCATAGGTTCGCCAGTATTTGGCGCGGTCAGGACTGGAATGCTGGCCAATAGGGTCTTTATTTCATCCAGTCCGGCCACGACCGCATCAGTCCACTCGAAGTGTTCGGTGCGTCGAAGAAGGCGGTAAAGAGGTAGTGCCTTTTCTCGTAATCAGGAGATAAAGCGGCTTAAGGCAGCCACGCATCCAGTTAGTTTCTGGATATGCTTGAGGTCTTTTGGGATAGCCAACTGCGACAGAGCTCGGATTTTTGCTAGATTTTCTTCGATTCCTCTATTGGAAACGATGAAGCCGAGCAACTTCCCGGAGAGTACGCCGAAAACACATTTTTCCGGGTTGAGCTTGATGTTGTATGTTCAGAGGTTGTCGAACGTGAGTCTCAAGTCATCTATTAAAGTTCCAACGTGTCTTGTTTTTATGACCACGTCGTCCACATATGCCTCCACTGTTTTGCCAATTTGCTTCTCCAGGCATGTCCGAATCATACGTTGATAGGTTGCGCCGGCATTTTTGAGCCCGAAAGGCATAGTGTTGAAACAGAAGGGGCCATATGGTGTTATGAAGGCTGTTGCGGCTTGGTTGGATTCCGCCATCTTTATTTGATGGTATTCGGAGTATGCATCGAGGAAACATAGTGAGTCGTGTCCTGCGGTGGCGTCGATGATTTGGTCAATGCGAGGGAGGGGGAAGGGATCCTTGGGGCAAGCCTTGTTGAGGTCTTTGAAATCGACACATAGGCGCCAGGATTTGTCCTTATTTGGTACCATTACCAGATTTGCCAGCCAATCTGGATGTTTTATATATCTGATGAATCTGGCCTCAAGTAGCTTGGCTAGCTCTTCTCCCATGGCTTGCCGTTTAGGCTCTGAGAAGTGCCTAAGAGTCTGTTTGACCGGCTTATATCCTTTCAGTATATTGAGGCTGTGTTCGGCCAGCCTGCGTGGGATGCCCAGCATGTCTGAAGGATGCCAGGCGAAAATGTCCCAATTCTCGCGTAGGAAATCTCGCAGTGTGGCGTTCATCATGGGGCTCAACTGTGTCCCGATGGAAGCTGTCTTTGTGGGGTCCTTTGGATGGACCTGGAATTTGACTATCTCGTCCGCGGGCTTGAATGAGGTGGACTTGGGTCGTTTGTCGAGTATCGTGTCGTCTCTGTCCACTGTGGCGCGCAGTGTTGTTAGTTCTTCGGCCGCTAGGGCTTTGGATAATGCTACCAGGGCTAGTGCAGCAGTTTTATTTTTGGCGCGGAGTGCGACGTCCGGATCACTGGCTAGAGTGATAATTCCATTGGGTCCGGGCATTTTGAGCTTCATGTACCCGTAATGGGGTATAGCTTGAAAGCTCGTGAATGCGTCCCGCCCTAAAAGGGCGTGGTATCCGCTGCTAAACGGGGCCACTTGGAACGTGATTTCTTCGGACCTATGATTCTCCGTGGTGCCGAATACCACATCGAGTGTGATTTTTCCCGCACACCGTGCCTCCCGACTAGGGATGATTCCCCTGAAAGTCGTGCTGCTTTGCTCAATGCGGCTTTTATCAATTTCCATCTTGTTGAGAGTTTCTTCATAGATCAGGTTTAATCCTCTTCCGCCGTCCATGAGTACTTTGGTGAGACGAAAGCCGTCCATGATTGGGCTAAGGACCAAAGCGGCTGGTACCCGGACTGTTTGGAATTGAGGTTCGTCACTGGCACTGAAGGTTATAGCAGTGTTGCTCCACGGATTTATTTTTGCCACATGGCAGACTTCAGTGAAACTTCGATGAGCTCGCTTGCGCCTATTATTTGAGGCAAAGTCTCGAAGACTGTCAGTACCGCATTGTTGTCTTCGGCGGGATGTTGCTCTGCTTTATGGTTACAAGAAGATCCTCGCCGCTTTTCGCTACCTGCCGGAGTATCCTACATGCTCTAAGGCTATGCGTTGGCGTGGTATCCGGCGTGCTGTGAATTTTGCATGGCCCATTAAGCCATTCTTCCAATACGGTTCCACGCCCTGGAGCGGGCTTTGGTTTTTTGGGAATTGGATCGGGTAACTTACGAGAGTTTTCCCTTTTAGTTCGGATGAAGGATTTAGTGAGAGCCGGATTATCCCAGAAGTCTGTTTGGGTTTTCCAGGCGCTTTCCATCGCATAGTACTTCTTTACTATGGCTGCTAAGTCAGCAAAGTGTACCATGTCACGGCGACTTATAGCATTGAGGATCCCTTTGTTCGTGCAATTTTTGCAAAAAAGGAGGAATCTGGCCCAGTAGCGATGTACTGTATCTTGGGGCTCTTGTTTTATATGGGTAAGATGGCATAAGTTTGGGTGGGTGGGCGTAGTTAAATCTGAATTCTGACCCGATCTAACACCCAGGGGCAGAGGAGCTTCCGGGCTTGGCAGCTCGGGCTCCGGGATGTTTCCCGATTTTTCTGGCCCGTTGCCCGATTCTAAGTTCGGGGTCTTGGTCATGTCCTCCCGCCAACGGGTATCCGGCTCAGAGAGCTCAGTAATCCGGACATAGTTCGTCCTTAAAGTAGAGGGAGAATCCATGTGTGGCTAGCTCTTCCACTACCGCAATCGCATGGGTGACCGGTGGGGATTTAATATCCTTTTGGTCGGGTTTAAGCCCAATCCGATCATAGTCTATTGCGACTCCCAGAGCGGCGATGCGATCCAAGAGCTCGTTGAGAGAGGAGAGCTCCATTGGATCCATCTATTCAGCGAGTTCCGAATTGACGTGGAGGCTGTTTTCGATGACCCGAGAAGTCATCGTCGGCGCGACAGCCGATCGGGCGGTCATGACGAAGCCGCCTAGTCGGAGAGTTCGCCTACCGCCAGGGCTGTTGGGGAACGTAGCCGAAATTCAAAATTTTCCTACGTTCACCAAGATCTGTCTATGGAGAAACCAGCAACGAGGGGAAGGAGAGTGCATCTACATACCCTTGTAGATCGCTAAGCGGTTCAAGAGAACGGGGTTGAAGGAGTCATACTCGTCGTGATCCAAATCACCGGAGATCCTAGTGCCGAACGGACGGCACCTCCGCTGCTCAACACACGTACAGCTCGGTGACGTCTCCCATGCCTTGATCCAGCAATGAGAGAGGGAGAGGTTGGGGAAGACTCCATCCAGCAGCAGCACAACGGCGTGGTGGTGGTGGAGGAGAGTGGTGATCCAGCAGGGCTTCGCCAAGCACCGCGAGATATGAGGAGAAAGAGAGGTAGGGCTGCGCCAACATGAGAAGAACTACGTGTTGGGCTGCTCCTTTGCCTCCACTATATATAGGGGGAGGGGGTTCAAGACCCACCTAGGGTTCCACCCTAGGGGCGGCGGCCAGCCCAAGATCCCATCTGAGGGGCGGCCAAGGGGGGGACAGGGGAAACTTGCCCCCCAAGTTAGGTGGGTGCGCCCCCCTCCCCAAACCCTAGGCGCCTTGGGCCCTTGTGGGGGGCGCACCAACCCACCTGGGGCTGGTCCCCTCCCACACTTGGCTCATGCAGCCCTCCGGGGATGGTGGCCCCACTTGGTGGACCCTCGGGACCCTCCCGGTGGTCCCGGTATGTTACCGATAAAACCTGAAACTTTTCCGGTGACCATAACAGGACTTCCCATATATAAATATTTACCTCCGGACCATTCCGGAACTCCTCATGACGTTCGGGATCTCATCCGGGACTCCGAACAACATTCGGTAACCACATACAAACTTCCTTTATAAACCTAGCGTCATCGAACCTTAAGTGTGTAGACCCTACGGGTTCGGGAACCATGCAGACATGACCGAGACGTTCTCCGGTCAATAACCAACAGCAGGATCTGGATACCCATGTTGGCTCCCACATGTTCCATGATGATCTCATCAGATGAACCACGATGTCGAGGATTCGATCAATCCCGTATACAATTCCCTTTGTCTAGCGGTATTGTACTTGCCCGAGATTCGATCGTCGGTATCCCGATACCTTGTTCAATCTCGTTACCGGCAAGTCTCTTTACTCGTTCCATAACACATCATCCCGTGATCAACCCCTTGGTCACATTGTGCACATTATGATGATGTCCTACCGAGTGGGCCCAGAGATACCTCTCCGTCACACGGAGTCACAAATCCCAGTCTCGATTCGTTCCAACCCAACAGACACTTCCGGAGATACCTGTAGTGCACCTTTATAGCCACCCAGTTACGTTGTGACGTTTGGTACACCCAAAGCATTCCTACGGTATCCGGGAGTTGCGCAATCTCATGGTCTAAGGAAAAGATACTTGACATTAGAAAAGCTTTAGCATACGAACTACATGATCTTTGTGCTAGGCTTAGGATTGTCTTGTCCATCACATCATTCTGCTAATGATGTGATCCCGTTATCAACGACATCCAATGTCCATGGTCAGGAAACTGTAACCATCTATTGATCAACGAGCTAGTCAACTAAAGGCTTACTAGGGACATGGTGTTGTCTATGTACCCACACATGTATCTGAGTTTCCTATCAATAGAATCATAGCATGGATAATAAACGATTATCATGAACAAGGAAATATAATAATAACTAATTTATTATTGCCTCTAGGGCATATTTCCAACAGTCTCCCACTTGCACTAGAGTCAATAATCTAGTTCACATCGCCATGTGATTAACACTCACAGGTCACATCGCCATGTGACCAACATCCAAAGAGTTTACTAGAATCAATAATCTAGTTCACATCACTATGTGATTAACACTCAATGATTTCTAGGTTTGATCATGTTTATGCTTGTGAGAGAGGTTGTAGTCAGCGGGTCTGCAATATTCAGATCCCTATGTATTTCGCAAAACTTTATGTCATATCGTAGATGCTGCTACCACGTTCCACTTGGAGCTATTCCAAATTGTTGCTCCATTATACGTATCCGTATCTCTACTCAGAGCTATCCGGATAGGTGTTGCTTGCATCGACGCAACTCTTTACGCCGAACTCTTTATCACCTCCATAACCGAGAAACATATCCTTATTCCTCTAAGGATAATTTTGACCGCTATCTGGTGATCCACTCCTTGATCACCTTTGTACCCTCTTGCCAGACATGTAGCAAGGCACACATCAGGTGCGGTACACAACATAGCATACTGTAGAGCCTATGTCTAAGGCATAGGCGACGACCTTCGTCCTTTCTCTCTTTTCTGTCGTGGTCGAGCATTAACTCTTAACTTCATACCTTACAACTCAGGCAATAACTACTTCTTTGACTGATCCATCTTGAACACCTTCAAGATTATCTCAAGGTATGTGCTCATTTGAAAGTATTTTAAACATTTTGTTCTATCTTATAGATCTTGATGCTTATTGTTCAAGTAGCCTAGTCCAGATTTTCCATTGAAAAACACTTTTCAAACAACCCTATATGCTTTCCAGAAATTCTACATCTTTTCTGATCAACAATATGTCAACAACATATACCCATCAGAGATTCTATAGTGCTCCCACTCACTTCTTTGGAAATACAAGTTTCTCATAAACTTTGTATAAACCCAAAATCTTTGATCATCTCATCAAAGCGCACATTCCAACTCCGAGATGCTTACTCTAGTCCTTAGAAGGATCGCTGGAGCCAGCATACCTTTTAGCATCCTTAGGATCGACAAAAACTTTCTGATTGTATCACATACAACCTTTCCTTACGAAGACTGGTAAGGAAACTCGTTTTGACATCCATCTGCCAGATTTCATAAATGCAGCTAATGCTAACATGATTCCGACGGACTTAAGCATCGCTACGGATGAGAAAATCTCATCGTAGTCAACTCCTTGAACTTGTGAAAACTCTTCGCCACAAGTCGAGCTTCATAGACGGTGACATTACCGTCCACGTCCGTCTTCTTCTTAAAGATCCATTTATCTCAATGGCTTGCCGATCATCGGGCAAGTCCACCAAAGTCCATGCTTTGTTCTGATACATGGATCCTATCTCGGATTTCATGGCTTCTAACCATTTGTCGGAATATGAGCCCACCATCGCTTCCCCATAGCTCGTAGGTTCATTGTTGTCTAGCAACATGACCTTCAAGACAGGATTACTGTACCACTCTGAAGTAGTACGCATCCTTGTCCCCCTACGAGGTACGGTAGTGACTTGATCCAAAACTTCATGATCACTATCATAAGCTTCTACTTCAATTGGTGTAGGCGCCACAGGAACAACTTCATGTGCCCTGCTACACACTTGTTTAAGTGACGGTTCAATAACCTCATCAAGTCTCCACCATCCTCTCACTCAATTCTTTCAGGAGAAACTTTTCCTCGAGAAAGGACCCGTTTCTAGAAACAATCACTTTTGCTTCCGGATCTGAATTAGGAGGTACTAGTCATCTATCCGTGCAACTGCACGGCCAAGAAATTATAGGTATACATTTTATAAATAAATTTATATTTATACGTAAAATGGAAGTTTTTAAATTTCAGATATCATACAACTGGAAAGATGCTTATTTATGCAACCTCTTGCACAAATAGGAATAACATTCATTTAGTTGATATTTACTAAGATGATTATATTCATATTTTCCTATGCATGAAAATATACTTGCCTGTTTTATTTTACTTGGTGCGGCTTTCTTTTTGTACGATGCGATTTAATTGATTTAATTGTTACCTTTCAAACCGGCTTTTCTTAGCTGGGGGCGTGAATATTTTTTAGTTTTTTTATATAAAGAATTTTAATTTTTATATACGTGTTTTTTTTCATGGAGAAGGCACATGTTTTTTTTTCAAGTTGGCACGTGCTTTTTCTAGGAACTTAGACGTGGGTGTTGAGTATATTTTTTAGACGTGCGAGTTTTATTTATGTATATGGCGAGAAGTTTTATTCCTGATGTACATGGTGATTCTTTTAATAAGACAGGGTTCTCTTTTCTTTTGTACGGATGGATTTCATCTGTTTCGTACATGGTGTTTCCTTACATGGCCCTCTAATAGATCTTAACTATAAATGCGTGGTCTTTTTTCTAGATCAAGATCTGAAGATATTTTTGTGTTGTATGTACGTGTCTTTTTTTGGCATGGAGATGTCACGTGCTTTTTCCATGGGAACTTGGATGTGGGCGTGGTTGACTTTTTTTTTTTTGCTTTTTTTCCTGGGAGCTTAGATGTGGGCACGGAGGATTCTTTTTTGGACACTGTGGGTCTTATACCATTGGGACTCTAACCACAATCACTTATTTAATCTCAATCGTTGATTTAGAATCTAAAGGTTAAATTTATATGTTTTCTGAGAATTAACGTGGAGGCTTCATTGGTGCTTCCAATTAGTAAATATAAGATATAAGATACCCAACCATTTTGGGTATCCTATGAAGATGCATTTATCCGTTTTGGGTTCGAGCTTATCACGATGAAACTTTTTCACATAAACGTCGCAGCCCCAAACTTTCAAGAAACGACAGCTTAGGTTTCTCTAAACCATACTTCTCACGGTGTCATCTCAACGGAATTACGTGGTGCCCTATTAAAGTGAGTGCGGTTGTCTCTAATGCCTAACCCATGAACGATAGTGATAATTCGATAAGAGACATCATGGTACGCACCATATTCAATAGGGTGCAACTATGATGTTCGGACACACCATCACACTATGGTGTTCCAGGCGGTATTAATTGTGAAACAATTTCCACAATGTCTTAATTGCGTACCAAAGCTCGTAACTCAGATACTCATCTCTACGATCATATCATAGACATTTTATCCTCTTGTCACAATGATCTTCAACTTCACTCTGAAATTACTTGAACCATTCAATAATTCAGACTTGTGTTTCACCAAGTAAATATACTCAACATCTACTCGAATCATCTGTGAAGTAAGAACATAACGATATTCACTGCATGCCTCAGCACTCATTGGACTGCACACATCAAAATGTGTTATTTCCAACAAGTTGCTATCTTGTTCCATCTTACTGAAAACGAGGCTTTTCAGTCATCTTGCCCATGTGGTATGATTTGCATATTTCAAGTGATCCAACATCAAGTGAGTCCAAACGATCCATCTGCATGGAGTTTCTTCATGCGTATACACCAATAGACATGGTTCGCATGTCTCAAACTTTTCAAAAACGAGTGAGTCCAAAGATCCATCAACATGGAGCTTCTTCATGCATTTTATACCAATATGACTTACATGGCAGTGCCACAAGTAAGTGGTACCATCATTAATATCTTATATCTTTTGGCATGAAAATGTGTATTACTATGATCGAGATTCAATAAACCATTCCTTTAGGTGCAAGACCATTGAAGGTATCATTCAAATAAACAGAGTAACCATTATTCTCCTTAAATGAATAACCAGTGTGCGGTAGACATAATCCAATCATGTCTATGCTCAGCGCAAAACACCAAATAACAATTATTTAGGTTTAACACCAATCTCGATGGTAGAGGGAGCATGCGATGCTTGATCACATCAACCTTGGAAACACTTCCAACACATATCGTCAGCTCACCTTTAGCTAGTCTCCGTTTATTCCGTAGCTTTTATTTCGAGTTACTAACACTTAGCAACCGAACCGTATCTAATACCCTGGTGCTTCTAGGAGTACTAGTAAAGTACACATTAACATAATGTATATCCAATATACTTCTATCGACCTTGCCAGCCTTCTCATCTACCAAGTATCTAGGGTAGTTCTGCTTTAGTGTCCGTTCCCTCATTACAGAAGCACTTAGTCTCGAGTTTGGGTTTAACCTTGGATTTCTTCACTAGAGCAGCAACTGATTTGCCGTTTCATGAAGCATCCCTTCTTGCCCTTGCCCTTCTTGAAACAAGTGGTTTCATTAACCATCAACAATTGATGCTCCTTCTTGACTTCTACTTTCGCGGTGTCAAACATCGTGAATATTTCAAGGATCATCCATCCCTGATATGTTATAGTTCATCACGAAGCTCTAGCAGCCTGGTGGCAATGACTTTGGAGAAACATCACTATCTCATCAGGAAGATCAACTCCCACTCGATTCAAGTGATTGTTGCACTCAGACAATCTGAGCACAAGCTCAACGATTGAGCTTTTCTCCCTTAGTTTGCAGGCTAAGAAAATCGCCGGAGGTCTTATACCTCTTGACGTGGGCACGAGCCTGAAATCCCAATTTCAGCCCTCGAAACATCTCATATGTTCCGCGACGTTTCGAAAAACGTCTTTGGTGCCTCAACTCTAAACCGTTTAACTGAACTATCACGCAGTTATCAAAACGTGTATGTCCGATGTTCGCAACATCCACAGACGACGTTTGGGGTTCAGCACACTGAGCGGTGCATTAAGGACATAAGCTTTCTTCTGTCCGTATAATCGCTACTGTCAACTTTCAACTATATTTTCTCTAGGAACATATCTAAAACAGTGGAACTAAAGTGCGAGCTGACGGCATAATTTGCAAAGATCTTTTGACTATGTTCAGGATAATTAAGTTCATCTCAAGAACTCCCACTCAGATAGACATCCCTCTAGTCATCTAAGTGACTACATGATCCGAGTCAACTAGGCCGTGTCCGATCATCACGTGAGACGGACTAGTCATCATCGGTGAACATCTTCATGTTGATTGTATCCTCCATACGACTCATGCTCGACATTTTGGTCTCTTGTGTTCTGAGGCCATGTCTGTACATGCTAGGCTTGTCAAGTTAAACTAAGTGTTTTGCGTGTGTAAATCTCGCTTACACCCGTTGGATGTGAACGTAATAATCTATCACACCGATCATCACGTGGTACTTCGAAACGACGAACTTTCGCAACGGTGCACAGTTAGGGGGAACACTTTCTTGAAATTTTAATGAGGGATCATCTTATTTACTACCGTCGTTCTTAGCAAATAAGATGTATAAACATGATAAACATCACATGCAATCAAATAGTGACATGATATGGCCAATATCATTTTGCTCCTTTTGATCTCCATCTTCGGGGCTCCATGATCATCAGCGTCACCGGCATGACACCATGATCTCCATCATCATGATCTCCATCATCGTGTCTCCATGAAGTTGTCTCGCCAACTTATTACTTCTACTACTATGGCTACCGGTTAGCAATAAAGTAAAGTAATTACATGGTGTTTGTTCAATGACACGCAGGTCATACAATAAATTAAGACAACTCCTTTGGCTGCTGCCGGTTGTCATACTCATCGACATGCAAGTCGTGATTCCTATTACAAGAACATGATCAAATCTCATACATCACATATCATTCATCACATTCTTCTTGGCCATATCACATCACATAGCATACCCTGCAAAACCAAGTTAGACGTCCTCTAATTGTTGTTTGCATGTTTTTACGTGGCTGCTATGGGTTTCTAGCAAGAACGTTTCTTACCTACGCAAAAACCACAACGTGATATATCAATTGCTATTTACCCTTCATAAGGACCCTTTTCATCGAATCCGATCTGACTAAAGTGGGAGACTGGCACCCGCTAGCCACCTTATGCAAAAAGTGCATGTCAGTCGATGGAACCTGTCTCACGTAAGTGTACGTGTAAGGTCGGTCCGCGCCGCTTCATCCCACAATGCCGCCCAATCAAGATTGGACTAGTAACGGTAAGCATATTGAACAAAATCAACGCCCACAACTACTTTGTGTTCTCTCGGTGCAAAGAATCTACGCATAATAGACCTAGCTCGATACCCTTTGTTCGCTGGGGAACGTAGCAGAAATTCAAAATTTTCCTACGTTCACCAAGATCTATCTATGGAGAAACCAGCAACGAGGGGAAGGAGAGTACATCTACATACCCTTGTAGATCGCTAAGCGGAAGCGTTCAAGAGAACGGGGTTGAAGGAGTCGTACTCGTCGTGATCCAAATCACCGGAGATCCTAGTGTCGAACGGACGGCACCTCCGTGTTCAACACACGTACAACCCGGTGACGTCTCCCATGCCTTGATCCAGCAAGGAGAGAGGGAGAGGTTGGGGAAGACTCCATCCAGCTGCAGCACAACGGCGTGGTGGTGGTGGAGGAGCGTGGTGATCCAGCAGGGCTTCGCCAAGCACCGCGAGATATGAGGAGAAAGAGAGGTAGGGCTGCGCCAACATGAGAAGAACTTCGTGTGTTGGGCTGCTCCTTTGCCTCCACTATATATAGGGGAAGAGGGGTGGCTGCGCCCCCACCTAGGGATCCACCCTAGGGGCGGCGGCCAGCCCAAGATCCCATCTGAGGGGCGGCCAAGGGGGGGACAGGGGAAACTTGCCCCCCAAGTTAGGTGGGTGCGCCCCCCTAAACCCTAGGCGTCTTGGGCCCTTGTGGGGCGCACCAGCCCACCTGGGCTGGTCCCTCCCACACTTGGCCCATGCAGCCCTCCGGGATGGTGGCCCCACTTGGTGGACCCCGGACCCTCACAGTGGTCCCAGACGCTACCGATAAAACCCAAACTTTTCGGTGACCAAAATAGGACTTCCCACATATAAATCTTTACCTCCGGACCATTCCGAACTCATCGTGATGTCCGGGATCTCATCCGGACTCGAACAACATTCGGTAACCACATACAAACTTCCTTTATAACCCTAGCGCCATCGAACCTTATGTGTAGACCCTACGGGTTCGGGAACCATGCAGTCATGACCGAGACGTTCTCCGGTCAATAACCAACAGCGGGATCTGGATACCCATGTTGGCTCCCACATGTTCCACGATGATCTCATCAGATGAACCACGATGTCGAGGATTCGATCAATCCCGTATACAATTCCCTTTGTCTAGCGGTATTGTACTTGCCCAAGATTCGATCGTCGGTATCCCGATACCTTGTTCAATCTCGTTACCGGCAAGTCTCTTTACTCGTTCTGTAACACATCATCCCGTGATCAACCCCTTGGTCACATTGTGCACATTATGATGATGTCCTACCGAGTGGGCCCAGAGATACCTCTCCGTCACACGGACTAACAAATCCCAGTCTCAATTCGTGCCAACCCAACAGACACCTTCGCAGATACCTGTAGTGCACCTTTATAGCCACCCAGTTACGTTGTGACGTTTGGTACAACCAAAGCATTCCTACGGTATCCGGGAATTGCACAATCTCATGGTCTAAGGAAAAGATACTTGACATTAGAAAAGCTTTAGCATACGAACTACACGATCTTTGTGCTAGGCTTAGGATTGGGTCTTGTCCATCACATCATTCTGCTAATGATGTGATCCCGTTATCAACGAAATCCAATGTCCATGGTCAGGAAACTGTAACCATCTATTGATCAACGAGCTAGTCAACTAGAGGCTTACTATGGACATGGTGTTGTCTATGTACCCACACATGTATCTGAGTTTCCTATCAATACAATTATAGCACGGATAATAAACGATTATCATGAACAAGGAAATATAATAATAACTAATTTATTATTGCCTCTAGGGCATATTTCCAACAAGAGCTCCCCAGAGGTGTTGTTGTCCTTGACAACGAGACGAGCCATCAAGCCTTGTAGCAACGACACAGAGGAACTCTCAATGAAAGCACCAATGTCGGTGTCAAAACCGGCGGATCTCGGGTAGGGGGTCCCGAACTGTGCGTCTAAGGCTAATGGTAAGAGGAGGCAGGGGACACGATGTTTTACCCAGGTTCGGGCCCTCTCGATGGAGGTAATACCCTACTTCCTGCTTGATTGATCTTGATGATATGAGTATTACAAGACTTGATCTACCACGAGATCGTAGAGGCTAAACCCTAGGAGCTAGCCTATGATGATTATGATTGTGGTTGTCCTACGGACTAAACCCTCCGGCTTACATAGACACCGGAGGAGGCTAGGGTTACACAGAGTCGGTTACAGAGAATCAGATCTAACATCCGAATCGCCAAGCTTGTCTTCCACGCAAAGGAGAGTCCCATCCGGACACGGGACGAAGTCTTGAGTCTTGTATCTTCGTAGTCCAATAGTCCGACCAAAGTATATAGTCCGGCTGTCCGGATACCCCCTAATCCAGGACTCCCTCAGTGGCCGCCTGTGGGGCCCAGGAGATAGGGGCGCGCCCAGAGGGGGTGGGCGCGCCCTCCTGTCTCCTGGCCGCCTCGCAAGCTTCTTGACTTGCACTCCAAGTTCTCCGGATCACATTCGTTCCAAAAATCACGCCCCGAAGGTTTCATTCCGTTTGGACTCTGTTTGATATTCCTTTTCTTGAAATACTGAAATAGGCAAAAAAACAGCAATACGGGCTGGGCCGCCGGTTAGTAGGTTAGTCCCAAAAATGATATAAATGTGTAAAATAAAGCCCATAAACATCCAAAAGGGGTAATATAATAGCATGGAACAATAAAAAATTATAGATACGTTGGAGACGTATCAGCATCTTAATTCCTGCTCGTCCTCGAGTAGGTAAATGATAAAAACAGAATTTTTGATGTGGAATGCTACCTAGCATAATTCTCAATGTAATTTTATTTAGTGTGGCATAAATTTTCAGATCCAAATGATTCAAGATAAAAGTTCATATTGATAAATGAAATAGTAATACTTCAAGCATACTAATCAAAGCAATCATGTCTTCTCAAAATAACATGGCTAAAGAAAGTTCATCCCTACAAAATCATATAGTTAGGCTATGTTTCATTTTCATCACACAAAATACTCCCATCAAGAACAACCCCGGTTTCAGCCAAGCAATTGGTTCACACTTTTTAACGCGCTTCAGCCTTTTTCAACTCTCACGCAATACATGAGCGTGAGCCATGGATATAGCATTATGGGTGGAATAGAATATGATGATGGAGGTTGTGTGGAGAAGACAAAAAAAGAAAGTCTCACATTGACGAGGATAATCAATGGGCTATGGAGATGCCCATCAATTAATGTCAACATGAGGAGAAGGGATTGCCATGCAACGGATGCACTAGAGCTATAAATGAATGCTCAACAAAAGAAAGCTAGTGGGTGTGCATCCAACTTGCTTGCTCATGAAGACCTAGGGCATTTGAGGAAGCCCATCATAGGAATATACAAGCCAAGTTCTATAATGAATAGTATATGAAAATGACAACATATGAGACTCACTATATGAAAAATATGGTGCTACTTTGAAGCACAATATATGAGACTTGCTACATGAAGAACAAGGTGCTACTTTCAAGCACAAGTGTGGAAAAAGAGATAGTAACATTGCCCCTTTTTATTTATTTTCTTTTTCTTCTTTTTTCTTTTTTTTGGGCCTTCCCTTTTTTTCCTTTTCGCCTTTCTTTTTTTTCTTTAGGACAATGCTCTAATAATGATGATCATGACACTTCCATTGATTACAACATATGAACTACAACTCGAAACTAGAACAAGATATGACTCTATATGAATGCCTCAGGCGGTGTACCGGGATGGTGCAATGAATCAAGAGTGACACGTATGAAAAATTATGCATGGTGTCTTCGGCACAAATACGATGTCAACTACAGGATCATGCAATGGCAATATGACAAAAGTAAAGTATGTCATGATGATGATGAACGGAACGGTGGAAAGCTGCATGGCAATATATCTCGGAATGGCTATGGAAATGCCATAATAGGTAGGTATGGTGGCTGTTTTGAGGAAGATATAAGGAGGTTTATGTGTGATAGAGCGTATCGTATCACGGGGTTTGGATGCACCCGCGAAGTTTGCACCAACTCTCAAGGTGAGAAAGGGCAATGCACGGTACCGAAGAGGCTAGCAATGGTGGAAAGGTAAAAGTGTGTATAATCCATGGACTCAACATTAGTCAAAAGAACTCATATACTTACTGCAAAAGTTTTATTAGCCCTCGAAGCAAAGTACTACTACGCATGCTCCTAGGGGGAAGGTTGGTAGGAGTTAACCATCGCGCGCCCCCGACCTCCACTCAAGGGAAGGCAATCAAAAGAGCGCTCTATGCAATAAATTTGTTACACAACTTTTACCATATGTGCATGCTACGGGACTTGCTAACTTCAGCACAAGCATTCTTTAAATTCATAATCATCCAACTAGCATGACTTTAATATCAGTACCTCCATATCTCAAAACAATTATCAAGTATCAAATTGATCATAGCATCCAATTCACTTCCTATGATAGTTTTTATTATACCCAACTTGGATGCCTACCATTCTAGGACCAAATTTATAACCATAGCAAATACCATGATGTTCTAAAAGACTCTCAAAATAATATAAGTGAAGCATGAGATACTAGCAACTTCTACAAAATTAAGCCACCTCCGTGCTCTAAAAGATATAAGTGAAGCACTAGAGCAAAAACTATCAAGCTCAAAAGATATAAGTGAAGCACATAGCTTATTCTAATAAATTCTAATCAAGTGGGCTTCTCCCAAAAGGTGTGTACAGCAAGGATTATTGTGTAAACTAAAAAGCAAAGACTAATATAATACACGATGCTCCAAGCAAAACACATATCATGTGGCGAATAAAAATATAGCTCCAAGTAAAGTTACCAATGAACGAAGGCGAAAGAGGGGATGACTTCCGGGCGCATCCCCAAGCTTAGGCTTTTGTCTGTTCTTGAATATCTTGGGGTGCCATGGGCATCCCCAAGCTTAGGCTTTTGCCACTCCTTATTCCATAGTCCACCAAAGCTTTACCCAAAACTTGAAAACTTCACAACACAAAACTCAACAGGAAATCTTATAAGCTCCGTTAGTGAAAGAAAACAAAACCACCACATAAGGTACTGTAATGAACTCATTATTTATTTATTATGGTGTTAAACCTACTGTATTCCAACTTCTCTATGGTTTATAAACTATTTTACTAGCCATAAATGCATCAAAATAAGCAAACAACACACGAAAAACAGAATCTGTCAAAAATAGAACAGTCTGTAGCAATCTGTAACTAACGCAAACTTCTGGAACTCTAAAACTCCTACCAAAATAGGAAGTCCTGGAAAATTTGTCTATTGATCAGCAGAAAAAAGAATCAACGCAAAATCACATTTCTGTGATTTAACAAAACTAAATTCATGCGTGCAAAGTTTTTGTTTTTCAGCAGAATCAAATCAACTATCATCATAGGTTATCCTATAGGTTCTACTTGGCAAAAACACTAATTAAAACATAAAAACACATCTAAACATAAGGTAGATGCAAAATTTAATACTTAACAAGAACAAAAACAAAAAAGACAAATAAAATTGGGTTGCCTCCCAACTAGCGCTATCGTTTAACGCCCCTAGCTAGGCATAAAAGCGAAGATAGATCTAAGTAGTGCCATCTTTGATTTTCAGTTTTTTAGCGGAGTCATGCTCGAATCCGGGAGGTTCTTTACGTTTCCCTTCATACTCGAAATTTTTTGATCTAAAGAATCCAACCTCTTATTGCAAAGAGTAATCAACATATTCATGCGGTGAAGATTTCCGCTAACACTTTTAAGAGGCTCAAGAGACTTTTGTAAAAAAATTGTTACTCATAAATCTTTCCAAACACTTGTGTTTCTTCTTGGGTAGGGTGTGATCCTCCCTTTTGAGGTAGTGTTCCCACTATTCCCTCTATAATTTCATGAGCAATACTAGGATCAATTTCAATAAAATTTCCCTTGGCAATGCAATCCAAGAGTTGTCTATGCGTCATATTTAGCCCAACATAAAAATTGCAAAGAAGTATTCTAAAGTTCACCTCTAGGGTGCACTTGCGATAAGATTCCATCATCTTATACCAAGCATCTTTTAAGTTTTCTCCTTGCCTTTGCTTGAAGTGAGACATAGGAGCGGATAAGGAACTAGCCATAACGACAAGGTAAACGATCTAACACACGAGCAAACTGAAAAAGGGCAAGCGAAAAAGAGAGAGGAGAAGATTGGGAAAGAGAGGGCGAATAAAACGGCAAGGGTGAGGTGGGGGAGAGGAAAACGAGAGGCAAATGGCAAATAATGTAAATGCGAGGGAGATGAGTTTGTGATGGGTACTTGGTATGTCTTGACTTGAGCGAAGACCTCCCCGGCAACGGTGCCAAAAGTCCTTCTTGCTACGTCTTGAGCTTGCGTTGGTTTTCCTTGAAGAGGAAAGGGTGATGCAGCAATAGTAGCGTATGTATTTCCCTCAGTTTTTGAGAACCAAGGTATCAATCCAGTAGGAGGCTCCTCAAAAGTCCCACGCACCTAAACAAACAAACAAAGAACTCGCAACCAACGCAATAAAGGGGTTGTCAATCCCTTCACGGCCACTTGCGAAAGTGAGATCTGATAGAGATAGTATGATAAGATAAATATATTTTTGGTATTTTATAATATAGATGCAAAAAGTAAAGATGCAAATAAAAGTAGATTGAAAGCTTATATGATAAAAGATAGACCCGGGGGCCATAGGTTTCACTAGAGGCTTCTCTCAAGATAGCATAATTATTACGGTGGGTGAACAAATTACTGTCGAGTAATTGATAGAAAAGCGAATTATTATGAGATTATCTAAGCATGATCATGTATATAGGCATCACGTCCACAACAAGTAGACCGACTCCTGCCTGCATCTACTACTATTACTCCACACATCGACCGACTCCTGCCTGCATCTAGAGTATTAAGTTCATAAGAACAGAGTAACACTGTAAGAAAGATGACATGATGTAGAGGGATAAACTCAAGCAATATGATATAAACCCCATATTTTTATCCTCGATGGCAACAATACAATACGTGCCTTGCTGCCCCTGCTGTCACTGGGAAAGGACACCACAAGATTGAACCCAAAGCTAAGCACTTCTCCCATGGCAAGAAAGATCAATCTAGTAGGCCAAACCAAACTGATAATTCGAAGAGACTTGCAAAGATAACTCAATCATACATAAAAGAATTCAGAGGATATTCAAATACTTCTCATAGATAAACTTGATCATAAACCCACAATTCATCGGATCTCGACAAACACACCGCAAAAAGAGTTTACATCGAATAGATCTCCACAATAGAGGGGGAGAACATTGAGATCCAAAAAGAGAGAAGAAGACATCTAGCTAATACCTATGGACCTGAAGGTCTATGGTAAAATACTCACAACTCATCAGAGGGGCTATGGTGTTGAGGTAGAAGCCCTCCGTGGTCGATTCCCCCTCCAACGGAGCGCGTGCGAAGGCTCCAAGATGGGATCTCGCGGATACAGAAGGTTACGGTGGTGGAAATTGTGTTTCGTTGGCTCCCTGGATGTTTTTGGTGTACGTAGGTATATATAGGAGGAAGATGTATGTCGGTGGCCGCTTGTGGGGCCCAGGAGATAGGGGCGCGCCCAGAGGGGGTGGGCGCGCCCTGCTGTCTCCTGGCCGCCTCGGAAGCTTCTTGACTTGCACTCCAAGTTCTCCGGATCACGTTCGTTCCAAAAATCACTCTCCCGAAGGTTTCATTCCGTTTGGACTCCGTTTGATATTCCTTTTCTTCGAAGTACTGAAATAGGCAAAAAAACAGCAATACGGGCTGGGCCTCCGGTTAGTAGGTTAGTCCCAAAAATGATATAAATGTGTAAAATAAAGCCCATAAACATCCAAAAGGGGTAATATAATAGCATGGAATAATAAAAAATTATAGATACGTTGGAGACGTATCACTGGTGTTTTCAAATCGTCCATATCAGGACGATATACCCATTCTTTACGAGGGTCTCCATCATAGTTTCTAGATTCACTATTATCACCATACTCATTCTCTTCTTCTTTTTCAATATCACAGTCTTGTAGAAGACACCACTTTTGTTCAATTTCCCTATCACCCTCTGTGATTACAAATAAGTTTTAGTTAGTTATGGTGACACATCAAAAAACAAAATGAACGGCAAGAGAACGAAACTTGTACCTGTGAGCATAGCTCTGGCATACGAATCATATCCTTACGAATATGCTTCAGCTCAGTTATAATCCGATCCATAATAGGGTTCTAGCTAGTGGAAGCCTGAGATGTACTAACACCTTTCCTCCTTCCTCTAATGTTACTTTTTCGTACTGCTTTTCTTTTTTTTTCCAGCTTGTTCCACTGTAATTTCATTTAATCGGTAATCTTCAGTTATGGTGTCATCTATCTACAAAATTAAGAATCATACATTCAAACTGTAATTAGTAATTAATTGCAGGAATTAAATGAAAAAAATTAGATTGCACGTATTACCATCCCAACACCACGGCCATATTGAAAGTCATACTTGTCTCTTTTCTCCGCTGCATCTTCTTTCCAGTTCCTCATCAAGTGGCTCAATAGCGCTAACGGATCATACTGCGGACCGGTGCTTGGCTGCACCTTCTCCCAATATAGATACTGGAAAACAAAAAAAATCACTTAGCATGTGCTACACTATTAATACATAATACAAATGTTCAATTTAATAAATATATCATACATGCAGAAGTGCTAGGTTTCAACGTGGTGATTTCCAAACACAGCCGGGCTGCAAGGCCATATCAATCTCCGACAAACAAAACCTCAAAGTGAACACGTTCCAGTTGAACTTTTTTATCGCCCTGACATCTTGCACTAGCGTATAATAATTTTTTGAAATGTACTCATCAGACACTGGTGGAATTATAGTTCCTAACAGGATGAGAAACGCCATCCGAACAAATTCATCATCCACGTTTTCATTCCTCGCAATCTTCTCAATGAGATCGTCAATCATGATTTTCCCATTCTTTCTGTTAACAAAATTAACTGGAATTTTTTTCATTGCTTTGCCTTGGTCCATACTCAAAAAACTAGAAACATCATCTCCTTCATTCTTCCAACCAAATATAGCATACACATCATCAGGCCTCAGTGAAATCAACCCTTTATTACCAGCTGTCTCTTGGACCATGAATTTTTTACCACTAGAATTGTAACCTTAAATCATAAATTGATGCAAAATGTCACGCATCTTAACCGAAGGTATTCGTAACATACACTCCATCTCCGTTTCATAAAATGAAAAGCACTGACTTGGTGTTAACTTATTAACAAGACTAACCCACTTTTCTACGGAACATGCAATCGAACCATCGATGTCCATACTGCATATAATATTATCTATGTCATGTTGCATGCAACTGAGATGTTATATTATGAAGAGTAGACATATACTGAAAAAGTGTTGAACAGAATACCTATCCGACGGCGACGCCGGTGGCGGCCGGGAAACAACAGGGAGGTGAAGGCAGCCGGTGAAGGCGGCCGGTGACGGCGGGCGTTGACTACGGGCGTTGCCGACAAGCGGGGAATGAGCGGTGTAGGCGGCGGCGGCCGATGCGGATTCAGGTCGGATGTCGAGAGTAGGGATCAGATCGGGCGTGTCCTTGACACCTGTGGCGAAAAATTGCATGCACGACGCGATTGGGCCCCGACATCCGAGGTTGTCGAGAATATTCCCTCAAATAGCGACGGCTCATGGAGATTTTTTTGGCGTCGGGCCCGTGGTGATCAGTTTGCAATCATTCGACGTGGCGGGATCTGACCGTCGGTCGGGCTTTACTCCCACACCACTAGACATCGACGGTGTTGACTAGTTTATATACTTTTGTAATTCAATTTAAATAAGCGTCTGTTTTCAATATAATTTTATCTATCCGCCAAAGGAGCTCATTTTTTCCACGTGCTACAATGACCATGCGCAGCACACACGACAAATTTTGTCGCGTTTCAAGGCTGAATGGATTTTCTATGATATTTCGGGATGAAAACCCCTAAAACACTGCCCGTACGTGACGCAACGTGTGTTCGTTGTCGGATTTCGTTTATTTTTAGCGTGGGGTACCGGGGTGGGGCCCCACACGCCCTGCCAAAAGTTGGGTAGATTCCGTGAAAGCGCTTAGGTACTTCATGTGGAAGTCGGTGGTTTCGGTATGGAGGGAATGGACACTCGGTCGTGCGTCTCTCCTTCGCATCCGCCAAACGGGCTCATTTTTTCCACGTGCTACAATGACCATGCGCAGCACGCACGAAAATTTTGTAGCATTTCGAGGCTGTATGGATTTTCTATGATTTTCGGGCCGAAAACTCCTAAAACCTGGACGTGACGCAACTTGCGTTCGTTGTCGGATTTCGTTTATTTTTTGCGTGGGTACCATGGTGGGGCCCCACACGGCCTGCCAAAAGTTGGGTAGATTTCGGGAAAGGGCTCAGGTACTTCATGTGGAAGGCGGTGGTTTCGGTATAGAGGGACTATACACTTGGCCGTGCGTCTCTCCTTCGTATCCTCAAAACGGGCTCATTTTTTTCCACGTGCTACAATGACCATGGTCAGCATGCATGACAAATTTTGTCGCGTTTCGAGGCTGTATGGATTTTCTACGAATTTACGGGTCGAAACCCCCTAAAATACTGCCTGGACGTGACACAATGTGCGTTCATTGTCGAATTTTGATCATTTTTGGCATTGGGTACCGGGGTGGGGCCCCACACGGCCTGCCAAAAGTTGGGTAGATTCCGTGAAAGCGCTCGAGTACTTCATGTGGAAGGCGTTGGTTTCGGTATGGAGGGAATGGACAGTCGGTTGTGCGTCTCTCCTTCGCATCCGCCGAACGGGCTCATTTTTTCCACGTGCTACAATGATCATGCGCAGCACGCACGACAAATTTTCTCGCGTTTCGAGGCTGTTTGGACTTTCTACGAATTTACGGTCCGAAAACCCCTAAAATACTGCTCGGACGTGACGCAACGTGCGTTCTTTGTCCAATTTCGTTCATTTTTGGCGTGAGGTACCGCGGTGGGGCCCCACACGCCCGGCCAAAAGTTGGGTAGATCCCGTGAAAGCGCTCGGGTACTTCATGTGGAAGGCGGTGGTTTCGGAATGAAGGGAATGGACCCTCGGTCGTGCGTCTCTCCTTCGCATCCACCAAACGGGCTCATTTTTTCTCCACAAACTACAATGACCATGTGTAGCACGCACGACAGTTTTTGTCGCGTTTCGAGGCTGTATGAATTTTCTATGATTTTCTGAGCCGAATATCCCTAAAACACTGCCCGGATGTGACGCGACGTGCGATCTTTGTCTGATTTCGTTCATTTTTGGCATGGGGTACCGCGGTGGGCCTCCACACGCCCTGCCAAAAGTTGGGCAGATTTCGTGAAAGCGCTCGAGTACTTCATGTGGAAGGCGGTGGTTTCGGTATGGAGGGAATGGACAATCGGTCGTGCATATCTCCTACGCATCCGCCAAACGGGCTCATTTTTTCCACCTGCTACAATGACCATGCGCAGCACACATGACAAATTTTGTAGAGTTTTGAGGCTGTATAGATTTTCTATGATTTTCCGGGCCAAAAATCCCTAAAATACTGCCCGGACGTGACGCGACGTGCTATTCTTGTCGGATTTCGTTCATTTTTGACGTGTGGTACCGGGGTGGGGCCCCACACGCGCTGGCAAAAGTTGGGTGCATTCAGTGAAACCGTTGGCAATAGTTGTGTCAGTTGTCGGATTTTGTTTATTTTTGGTGTGGGATCCCCAGGTGAGTCCGCACACGCCCTGCCAAATGTTGTATTGGTGTGTGCCATTCGCATGCTTTCATCGTCTTAATATTTCTTCCCGGACCGACGACTTTTTTCTCACTATTCAAAAATATTTTATGCTAATTTTGAATATGTTCTCATTCTCGGTATTATCATACTAAACCAACAATATTTTACGCATAACAAATAATAAACATTCAAACAAAACTAACTTTTTTCATTCTAATTTCATTGAACATAGATATATTTTACATACTTTATCCAAACTTAAACGGCTTCATTTAAACTTGAACAAGTTCATCCAAACATAAACGAGTTCATACATAGTTCATACTTAGAACGACTAAAAAAAGTACTCCTCGTCATCGTCGTCGCTACCCAGGAGATCGATGACTTCCGGGCCGTCACTGCCGCCGTCATCATCGTCGCTCACCCAGGCTAAGCGGTCCCAGTCGATGTCGTCCTCGTCCTCGTCCGGGGCCTGCACCGCCAACGGACCACTGGCGGAATCGCCGCCGCCGCCTGCTCAGTGGCCTCCCTCGCAGTAGCCGCCACCGCCGCTGCCGCCGTAGATGACCGCAGTGCGACGAGATATACCGGTGTATCTTTGGGATCGCCGTCCTCCCGGAGAACAACCTGCTTCGGTGGCAATTCCACCTCTGTTGGGGAGAGGGGATCGGCGGGTGCCGGCGCAGATGATGCAGGGGCCCAACTGCCGCTTGCTTCTCGACGGGTGCGGGGAGGCGCGGGAGGGGCAAGAAGGTGGCGGCGGTCGCCGGTGAGGTTGGGCGGGACGCTGGACTCCACCAGCCGGAACGCGCTGATGATGGCGTCTTACTCCTTGCCATCCCAAAACGTGTGCCAGCCGAGGATGTTGCAGCGGCCGCCGGCATGCGTGCGCTTCTCCTCCGGGGTCGCGTCGGGCGCTGATGTCTACTATGCAACTTTATTCTTATAGACACGTGTTGGGCCTCCAAGCGCAGAGTTTTGTAGGACATTATCAATTTTTCCTCAAGTAGATAACCTAAGGTTTATCAATCCGTGGGAGGCGTAGGATGAAGATAGTCTCTCTCAAACGATCCTGCAACCAAATACAAGAAATCTCTTGTGTCCCCAACACACCCAATACAATGGCAAATTGTATAGGTGCACTAGTTCGGCGAAGAGATGGTGATAAAAGTGTAATATGGATGGTAGAAATATATTTTTATAATCTGAATAAATAAAAACAGCAAGGTAGCAAATAGTAAACGGGCACAAAAACGGTATTGCAATGCTTGAAAATGAGGCCTAGGGTCCGTACTTTCACTAGTGCAATCTCACAACAATGCTAATATAATTGAATCACATGACCATCCCTCAAAGTGCCATGAAGAATCACTCCAAAATTCATATCTAGCAGAGAACATAAGAATAAATTGTTTGTAGGGTACCACTAGTAGAAAAGGGGGCAATGGTCCAGGCTTGGTCAGCCCATTAGTTCCGGTTCAGCCACGAACCGGGACCAATGGAGGTATTTGTCCCGGTTCGTGATCCCAGGGGGCCGGCCGGGGCCTCGTGGGCATTGGTCCCGGTTCGTCTGGCCCTTTTGGTCCCGGTTGGTGGGAGGAACCGGGACCAATGGGCCTCGCTCCTGGCCCACCACCATTGGTCCCGGTTGGTGGCTTGAACCGGGACTAAAGGCTCCCCTTTAGTCCCGTTTCATGCCACCAACCGGGACCAATGAGGTGCCTATATATACCCCTCGCGTAAGAGCAGAGCACACTGCTCTGTTTTTTCTAGCCGCCGAGGGGCAGAGGGCTTGGTGGTGCTCTAGCTCACCTCCTATGCACACAAGGTGTTCGATGGAATGCCCGAGCCACACTACTTAAGCTTTCTCCTCTCCAAGCTCGACCTCCAAGCTCCATTTTCCTCAATATTTGTCTAGGTTTAGCGGTCCGTCACGCCCGTCCCGTCTTCACGGCCGTCCGATCACCCTCGCCGATCTCATCGCCGTCAACACTGTGGTGAGCCTCTTGTTCTTATCTTCTTTCTGAAAGGAAAAATATTCTTACTTGTATGTTTAGATAGATATTTGTATTATTTTCTTACTTTTATTATTGCATCTTATATAGTGCGATGGTTTTTGTATTCGCCCCCGTCGGCCCTTGTCCTGTCTATGATTCAGATGTGGTATATATTATCTTTTCATAACTATTGGTTCATTTATTGTTTATGAAAATTATGCCGACCAACGTGACATAGATTTTATTTATCTAGGAGGTTGTTGAACCAGAAATTCCAACCGACCCTATTGTCGAGAGGTTAAATTTAGTTGAAGAAGAAAACAATTTTTTGAAGAAAAAAATAAAAAAAATTGAGGAGGAGAAGATGATATTGGAGTTGCATGTTGCGGATGTCGTCGATGATCACAAGATCAAGATGTATGCAATGCGGTTGAAGATTAGAAAGATTAGAAAATATGCCATTCATACCGAGGCTTGGTATCATTATGCCGTTGGATCAGTTGTTACCTTGGTTGCGATTATGATCGCATTTGTTTTCGCATTGAAATGTTTTACATAGTTCCAATGTATGGTTTAATTAATTTAGATGCTCTGCAGAGCTTTATGTTGTTAGATGAGAACTATGTATGTACTTTGGTTTTGATGTGATGATGAACTTCTATTAATTTGGTCACTTAATTATCTATTCATGATGTTACGTAATGATTTTGACACACTTAAATATATATAATGCACGCAGATGAACCGCAATGGATGTACGGTTCAAGACACACCTCCGAGTACATTAAGGGCGTGCATGATTTTCTCGAAGTGGCTGAGGCAAACAAGCAGAATGGTTTTATGTGTTGTCCATGCCCTATATGTGGAAATACGAAGTCTTACTCTGACCGGAAAATCCTTCACACCCACCTACTTTACAAGGGTTTCATGCCCCACTATATTGTTTGGACGAGGCACGGAGAAATAGGGGTTATGATGGAAGACGGTGAAGAAGAAGAGTACGATGACAACTATGTGCCCCCTGAATACGGTGGTTCTACTGAACATCAAGAGGAACCAGACGATGTGCATGATGATGCTGCAACGGGCGAAGCTGCTGAAGGTCAAGAGGAACCAGACGATGTGCCCGATGATGATGATCTCCGCCGGGTCATTGTCGATGCAAGGACGCAACGCGAAAGTCAAAAGGAAAAGCTGAAGTTCGATCGCATGTTAGAGGATCACAAAAAAGGGTTGTACCCCAATTGCGAAGATGGCAACACAAAGCTCGGTACCGTACTGGAATTGCTGCAGTGGAAGGCAGAGAATGTTGTGCCTGATAAAGGATTTGAGAAGCTACTGAAAATATTGAAGAAGAAGCTTCCAATGGATAACGAATTGCCCGACAGTACATACGCAGCAAAGAAGGTTGTGTGCCCTCTAGGATTGGAGGTGCAGAAGATACATGCATGCCCTAATGACTGCATCCTCTACCGCGGTGCATACAAGGATCTGAACGCATGCCCGGTATGCAGTGCATTGTGGTATAAGATCAGACGAGATGACCCTGGTGATGTTGACGGCGAGCCTCCCAGGAAGAGGGTTCCTGCGAAGGTGATGTGGTATGCTCCTATAATACCACGGTTGAAACGTCTATTCAAAAACAGAGAGCATGCGAAGTTGATGCGATGGCACAGTGAGGACCGTAAAAAAGATGAGAAGTTGAGAGCACCCGCTGACGGGTCGCAGTGGAGAAAAATCGAGAGAAAGTACTGGGATGAGTTTGCAAAGGACCCAAGGAACGTATCGTTTGCTTTAAGCGCGGACGGCATTAATCCTTTCGGGGAGCAGAGAAGCAATCACAGCACCTGGCCCGTGACTCTATGTATGTATAACCTTCCTCCTTGGATGTGCATGAAGCAGAAGTTCATTATGATGCCATATCTCATCCAAGGCCCTAAGCAACCCGGCAACGACATTGATGTGTACCTAAGGCCATTAGTTGAAGAACTTTTACAGTCGTGGAATGGAAACCGTGTACGTGCGTGGGATGAGCACAAACAGGAGGAATTTGACCTAAAGGCGTTGCTGTTCGTGACCATCAACGATTGGCCCCCTCTCAGTAACCTTTCAGGACAGACAAACAATGGATACCACACATGCATGCACTATTTACTTGACACCGATAGTATATACCTGGGAAGCTGTAGGAAGAATGTGTACCTCGGCCATCATCGATTTCTTCCGACCAACCATCAATGTCGAAAGACAGGCAAGCATTTCAAAGGCGAGGCAGATCACCGGAAGAAGCGCGCCATGCGTACCGGTGATCACGTACTTGCTATGGTCAATGATTTACATGTAATCTTTGGAAAGGGTCCCGGCGGACTAGCTATTCCGAATGACGCTGAGAAACACGCACCCATGTGGAAGAAGAAATCTATATTTTGGGACCTACCCTACTGGAAAGACCTAGAGGTCCACTCTTTGATCGACGTGATGCACGCGATGAAGAAACTTTGCGTGAACCTGCTAGGCTTCTTGGGCGTGTATAGGAAGACAAAAGATACACCTGAGGCACGGGAGGACCTGTAACGCTTGCACGAAAAAGAGGGCATGCCTCAAGCAAAGATGAAGGTCCTGCCGACCACGCTCTTACGAAAGAAGAGAAAGAAATCTTCTTTGAATGCCTGCTGAGTATGAAGGTCCCGACTGGCTTCTCGTCGAATATAAAGGAATAATAAATATGCCAGAGAAAAAGTTCCAGAACCTAAAGTCTCATGACTGCCAAGTGATTATGATGTAACTGCTTCCGGTTGCATTGAGGGGGATTCTACCGGAAAATGTCCGATTAGCCATTGTGAAGCTATGTGCATTCCTCAATGCAATATCTCAGAAGGTGATCGATTCAGAAATCGTACCAACACTAAGGAGTGATGTGGCGCAATGTCTTGTCAGTTTCGAGCTGGTGTTCCCACCATCCTTCTTCAATATCGTGACGCACGTCCTAGTTCATCTAGTCGACGAGATTGTCATTCTGGGGCCCGTATTTCTACACAATATGTTCCCCTTTGAGAGGTTCATGGGAGTCCTAAAAAATATGTCTGTAACCGTGCTAGGCCAGAAGGAAGCATCTCCATGGGCCATCAAACAGAGGATGTCATCGGGTTTTGTGTTGACTTCATTCCTGGCCTTAAGAAGATAGGTCTCCCTAAATCGCGGGTTTTGTGTTGACTGACTGGAAAAGGAACGCTTGGAAGGGACTCAATATTATGCAGGGACGGATATTCTTGGTCTCAAGCACACTACACAGTTCTACAGAACTCTACCTTGGTGACCCCGTATGTCGATGAACACAAGAACAGTCTGCACTCCAAACACCCGGAGCAAAGGCGACGATCGGATTACATGTGAACACATCATGACTTTCAGCAGTTGGTTGGAAACACGTCTCAGAGGTGACATCACTGTTTGTGATGAGCTGTACTTCTTGTCCAGGGGACCATCTTCGACTGTAATGATTTGGAAAGGATACGAGATAAATGGGAATACATTTTACATGATTGACCAAGATCAAAAGAGCACCAACCAAAACAGCGGTGTCCGCTTTGATGCAGCAACCGAGAGGGGAAAGGACACATATTATGGTTACATAGTGGACATATGGGAACTTGACTACGGACATGATTTTAAGGTCCCTTTGTTTAAGTGCAAATGGGTCAATCTGTCAGTAGGCGGGGTACAGGTAGACCCACAGTACGGAATGACAACAGTGGATCTGAAAAATCTTGGGTACACTGACGAACCGTTCGTCCTAGACAATGATGTGGCACAGGTTATCTATGTGAAGGACATGTCTACCAGACCGAGAAAAAGAAAAGATAAGGAAGCGAATACATCATACGATGAGCCAAAGCGCCACATAGTTCTTTTTCAGGAAAAGGGACATCCTGGGAGTGGAGGGCAAGATGCATATGTCTCAAGAGTATGAAAAGTTCCATGAAATTCCCCCCTTCAAAGTCAAGGCATACCCAAGCATCCTGATGAACGATGAAGATTATCCATGGTTACGACACAATAAGCAAATGAGACAAGCGAAGAAAAAGTGAAGACTTTCTCCCGCAACTATTATGATGATACCATGCCAACTTTGTAACAGACGAGTATAATACCATTGTCTGTTTTGTACATGCACATGCTATGTCAACTTTTTCAGAGTTCATTTTAAAACTATGAATTTAGGTCGAATTTTCTCTATAGGTGCATCTATGTTCATTTTTTTGAAAACTAATGGCAGTAACAGAAAGTTTATAATTTTGTTGTAAGTAGAAACAAAACAAAAGAATTAAAAACTGGAAAACAATTAAAAGTTTATAATTTTGACCTAAAAGCAAAAAAGAATTAAAAAATAAAGCAAAAAACAGAAGAAAATAAATAATACAGAAAACAAAACAAAAAAATGGAAAAAAATAAAAATAGCAACAATAAGTATTTTGTTGTAAGTAGAAACAAAATAAAATAAATAAAGCAACAAAGAAAACAAAAAAACTAAAAAAGTGTTTTCAAATTTGAAAACTAATGGCACTAACAGAAAGTTTATAATTTTTGTGGCCTAAAAGAAAAAATAAATCACTAAAAAACTATAAGTATTTAGTTCTAAGTAGAAATGAAAAAATAAATAGCGAAAAAAAATGCCACCTACTGGGCCAGCACGGCCTGAATACGACTAGAAACCCAACCATGGGCCAGGATTCAGGCCCGCAGCAGACCCAGTAGGCCCACAGGTATTGCAGTGTCCGATTAGGCCCGTAAGCCAGCAGTTCAGAGGAGTTCGAAAGGGAACACAGAGCAGGGCTTATAAACAGGTGCGGGAGCTCTTCAGCTAGCGAGGTGGGACTAAAAATCCCACCACCGGCCAACAAGAAGTTTTGGTCCCGGTTGGGGGCACCAACCGGGACTAATGGGGTGCATTGGTATCGGTTCGTGGCACAAACCGGGACCAATGCCCCCATTTAGTCCCGGTTAGTGCCACCAACCGGGACCAAAGGCCGCCGCTTCCCGCCCTTTGGGCTGCTGAAAAGAGGCCTTTGGTCCCGGTTGGTGGCACCAACCGGGACTAAAGGGTGCATTAGTCCCGGTTGGTGCCACGAACCGGGACTAAAGGCTTTGCTATATAAGTTCACTCTTGGGAAATTTTCACTCTCATCTCGCAGTTGACCCGATGCCGCCAGGCTGCCCCGACGCCGCCCGCAGCCCCCGCCGTCGCCGTCCTTGAGTTCTTTCGGTTTTTCAATCAATTGTCCCTCGATAAAGCAACGATCACCTGCTACTGTCTGTAAGTAGTACTACTTCTGTCATTAAGTCTCTCTATATAACTCAGCTCTTTCATTGCATGTATTTATAATTATCCTCACTATATTATGCATATTGAAAATCGCCGAATTGAAGAAAAGACAAGTGGGTGATATTGGGTTCATTAACACATATCTCATAGATGCAACTGAGGTTAAATATCATGCCGAAGATACCGAGGCCAACTTCCTACGATCGTTGGTAATAAATGAACACAAATATATAATACTCTTTCCTTAGAACTTCAAGTGAGTGTTACTGTCTTGTGGCATATTCGTTTCCCTTATTAGTCTAGGTTATAGTAATGTAATTGATGAGTTATGCATGCGTGAGCAGGTTCCACTATATTCTCCTAGAGATTAAGCTTGAGCATGGAGTAGTAAATGTCTTAGACTCGAGACGAAAAGATCCCAAGGAGTATGCGGACATGACTCAAATGCTCAAGAAGTAAGTTAAATCGATCATTATCCACCATATCAGCAACTTTGTTCATTTCTGATATCAAGTAATTGTTTTCTTTGTATGGCAGGGTTTGGAGAAAATTCACCAAAAAAGCTCCGGGACTGCCGAAGAAGCTGGAATTTAGACACGCGAAAGTAAGTACTATAGTAGCATGTTCCACGCATCTACTACTGATTCAAGCGCTAGTTTCATCAATAACATTTGGCATTCTTGCTTATCAGTTTGATTGACCTCTATTTCTTGTAAAGTGATTGTGGCAGGAACAAGGGAATGATTTATGTGGATACTACGTTTGCGAGTCCATCCGCCACACGACCTGTGAGCGGGGCTACTCTGACGAACAATATGAAGTGCGTAAATAACAATATTCACAATTTTATTTTATTACCATCATTTGTGTTGAGTTTCATTCAATCATATATATATGTATTGACCCCCTTCTTAAAATTAGATGTTTGGATGCGGATGAACTCCTAGCACCAGATCGCATGCGAGCAATTCAAGAGGAATTGGCGGCATTCTTTCTTGACCACGTGATCGCTGAAGACGGAGAATACTATGTGGACCACGCGTCCGTATGTTAGGAGATTATATTTGTAATAGATAATTATTCTATATATGTAGCCGATAGTGTCGGATAGATATACGAGAACTTGTTGTTCGACCAATCTCTCGGAGAAGGAGAGGTTGTCGATATCACTTCTCTCTGTATGCATATATGTTCATGACGATCTTCTGTTTCCTTCGTTTTCTTACTAGCTAGCTAGCGTGTCTAGCTAGTCCTCTCAATACGTATGTATAGTACGTAGCGTCGACCAAGCACGGACAAAAGAGAGGACGCTTCTCTCTATTAATTAGCTAGCTAACACAATATATGAAACACCTAAATTAATCCCCCAAAACCCCCACCCCCCTGTCAAAAAAACAAAAACCAAAGGCACAGAAATGCTGGACGTGGATGCCTATTGGTCCCGGTTGGTGCCACCAACCGGGACCAAAGGCCTCCTGCTGGGCTCGGGGCACAGGAGCCACGTGGAGGCCCATCTGTCCCAGTTGGACTGAACCGGGACTAAAGGGCCAGGGCATTAGTGCCGACCCTTTAGTCCCGGTTCAGGAACCGGGACTAAAGGCCCTTACCAACCGGGACAATAGGCCCTTTTTCTACAAGTGTACGAAACTGAAGGAAATATGCCCTAGAGGCAATAATAAAGTTATTATTTATTTCCTTATTTCATGATAAATGTTTATTATTCATGCTAGGATTGTATTCACCGGAAACTTAGTACATGTGTGAATACATAGACAAAACATAGTGTCCCTAGTATGCCTCTACTTGACTAGCTCGTTAATCAAAGATGGTTAAGTTTCCTAACCATATACATGTGTTGTCATTTGATGAACAGGATCACATCATTAGGAGAATGATGTGATGGACATGACCCATCCGTTAGCTTATACTAGTAGAAAAAGGGCCTAATGTTCAGCCATTTAGTCCCGGTTTGTAAATTAACCGGCACTAATGTGACGATATGCATTAGTCCCGGTTCGTGTTGAACCTTTAGTACCGGTTCGTGGCACGAACCAGTACTAAAGGGGTGGTGGCAGGCTGGCATCAGGCCGGGGCCCTACGAGCCCCTTTAGTACCGGTTTGTGACACGAACCGGGACTAAAGGTCTGACCTATAGTGCCGGTTTGTTTCACAAACCGGGACAAAAGGGGTCTAACCTTTAGTCCCGGTTGGAGACAAAAACCGGGACTAAAGGGCAATTTTAAAACTCTACCACCCCCCTTGTGTATCGCCATTTCAGCTTTGTAAAATACAAAAGAAAATGATAAAAACTTCAAAAATTAAAATCCTTCGAGATGTAGTTATGTTACTACATCAACTAGTTAGGAAAATTAAAAAACTTAAATTTGGACATGTTTTGCAAAAAAAGTGTTATGAAATAGTAAGACGGCCATATCTTTTGCATACGATGTCGAAACAAATGTTTTAATATATCAAAAAAATCAGCACGAAAATCCGCATCCAATTTTGACCGCCATAGGCCTGTTTGGAAATTTTTAGAATCCACAAATTCTAAAAGGAAAAAAATATGCTCAAATTTCATTTTTTTTTTATTTTCGTTAAATCTGGTCAAATTGTGGTCAAACTATTGTCAAACTACTTATTCAAGAAATATTAGTGTTAATAAATAATTATTTTAGTTTTTTTACTTGTGGTCAAACTATGGTCAAATCTGGTCAAACTATGGTCAAACTACTTATTCAAGAAATATTACTGTTACTAAATGATAATTATTTTTTAGAATAATAGTTTCAAAATCAAACGGTGAAACATGTGACTTCATGCTCAAGCTAAACTGCTGAGGGTTAATAGGATTGACAACTTACTATTGTCAGGTAAACAACAAGTGCAGACTTGGAAACTAGGGGGAATAGAACTTGGAAGTTAAGTGTGCTCAGGCTGGAGTAGTGAGAGGATGGGTGACCGGTCGAGAAGTTAGACGATTTGGAATGATGAGGGGTGATTAGAGCAATGATGAGGAGTGAGATTAGAGACTAAATCATCAAATAATTCAGAAATTTGAAAATCAGAAAAAATGAAAATTTTTAAAAAAATTCAAAAAAATCTTTTAGTACCGGTACTAAAGGTCCCCCACACCACCGCGCGGGCTCGTGCCATGTGGTGGGCCTTTAGCCCCGGTTCGTGCAGAACCGGGACTAAGGGGGGGTACCTTTAGTCCCCATCCTTTAGTGTCGGGTTACAAAACTGGGACTAAAGGTCCTTACGAACCAGGGCAATAGGTCGTTTTTCTACTAGTGTCTGCTCCCCAAAAGGATTAATGCCATCTGCGCTTAGACCAAACCATACGTTCCTTGGGTCACCTGCAAACTCCTCCCTATACTTTCTCTCGATTTTTCTCCACTGCGACCCGCCAGCGGGTACTCTCAACTTTCCGTCTTTCTTACGGTCTTCTCCGTGCCATCACATTGCCTTGGCATGCTATTTGTTTTGGAACAAACGTTTCAAGCGTGGTATTATAGAAGCATACCACATCACCTTGGCAGGAATCTTCTTCCTGGGCCGCTCGCCCTCGACATCACCAGGGTCATCACGGCTGATCTTATAGCGCAATGCACCGCATACCGGGCATGCGTTCAAATCCTCGTACTCACCGCGGTAGAGGATGCAGTCATTAGGGCATGCATGTATCTTCTGCACCTCTAACCCTTGAGGGCAGACAACCTTCTTTGCTTTGTACGTACTCCCGGGCAATTCGTTGTCCTTTGGAAGCCTATTCTTTATCATTACCAGCAACTTTCCAAACCTCTTGTCAGATACACCATTCTCTGCCTTCCATTGCAGCAATTCCAGTGTGGTTCCCAGCTTTTTCTTGTCACCTTCGCAATTCGGGTACAACAATTTCTTGTGATCCTCTAACATGCGCTGAAACTTCTTCTTCTCCTTTTCACTTGCGCAGTTTCTCTTTGCATCGGCAATGGCCCGACCTAGATCATCAGCGGGCTCATCTGATGCCTCTTCTTCAGCTTCTTCCCGCATGGCCGGCTCAGCTTCTACCCCCATTTTTGTACCATCGTATTCAGGGAACCCATGGCCAGGATAGCTATCATCGTCCTCTTCTTCTTCATTGTCTTCCATCATAACCCCTCTTTCTCCGTGCTTGGTCCAAACATTATAATGGGGCATGAAACCGGACTCAAACAGGTGGACGTGAATGGTTCTTGAGTTAGAGTAATTGTGATCATTCTTACAGCCAGCACATGGACAAGGCATAAAACCATCCGCCCGCTTGTTTTCCTGAGCCGCAATCAGAAAAGTATGCACGCCATCAACGAACTGGGGAGAGCATCGATCATCGTACATCCATTGCCGGTGCATCTTCATTACACACCACCGAATAGACCAAATTAATACAAGTTCATACATAAAGTTCATACAACACTTAAATGCAACATACAAATAACTCTCTATCTAAAGCATTTAAATGCAACAACAAATGCGATCAAGATCGCAACTAAGGTAACAATTGATCCAACAGCATAATGATACCAAGCCACACTATCAATGGCATATTTTCTAATCTTTCTAATCTTCGACCGCATTTTCTCCATCTTGATCTTTTGATCATCGACGACATCGGCAACATGCAACTCCAATTCCATCTTCCCCCCCTCAATTCTTTTCAATTTTTCTTTCAAATACTCGTTTTCTCTTTCAACTAAATTTAACCTCTCGACAATAGGTTCGGTTGGAATTTCCGGCTCACATACCTCCTAGATAAAAATATCTATGTCAACTTGATGGGCATAATTTGTCATAAACACGAAATGCAACAAATAGTTTTAAAAGAGAATATACCACATCCGAATCATAACACGGACGAGGGCCGACAGGGACGGATATCGAAAACATGGCACTATGTATAATAAACAACGTACGGGTAAGATAATTATACAAGTAACTATATATCTAAATCACACAAACATGATTTCTTTATATAGAAAAGATAAGAACAAGAGGATCACCACAAGGTGGTGCCGGCGACGGGTCGGTGCGGACGATCGACGGTGGTTACGATGGAGACGGGAAGGCACTAAGTATACCACACCTACATATGCAAACTAAGAGTTATTTTAAGCTCAAATTGCATATAAATCAAATAAACTACCACATATAATTCCTCCCAAAGTACTAAGACCCAGAAATTAATCACTATATAAAGCATTGCAAGAGCTAATCTAGCAATGAGAGATGAAAGGAAAAAGTTGCTAACCTTTGTGATCACTTGAATGGATGGGGGCCTCCAAATCTTGAAAAAATTTGGGTAAAATGTGTGATGAGCTCGAGGGGGAGAGAGGAAGAACAGAGAGGAGGAGAGGGGAAAGGGGGAAGAACAGAGCGAGCTGGATGAACTGTTTATATGTAGGATGACCTGTAGTACCGATTCGTGGCAAAAACCGGTACTAAAGGTGTTGGACGGGCCCCAGTCTGACAACATCCTGCCACCACTCTCTTTAGTACTGGTTCGTGGCATGGACCGGTGCTAAAGGTTCCGCACGAACCGGTACTAAAGAGAGCGGCCCGCCTAGCCGTTGGAACCTGCACTAATGGTCACATCAGTTTCGACTAATGAGCTGCACATTAGACCCTTTTTCTACTAGTGTCATTATCCTTTGGAAGCTTCTTCTTCAATATTTTCAGTAGCTTCTCAAATCGTTTGTCAGGCACACCATTCTCTGCCTTCCACTGCAGCAATTCCAGTATGGTACCGAGCTTTTTGTTGCCATCTTCACAATTGGGGTACAACCCTTTTTTTGTGATCCTCTAACATGCGGTCGAACTTCAGCTTCTCCTTTTCACTTTCGCATTGTCTCTTTGCATCAACAATGACCCGGCGAAGATCATCATCAGGCACATCATTTGGTTCCTCTTGATCTTCAGCTTCCCCCGTTGCAGCATCACCGTATACAGGGGGCACATAGTTGTCATCATCTTCTTCTTCTTTGCTGTCTTCCATCATAATCCCTCTTTCTCCGTGCTTGGTCCAAACATTATAGTGTGACATTAAACCCTTATAAAGAAGGTGGGTGTGAAGGGTTTTCGAGTCAGAGTGAGACCTCGTATTCCCAAATATAGGGCATGGACAACACATAAAACCATTCTGCTTGTTTTCCCCAGCCACTGCGAGAAAATTATTCACGCCCTTAATGTACTCGGAGGTGCATTTGTTACCGTATATCCATTGTCGGTTCATCTTTGCTTACATCATGAATAGATAAGTGACCAAATTAATAGAAGTTCGTCATCACATTAAGCCCAAAGTACATACATAGTTCTCATTGAACAACATATAGCTCTCCGGAGCATCTAATTAAACCATACACTGAAACTATGTAAAACATTTCAATGCAACAACAAATGCGATCATAACCGCAACCAAGGTAACAATTGATTCAATGGCATAATGATACCAAGCCTCTGTATGAATGCCATATTTTCTAATCTTTCTAATCTTCAAGCGCATCGCATCCATCTTGATCTTGTGATCATGGACGACATCCGCAACATGCAACTCCAATATCATCTTCTCCTCCTCAATTTTTTTCAATTTTTCCTTCAAGTAATTGTTTTCTTCTTCAACTAAATCTAACCTCTCGATAATAGGGTCGGTTGGCCGGTTCACATACCTCCTAGATAAAAAAAATCTATGTCACGTTGCTCGGCATAATTGTTATAAACACTAAATGAAACTAATAGTTATAAAGGAAAATATATATACCACATCTGAATCATAGACAGGACGAGGGCCGACGGAGGCGGATACCAAAACCATCGCACTATATGATAACAAACAATAATAACTAAGAAAACTACACAAGTATCTATCTAAATCATACAAGTAAGAACTTTTTTATTTTAGAAAGAAGATAAGATCAAGAGGCTCACCACGGTGGTGCAGGCGACGAGATCGTCGCGGGCGATCAACAGCAGTGAGGACGGGGACGGGACAGGACATACCGCCAAACCTAGACAAATCTCGAGGAAAGTGGAGCTTGGACAAGGAGTTTCGAGAGGAGAAAGCTTAAGTGTGGCTCGGGCATTTCATCGAACACCTCATGTGCATAGGAGGCAAGCTAGAGCACCACAAAGCTCTCCAACGGCCGGCCAGGAAAACAGAGCAGTGGAGTGCTCTGCTCGCGGGCGAGGGGGTATATATAGGCAACTCATTGGTCCCAGTTCGTGGCTAGAACCGGGACTAAAGGACACCCTTTGGTCCCGGCTCATGCCACCAACCGGGACCAATGGTGGTGGGCCAGGAGCGAGGCACATTGGTCCCGGTTCATGCCTGGAACCGGGACCAAAGGGGCAAGACGAACAGGGACCAATGCCCCACGATGGCCTGGCCGGCCCAGTGGCCTCACGAACCGGGACCTATGCCCCCATGGGTCCCGGTTCTTGACTGAACCGGGACTAATGGACTGGCCTGGCCTGAACCAAAGCCCTGTTTTCTACTAGTGGATGAATCAGATGATAAATTTCATATTGTGGATATTGATATATTTTTCTAAAAACTCTGTCAAAGATGCACTCGTTTGACTTAAAAAATACATTTTATATAAAGGAACAGAGGGAGTATATGTCAACTAGAAGCATATTTTCTATCCTCTTTTCATAATTTCAGCATATGAAGCAGTTTCAGTACAAAGGGGATAATATCTTTACATGCAGGAGGATTGTGGCATTACCGCTATCGTGATTCACACTGACATTAACTGGAAAAGGCGTACGATTGCACTCGTGAGCTGGCCACTATTCATTTGTTTGCTTGCACTGATATAGGAAATCAATGGTTGAACCTGTTACAACTTTTCTTACTGCATCTGAGGCGTGTGGGATCTTTGCTTCACTTTTTAGCAATGAACAAGGACACTACTTTAGTACATATTAGTAATCTTTCTATTAAACGAACATCAATGCTGTCATTGCAGGTAATTGTCATGATACATAACACGATGGGACACACACGCACACACTCCTTTCAGTTTACAGTGCAGGCTATTTGGAGTAATACTTTTGTTGCTTCCGTTTCATAGAAGGCCGCAAGTAGTTCGAGCTAAAGTTTTGATTTTGAACAAGGTTACTGACTATTTCATGATATAGCATGGTCATTTAGTTTTTCCTTGTATTTTTTTCCAAACGAAAACAGCAGGAAGCTGTGGCAAAAAGTTTATTCATCTTATCTCAAGAAACCAGGATGAAGCACCACCAAGTCAAGTATCTTAGGCTAACAACTAAGCATTTCCACGTTTAAAAATAATAATAATGTGGCTCCAATTCTTCTGTTTTCCATGTGAGATCAAATCAAGGACAGATGACCTCCATATAATGTCCTTTTTTTGTCACATTTGATCTATGCAAAACCTATATGTTTAGAGTTTCTGTCAAGTTATACATACTGCATGTCTCTGTATTTGGATCTGCTATCATCATCTGTAACTGAATTTTGTCATTTGAACAGATTTATACTACTATTTGAATGGTTACTACATGACTGAACCTGAATGTGGACAGCAATGCTTGACAAAAAGATGTCACCCATTACCTGTAGGGATTAGATCCATCTACTAGCTAGGGGATCTAATAAGTTTTGTCATTTGAACAAACTTATACCATTTGAATGGTCAGTACCCCACTGAATCTGGATGCGCACTGCACCGCTAGGTTTAGGTCCGGTCACTTTTCTTAATGAAAAATGTTAAGAATGTGCTCCGAATTATTAAAATTATTTGGTTTGCATGTAATTTGTTCGGTTTGTTAAAATCCGGTTTGGAGTATATCTTGCCATGGTTGGAAGGCCAGCTCCCACATCATTATCTGCAGACTGGTCCTCACCAGCCCGTAGACATATACGGTGTCCTATTTGGGAATCGGACATGTTGTTATTGGGTCTCTTAACAACACTCAACTGAAGTATATGTACAACTAGTGTTGTAATCAATCAGGGGTTAGTCAAGAGGTTATCTTTCGTCCTCCTCAAGAAAAGTCTCCTTCCTCCTCCTGCCGGTGCCACTGTCGATCCGCCCCACCTTCGATGGCCTTTGGGCCAAGTGAGGTGCGCAGGATCTCGGCCCCCACTGACGGGAGGTACCTCATTCTCGTTTTCGTGAGGCTCAACTTCTTGGTTGGGGCTGTGTGGTAGTGACGATGTCCCTTAGTAGGAATAATGTCTCCTGCGTTCTATTTCCGTCCCGATAGTGCAAATAACATCGTGGAAGGATGTGTGGAGGTGTGTAACTGCCGGATCTCGCGGGTTTCAGTCGGTGCCGGGCTTTCGTGAATCTATTCGGATCCATTTTTTGTTCGTCTTTGTTCGCGTGGTTACAGGTTTGATCTTTTCGATCTAAAATTCTCTTGTTTGGTGTTGGTTGCTGCTCTGGTGCGTTGCTCCTTTGGGGCCTTGGCATGACAACTTTCCGACTGTCTACCTAAACAAGGTTTGTCTGGCTCTAGTAAGGGAGGGACGATGACGGCAGCGCGCCTGTGGCTCACTCCAGTGCTTGTAGTCGTCATTAGCTGGTCCGTGGACCTGGCTGTAATTTTTATTACCTCTATAGTATTCTTTGTACTGCCGTGATTGACGAATAGATTAAAAATTTCTCTTGAAAAAAAAAAACAAAAACGAAATAGTGTAGTAATCATAGAGGCCGTGGACTGCTAACTTCGTTTGCCGTTGCCAGCGATGAATCATGTCGGCGCTGAAAACAACTGCATGCATGCACTCACCGTACATACGTAGCATGTGGATTCTGCCGCGCGCGTGATCCCTGGTCGTGGTCGTCGTGCCATTGATCGCCCGTCTGTCCTCCCTCCTGTGCACCATGTACGACCGTGTATGCAGTTCAAACGTCGGCTAGCGGTGCGCCCTGCTTTGATCGAGGGCGCATGGGCAAGAATGACAAATCTAAACTATGAACAAAACTATTTCACAAACTGAACTATGTTTAAAAAAAATTCACACAACTGACCCTTTTGTGTAGCGTCCGACATCTAGGCGTCACACTACATTGTGCAGCGTCTGGACGTCGGGCACTACACGTCACCTCGGACTACAAAAAAATATTAAGTCAGTGTGTAACGTCTGAGAACCAGGCGCCACACTGTAACATGTAGACGTTGCACAACATGCAGATATGCAAGCTCATGCACAAAGTTAATTTAACACCCAGAAGAGCAAAACACATAAGCTGACAAAGGAGCCTGCAGGTGGAGGCCCGATGGATTCTCTCACAGAACCTTTGGATGTACGTGTGCTTGCATGCATGCAGGAGAAAAGTGGCTACAGGAGAGTACACGAATATTTGGGCTGGGTCTACCCTGACCCCGGAGCGCGGTGCGCACCAGCCATGCATGCGTGGACTCACCCTGTTTACAGTGTGTTTGACACCGTGACATTGGGTGAAAAGCTTAAGGCTCCACTAGCGCAGCGCCTACACGACAGGCGCTACACTGTACAGTGTGGCGTCTAGCTCTCAGGTGTTACACACTGATTTAGTATTTTTCAGGTAATTTGAAGTATGACGATTGCCAGACGTGTAGCGCCTGACGTTTAGGCGCTGCACAGTGTAGCGTGACGTCTAGATATCGGGCCCTACATAAAAGGGTTAACTGAATGAATTTTTTTCTAACACAGTTTAGTTTGTGAAATAGTTTCGTTTATAGGTTCGATTTGTCATTTTTGCCAGGGCGCATGCATGTGAAAGCTGTAGCTAGCAGTAGCAGGTGCATGTGGATCATACGCGGCAGCGATAGCTGTATGTACCTATTTTACACGGCAGGGTACGTGCATGCAGTGGCAGGTGCATGTGGCTTGGTCCAAGGACTAGCTAGCATGTGGCATTTTATACCGATTCTCTGGTACAATAAACAATCTCCTCATATTTGCGCAAGGTTTTGAGAGAAACATTTAGTACAAAATTTCTGGTCCTACAGTTAACCCTTCTGGTTTTATTTACAGTGACTCTCAATCACAAAAGAATATGAAAGGGAAGGGAGTATAATAATACATCAAAAGATGACTATCTTGAGATGGAATGACCGCGAAAGCAAACACAATAAATACATACTCGGCCTCTTTATAATTAGTATGCACACAGTCAATATCAACACACACAAGAACGCTAACAACTAGCAAATTATGTAATACCAAAGCTATGTATAGATGAGGATTAAAAAAATCCAAAGTGATCAGATCCGCAATTGACAAACTATAGCAATGACCATTAAAGTTGGAATCTAGGTTTTCACCTTGAAAAATCAAATCCAGCATATCCGAGCAAAGCCTTTAAAATGATAATGAAGCCGAAAGAACGTCACCATTGCCAAGTATAACGAACTCACATCAAACCTTTGTTTTCGCATCGGATCTTCAGCCGGACGCACAGGACACCACCATCCAAGTAACAGATCCATCGTCGCCCACACTTTGCACGATCCCAACAGCTACATGAGATGTTCAATCGCCGCCGCTGCACAGTGTATACATACGGTGGCCGCGGTTCAGTGCTATTTCACTGATGGTGATTTGTCTCGTGATTGTGTCAAAAAGGGTTCTTTCTTACCAATACAGCTCATGGTGATTGTCTCGTGATGTGTGTCAAAAAAGGGTTTAATATATACAGATACACGAGGGAACGTGTTGCCTCCCTCTGCACACCAACAATGGCCCGCGCAGGCCATGCGATGTTCCGTGATGATTCGTTCCACTAATCTGCTGCCGCTTTCACACTGGCCCCTTTAGATTCCTGGTTTTGTTCTGCCAACACTAGTGCTTCTGTCTACGATAACATACGCCATGTAAGAAAATATTTATGTCATACAGTAACACTTGCATGTGATCGCAATGATCACTTTTGGCCGCAAAAGTCCACTGCTGGCCGGGTCCGCTCCTGCACCGTGTGGGCTACCCGTGCTGCACTGGCTCCTATTTTTTTCATTGTAAAATATGTCTCATTTATATCATAAAAAATATGGTACAAGTCACCTACACATCAAACGTTAGCCTTTCCAAAAAAAAAACACAATCAAGAAAAAAAAAAGCTTCAGAGCTTGATACCAACGCCCATCACCTGCATCCGACGCCACCACAGCAGCCACCAAATAAAAACTGACGGATCACCTCCTCACTCGTGCTCGATGCGTCTCCATCGTTGATATGCAACTTTGGGGACCTCCAAGGTGGCTTGCCAAAGGCGAAAACGATAAGCTTTAACAAATTAGAACGGGACAACACCCCAGACACGTCATCGAACTCCACAAGTGGCACCCTGCATGACTAGGACGTCCGAAGAGGAAACCATACCTGCCAACCACGAACCACGAACCCAACACACAATCCACCATCTGCAAATCACAATATGCATCCACTCTTGTCTACCGGATACCTCCCAAGCTCCGCGCCGACAATAGAGCAAATACAGTCGCAACGACGGAGCCCCAAGGATACAAGTCCACCACGAGTATGCCGCAATCGCCACACTATCCTTGCTCGAACAGTCTGGTTTTCAAATCCATGCCCAACCATAGGACCTATCGCCTTCTCGGGGAAGGATATGAATCTTAGTTATTCAACGCCGCCGTCGCAGCCGAAGCCAAGACGATGAACGGCCCAAAAACCTAAGCTACTATGACCCTAAACCCTGAAGCTACACAATCCGCACACACGGGATCCGGTGACTCCCCTCACCACCGACGACCGAGAGGTTGTCAGCGGAGGCGAGCCGCCGGAGGATGATGCCGAAAGGCTTGGCCCTCTTGGCGGGGGCTAGGGTTCCTAGTCACCTCATCGACAGGAAAATCTGCACTGGCCCATCTGCGAAACACTACTAACAGGGTGACAAAAACTGTTTTGCTCAAACCAATACCCATAGTAAGCTGGCACGAATCTTGGCCGCAGCTCGTCTGCTGATAGCCTAGACCAGATGCCACCGTGTTCAGCATGGCATTTCTAGCTTATTTTAGCTCCTTATTTTTGAAACAGGAGGCAAAAGATTTCCCTTGTTCATTAAGGAACAGAGAAGGTTATGGTTACCACACTATCAAGGGTTGGATGATTTGCCCCAGGATTATCTCAATGACGAGTGGCCCCGACTCCACCCGTCAATCTCGGGGGGTTGGAAAATGATCAAAGTAAAAAGTACAGTGTTGTTTAAGATCTAATTTCTCGAACGTTATGATAAGGGGGAGGCAAAATAATAAGGAAAAAGTACATGGGACGTTACTCTCCCGACATCATATTACGCAAGTGCTTCGCTCCCAGGATGATTTGAGGTGGCGTAGATTTTCTGCGGAAGACCCTTGAAATCCTCTGGTTCCAGTTGGTGAGCATTTTTTTTGCGAAGTCACTTGGTGAGCATTGTGAGTGATGGCATTGCCTTGCTTCCCCTGGCCATATGAATCCACCAACTACGAAGGACATTTTAGCTCTGAAATGCTAGCAACACGACAACAATTTACTCTCGAGACCTCGAGATTCTCCTTGCCTGGTACTATGCTTGATGCTCTTGTACTGCTTGCTTATTTGTTTCGTCTACTATGGCAAGTGTGAATAATTGTTGCTGCAGCCACCGACGAATCGATGACTTGGTTTCACATTATTGATCTTCAGTGTTACGAATGGGCTATAGTCGTGCGGACACATGGACTGTTGTGCTCATATGAAACATCTTCACCGGAATGCTATGTACTGTGATGTCACATGAATGCTTATGCTGCTCTAAAGATATACCCAAAATAAGCAGACAAACCTGTCCTAGGAGAAAAAAAAACAGTCCTAACCGGCATCGCTCCCGACGAGTGACTCAGGACAGCAAACCCTATGAGCGTTGCGGGCCATCCCCAATGCCGCCTACCGTCGCCGCTGATGGTGGCGGGCCCTGCCATGGTGGTGGCGGGCCCTTTGCTGGAGTCGATCCACTCTAAAAATATAACACGAATAAGAAATTTGTATATGGGATGTAAATGACTACATTTGGAAGTGAATTTGATTTGATTACATTCAATACAACCAATGAAAAAAATAGCGCTCTACAGAAAATAACGTGGTCCCTGAAAATATGCTATTAGCGTGCTATAGCGCGCTATAGTGTGCTATTAGCGAGGCATTATACATTGATTTATTTAGCGAGACAATTCTCTATATGCTATAGCGTGCTATTAGCGGCGTTATAGCGCGCTATTTTTTCAGTGAATACAACACAGAAGAAAACTAAGTGAGAATACTCGCCTCCGAAAAAAGCAAAACAAGAAAACTCTTGCATGGAATGCCTCGCTACACTAGCGAAACTACCTGGGGTACGTGGCGGACATCAAGAATTCCTGTTCCAAACTATATACCCTAGTCGCTCCCAGCATGGCTGTCGAGAGATTATTTTCAAAGTTCTGGGCTTTAAAGTTGTTTGAAATGGGATCCTTCGACCTTTGAGTGCATTCAAGTGCCATCTCCACTTGTCTCATGGTTGGTCGGTCCTCTCCTCTGGATTTTATACATGATGCTGCTATTAATGCAACTTCTGTAATTTCTTCACCTCCCTCCTCCACAACCTGTGGATCCAATATTTGAACCAACCTGTCTTCAGCAAGTAAAGTGACAAAATGTTCGATGAGCCCCATATCATCTTCAGATGACCAGTATAGAAATGGCTTCTTCCTAGTGAGCAATTCTACAAGAACAACCCCAAAACTATATACATCACTTTTCTCCGTGAGTCTTCCTGTCTGATAGTATGTAGGGTCTAGATAGCCAATAGTCCCTTGCACCTTTGTTGTGACTCCTGTTTTATCAATTTGTATGTACCTCGAAGCTCCAAAGTCTGATATCTTTGCTGTTAATGTATCATCAAGAAGAATATTTGTAGACTTTATATCTCTGTGGATCACTGGGATTGAAGTAGCTGAGTGGAGATAGGCAAGAGCTTTGGCTGTCTCAGTCCCGATCCTCAACCTCCTATCCCATGTCAACGAAATATGTTCGTCCACGTGAAGGTGATCATGGAGGGTTCCATTTGAAATGAACTCATAGACTAATAATGGGACTTCAACCTCAAGACAACACCCCAAAAGCCTCACTATGTTCTTATGATTAATCTGTGAGAGAATAACAACCTCATTTATGAACTCATTGATCTCTTGCTGTATCACCAACTTGGACTTCTTGATTGCCACAACATGTAAGTCTGATAAAATTCCTTTGTAAACAATACCATGCCCTCCGCCTCCAAGCTCACGAGTCTTGTGAAAATTATTTGTGGCCTTCTCCAATTCTTCCAAGGGGATGATCATTCTTTCTGCAACATCCGTCCTTTGTGATATTAATTGTTGTAACAAATGTCCACGATTTTGTTTGAAGAACTTTTTCTTCAAATTTCTTGCCCCAATAGACGCTTTGATCTTATGGATAACAAAAATAGCAGGGAGAACCATAATTAGAATGGCTAGAAGACCTAGACCAGCTCCTTTAGGTATCAAACCTGAAAATATATGTACGGTTCCATTGTTATTTTTTCAAGGGCTGTCAAAAACTTTAAATTGTACTCTGGTGCAATTCAATGATGAAGGCTGTAATAGAAGACTATTTGTTTTAAGTTGGATGTGGCAAGGCCACATCACCATGACATACTAGCAAACTAGTGCCTTGCCATTGTCCCTTGGACTGGCGGCGAACCATCAATATCAAGGTAGAGTGTGGCATTGTTACTTTGACATTTCTTGCATGTATGTTCCATGTTTAATTAATTGTGGTGACTATTTTTTTTGACAGATTATAAAAAATAAGTATAACCTCTGTAACTTATGTAATATGTTTTTGTAGTTTGAATTTAAATTGCAAAAATGTCTTAGTACATTAAGTTACAGAAGGACTATAACACAACACAATTTAGCAAAGAAAAATTGAGTGTAAAATAACTCAATTTTATGATTTGCAAGTTATTTGACCCATTAAAGGAAATGTTGCATGCCAGATGAAGAACTTGTGAGAGAGAGAGGTGAGAGTGTGTAGTACCACACCGATAGTGTGGTACTACTCTTGGGTCAGAAACTCAGAGCAAAGATCCCGAAAAGATGTTAAAAATTCTTAGGCTTGTTAACAATCCTAAGTTTTTAAAAACCCCCAAAATATAAGGCTTGTTAACAATCAGCTTATGATATTCTCTCGTGTACGGTCAACATAGGCTAACTATTGCTTATTTTGGATCAGCCAACCACATTTGTTAAGGATATCATGGAGCAAACTTTCTGTATCCATGGATCAATACTTTGCTACTAGCCTTGCACTAATTTCTGTGTCAAACGATTACATGCCCTACATAATGGGAAGGAGGGAGTAATTGCTTTGACCTCCGCAAGTTGAATGAAAATCTCTGCCTTGGCCGTCTTTGGTCGGATTCGATGACAGCTGTCGAAGGCGTTGCCACGAAACAAGTTCACTTAGCGGTAGGTGTCTGTTTCATATTTTTAATGGTTTAACTATGGTTGCCTTTGTTATGTATTCTGCATAATAATTACACCCTCCGCCCCATATTAACTGGTGCTTAAGTGAATGTATCTAGCACTGAAATGTGGTTAGATACATCCATTTGAGCGATAACTAATATGGGATAGAGGTATTAGTAAAAATAAATATATGCATGCATAGCCAGAGGGTTAACCTCATTTAAAAAAAACATGTGGTCATTTCGTTATAGTGGGGTCATTATTCCGGTGCCCCCCTCTCCCTTCCCATGCCAGCATGATCGCCGCCTTGCCTCCCACCAAACTTTTGTTGCTTTGCTCGCCTTCTCCTGACCCCTCGAGTACTCACGCGACATGCCTCGCTCTAAGCCGCCTCCTAGCACCGTTCCTGCACTAGGGTGTCACGCCGTTTTTGTTGGTTGATCTTAGGTATTGCATGGAAGAAATCCAACAACCTATGAGCTCTTGAAGCAACGAGTTTGGTAAAAACAAGTTTCAAGTGAAGCTGATGATGTCAGTTTGTACCTCTGATGTTTCATTGTGTCATACCCATTTGGTGGAGATACAGGGTCATAGATGTACATCACCAGAAGCTACAAAAATTTACTTTCCAATGCAAAAAACTTCACATCATTTGGAGTTGTGAGTCAAGAGCTCTAGTCATTCTCGTGGAAGGTGTCCAAGTTGTCAAGGCTTCACGAATTTCCGAGGAGCTCTCCAACAACTTTCAAAGTTGACAGCTTATTCCCCCAGGAAGCCATGCAAAGCTGTTTACTTTTGAATCCTTTTCACACCTAGCTAAGGGGGGTTGTACCAGCTATAAAACCCCATCTATCCCATCCTTTTAGCAACCTTTTGTCAAATCATTCAGCTACAAGTTTATGAAGCAAGAATACTAGAGAGATCCGAGAGATCCTTGCTAACTTTGCACTTGTAAGTTCATACGGATTCACGAGAATGAGCCTCTGGTTCCCCTTAATTCGTGCTCCATGGTTCCGGCTGTTTTGTGTGGGTTAGTTCCGGTTTGTGGTTCTGTGATTGTTCAGACAGCGGGTTGGAGTTCTTGTAGCTCCGGTCGGTCATCCCCAACATATGCATTGCATCCAACCTTGAAAAGTATAAAGCTAGTTATTCTGGCTACTTGTAGCTAGTTATCCTCCCCGATTTGATCATACGACTTGAAGATCGGGCCACCCTCAGGCGTGAACCCGTTCAACGGGTTTTCACCTATCACTAATATGTGGAAAAATAGTAAAATAAATTACTATTGATATGCCTAATTTTATTTTGATTATATTATGAGATGGAAACAGATCATATGTATATATCTATCTACCTTGGCAACCACCAGTAAGGTAAGGGTTACCCTTGTAGTCATGATTGTAGTTGCATACGTGGTGCTGGAGGTGTTGCAAGATCCGTCGTTCCGGCATGCCCAATTGAGGGTTAGGGGAACAACTGGATGATCATCCTTGTTGGCCTTGGGGAACCTCTAGTTTATCCCTTAAAAAATAAAATCCTCATTTTGAGGAGTTAACCACACCTAGCCCAACTCTCAAACCATTAGAGGGGCAAAAAACTTAAGAGCTACCCCCAAAAGGCAGCCCAACTCTCTGGAATATATTATCGGTGCCACTTTAGCGGATAATTTTATCCACCTCCCCCTCCCGCCCGAGCCGCCACCACTTCCCGCAACTACCGGCAGATTTCTAGCCACCACCACCGATGCCCCGATTTTTGCCAAAATGGGAACAAAATGCCCTTCTGCTACCCTGCCGGCCACCGCCGATGGGACGTCGCTCCTGGGAACGACCCATGCGCCGCCGCCCATGCCAAAGAAGATGTTGCGGAGAAAAAACTGGCTGTGGGCTGCTGCACCATTTACCAAGGCCGGCGGGAAGGGCATTGGCAAGGTCGCAATGGGCATGTTGATGGCAGCTCGGCCTCCCCTTGCTCTGAGCGGTGGCAAGAGGGCGCGGATGCTGGTGCGGGTGATGAAGGCGCTCGCCGAGTTGGAGTCAAAGATGAAGAAGGCGTCGACGCCAATGATTCGTCCTCGTGTGGTGGGTGGTACCCCGTCTCTGGCTACCTGTCCAGTGCGTTCGGCTGCCGCCGAGTACCATGGCCGCTAAGTGCTCAATGGTATATGCCGGAGAGGTGAATTCTTTACCTTTTCTTTCCGGTCGAGACATTGGTGATGGATGTCGGCCGTGGTGGTTTGAGATTGTTGTTGTTGTCAATTGTAGTGTGCATGAGATGGATGCGGCCGAATTCTTGCTTCAATTGGAGGAGGCACATGTGCTTGGCCTCGATAATCTAGACTATGATGGTTCGAGGTTTGCTCAAGAAGAAGAGGCTGAGGAGGATGGTGATTTTTAATGGAGGAGGAGGTTGATGACCCCGCAGAGACGCAAGTAAGCAAGGCGAGATCAAGGACACAAAACAATCCCCAAGTAGAATACATTGCTTTGTGTCATGCTTGGATGAATGTGTCGCTTGATGTCTCATTTGGCACAGATCAATCAAAGGATAAGTCTTGGAGTAGGATTGAAGACTACTGCAACAACACCTTGCCGTCCCACGAAAGCCAAACTCAAGGATCTCTTGGATACCGTTGAGGTACCACCCAAGAGCAATGCAACAAAAAGGTCCTGTTGTGTTGGTCTAGATCAACCATGCACCACCGAGTAGGGTATAAATCACGGTGTACGGGCCAATACTGCAAGGCCTATACAAGTAATGCAATAGGAAGAATTGTGGCAGGGGCTTGACATTGCACCATTGCTACAAGGAATTAGTTGGTAATGAGAAATGGACCAGAGGAACTTAGAGACCACGCCGAAAAGGTCACACATTAGCTTTTACAATTTGAATTGCTTGCTTGATGAATTACATATATGTTTATTGTTGATTTTAATTCGAACCGTTCAAATGATTGACAAAATACCATGCAACTATTTTAAGGGATTCGACCAGGAATGACATTTAATACTGCAGAAAAATGATAGAAAGAAATATAAAAACGTTTACATCACCGGTAATCCATTTCTGAGCCCGGGCTCATCTGCACCCACCCCGACGAAAAAAAATCAAAACAAATGCTAAAAAATTCAAACAAATCCAATTTTTTTGTGTGATAGATATTTTGATGCGTGAGGTTCGCTCCAATTTTCAAATCGTTTGGGCATCTGGGCAGCTCTCGGCAACAAAGATAAATCCGGGATTTATAAAAATGTTTACTATTCACACACTGTTTCGACCCGATTTGTGTTTTTTGCTGAGAGTTGCTCAGACGTCCAAATGATAGAACAATTGAAGCTAATCTCACGCATCAAATTATCTACCACACACAAAAAAAAAGAATTTTTTGAATCTTTTTAGTATTTGTTTTGATTTTTTACTGACCGGGTGCAAATGAGTCTAGGCATCGAAACGCCGCACTCATCATCTTTAGGGTGGGAGTACTAATACAAATACGGAGGTAGGCAGGCACGTACCCAGATCGGCGGCAGCGAGGCGGACGTAGACGTCTTGGCCGAAGTTGGGGAACAGGCGGAGGTCCTCTAGCGCGCCGCTCCACATGATGCAGCCACCATGGCCCGGCGCGCCGCTGAGGTTGGCGCTGGCGTACGCCGTGCACGAGCAGTTTTTCTGGCACCTCTGCGCGCAGTCCGCGAGGCTGGCGCCGAAGTCCACCACAGCGGCCGTCATGTCGGGCAGCTTGGCGTGCGCCATCATCGCAAAGCCGTCGGTGCCGTTGCCGCAGTCGAGCAGGGAGGCGCGCGCGCACCCGGCGTGGTTGTCCCGCAGCGCCCAAGCCTGTGGAGACCGCGGCACGAACCCGCGGAGGCAAGCGCACACCGGCATGCTGTTCATGTCGCACACCCCGTTAGGCCCGCACTGGTTCACGGTGTCGCACTGGTCCTTGGGCGCGTACCAGTACATGTTCCACACGCCGGGGGACCGCAGCCACGTCCACCACTGGAGCAGCCCGTCGACGCCGCCCATGTTATTGAGCGCCAGCCGGGAGACGATGCTCGAGTTGGCCACCTGGAAGCTGTAGGTCACCTCCTTGGGGGTGTTGACGAAGCTGAAGTTGAACCCTATGTAGGTGGTCCTGTCGGCGACGCCGCTGAACTGCAGGCCGTCCCAGGGCCCGGACCGCCACGCCTTCTGGGCCCCGTTCCAGACGAACACCTCGCCGGAGGTCTCCATGGCCGCGACCACCGGCCCGGGGGACGGGTCTGAGGGGCTCGTCCACGCCGTCAGAGTCATGTTTGCGCCGGTGCGGAAGTCGATCCCTAACCTCATCCCGGGGAGCAGAGTGTCGGTGGGGTGGTCGAACCCCTGCCACGCCACGTTGCCCTGTGCGTCGGCGACGACCAGGTTCCCATCGTCTCGTAACCGAGCAGTGCACCGGCCAGCGCCCGCGAATCCGAGCACCGGGTGGACCGACCAGACGACGATGGCGTTGGCGTCGGAGACCCCAAGCGTGCCGTCGGAGGAGACGAACAGGGTCGCGCCGGCGTTGCTGTCCACGTGGCCCAGGACAGGGTCGGCGCGGTTGGCGACCCAGACGACGGTGCGGAGTGAGACCTTGGCGTACCACACCCCGACGTAGGTGTTGTTGGAGCCAGGCGGCGTGAAGAAGCCGAGCACGAAGCTGCCGCCGCCGGCCGAGACCAGCGTCTCGTTGCCCCGGAGCGGCTGGCCTGGCCAGATGATGTCCCGGGCGTGGGAAGCCGACGAGAGCAGCATCAGCAGCAGCTGGAAGAGGCGTAGCTCGTGGCTGCTCATCGCCGCGGTAAGTGATAGCCCGCTGGATAAGCTCGGCAAAGATGACGAGAGCTAGCATCCTTCTGGTTTGTTATATGGAGTTTTCAGTAATGCCACTGTTAGGGCATTTCCATCACTGGCCCGCAAATTTGCTCCCGCGTAATCCACTTGTGGACAGAAAGACTAGTTCGCAGACACGGATGCGAAAGCTAGCCAGACATCCTCCATTATCCATACCACTCCACAACCACCTGACCAAGCAAACTACATGCACGCACCTAACAACCCGGTACATCGTTTCACTCGCCTTGCCGCTTCACGCGACCGCGCCACACTGCAGAGCACCATGGCTTCACACCACAATGAGAAAAGTCTAAAAGAAAAACCTTGTCTTCGTACTGCTAGTCTGGAAAGAAAGAACCATGTCCTTCAATTCCCTGAAATTAGCACCCTGTGTTCTCTAATCCCAGTGGCCTCTACATCAAGTGATGCACACAACCTTTTATTTATCATATCAAGGTTCATCATCCGACTATAACAAATTCAACCAATAAATTATCGCACATGACTACCTGAAGGGTAAATTAAAAAGTAAAAAATCATATGAAAATGAGCCTCAAAGCATCACAAATCCTACTAGTAGGCCGCCAACCAAATCGGTTGAATAAATTGCAAAGTAATCTTGATTCTCTCTAATCATCACACAACTTCACCTTGCCATGAACGACACCATCCCAGCGCTGATCATCGTGCACCATTTTGCCGTCGACGACGCTATCATAGGTCCGGTCAAAAGTTTGTTAGTGGAGTATTTTCACTCCACTGAGCTTTACTCGACCAGATACTTCTCTATTTTTAGGGGATCGACTAGAGTTGCTTAAAGAACCCATTGCCTGAGAAATTATTGTAACACGTTGGGAGGCGGCATTGCGCAGCGAATGAACACTACGTTTGGCGGTGGTGGAGGTGGCCATACAGGAGCGGGTGGCTGAGGCGCTAGAATGGGAGGGAATGAGAATGACATGGACCGCCATGGCATAGGAAGAAATCCAGTCTTCGGGCCGAGTGTTGGCCGAAGCCCAGTCATGTCGAGGTCGAGCGTTCTTCTTGTACCACTGCTCGTGTAACATAAAAATATGTTGATATAGCACCAATACAAATGTGCGTGGCTTTTTAGAAATGTTCTGGCCTTTTTAGTACAATGTTTTTCACATTTTTAGAACAAGTTTATACAAGGTAAACAATATTTTCCTTATTCAAAATAATGTTTCTTGCCATTCAAAAAGATGTACACGCGTTTCATAAAAATGTCCGTGTCATTTTTAAAGAAAGTTTATACAATGTCAAAATATGTCCTCGTAATTAAAAAAATGATTTGTACCTAAAAGTAATATGTGTGGCGTTAGAACTTAATGTTCACCCATTCAGAAGAAATGTTCATGACATTTACTAAAAACTTTATACAATGTAGATATATGTTCACGTAACTCAAATACGCATTTGCACAAATCGAAAAAACGTACATGACATTATCAAAATATGTTCACATATTTCAAAAATATGTTGGTGGCATTTTTTTAATGTTTTTACAATGTAGAAACGTTCACTTAATTGAAACCTTCATGTGTGACATCTCAAAACAGTCTATACAATGTAAATATTTATTAAATCAATTAAAATAGTGCAATTGGTTATTTTTTAAAAATGGTCAGGCGTTTCAGAAAATTGTTCTTGACAATTTATATAAATGTTTCTACAATGAAAAAAAATGTTTGCATACTTCAAAGAAAATGCTTCATGCCACTAAAAATATGTAAGTGATACTTAAAAAACAGTATTCATCCATTTCGAAAATCTTTTTGTGACATTTTAAAAAAGTTTTTACATAATGCAAAAATATGTTTGCATAATTCTAAAAAACAAGTTTTGTACCATTCGAGAAAATGTATGTGAACTTTTTTGAAAATGTTCACGTGTTTCAACAATATGTAGACCAAATGTTTTCATATCTTAAAGGAAATGTTTTGTGTCATTAAATATGTTAATGTGTATTCGAAATATGGTTAACATGTATTCAAAAACATGTATTCGAAAAATGTACACCATATATTTAAAAAAATGTTCAACATGTAACAACAAATGTATAAGAAATATGTACAGTATTTATTTGAATAAGGTAGACATGTGTTAAAAAACTAAAAAGGATGAAAAAGTAAAACCAAAAAGAGTGAAAACCAATTTAATTAACACATAAATAACTCACGCAAAAGGCAGCTATAATGGTGGCTTGCTCACTAGCCTTGTGCCAGAGGGGAGGCTACCGTAGCTTTGAGGAGTAGGTTTTTTTTTTTTTTTGAGGGGGGGCTTTAGAGGAGTAGGTGAAAAATAGCCTTAGCGTTCCTCCCGGGAGAGACGACGTCTCGCATTAGCCGGTTGTTGGATGAGCTGGCTCAATATGGTTTCCTGGGGACTAGTTTTAGGAAGCTTCGTGCGTTTTTTCTTCTTTTTCTCTTTGTGTATTCTGTGTTGGTTTTCAACTGTTTTCTTCTGGTTTTTAGTTTTTTTTGTAGTTCTCTGCCTTTATTGGTTATTTTTTATTTTTTCTAATATATTTTTTAATACACATTGTATATTTTTCGTATACATGAAACTTGTTCTGTACATTTCGTTATTTTTTATATATGTACTAACATTTTTGCAAACACGTTGAACCTGTACAAAAAAATGTTTTTAATACGTGTTAATTATTTTCCTAACACATGTTGAAGATTTTTCTTTAATATTTTAAAACAACACAAAAATCAGGTTGTAGAAATATTTTATTAAAATTTCATGAACATAATTTTTGAAATGGATGCACTTTTTTAAAGAGGCATGAACATTATTTTGAGTGCTTTGCATATTTGTTCATACTTGGGTGAGCATACTTTTAACTCGGCATGAACATTTTCCAAATGCGTAAAGGAACCTTTATTTACTTGAAGTATAATATTTTCATTTTCAAAAATAAAAGTATTCAAATGGAAAAAAGGAGAAAAGAGAAACTAGTACTCCTCCTGCTTTGGGCCAGCCCACAAAGGAAGCGCCATCGCTTCTTAACACTCGCTGTGGGAAGACAAACTTCTCTACAAAAAGAGTGAGACGAAGATGCTCTCCGACATTCCCCGGGAAAGACTAGTATAGGATCAGCAGGTCACATGTGAATATGCAATCCAGCCATTTGGACAGTTGGATCTTCAAGGAATGGTACAGATTAAAAGGGATGGAAGGTCTTGATATTTTTCTGCAAACCCCCCTGCTTTCATCTCATAATAAAATATGGATATGATCCACCCACCGTCTTGAGTTTTCCAGAAACCACATGTGCCATCATCCATGTTCAAATTGTACTCCCGAACTTTGTAGGAGACCCGCAATATCTCAACCTATCTACTGTCTAGCATGGTTTTTCCTGGCGCAGTGCCCAATCAGCTTGGCAACATCTCGAGATTATTATACATTGATCTGCACTCACAGTATGCAACTGGTTATCTGCACTCTGACGACCTCTGATAGTTGTCGCGACTCTTTTTACTCAAGTATCTTGACATGAGTAATGTGAACCCTGGGCTGACCCTAGCATTATGGAGGCCCTAGTGCGAGTGAAGTGCAATGAACTATAGCAAAGTAACATACATATCGTCAGTATATAGTACATATCATGAGAACATAATAAAAACCAACACATGAAAAAAGTAATTCTAATTACAAAATAAAGTCTTAATATACCATGTATATGTTATTACATGATAGATATAACGATACACCATGGTGCAGTGCTCTGCGCGGGAGGGGGGGGGCATAATGTCCCCTGTCTACCGCGTACTAGTGTTGACGTGATGTTCTGCAAATCAGACTTTTTGTAATTTATTTAGGTATGTATTGTATTGGCACCTAGGCCACCGCACCTTTTGCCATGGCCAAGGGTCGCCCTGTGTGAACCACCGCACCGTGATAGATTGGGTTTACAAAGTGAACATGCTGGCTTCTCTTGAGGTTCCCAAGCTATCCAGCGTCAATAGTTCTTCAGCCTGCTCAACAGTTCTTGCCATGAAAACACTACCAGCGCAATTATCTTGGTTGTTCCTGATACGTAGTAGTAGTGCCAGATATTCGAGTACATAGCAAAATACAATCAGCACAACCAGCACAACCAACACAAGACAGAGAAAGAAGCATGTAGTAGTAGTGCCAGATATTCGAGTAAATAGAAAAAATAACTATCACATTACGGGCTAGGGTTACAAAAAACTATCTATTTTCTTCATTTTGCAAAAAGCTATCATAAATTTGGTTCACTCTTCCAGAAAACCAAAGTGACCACGTTATTTAGAATTGATCCGGATTATGATAGGTCGGCCCCGTTCCTAACTAAACCGTTTGTTGACTATTTATTTGACCGTTAACTACATGTGCGACGCACATGTCAGCTCTTTCTTTCTTATTTTTTTATCTTTTCTCCCTATCCTCCCCTTATCTCTCTCCCGAGCGAGTAGAAAAAATGTTGAACATGTAGAGAAAAAATATTAATCATGTATTGAAAACATGATGATTTTTTATCACGTATATAAAAATGTTAATCAAGCATTTGGAAAATTTGTTGAAAAATTATTTGTATTTTTTAATCAACCATTTGGGAAATGTTAAATGTGTATAGAAAATGTTGACCATGTAATAAAAACAATGAAAAACAATTGTCATGTATATACAAATGTTAATCAGGCATATGAAAACAAATGTTGAACTAATGTTTGGAAAATGTTAATCATGCTTTTAAAAAATGTTAAATGTGTATAAAACATAGTTTACCATGCATTCAGTTTTTTAAATCTTTTTATTCAAAACTGTTAATTAAGCATATAAAAAATTTCTAGAAAAATGTTGACCATCTATTCATAAAATCTTAATCTTGTATTTAAAAAATATTAGCCAAGCATTTAAAAAAAATTAAATTGTGTATAAAAAATGTTGACCATATATTCAAAAAGTTAAATTTGTATTGGAAAATTGTTAACATGTATTAGAAAAATGACATTGACATATACAAAAAAATATAGAATGAACACCAAAAAAACGAAAACCGGAAAATAAAAAATAAAGCAAAGAAATAAAAAATAAAATAAAACCTTAGAAACAAATCAAAAACCAAAGAAGAAAAAAGAGAAGAAACAACAGAAAAAGAGTCCTGAAAAATACAGAAAAGAAGAAGTGGAAACCCCGAGTCGTTTGGACTTAAGTAGTCTCGCCTTACTACTCTGTCACGAACCTAAGGCAAAGCCTAGTTGATAGCCGCGCTTGCTTGATACTTTTTTTTTTTTGAGAATAGAGTAGAAAGCCTACTCAAGACGGAGCAGTACATTCAGAGATCATTAGAGATCGAAGACTACTCGGGACGTTCCCGATCCAAACCTGCTCTCCTGTGCTCCTGGCCAGCGCAGCCAGTCCATGAGCCAGCGTGTTTCTGCTCCTTTTTACATGCTGCACACTGCAATCTGAGAAAGCGGCCTGTCTGTGATTAGGCCATAATGAGGCGAGCGTGTCGGCTTCAGTGCTAGCAGTTCGTTCGCGATGATTTGGTTGTCCGTCTCAACAATCACTTGGCCATTGTAATTTCCTTGCATAGCCTGCAGACCTACCAGAGTACCAGGATGGCTCGGGCTTCGGCTTCCGCAGCGCTCCGGCACATTGGTAGCCTCTTGCAGACTGACTTCAAGACAGCACCACGGTAGTCTCGTCCAACAACTCCTGCAGCACTTTCTCCGGTCTCAGCTAGGAAAGATGCATCGGTGTTTATTTTAACTACACCTTGAACTGGCGGGATCCATTTTTCATCAAGCCTTTTGGTCATACAAACTAGTTGTGCAGTAGCCCGGGTGCAGTTCCCCTGTTCGTTTTCTACAGCCTTCCCCCCATACTGGTCAGTTGAAACCTCTGCCTTTCTTAAATCTTCCTCGTATTGTTTCAGAAACTGCACAGACCCTTTGATCGTCTCCCTGCCATTATTTCTCAAGCAATCGTCCCTGTGGTGCCAACATCGCCAGAGTAACAGCAGGATTTTGGCGCGCATTTCCTCGTTCTCTGTGTCCAGTACTACTTGTAGCCAGTTCTCGCCTGTGAACCAGATTTTATTTTCAGCAGGCAGGTTCCAGACCTCTCTCATGGCAGCTCTCAACGCTCTACTCCTTGTACACATAACCACTGCATGATGTTCATTTTCTATCCCATTTCCACAAATGTTGCAGGTAGCATCTAGTTCAAGTGTTCTTTTCCATTTGTTCTCTTTTGTTGCTAGGGTATTGGTGGCCACCTCCATCCAAAGATTCGTACTTTCCCCGGCACCTTGGATTTCCAAATTAGGTCCCAAATGCTCCGGTCGTTTGGGTCCCTAGCCGAACTTGAGGCATTTTGGGCTAGTTGGGGAAGGCTCATCGCAGCAAGTTTGTAGGCGCTTCTGACCGAGAACTCGCCATTTTTCTCGTGATGCCATGCCACGCAGTCCTCCACATCCGAGGACGGAATATGAATTTTGCATATTTCATCTGCATCAAAAGGGTGAAAAATCTGCCTTATTAATTCCTCGTTCCACTCCTTTCTATTGGGGTGCATGAGTTGATTAACCCATCTAATCCGAGATCTCCTTATAAAAGATGCTGTCATAAGACCCTCCGTCTCGGAATCCATTGATCTCGTTTGATCTGAATTTTCTTGCCATCTCCCACCCTCCATATTAGGCCTTTTTCAGAAGCTCAAGGCCAAACTCAATTGCCCTCCAAACTGGGGATGCATCTGTTGCAAATACAGTGTCCAAGAGATTGCCGTGAGGATAATACTTTGACTTAAGGACTCTAGCACATAGGCTATCTGGGTTCTGTATCAAGCGCCACCCTTGCTTGGCCAAGAGTGCTTGATTAAATAAGTGCATATCTCTAAACCCAATGCCCCCTGCTCTTTTTGGTTTTATCATCCGCTCCCACGACATCCAGTGGACCTTTCTGTGTCCCTCTTCATCACCTCACCAGAAGTCTCTGATCACTCTTTCATATTTGTCACAAAAACCTTTAGATAGCATGAAGACACTCATGATGAAAGTTGGGAGGGCCTGGACCACCGACTTAACATGGACCTCCTTAGCTGCATAGGACATAAACTTCTCCGACCAATCGCTGCACCTTTTCCGGAACCTATCCATGATCGGTTGGAACTGTTCCTCCTTCATTCTCCCTTCTGGAGTAGGTAAGCCCAGGTACTTGCTCTCAAAGAAATCTGATTGCACCCCAAGAATGGTCTTTATTTCCTCTCTTGTTTGCACTGGACACACTTCACTAAAAAGAAGAGAGCACTTACTAGCACTTAGAAGCTGTCCAGTACACCTTTGGAATGAAATTGGTACTCTCTTGATGGCTTCGGCTTGCTCTGGGATAGCCTTGAAGAATATTAAACTATCATCCGCAAACAAGAGGTTGGAAATACCCGGGCTGTTTCTCGCAATCTTAATGGGTGTGAGATTATTCTCTGCCATTTCCTTCCTCAACAAATGTACTAGGCCGTCTGCCACAAAGAGAAATAGATATGGGCTGGGTGGGTCACCTTGCCGTAAACCCCTTGATGGGCAGAATGGCTCCAGCAGCTCTCCATTGCATCTCACCGAGTATCTAACAGACCGCACACATTGCATCACCCAATCAGTCCACTTTTTGCAAAAACCCGATTTACGCAAGACACCTTCTAGGAAGCTCCAGTCAACTCTGTCATAGGCCTTTGCGAGGTCTAGTTTGTATGCACAGTAATTGTCTCTTGCATTCCGACAATGTTGGATCTTGTGGAAACATTCAAACGCAATGATGGCATTATTGGTTATCATTCTGCCGGGGATGAATACGCTCTGGGTCTCAGAGATGATCTCATCCAAAATGGGTCGCAGTCGATTTACTAGGCACTTCGAAACGACTTTGTAGATGACATTGCATAGGCTTATCGGTCGGTAATCTTTCAAGGACTGAGGGTCTTTTCCTTTAGGAATCAGGACGATTACCGTGTCGTTTATTCCTGTCGGAAGAACGCCCTTCTAAAAAAAATCCAGAACAGCAAGCACGACCTCATCCTTTAGTTCCCCCCAGTTTCTTTGGAAAAAACGTGCCGGGAATCCGTCGGGTCCGAGAGCTTTTAATGGGCCAATTTGGAACAAAGCATCACTAACTTCTGTGGCAGAGAACGGTTTAGTAAGAGCATCGTTCATGTCTCCGCTGACCCTCTCGGTTACTAACTCCAAAACTTCTGTAGGATCCACTCCTTCCTCCTTCTCATACAGGTTTCTGAAAAATTTTATTTGTCATTTCGTGTATACTATTCATATTTTCCACCCAGCCACCATTCTCATCTTTCAACTTCACAATCAAGTTTTTCTTTCTCCTCCAAGTAGCCTTGCGTTGGAACCATTTAGTATTTTTATCTCCTTCTCTTAGATAGGTAGCTCTCGATCGCTGTCTCCACATAATTTCCTCTCTCAGGAGCATCTCATCCAACTCCTTTGTTAATTTATTTTCTTCTCTCTGTCGCTCAGCCGTGCTAGGTGCGTTCCAAAGTCTGCTTAGCTTTTTCCTAATCTCTCCTGTCTTCTTAATGACAGACCCAAAGTCTCGTTGCGCCCAGCTCCTTAGCTCCTTTTGCATGTTCTGAAGCTTCACACATATATTCTGCAGGTCAACAGCCGGCCCATCTCTGTGCCATGATGATTCTATGGTTGGCTGGAGAGACTCCATTCTTTCCCACATCTGTTCGTATCTAAACAGGCTATTTTTTTTTCTCATTCACCGGTCTCCATTCAGTCTACTTCCCACTCGAGGAAGGATCGGCAAGTGGTCTGACCTTGACGAACAAATATGCTCAACGGTGGCATTTTTGAAGTAGTCTGACCACTCCGGAGAAGCCACACTTCTGTCTAAACGAGCACGCACATTGTCGCAGCCCCTCTGTTTGTTGTTATACGTCCAGCCCGGCCCCTTAAAGCCCAGGTCGAAGAGGTTGCAATCAGAGAGTACATTACGAAATTTTTCCATATATCTTTCTGATCTCTTTGACGTTGAATAATGTTCAGACTGCCACATAGTTTCATTGAAGTCTCCCATCATCAACCAAGGGAGATTACTGGAATCCTTGATCCTTCTCAACAACGTCCACATAAGGTGTCGCTCATGGGCTTTTGGCTCACCGTAGACAAAGGTACCACGCCATTGTAGGCCCTTCGGATTTAAACGGATCAACACATCAATATATCTCGCCCCTACGACAATCTTCTTTATTTCCACGGTTTCATCATAAAAGAGAGCAATGCCGGCACCTTTACCGATGCCGGGTTGCATGATACAATGACGGAGGCCCAGCCTCCACTTGAGGTTATTGACGTACTTATTATTTTGCCGTGTCTCGGTGAGGAAGACGAGCTTGGGCTTATACGTATGCACTAAGCACACGAGCTCTTGAACTGTGCGAGGCTGCCCGAGGCCTCGACAGTTCCAACTGAGGATCGTCATGGCTCCTGGCGGGCGCCATCATTAGCACCCACCAGTAGACCGGGAGCCCCTATTTCCGGTTGCTTCCATACCACCATCATCGTCCTGTTTCTTCCCATCCTCTTCTTCAGCAGTACCTTTAATCTTTTTCTTCTGTTCCTTGCTATCCTCCTCAATCTCCGTCTCTGCTGGTTCCTTGAACTCCTCTCTGTCACCCCTCTTTCCAAGTACAGATATTGCCTGATCTGCACCAGCCATTGCCATCTTTTTTCCTTTCAGAGCTTTGGTTTCAGTAGCAGCCTCTTCGGTTGTTGCAGGCTCCAGAGTTGGAGGGGGGGGCGTTCGTCACTGCCTTCGCAAAACGAGCTACCGGACCAAAACCCGGCGGGAATAGCGGGTCCTCCTCGTATACTTTCATGGGGTTCGGCTGCTCTGTAATTTCCTGTTTTGCGGCAGGTGGTGTGCCGCACCCTACTGACTCCGCGCCAACCTGTGTACTTGCTGGGACTAGGAGCATCTTGGCCCCCTCTGCTGCATCAATATCCTTTTCTGCATGCTTCGGGGCAGGGAGCACCACCTGCGGCAGAGATGAGGGGCCTCCATCTGAGACTTTTATCGCACTAACGGCAGCTATGGCCGCCTGCACAAGTGGGTTTGCAAGGACCTCTTCCGGGATCCTCTCCTTCGCCTGCATGGTCAGACTTGCCGTGTCACCTCTGACCATCTCCTTCCCAAAGCTAAGGAGCCGCCTAGCTGCTCGCAGCTGGAGCGATATACCCTCCCTTGTTGTTACTCTTTTTGAATGGGGAGGCGCGCATTTTTGTCGTGTACCTCATCTCTTGGAGGTCCGCCGGCAACTTACAATCGCGTTGGCCATGCCCAAGATAACCACAATAACCACAGAACCTAGGAACTCTCTCGTACTTCACCTCTAGAAAAAACAGCTCATTTCTAGGTTTATCATGGGACGTGATTTTGTTCTGGAGCGGCTCATCCACATCGTGATTCACTCTAACTCTTATAAAGTCATCCCAGATCTTACCACTCCTGTTCGTGTCCACCTCGAGAACCTCGCCGAGCATGGCCCCAAGCTTCCATGCCACCCCTTCATCCAACATGATCGGGGGGACGTGGTGGATGCGCGCCCATATAGGCATGTAGGCGACCTCCACATCGCCCGACGGCAAGCTGCCGTCGTACGCCACCATCAGGAAGGCGTCACCATTGTACGTCCACGGGCCATTGTTGAGGATGAAGCGCCGGTCCCCCTCCCGAGAGGCTTGTAGTCGAGGTGACCGCGTAGCCCCCACTTGTTCTTCAGGTTGCCGAAGAGGCCCTCGTTGCTGTAGGGCAGGGGCGAAAAGTAAAGCACTACCGCAATCCAGCGAGTACTCATGGCAGCCCTCTCTTTGGTGAGGTCGAGCTCGACCACACCGTCCCTCTTCGTCCCCAGGTCCACAGGGAACCTAGGGGCGATGGTGTCGCTGCCGGCACCCAGCCTCCTCAGGGACGCTCTCCCTCCCTGGAGCGGGAGGAGTCGCCACGAAGAAGCACCTGCGCGGTGTTGCTGCCGTCTCCAGCGCGCGGTGCCTCTCCTCCGGTCTCCATGATGGCCTTGTTCTTTTGGTTCTCTTGGCCTGCCATTGCCTGAGCTTGAGCACTTGTGGGTATGGGATAGATGGACTGTGTGGTCGTCCATCCATATTCTGTTCCTTTTATGTTAGTCGGCCCATGATCAGATCCCTTTTGTTCCGTTTCCACCAGAGCAATTGTTGATTCTTCCCAACCTTTCTGATCTATTTCCTCCATTCCCGATCTTGCTATCCCGTCGCCCTTATCTGGAGGATCCTTCGTCGGCGATCCCGCTGGCATCGGTGTCTTCTGTAAAGACTCGGCCCCTCCTCCTCAGATTTTTTCTCATCACACGCATTCTTTCCTTGATCCTCTTCAACGCCATATCATCTGTATCCAAGATCTGCATCCCCGAGATCTTTTGGTCTCCTTCATGTGCTTTCCTTTTCTCCGCGATCTTCTTGATCGCTTTCCTGGTTCTGACTTCTGAACCATGCCTCCCGAAAGCCAAACGGATCAATCTCCTTCACCGCTTCCGATCCGCCATCCTCCGGCGATTCCTTTTCAATTTGTCCCTGGGATCTTGCCGGCGGCAAGATCGTCTCACCCTCATACGAGAGTCGCCTCCCAGTCGACCCGACAGGGGATCCGTGACTTCCGCTCATTTTCCGTGACTTCGTGGAGCAGCGTTCTGATTGGTTCGCGCTTGCTTGATACTAGGAGACCGTGGTCCGAATCCCCCAATGCTTCCGTTTTTCTCTTCTCTTTTTCCCTTCTCGCGGGAACAGAGTCGCTCGCCCTGTGCGTGTGTGCCTTCCGGCCTCTTGATAGTTGGGCTTCTGTTGGATGATGGGCCTCCTGGCCTACAGCCTCCCCCCTCGCCCGCCCCGCCGTCGACCCCCTCCGCTGGCTCGCCGCGCGCCTCCTGGATGGACCTCGCCGAGGCTGATGACGTCGCCGCGGGGCCCCCCGTCGCCTATTGGGACCGCGTCCCCCCCCCCCCCCCCCAAAGCCCCGGTCCGGCTGGCTCGGTCCGATTCTGCCGGTGGCCTTACTCCTAGGGGTGGGAGTTCGGCCACCTGCGGGGTCGATCGGCGCCGCCGCCGGCCGTCGGACGCGCTGCTGCCAATGGGGGCGAAAGGTGCCTCCTTGGGGTCTCGGGTACCCCCCGGCGTCGCCATGCTGGCGGCTGGGGTGTCGCCGGCCGCGCTGACCGAGGCGCCGTGCTCGCGTCCTGGAGGCCTATTTCAATGACGTCCCCTGCCTCCGCTCCGGCCAGCTTGTCGCCGGCGACCCCGTCGGCGCTCTCGGCCGTCCTGTACAAGCGTTCCCCGTTTCGGCCGTTCATATCCTCCTTCGGCGCCGCCGTCTCGCTGTCCTGCTGGCGGCGCGTTCAGCTCGCCACGCCGCCTGTCTGCCTCGGCGGCGGCCACCATGGGCGGCGCTGGGAAACCTTGTGCCTCGCTTTGGTTGCCCGGGCCGGTCAGACGGGCCGCTGGTCTGGCCGCCCCATGGGCCAATCCGTTGCCCCCCTCCGCCCCGTGCATTCGTCATTGCCGGCTGGGTGGGGAACGGGCCGATGGCAGCTCCGTGGGCCGGCCTCCTAGCCTGGTGTCGCCCTGTTCAGCCCAGCTTCGTCCTTTGGGGGCATCTGGCCCGGCTCGGCGCCTCATCAGGCCCCCGGTAGGGTTTCCCCGCTCCTCACGTCCCTTGCCTCCAGCGCCACTCCCCGACGCGCCCCCAGCCGCCCCTCTTGCTAACTCCTCCGGCCGCCTCGCCCTCCCACCTCCCCCTCCCCCGCTGGCCATGGCCCGGGAGTGGGGCGACGATGAGGCCCGCCCCAAGCGACGTTCGGATGACTGCCGGGATCCGCCTCGTTCCTCCCTTGACGGCCTCCGGCGGGAGGCGGACCTCCGGAACCAGCTCTCCTCCCGCCAGTCCAGTCGGTCCCCGGCAGGGCGACCGCCGTTCCGCTTCGCCAACAAGAACGGCTTCGCCTCAGCGGACTTCGCGTGACGCGGACGCTTCGCCCGGCCAGTGCTCCGATCGCGACCGCAAGCCGGCCCGGCGCTCCCCTGCTCGAGACGCCCGCGACTCCCGTAGGTCCTCCCATCCGCGGCAATAGCCCCCCGCCTCTGACTCCACCGCCACAGCGGCCCGGCGCTACCAGCCCCCGCGCGCCCAAGCCGCCTTCCCGCCATCTAACAGCCGCAACGGGAATCGGGGGCGTCCGAGCGCTAAGAAGAAGAAGAAGAAGGGTCCTCCTCGCCCCCCGACCGCCGCTACCTCCGCCGTCACGGTGACCCCTGCCTCGGGCGCCGTCACCGCCCCCGATGGTCCGCCGTGCTTCAACTGCAGCCTGACCGGTCACTTCCCGGTGGCTTGCTCCAACCCACCGACATGCTACCTCTTCAAGGAAGCCGGGCACCCCACGACTCTGTGTCCGGAGCACCCGGTGACGGAGGAGATCATGATATACGGACACAACATCGAGGACATGGGCTTCTTTCACATCAAGGTGCCAGAGCTCCCGCCTCCCTCCCCCTCACTCCTGGCTCTTGTGACTGTCGTGGGGGAGGGGGTCGCCACCCCAAAGCTGATCGAGGCTGAGCTCAACCACTTATGCAGATGCAAGTGGGATTGGCAGGTGACCCCCACCGCGGCCAACGCCTTCTCGGTGATCTTCCCCGACGCCATGAGCATGGGCTTCTGCACCCGCAGCGACAAGATCACCTTGGCCCTCAACGGGATTCTAGTGAACATCTCCGAGCCGAGGTGGGATCCCAAGGCCGTGGCGGTCCTGGACAATGCTTGGCTCCTCATCGCCGCCCTGCCAGATGTGGCCCGGTCTGAGCGTGTCATTTCCAGTATGTCCAAGATCCTGGGCAAGTTGGTTGTGGACGACGAGCTCTCCCTGCGCAAGGAGGAGGAGGTCCGGATCAAGGTGAAATGTCTGGACTCCTCCAAACTCCACACCACGCTTCGGGTCTTCTTCAACGACGACGGATACGACCTCACCATCTGCCCCGAGCTTCCGAACCACATCGCCCGCCCCCGCCTCTCCGCCGACAGCCTCCAAGGTCGGCCCCGCTGATGCCGATGACTCCCACCTCAGGCGATCCCGCCACTCCCGCCTCGACGACCATGAGGAGGACGACGACCTCTCAGAGCGCTCTCGCTCCCCATCTAGCGAGCTCGCCAACCCACCCCCGAGCCGTGGCGGCTCTGGGTTCGGCCGCACCAGGGTGTCTGCTGCGGACCTCGTGGTGGCTCTCCGGCTGGCTGCCCCCCGCCCCCAGTGGCGCCCTCTCCCCCGTCTTCGGAGTCGGCCAGCGACATCTCCAGTGTGGGTCTGCTCGTCGTGCCACCTTCGTCGCCCCGTTCTCCGTCCACCGACTCCGCCCTCCGCCCCTCTCCATTGGGCCCGGACCCACTGTCCCCCCTGGTCTGACCTCCCCGGTCCCCATGGGTGACGACGGTGGTGCCTCCCAGTGAGCCTTCTCCGATGCTCCCACTCGCGGGGGACACGTCCGGTGACATCCTGGAGCTCGTCGCCCCGCTTCACCCGCCGGTGACCCTTGACGCCCACCCCGCCTCTCCGGCTTCGGCGGTGGCCGTGGTCATGACCACTCCAGTCTCCGCACTCCCTCCCCAGACAGTGGCGTACACCAGGCGGCCCCGCTCCTCCTCGACGCCGGTGACTGTGTCTCGCCGCAGCGCCCGCCTCGATGCGTCCCGCCCGGCAGATGCCTCGGTCCCGTCAATCGCCGAGCGTGCGGAGATCCGGGCGGCTGCCCGGAACCTCGAGTTAGGTGTGGATTCCGCCCTCCCCAGTTCTTCCAGTTGTTCCTTTTCCGCGCTTGAGGTCATTCCTTTCGGGCACCTCGCCAAGGTGGCCACTGACTCAGCCATCATTTTCAGGGGGGAAGTGGGTCCCCCCTTAGAGCAGATTGTGACCACTAGGGCGCGCGAGATCCTAGATGGTAAGCTGTATGAAACACGGGCTCGCCTGCTTCGACCCCCTAAGGAGCCGACTGCCACTCCCGCAGTTCGGGCTCCTCCGGTGGTCGACGGGGTGATCCGTGGGCGCATCTTCGAGGTGGGCGGAATGGACCGGGGCGAATTCTTCGTTAGTATGGAGATCTTTGAGCGGGCTCTTAACTTCAAATGGGAGGTTGTGATTGTGTATGGACCGGCGGACCACCGCCGTTCCCCGACCTTCCTTGCGGAGCTTCATCAAAAGATCTCCACCTCCCTCCTCCCAGTAGTAGTGGGCGGAGACTTCAACCTCATCCGTTCTCCGGATGAGAAGAATAATGATCGGATTAACCTTCCCCGGATGCAGTTGTTTAACGACTGGATCGCGGAGCTCGGCCTCCGAGAGATCGAGCGGACGGGTGCCAGGTTCACCTGGACTAACCGCCAGGCCGACCCGACGCAATTTGTCTTGGATCGCGTCCTAGTTTCCCCGGAGTGGGAATTATGTTGCCCCCCGGCGTCTCTTCGAGCGATTACTCGGATTGGCTCTGACCACGTGCCTCTCCTCCTCTCCTCCGTGGACGAGCGCCCTCCCACCCCGCCGCGGTTTCGATTTGAGCTGTTCTGGCTTAACCAGGAGGGCTTCCAGGAGGCGGTTATTGCCCGATGGACTTTTGCCCGTGCTTCCCATCATCGCTCCATGTCCGTTGTTGACTCGTGGCACTTCGGCACCAAGCTCGCCCGTCAATTCATGAAGGGCTGGGGCGCTAACCTTGGCCGTGACCTCCGCAAGCGCAAAAGGACTCTCCTGCTGGTTATTCAAGCCCTGGACGCCCGGGCCGATACCTCCGGAATCTCTCCGGATGAGTGGATGCTGAGATATGATCTTGAGGATCAACTCTCAACCATCTACACAGATTAGGAGGCTTACTGGCAGTTCCGTGGGCACCCAAAGATGTGTGCTCCGTGGCAATGCGAACACTGCTTATTTCCAGGCGGTTGCGAACGGCCGACGTAGGCGAAACTCCATTCACTGCTTGTGGGAGAGAGATTCGCCTCTTGTTCGTCCCTCGGCCATCCGGGCCCATGTCGACGGCTTTTACAAAGCCCTCTTACACCCACCCCTCGGGGTGGGACTAGTCTCGCCCCCGACACTTGGTCGGGTGTGCAGTTGGTTTCCGCTGAGGCCAATGCAGCTTTAGTTGCCCCCTTCGCCGAGGAGGAGGTCCTCGTGGCTATTAAGGGGATGAACCCCTCCTCGGCCCCGGGCCTGGATGGCCTGCCCGTTACGTTCTTTAAAACGTTCTAGCGGACCATCAAGTCGGAGGTCATGGCCCTATTCGAGGAGTTCTATTTGGGCTCTATGGATCTTGGACGCCTGAACTACGGGATCGTTACCCTCATCCCCAAGGTTCCGGGCGCTTCTGATATCTGCCAGTTCCGTCCCATCACAGTGATTAATGTGATATTCCGGATCTTGGCCAAAGGGCACGCCAATAGGGTGACCCTGCTAGCTGACTTGATCACTCACCCGAACCAATCGGCCTTCATTCAAGGCCGGTTTATTCTGGATGGAGTGTTGGTTTTCCACGAAGTCCTTCACGAAGTCCGGGTGAAGCACCATCGCGCAGTCTTCTTGAAGCTTGACTTCCACAAAGCATATGATACTGTCCACTGGCACTTCTTGCGTGAAGTGCTTCTCCGTAAGGGCTTTGACGACCGATGGGTGACTCGCGTTATGCAATTGGTCTCCTGCGGTCGGACCGCGGTGAACATCAACGGTGAGATTGGGCCGGCCATACTTCCCCACCCTCTGTGGGGTTCGTCAGGGTGACCCGTTCTCGCCGTTCCTGTTCAACATGGTGGTGGATGCCCTGGCCGCTATCCTCGACAAGGCCAAGGATGATGGCCATATCCACGGCATCGTTCCCCACCTATTCGGAGGGGGAGGGGTCTCCCTCCTTCAATATGTGGATGATACCATTATAATGGTTGAGGGGTCTGCACAAGACGTAGCTAACCTGAAGTTTCTCCTCTTGTGCTTCCAACAGATGTCAGGTCTAACAATTAACTTCGATAAGAGCGAAGTGATGGTTCTTGGCTATCCCCCGGTGGAAGCTCAGGCTATCGCGGACCAACTTAATTATCGGCTGGGTTCTTTCCCCACGACCTACCTGGGAATCCCCATTAGTGATTCGCACCTCACCGTGGCGGATCTTCGCCCCACGGTGACCCGTATGCAACATCGTGTTGAGCCCTGGAAAGGGCGCTGGTTGTCGAAGGCTGCTCGTGTGATCCTCATCAACTCCTCGCTCGCCAGCCTTCTCTGGTTCCTCATGAGCTTCTATAGCCTTCATGAGACGCTCCATAAGGAAATTTCTAAGTACTAGTCCAGATTCTTCTGGGCTGGCGAGGATGACAAGAAAAAGTACCACATGGTGAGCTGGCCGGACATCTGCAAACCCAAGGACCATGGTGGTCTTGGGATTTTGTCCTCCCGACGCATGAACATTGCCCTCCTCACCCGTTGGCTCTGGCGCATTGCTAATGGCGACGGAAGCCTTTGGCTAACCATCATCCGGAACAAGTACCTCCGTGGACAACCTCTTGCATTCTGTCAGCGATCGGGCGGCTCCCAGTTTTGGCAGGCCTTCATCCAGTTGCTCCCTGTGCTTCGCATTGGCACTTCCATCTCGGTTGGTACTGGGTCCGTGACCTTGTTCTGGTTTGATCGGTGGATTGGCGACATCCCTCTGGCCGCTCGATTTCCGGAGCTATTCTCCATTGTTGTTGACCCTCGGGTCTCTGTCGAGTCAGCCCTTATTGACTTAGGGCACCTCGCTTTTCGCCGCCCCTTTGGCCCGCCCGAAGTGGCCGCAAGGGATGCCCTCCTCCAGGACATCGCCCATCTCCCGATGAGCGTCAACGACACCTCGGACGCCATCTCTTGGCGTCTAGATTCTTCAGGCTGCTTCACCACCAAATCCCTATACGCAGCCATCGCCCCCTAGCCCGCCCCCGAGCCCTTCAGTCTGATCTGGGACATTCGCTTGCCCCTGAAAATCAGGGTCTTCCTGTGGCAATATATTCGTGGCCGCCTCCCTTCCGGAGTAGAGGTCCTCAAGCGTAATGGACCCGGAGATGGGCTTTGCCCCCTGTGCGGCACGGTGGAAGATGCTAATCACATCTTCTTCACGTGCTCCACGGCCCAGTTTCTTTGGTCTAGTTTCCGCGAGACGGTTGGAGGCCAGTGGTGTAACTCCAACTTTCATGACCTTCTCGCGGAGATCCATGCCTCCCCCCTCACTACCGTCATATCAGATGGCTCTGCGTTAAGGTCCTCGCCTGGATGCTTTGGACTGTTCGCAATAAGCTTGTCATCCAAAAGGTGCCTCTTAGACGCACTACTGACGCCATTTTTAAATTCTGTGGATACTTGCAGCTTTGGCGGCCGCTTAACCGCCCTCAGGATCGGGACGTCATCAACACCCTCCTTGCCGACCTTCGATCGCTCACCTTTCGCTTGGCGCCTCCGCTACCTCCCGGAGCCCGACTAGATGCTCCTTTGCACCCCTCGTGTGTGTGCTTTTTCCGTTCTCATGGCTTGTTGAGTTGTGCCCTCAGCATTAACCCTTTTGGATCCTGTGTGTACTGAGACTTGTGTGTTTGTGCGTGTGTGTGAACCTATGTGGAATGTTCGCTTGGGCAGTTGCTTTATAATATAAAGCGGTGCGGAAGTCTTTTTCGGTAAAAAATGTGATGTCGATCAGGAGGAAACAATGGATGTACTGGAATTCATAAAATACAAATGGTATACTCTTCTTTTAGATGAACCAATTGGTATGCTCGATGTTCACAGCGAGGAATACTATTTTGAAACAACATCGTTGATTTCTCTCCCTAACATTGGTATACAATTTTGCTTTGGCATACGCTTACGAATTCCACCCTTGAAGCTATATGTTTCTCACCATATCTATTCTTACTTGTGTAGCCTGATTTAGGTTATACATGTATTGATTTTTCATTCAGTTTTTATAATATTAGAAATACCTGCCCAATTACGTGGCCATAAAATATATAATAAACCAATGATAGTTTGATTTTTTCTTCCATAACAAGATATTTGATGATTACTATTCGTGTCGATTCTAGAATAATGGGTAAACAATAGTTATTTTTCACAAGATATAAAATTTCCTTAATAGCAGTTTCCTGTAAATTTGGCCACTGAAAGATTGCAGAACTTTCACATCGCCGTTCATTGATATTAGGATATACCTCTCATTATTTTATGTTTGACCATATATAAAGAAAGGATTACTAGCAAAATCTTCGAATTCGTAATAAAAAAAATTATGCATCGTAATGTGTAATGAAAGAATAATAATGATTTTTTAATATATAACTACATTGTGACAACATGCTGGCTATAAAATTGTCAGCCAAAGTACGATCATAAAGACCGTGGTATGCCCTAAAGGTCTCTGATTTATATTTTCTCTTTCATGGCAGAAATCCAAGTTAGGACGATACAATGACCAGGCATAATATTTTTAGCATCTCCATCTCAACGGAATTACACAATAGTACAATAGAATTGCAAAATAATAATAATTGTAACGGGACTAGAATGGAGAAACTAGCTTTCTCTCGGTTTTAATTAGACATGAATTTTTCTTACAAAACAAAAGATGTTATGCAAGCAAAGATATAAGAAAAAGAGAAGACATGTGGCATAGTGAAACTCTACATTTTAGGATGCCAGGCATAAGCATATTGAAAAACACTTGAAATGTCACCTATTGCTTTCAATCACTAAGTGTCAGCATCTACTCATATCGCCCATTACCATCTGTTGGATTTTAGCAAATTCTTTGGATATTGTTTTATATTATGTACATGATGTTGAATAGTTGTCGATGAAAAGATCGGTCCACTTTTATTGTATAAACATAATAATGAAAAAAATGTGTTGAGAGGCAACATATGATATCTACAATATATGTGTTTGTTAACAATTCCTACATGCTAACTAATATAAAGTAAGGTCCAAATTTTTTGTTATAGGTAACTTCTAATTCTTTTTGTGTTTTCAAGTCAAAATATCTCATTTTTTATCGCTCTCATACAATTAATAATTTTAAGTTACATATCTTAAATTAAACTACAAATATTTAAGAGAACAATGTGTTTTTGGATGCCCTTCAGGTCCATTTCATGATGCATGGTATTAATACTAATAAAATAACTGAAGATTACAAAATTTCCCATGCAAATCTGATTCAGAGATTATGTAGGAAAACCCAATTTCATATAAGAAAAACACACAAAAGAGGTTGCCCTCGATTTGCAAAGGGCATCACCTTTGATTCCAATTTTTCTATAGTCCAATCAAAAATATGTTCACATTATTAAACATTATAATATTCTAGCCCGCGCATCGACCGACCCACTGTGCTATTATAAAAACATCAAGGTAGCAAGTAACAACAGTGAGCGAAAACGGTATTGCAATGCTAGGAAACAAGGCCTAGGGTTCATACTTTCACTAGTGCAAGTTCTCTCAACAACGATAACATAGTTAGATCATATAACAATCCATCAACGTGCAAACAAGAGTCACTCCAAAGTGACTAATAACGGAGAACAAACGAAGAGATTATTGTAGGGTACCAAACAACCTCAAAGTTATTCTTTCCGATCAATCCATATTGGGCTATTCCTATAAGTGTCACAAACAGCCCTAGTTCGTAGTAAAATAACACCTTAAGACACACATCAACCAAAACCCTAATGTCACCTCAAGTATCCGTGTGTATGATTATACGATATGAATCACACAATCTCAGATTCATCTATTCAACCAACACAAAGAACTTCGAAGAGTGCCCCAAAATTTTACCAGAGAGTCAAGACGAAAACGTGTGCCAACCCCTATGCACAAGTTCACAAGGTCACTGAACCTGCGAGTTGATCACCAAAACATACATCAAGTGGATCACTTGAATATCCCATTGTCACCACAGATAATCACATGCAAGACATACATCAAGTGATCTCAAATCCTTAATTACTCAATCCAATAAGATAACTTCAAAGGGAAAACTCAATTCATTACAAGAAGTTAGAGGGGGAGAAACATCATAAGATCCAACTATAATAGCAAAGCTGGCGGTACATCAAGATCATGCCAAATCAAGAACACGATAGAAAGAGATCAAACACATAGCTACTGGTACATACCCTTAGCCCCGAGGGTGAACTACTCCCTCCTTGTCATGGAGAGTGCCGGGATGATGAAGATGGCCACCGGTGATGTTTCCCCCCTCCGGGAGGGTGCCGGAACAGGGTCCCGATTGGTTTTCCATGGCTACAGAGGCTTGCGATGGCAGAACTCCCGATCTAGGTTTCTTTTCGGGGGTTTCTGTATTGATAGGAATTTTTGGCGTCGGTTTCACGTCAGGTGGTCTCCAAGTTAGCCACGAGGTAGGGGCATAGTACCAGGGGGTAGGGCACGCACCGCACCCTTGTGGATGACTCAGGACTCTTCTAGCCCAAATCGCTTCGGGGGCTTCTTCTTGTCCATAAAAAATGAACGTAAATTGGCAGGTCAATTAGACTCCGGTTGGTATTCCTTTTCTGTAAAACAAAAAAACAAGGAAAAAAACAGAAACTGGCACTGGGCTCTAGGTTAATAGACTAGTCCCAAAAATCATATAAAATAGCATATAAATGCATATAAAACATCCAAGATAGATAATATAATAGCATGGAACAATTAAAACTTATAGATACGTTGGAGTCGTATCAAGCATCCCCAAGTTTAATTCCTGCTCGTCCTCGAGTAGGTCAATAATAAAAACAGAATTTTTGATGTGGAATGCTACCTAACATATTTACCAATGTAATTTTTCTTTATTATGGCAAGAATATTCAGATCCATAAGATTCAAAACAAAAGTTTAATACTGATATAAAAACAATAATACTTCAAGCATACTAATAAAGCAATCATGTCTTTTCAAAATAACATGGCCAAAGAAAGTTATCCCTACAAAATCAGATAGTATGGCTATGCTCTATCTTCATCACACAAAATATTTAAATCATGCACAACCCCGAAAACAAGCCAAGAAATTGTTTCATACTTTTGATGTTCTCAAACTTTTTCAACCTTCACGCAATAGATGAGTATGAGCCATAGACATAACACTATAGGTGGAATAGAATGGTGGTTGTGGAGAAAAAAAAGAGGGAGATAGTCTCACATCAACTAGGCGTATCAACGGGCTATGGAGATGCCCATCAATAGATATCAATGTGAGTGAGTAGGGATTTCCATGCAACGGATGCACTAGAGCTATAAGTGTATGAAAGCTAAAAAAGAAACTAAGTGGGTGTGCATCCAACTTGCTAGCTCATGAAGACCTAGGGCAAATTGAGGAAGCCCATCGTTGGAATATACAAGCCAAGTTCTATAATGAAAACTTCCCACTAGTATATGAAAGTGACAACATAGGAGACTCTCTAACATGAAGATCATGGTGCTACTTTGAAGCACAAGTGTGGTAAAAGGATAGTAGCATTGCCCCTTCTCTCTTTTTCTCTCTTTGTTTTTGATTTTTTTTGGCCTTCTCCTTTTTTTTGGCCTCTTTTTTTTCGTCCGGAGTCTCATCCCGACTTGTGGGGGAAACATAGTCTCCATCATCCTTTCCTCACTGGGACAATGCTCTGATAATGAAGAACATCAAACTTTTATTTACTTACAACTCAAGAATTATAACTCGATACTTAGAACAAAATATGACTCTATATGAATGCCTCCAGCGGTGTAACGGGATGTGCAATGATTCAAGAGTGACATGCATGAACAAATTATGAACGGTGGCTTTGCCACAAATACGATGTCAACTACATGATCATGCAAAGCAATATGACAATGATGAAGCGTGTCATAATAAATGGAACGGTGGAAAGTTGCATGGCAATATATCTAGAAATAGCTATGGAAATGCCATAATAGGTAGGCATGGTGGCTGTTTTGGGGAAGGTATAAGGTGGGCGTATTGTACCGGTGAAAGTTACGCGGTACAAGAGAGGCTAGAAATGGTGGAAGGGTGAGAGTGCGTATAATCCATGAACTCAACATTAGTCATAAAGAACTCACATACTTATTGCAAAAAACTATTAGTTATTGAATGAAGTACTACGCGCATGCTCCTAGGGGGATAGTGAAGGAAATATGCCCTAGAGGCAATAATAAAGTTGTTATTTATATTTCCTTATATCATGATAAATGTTTATTATTCATGCTAGAATTGTATTAACCGGAAACTTAGTACATATGTGAATAAATAGACAAAACATAGTGTCCCTAGTATGCCTCTACTTGACTAGCTCGTTAATCAAATATGGTTATGTTTCCTAACCAGAGACATGTGTTGTCATTTGATGAACGGGAACACATCATTAGGAGAATGATGTGACGGACAAAACCTATCCGTTAGCTTAGCATTATGATCGTTACAACTTCATTGCTATTGCTTTCTTCATGACTTATACACGTTCCTCAGACTATGAGATTATGCAACTCCCGAATACCGGAGGAACACCTTGTGTGCTATCAAACGTCACAACGTAAATGGGTGATTATAAAGATGGTCTACAGGTGTCTCCGAAAGTGTTTGTTGGGTTGGCATAGATCGAGATTAGGATTTGTCACTCCGTGTTCCGGAGAGGTATCTTTGGGCCCTCTCGGTAATGCTCATCACTACAAGACTTGCAAGCAATGTGAGAAATGAGTTAGTTGCGGGATGAGGTATTTCAGAACGAGTAAATGGACTTGCTGGTAACAAGATTGAACTAGGTATGATGATACCGACAATCGAATCTCGGGCAAGTAACATACCAATGACAAAGGGAACAACGTATGTTGTTATGCGGTTTGACCGATAAAGATCTTCGTAAAATATGTAGGCGCCAATATGAGCATCCAGGTTCCGCTATTGGTTATTGATCGGAGATGTGTCTCGATCATGAATACATAGTTCTCGAACCCGTGGGGTCCGCACGCTTAACGTTCGATGACGATTTGTATTATGAGTTATGCATTTTGATTGCCGAAGTTTGTTCGGATTCCCGGATGAAATCACAGACGTGATGAGGAGTCTCGAAATGGTAGAGACATAAAGATTGATATATTGGGCCATGTTATCCGGACACCAGAAGTGTTCCGGGTGGTTTCGGGTAAAAACTGAGTATCGGAGGGGTTACTGGAACTCCCCGGGGGAACTAATGGGCCATCATGGGCCTTAGTGGAGAGAGAGGAGGGCAGCCAGGGCATCCCCCCCCCCCCCTTGAAGTCCGAATTGGACAAGGGAAGGGGGGAAGCGCCCCCCTTTCCTACTCCCTCTCCCTCTCCTTTCTTCCTCCTCTCTTCCTTGTAGGAGAATCCTAATAGGACTAGTAGTCCTAGTAGGACTCCTCCTCTTGGGCGCGCCCCGTAGGGCCGGACGGCCTCCCACTGCCTCCTTTATATACGGGGGTAGGGTGGCACCCTAGAACACACAAGTTTCTCTTAACCGTGTGCGGTGCCCCCCTCCATAGTTACAAATCTCGATCATACCATCGTAGTGCTTAGGCGAAGCCCTGCGCCGGTAACATCATCATCACCGTTGACACGCCGTCGTGCTGATGGAACTCACCCTCGTCCTCAACTGGATCAAGAGCACGAGGGACGTCATCGAGCTGAACGCGTGCTGAACGTGGAGGTGACGTACGTTCGGTACTTGGATCGGTTGGATCGCGAAGAAGTTCGACTACATCAACCGCGTAACTAAACGATTACGTTTCAAGTCTACGAGGGTACGTGGACACACTTTCCCCTCTTGTTGCTATGCATCTCCTAGATAGATCTTGCGTGATCGTAGGGAAAATTTTGAAATTACAGGTCTATGCGTAGATGTTTTATGCATGAGTAGAACACAGAGAGTTCTGGACGATAACAGTCATACTTCTTACCACCAACGTCTTACTTTGATTCGGCGGTATTGTTGGATGAAGCGGCCCGGACTGACATTACATGACCGTGATGTCTACTACACAACCTTCTTCTAGTAGACGTTGTTGGGCCTGCAAGTGCACAGGTTTGTAGGACAGTAGCAAATTTTCCTCAAGTGGATGACCTAAGGTTTGTCAATCCGCAGGAGGCATAGGATGAAGATGGTCTCTCTCAAACAACCCTACAACCAAATAACAAAGAGTCTCTTGTGTCCCCAACACACCCAATACAATGGTAAATTGTATAGGTGCACTAGTTCGGCGAAGAGATGGTGATACAAGTGCAATATGGATGGTAGATAAAGGTATTTGTAATCTGAAATAATAAAAACAGCAAGGTAACTAATGGCAAAAATGAGCGTAAACGGTATTGCAATGGTAGGAAACAAGGCCTAAGGTTCATACTTTCACTAGTGCAAGTTCTCTCAACAATAATAGCATAGATAGATCATATAACAAGCCCTCAACATGCAACAAAGAGTCACTCCAAAGGCACTAATAGCGGAGAACAAACGAAGATATTATGGTAGAGTATGAAACCACTTCAAAGTTATTCTTTCGGATCAATCTATTCAAGAGTTCGTACTAGAATAACACCTTAAGACACAAATCAACCAAAACCATAATGTCACCAAGATACTCCATTGTCACCTCAAGTATCCGTGGGCATGATTATACAATATGCATCACACAATCACAGATTCATCTATTGAACCAACACAAAATACTTCAAAGAGTGCCCCAAAGTTTCTACCGGAGAGTCAAGAACGTGTGCCAACCCCTATGCATAGGTTCATGGGCGGAACCCGCAAGTTGGTCACCAAAACATACATCAAGAGGCACATGATATCCCATTGTCACCACAGATAAGCACGACAAGAAATTTATGAGAGCTTAATATGCAAAATGATTCAACATTATACCATTCTCTGACTTTTCTAGGGAATTTTTGCAACAGCGGTAAACTTTCTGTTTTCAAACAGCAACATGTATACTAGCAAAATAAGCATGGCAAAGGCTATCCTTGACTTTTTTATTGAAAAGAAGGATTCAAAACATTATTCTAACTAACATGAAGCAAATACTAACAAGAGAAAATGATGCTCCAAGCAAAACACATATCATGTGGCGAATAAAAATATAGCTCCATGTAAAGTTACCGATGAACGAAGATGAAAGAGGGGATGCCTTCCGGGGCATCCCCAAACTTAGTTGCTTGGTTGTCCTTGAATATTACCTTGGGGTGCCTTGGGAATCCCCAAGCTTAATTTCTTGTCACTCCTTATTCCATAGTCCATCGAATCTTCACCCAAAACTTGAAAACTTCAACCACACAAAACTCAACACAAAACTCGTAAGCTCCGTTAGTATAAGAAAATAAAACCTCCACTTAGTTACTGTAATGAACTCATTCTAAATTCATATTGGTATAAAACCTACTGTATTCTAACTTCTCTATGGTTCATACCCTTCGATACTACTCATAGATGCATCAAAATAAGCAAACAACACAATGAAAACAGAATCTGTCAAAAACGGAAAAGTCTGTAGTAATCTGTATCAAACATATACTTCTGGAACCCCAAAAATTATGAAATAAATTGCAGGACCTGCGTAATTTGTCTATTAATCATCTGCAAAACTAATCAACCTAAAATAACTCTCCATAAAAAAATGGCAGCTAATCTCGTGAGCGCTAAAGTTTCTGTCTTTTACAGCAAGATCACATAAACTTCACCCAAGTCTTCCCAAAGGTTCTACTTGGCACTTTATTGAAACAAAAGCTATATAACATGATTACTACAGTAGAATAATCATGTGGAAACACAAAAACAGTAAGGGTAAATATTGGGTTGTCTCCCAACAAGCGCTTTTCTTTAATGCCTTTTTAGCTAGGCATGACGATGGCAATGATGCTCACATAAAAGATAAGAATTGAAACATAACGGGAGCATCATGAAGCATATGACTAGCAAATTTAAGCCTAACCCACTTACTATGCATAGGGATTTTGTGAGCAAACAACTTATGGGAACAATAATCAACTAGTATAGGAAGGCAAAACAAGCATAACTTCAAAATTTTAAGCACATAGAGAGGAAACTTGACATTATTGCAATTCCTACAAGCATATGTTCCTCCCTCATAATAATTTTCAGTAGCATCATGAATGAATTCAAAAATATAACCAGCACCTAAATCATTATTTTTATGATCTACTAGCATAGAAAATTTATTACTCTACACATAAGCAAATTTCTTCTCATGAACAATAGTGGGAGCAAACTCAACAAAATAACTATCATGTGAGGCATAATCCAATTGAAAACTAAAATCATGATGAGAAGTTTCATGGTTATCATTATTCCTAATAGCATACAAGTCATCACAATAATCATCATAGATAGCAACTTTGTTCTCATAATCAATTGGAACCTCTTCCGAAATAGTGGAATCATCACTAAATAAAGTGGACACTCTTCCAAATCTACTTTCATGTTCATCACAATAAGATTCAACATCCTCCAAAATAGTGGGATCACTACTTCCTAAAGTTGACACTCTTTCAAACCCACTTTCATCAATATAATCATCATAAATAGGATGCATTCTTTCATCATAATAAATTTGCTCATCAAAACTTGGGGGACAAAAAATATCTTCTTCATCCAACATAGCATCCCCAAGCTTATGGCTTTGCATATCATTAGCTTCATGGATATTCGAGGAATTCATACTAACAACATTGCAATCATGCTCATCATTCAAAGATTTAGTGTCAAACATTCTATAGATTTCTTCTTCTATCACTTGAGCACAATTTTCCTTTCCATCAAACTCACGAAAGATATTAAAAAGACGAAGCGTATGAGACAAACTTAACTCCATTTTTTTGTAGTTTTCTTTTATAAACTAAACTAGTGATAAAACAAGAAACAAAAAGATTTGATTGCAAGATCTAAAGATATACCTTCAAGCACTCACCTCCTCGGCAACGGCGCCAAAAAACAGCTTAGTTGACGGGGTGTGAGTGAGTGCCCTTTACCTAGCCTCCCCGGCAACGGCGCCAGAAAAGAGCTTGATGTCTACTACACAACCTTCTTTTAGTTGACGTTGTTGGGCCTGCAAGTGCACAGGTTTGTAGGACAGTAGCAAATTTCCCTCAAGTGTCAATCCGTAGGAGGCGTAGGATGAAGATTGTCTCTCTCAAACAACCCTGCAACCAAATAACAAAGAGTCTCTTGTGTCCCCAACACACCCAATACAATGGTAAATTGTATAGGTGCACTAGTTCGGCGAAGAGATGGTGATACAAGTGCAATATGGATGGTAGATAAAGGTATTTGTAATCTGAAATAATAAAAACAGCAAGGTAACTAATGGCAAAAATGAGCGTAAACGGTATTGCAATGGTAGGAAACAAGGCCTAAGGTTCATACTTTCACTAGTGCAAGTTCTCTCAACAATAATAGCATAGATAGATCATATAACAAGCCCTCAACATGCAACAAAGAGTCACTCCAAAGGCACTAATAGCGGAGAACAAACGAAGAGATTATGGTAGAGTACGAAACCACTTCAAAGTTATTCTTTCGGATCAATCTATTCAAGAGCTCGTACTAGAATAACACCTTAAGACACAAATCAACCAAAACCCTAATGCTAGCTAGATACTCCATTGTCACCTCAAGTATCCGTGGGCATGATTATACGATATGCACACACAATCTCAGATTCATCTATTCAACCAACACAAAGTACTTCAAAGAGTGCCCCAAAGTTTCTACCAGAGAGTCAAGAACGTGTGCCAACCCCTATGCATAAGTTCATGGGCGGAAACCGCAAGTTGGTCACCAAAACATACATCAAGAGGCACATGATATCTCATTGTCACCACAGATAAGCACGACAAGACATACATCAAGTGTTCTCATAAAAGACTCAATCCAATAAGATAACTTCAAAGGGGAAACTCAATTCATCACAAGAGAGTAGAGGGAGCGAAACATCATAAGATCCAACTACAATAGCAAAGCTCGGGATACATCAAGATCGTGCCATAGTGGGAACACGAGAGAGAGAGAGGGATCAAACACATAGCTACTGGTACATACCCTCAGCCCCGAGGGTGAACTACTCCCTCCTCGTCATGTATAGCGCCAGGATGATGAAGATGGCCACCGATGAAGGATCCCCCCTCCAGCAAGGTGCCAGTAAGGGCTCCCGAGAGGTTTTTGGTGGCTACCGAGGCTTGCGGCGGCAGAACTCCCGATCTATCTTGATATTCGATGGTTTTTGGGTACTTAGGGTTATATAGGCGAAAGAAGTCGGTCGGGAGGTGCTCGAGGGGTCCATGAGACAGGGGGCCGCGCCCTGTAGGCAGGGGGGCGCCCCCTATGTCCTGGGCTCCTCGAGTATCTTCGGACTTGATCTCCAAGCCTGCAGGATGATATTCTTCCAAAATATCACGATGCCGAAGGTTTCATTCCGTTTGGACTCCGTTTGATATTCCTTTTCTTCGAAATACTGAAACAGGCAATAAAACAGCAATATGGGCTGGGCCTCCGGTTAATAGGTTAGTCCCAAAAGTAATATAAAAGTGTATCATAAAGCCCATAATCAATCAAAACACATAGTAATATAGCATGAGTGCTTCATAAATTATAGATACATTGGAGACGTATCAGACCGCGTTCATCAGACTAGTTCTACGGATGTGCTTTTGCACATAGGTGGCGGGCGGGTGTCTATTTCTCAAACTTTAGTTGAATCGAGTTTGACTACGGCCGGTCCTTGTTGAAGGTTAAAGCAACACACATGACGAAAAATTATTGTGGTTTTGATGCGTAGGTCAGAATGGTTCTTGCTAGAAGCTCGTAGAAGCCACGTAGAACTTGCAACAACATAGTAGAGGACGTCTAACTTGTTTTTCCAGGTCTTGCTGTGATGTGATATGGTCAAGACATGATGTGATATAAGTTGTTGTATGAGATGATCATGTTTCGTAACAGACTTATCGGCAACTGGCAGGAGCCATATGGTTATCGCTTTATTGTATGCAATGCAATCTCCATGTAATTTTTTTACTTTATCAGTAAGCGATAGCGATAGTCGTAGAAACAATAGTTGGTGAGACGACAATGATGCTACGAAGGAGATCAAGGTGTCGCGCCGGTGACGATGGAGATCATGATGATGTTTCGGTATGGAGATCATGAGCACAAGACGATGATGGCCATATCATGTCACATATTTTGATTGCATGTGATGTTTATCTTTTATGAATATTATTTTTCTTAGTACGACAATAGCATTGTAAGATGATCCCTTACTGAATTTCAAGGTATAAGTGTTCTCCCTGAGTATGCACCGCTGCGATAGTTCGTCGTGCCGAGACACCACGTGATGATCAGGTGTGATATGCTCTACGTTCACAAACAACGGGTGCAAGCTAAGTTTACACATGCAGAATACTCGGGGTAAACTTGACGAGCCTAGCCTATGCAGATATGGCCTCAGAACACTGGAGACCGAAAGGTCGAGCGTGAATCATATAGTAGATATGATCAACATAGAGATGTTCACCATTGAAAACTACTCCATCTCACGTGATGATCGGACATGGTTCACTTGATCTGGATCACGTGATCATTTAGATGACTGGAGGGATGTGTCTATCTAAGTGCGAGTTGTTAAGTAATATGATTAATTGAACTTTAACTTATTATGAACTTAGTCCTGATAGTATTTTGCAAATTATGTTGTAGATCAATAGCTCGCGTTGTAGCTTCCCTTTATTTTTGATATGTTCCTAGAGAAAACTAAGCTGAAAGATGATAGTAGCAATGATGCAGACTGGGTCCGTGATCTAAGGTTTATCCTCATTGCTGCGCAGAATAATTATGTCCTTGATGCACCGATAGGTGACAGACCTATTGCAGGAGTAGACACAGACATTATGAACGTTTGGCTAGCTCAATATGATGACTACTTGAGAGTTTAGTGCGCCATGCTTTACGGCTTAGAACCGGGACTTCAAAAATCTTTTGAAAACCACAGAGCATATGAGATGTTCCAAAAGATGAAATTGGTATTTCAGACTCCATGCCCGTGTCGAGAGGTATGAGACCTCCGACAAGTATTTCGCCTAAAAAATGTAGGAGAATTGCTCAGCTAGTGAGCATGTACTCAGAATGTCTGGGTGCTACAGTCGCTTGAATCAAGTGGGAGTTAATATTCCAGATAAGATAGCGATTGACAGAGTTCTCTAGTCACCATCACCAAGTTAGTAGAACTTCATGATGAACTATAGTATGCAAGGGATGACGGAAATGATTCCCGAGCTCTTCGTGATGCTGAAATCGAGGAAGGTAGAAATCAAGAAAAAGCATCAAGTGTTGATGATTGACAAAGACCACTTGTTTCAAGAAAAGGGCAAAGGGAAATAAAGGGAACTTCAAATATAATGTCAAGCAAGTTGTCACTCCCGTAAAGAAGCCCAAAGCTAGACCTAAGCCTGAAACTGAGTGCTTCTACTGCAAAGGAAATGGTCACTGGAAGCGAAACTACCCCAAATATTCGGTGGAAAAGAGGGATGGCAAAGTGAACAAAAGTATATTTGATATACATGTTATTGATGTGTACCTTGCTAGTGTTCATAGTAGCCCCTGGGTATTCGATACTTGTTCGGTTGCTAAGATTAGTAACTCGAAACAGGAGTTCCAGAATAAATAGAGACTAGTTAAGGATGAAGTGACGATGTATGTTGGAAGTGGTTCCAAGATTGATATGATCATCATCGCACACTCCCTATACTTTCGGGATTAGTGTTGAACCTAAATAAATGTTATTTGGTGTTTGCGTTGAGCATGAATATGACTAGATCATGTTTACTGCAACAAGGTTATTCATTTAAGACATAGAATAATTGTTATTCTGTTTACATGAATAAAACCTTCTATGGTCATACACCCAATGTTGATGGTTTATTGAATCTCGATCGTGGTAACACACATATCCATAATATTAATGCCAAAAGATGCAAAGTTGATAATGATAGTGCAACTTATTTGTGGCACTACCGTTTGGGTCATATCAGTGTAAATCGCATGAAGAAACTCCATAAAGATGGACTTTTGGAATCACTTGATTATGAATCACTTGCGAACCGTGCCTTATGGGCAAGATGAGTAAAACTCTGTTCTCAGGAACAATGGAATGAGATAGTGACTTATTGGAAATAATACATACTGATGTATGCGGTCCAATGAGTGTTGATGCTCGTGGTGGGTATCGTTATTTTTTGACCTTCACAGATGATTTAAGCAGATATGGATATATCTACTTAATGAAACACACGCCTGAAACATTTGAGAAGTTCAAAGAATTTTAAAGTGAAGTAGAGAATCATCGTAACAATAAAATAAAAGTTTCTACGATCTGATCGTGGAGGAGAATATTTGAGTTACGAGTTTGGCCTTCATTTAAAACAATGTAGAATAGTTTCAAAGCTCACGCCACCTGGAACACCACAGCATAATGGTGTGTCCAAACGTCATAACCGCACTTTATTGGATATGGTGTAATCTATCATGTCTCTTACCGATTTACCACTACCGTTTTGGGGGTTATGCATTAGAGACAGCTTCATTGACTTTAAATAGGGCACCATCAAAATCTGTTGAGACGACGCCTTATGAACTGTGGTTTGGCAAGAAACCAAAGTTGTCGTTTCTTAAAGTTTGGGGCTGCAATGCTTATGTGAAAAATCTTGAACCTGATAAGCTAGAACCCAAATCGGAGAAGTGCGTCTTCATAGGATACCCAAAGGAAACTGTTGGGTACACCTTCTATCACAGATCCGAAGGTAAGATATTCGTTGTTAAGAATGGATCCTTTCTAGAGAAGGAGTTTCTCTCAAAAGAAGTGATTGGGAGGAAAGTAGAACTTGATGAGGTAATTGTACCTTCCCCCGAATTGGAAAGTAGTTCATCACAGAAATCAGTTCTAGTGATTCCTACACCAACAGTGATGAAGCTAATGATGATGATCAAGAAACTTCAGATCAAGTTACTACAGAACCTCGTAGGTCTTCTAGAGTATGGTCCGCACCAGAGTGGTACGGTAATCCTAAGAAGTCATGTTACTGGACCATGGTAAACCTACAAACTATGAGGAAGCAATGATGAGCCCAGATTCTGCGAAATGGCTTGAGGCCATGAAATCTGATATGGGATCCATGTATGAGAACAAAGTGTGGACTTTGGTAGACTTGCTCGATGATCGGCAAACCATAGAAAATAAATGGATCTTCAAGAGGAAAAGGACGCTGATAGTAGTGTTACTATCTACAAAACTCGACTTGTCGCAAAAGGTTTTCGACAAGTTCAAGGTGTTGACTACAATGAGTTCTCAACTGTAGCAATGCTTAAATCCATCAGAATCATGTTAGCAGGTGCCATATTTTATGAAATCTGGTAGATGGATGTCAAAACTGCATTCCTGAATGGATTTCTGGAAGAAGAGTTGTATATGATACAACCAGAAGGTTTTTTCAATCCAAAGGGTGCTAACAAAGTGTGCAAGCTCCAGCGATCCATTTATGGACTGGTGCAAGCCTCTCGGAGTTGGAATAAACGCTTTGATAGTGTGATCAAAGCAAATGTTTTTATACAGACTTTTAGAGAAGCATGTATTTACAAGAAAGTGAGTGGGAGCTCTATAACATTTCTAATATTATATGTGGATGACAAATTGTTCATTCGAAATGATTTAGAATTTCTGGATAACATAAAGGGGTACTTGAATAAGAGTTTTTAAAAGCAAAGATTGGCACATTATTTTTATAATACAATGGATATATACAAGGGGATAATTATTTACAGAGAAACTTCCATGAAAAATTCTACATTGTTTCCGTGAGCATGAACACAAGTGCTCAAGGTCGACCCTCAGTTCTTCAATGCATAACTTTCCAATCACTTCTCTTTTTGAAAAACTTTTTTAGGCAAATGAGGCAAGTGCATCTTTTTGTATTTTCATTTTTAATTTTTTTTGTATGTTTCACCCACAACTAAACAGAAACAAAAAGGAAAAAAATCTACTTAGTGAAGAAAGCAAACAAGCACACACAAGAATATCAACCCCACGCAATTGCTCCCCGGCAACAGCGCTAGATAAGAGCTTGATAATCCCCAAGTGCAAGGAATCATCGTAGCAATTTCCAAAGGTGGAAGTGATAAGTATGGAGTGTCTAACCCACAAGGAGCTACAGGTAAGATCAATATTCTCTCAAGTCCTATCTACCACTGATACGACTCTAGGTACACCGAACGTTTGCTTCCAACTAGATACAAGAAATAAAACTACGTTGTGGGTATGAAGAGGATAACTTTGCATGATATCGGAGAGCTAAACCATAAAAGTAGTTGCTATTAGCATAAAGTTAGAATATATTAATAAATAATATAAATAGCGAGTGTGGAATAATGATGGATCGGTGTGCGGAATTATCCTAGGCAATTGTTAACAAGACCGGTAGTCGTCATTGTAATTTCATATGAGGGACAGGCATAAGTGATACGTCTCCAACGTATCTATAATTTATGAAGCATTCATGCTATATTACTATGTGTTCTCAATGATTGTGGGCTTTATTATACACTTTTATATTACTTTTGGGACTAACCTATGAACCGGAGGCCCAGCCCATATTGCTGTTTATTGCCTGTTTCAGTATTTCGAAGAAAAGGAATATCAAACGGAGTCCAAACGGAATGAAACCTTCGGCATCGTGATTTTTTGGAAGAATATCATCCTGGAGGCTTCGAGATCACTTCAGTAGATCCTTGAGGAGCCCAGGAGATAGGGGGCGCCCCCCCCCCCCTACAGGGCGCGGCCCCCTGTCTCGTGGACCCCTCGAGTACCCCCCCGACCGATTTCTTCCGCCTATATATTCCCTCGTACCCTAAAACCATCGAAGAGCAAGATAGATCGAGAGTTCCGCCACCACAAGCCTCTGTAGCCACCAAAAAACCTCTCGGGAGCCCTTCCCGGCACCCTGCCGGAGGGGGATCCTTCACCGGTGGCCATCTTCATCATCCCGGCGCTCTCCATGACGAGGAGGGAGTAGTTCACCCTCGAGGCTGAGGGTATGTACCAGTAGCTATGTGTTTGATCTCTCTCTCTCTCTCTCTCTCTCTCTCTCTCTCTCTCTCTCTCTCTCTCTCTCTCTCTCTCTCTCGTGTTCTCTCTTGTGTTCCCTCTATGGCACGATCTTGATGTATCCCGAGCTTTGCTATTGTAGTTGGATCTTATGTTTCTTATCCCCCTCTACTCTCTTGTGATGAATTGAGTTTCCTTTGAATTTATCTTATCGGATTGAGTCTTTTGTGAGAACACTTGATGTATGTCTTGCCGTGCTTATCTGTGGTGACAATGGGATATCATGTGCCTCTTGATGTATGTTTTGGTGACCAACTTGCGGGTTCCGCCCATGAACCTATGCATAGGGGTTGGCACACGTTCTTGACTCTCCGATAGAAACTTTGGGGCACTCTTTGAAGTACTTTGTGTTGGTTGAATAGATGAATCTGAGATTGTGTGATGCATATCATATAATCATGCCCACGGATACTTGAGGTGACAATGGAGTATCTAGGTGACATTAGGGTTTTGGTTGATTTTTGTCTTAAGGTGTTATTCTAGTACGAACTCTTGAATAGATAGATCCGAAAGAATAACTTTGAGGTGGTTTCGTACCCTACCATAATCTCTTTGTTCGTTATCCGCTATTAGTGTCTTTGGAGTGACTCTTTGTTGCATGTTGAGGGATTGTTATATGATCTATCTATGTTATTATTGTTGAGAGAACTTGCACTAGTGAAAGTATGAACCCTAGGCCTTGTTTCCTATCATTGCAATACCGTTTACGCTCACATTTATCACTTGTTACCTTGCTGTTTTTATAATTTCAGATTACAAATACCGTTATCTACCATCTATTTTGCACTTGTATCACCATCTCTTCGCCGAACTAGTGCACCTATACAAATTACCATTGTATTGGGTGTGTTGGGGACACAAGAGACTCTTTGTTATTTGGTTGCAGGGTTGTTTGAGAGAGACCATCTTCATCCTACGCCTCCTACGGATTGATAAACCTTAGGTCATCCACTTGAGGGAAATTTGCTACTGTCCTACAAACCTGTGCACTTGCAGGCCCAACAACGTCTACAAGAAGAAGGTTGTGTAGTAGACATCAAGCTAATTTCTGGCGCCGTTGCCGGGGAGGTTAGCGCTTGAAGGTATATCTTTAGATCTTGCAATCGAATCTTTTTGTTTCTTGTTTTATCACTAGTTTAGTTTATAAAAGAAAACTACAAAAAAATGGAGTTAAGTTTGTCTCATACGCTTCGTCTTTTTAATATCTTTCGTGAGTATGATGAAAAGGAAAATTGTGCTCAAGTGATAGAAGAAGAAATCTATAGAATTTTTGATACTAAATATTTGAATGATGAGCATGATTGCAATGTTGTTAGTATGAATTCCTTGAATATCCATGATGCTAATGATATTCAAAGGCACAAGCTTGGGGAAGCTATGTTTAATGAATATGATATTTTTAGTATCCCAAGTTTTGATATGGAAAGTTGTTATGATGATAGCATGCCTTGTACCTATGATGATTATATTGATGAAAGTGGGTTCGGAAGAGTCTCAACTTTAGGAAGTAATGATCCCACTATTTTGGAGGATGTTGAATTTTATTATGATGAATATGAAAGTGGATTTGGAAGAGTGTCAACTTTATCTAGTGATTCCACTATCTTGGGAGAGGTTTCAATCGATTATGATGAGAACAAAGTTGCTACTAATGATGATTATTGTGATGAAACTTATGCTATAAAAAGTAGTGATGATTATATTTACAAATCTTGTCATGATTATGATTACCCTTTTTCTGAACATTACTCTTTTAATGTGGAAACAATTTTTAGTGTTCAAGTCTTTTATGATACTCTCACTATTCTTCATGAGAAGAAATTTGCTTATGTGGAGAGTAGTAAATTCTCTATGCTTGTAGATCATGAAAAGAATGCTTTAGGTGCTGGTTATATTGTTGAATTCATTCATGATTCTACTGAAAATTATTATGAGGGAGGAACATATGCTTGTAGGTATTGCAATAATGTCAAGTTTCCTCCCTATGTGTTGAAATTCTTGGAGTTATGCTTGCTTTGCCTTCCTATGCTAGTTGATTAGTGTACCTATAAGTTGTTTGCTCACAAAATCCCTATGCATAGGAAGTGGGTTAGGCCTAAATGTGCTAGTCATATGCTTCATGATGCTCCCGTTATGTTTCAATTCTTATCTTTTATGCGAGCATCATTGTCATCATCATGCCTAGCTAGAAAGGCATTAAAGAAAAGCGCTTGTTGGGAGACAATCCAATATTTACCCTTAATGTTTTTATGTGTCCACATGATTATGATACTGTAGTAATCATGTTTTATAGCTTTTGTTTCAACAAAGTGCCAAGTAGAACCTTTGGGAAGACTTGGGTGAAGTTTATATGATCTTGCTGTAGAAAACAGAAACTTTTGTGCTCACAAGAATAGCTGCCTTTTTTTACAGGAGAGTGCTTTTAGGTTGATTCATTTTGAAGATGATTAATAGACAAATTACTCAGGTCCACCAATTTAGTTCAGAATTGTTTGAGTTACAGAGGTATACGTTTGATACAGATTACTACAGACTGTTCTGTTTTTGACAGATTCTGTTTTCATTGTGTTGTTTGCTTATTTTGATGCATCTATGGGTAGTATTAAGTGGTATGAACCATAGAGAAGTTAGAATACAGTAGATATTACATCAATATGAATAAAGAATGAGTTCATTACAGTACCTAAGTGGTGGTTTTATTTTCTTATACTAACGGAGCTTACGAGTTTTGTTTTGAGTTTTGTCTGGATGAAGTTTTCAAGTTTTGGGTAAGGATTCGATGGACTATGGAATAAGGAGTGGAAAGAGCCTAAGCTTGGGGATGCCCAAGGCACCCCAAGGTAATATTCAAGGACAACCAATAGCCTAAGCTTGGGGATGTCCCGGAAGGCATCCCCTCTTTCGTCTTTGTTCATCGGTAACTTTACTTGGAGCTATATTTTTATTCGCCACATGATATGTGTTTTGCTTGGAGCTAATTTTCTTTTGTTAGTATTTGATTGCTGTTAGTTATAATAATGTTTTGAATCTTTAGTTTCAATAACAAAGTCAAGGATAGCCTTTGCCATGCTTATTTTGCTAGTATACATGTTGCTGTTTGAAAACAGAAAGTTTACCACTGTTGCAAAAATTCCCTAGAAAAGTCAGAGAATGGTATAACGTTGAATCTTTTTGCATATTAAGCTCTGATAAATTTATTACAGTGGGAATTTTAGTTCATAATTGTTGGAGTTAGGGAAGGATTGATACTCTTGCATTCTTTACAGACTGTACTGTTTTGGCAGATTTCTGTTATGGTTGCATTGTTTGCATATGTTTGCTTGTTTAATGATTCTATTTGAGGATAGGAGTATTAAATATGAAGATACATTTAGTATTAAATGTTGAATAATAATATTAGTGATTTGTTACAGTAGAAAATGATAAGGTTTTGCATTGGTTTATACTAACCTATCTCACGAGTTCTTGTTGAGTTTGTTGTGAATGAAGCTTTTGATAAAAAGAGAAACCGTGATATAAAAGGAATTAAGGAGACACAAAAGCTCAAGCTTGGGGCTGCCCAAGGCACCCCAATATAATATTCCAAGAAGTCTCAAGCATCTAAGCTTGGGGATGCCCCGGTAGGCATCCCACCTTTCTTCTTTAACAACTATCGATTAGTATCGGTTGAGCCTAAGTTTTTGCTTCTTCACATGAGTTGTGCTATCCTTGCAATGTCATTTTATTTTGTTTTGCTTGCTGTTTGAATAAGATACCAAGATCTGAAATTCTTTAATGAGAGAGAGAGTCTTCACACAGTTGCATAATTATTTAGCTACTCTTTGATCTTCACTTATATCTTTTTGGAGTAGTTTTTCATTTACTCGTGTGCTTCACTTATATCCTATGAGTAAATGGTTGAATGAGTTGAATGTCATAAATCTGAAATTATATAAGTCTCATTTGCTTATCCTATAGGGAGTAATGACTTTACATCTAAGAAGTAGAGGTTGTAAATTTATTGACGGTTAGCAAGCATTGTATTAGTCATTTGAACAATTCATGAAAGAATATTGAAGGAAGAGGGATTTCACATATAAATATATTATCATAGACATCTTTTATAATTGTGAGCACTCATTAAGTATGACATGCTAAAGAGTTGATGTTGGACAAGGAAGACAACGTAATGGGTTATGTTTTCTCACATCTCAGTTAAAGTATTTTGTCATGGATCATTCAAACATATTGAGCTTGCCTTTTCCCCTCATGCTAGCCAAAAATTCCTAGCACCATGTAGAGATACTACTTGTGCTTCCAAGTATCCTTAAACCCAGTTTTTGCCATGAGAGTCCACCATACCTACCTATGGATTGAGTAAGATCCTTCAAGTAAGTTGTCATCGGTGCAAGCAATAAAAATTGCTCTCTAAATATGCATGACTTATTAGTGCGGAGAAAATTAGCTTTGTACGAACTTGTTATGGAAGCAATAAAAGCGACGGACTTCATAATAAAGGTTCATATACAAGGGGCAATATAAAGTGACGTTCTTTCGCATTAAGATATTGTGTATCCAACCCTAAAAGCGCATGAAAACCTCTGCTTCCCTCTGCGAAGGGCCTATCTTTTACTTTATGCCTTTTACTTTATGCAATAGTCAAGGTGATCTTCACCTTTCCCTTTTTCATTTTATCCTTTGGCAAGCACTTTGTGTTAGGGTGATCCTGATATATATATCCAATTGGATGTACGTTAGCATGAACTATTATTGTTGACATCACCCAAAGGTGAATACGTTTGGAGGCAACATTATAAGCCCCAATCTTTCTCTGTGTCTGATTAAAACTTCATGACCACAAGAATTGTGTGAGTGTTAGCAATTGTAGAAGACTATATGGTAGTTGAGTGTGTGAAGTTTGCTAAATCAAAGCTCTGACATAGACTCTTCCTGAAAGTAAGATGAATTGCAATTGTTTGATGATTAAGAATGAATTTTGCTAGTTTTCAAGAAACTTTATGGTCTATGCTTTAACATGTGAATTGCTTGTTACTTTATTATGAAAAGTTTTATGAGATGAACTACTGTTATGACCTATTATTATGCTAGAAAAGGTGATTGAAATTATCGTTGATCAAACTTGTGCACCTTCTAGCATTCACATTTCATAAATTCTTTCTTTTATCATTTACCTACTCAAGGACGAGCAGGAATTAAGCTTGGGGATGCTGATACATCTCCAACGTATCTATAATTTATGAAGCATTCATGCTATATTACTATGTGTTTTGAATGATTATGGGCTTTATTATACACTTTTATATTACTTTTGGGACTAACCTATTAACCGGAGGCCCAGCCATATTGTTGTTTTATTGCCTGTTTCAGTATTTCGAAGAAAAGGAATATCAAACGGAGTCCAAACGGAATGAAACCTTCGGCATCGTGATTTTTTGGAAGATTATCATCCTGGAGGCTTGGAGATCAAGTCAGAAGATCCTCGAGGAGCCCAGGAGATAGGGGGGCGCCCCCCTACAGGGCGCGCCCCCTGTCTCGTGGACCCCTCGAGCACCCCCCGACCGACTTCTTTCGCCTATATATTCCCTCGTACCCTAAAACCATTGAATATCAAGATAGATCGGGAGTTCCGCCGCCGCAAGCCTCTGTAGCCACCAAAAACCTCTCGGGAGCCCTTCCCGGCACCCTGCCGGAGGGGGGATCCTTCACCGGTGGCCATCTTCATCATCCCGGCGCTCTCCATGACGAGGAGGGAGTAGTTCACCCTCGAGGCTGAGGGTATGTACCAGTAGCTATGTGTTTGATCTCTCTCTCTCGTGTTCTCTCTCATGTTCCCTCTATGGCACGATCTTGATGTATCCCGAGCTTTGCTATTGTAGTTGGATCTTATGATGTTTCTCCCCCTCTACTCTCTTGTGATGAATTGAGTTTCCCCTTTGAAGTTATCTTATCGGATTGAGTCTTTTGTGAGAACACTTGATGTATGTCTTGCCGTGCTTATCTGTGGTGACAATGGGATATCATGTGCCTCTTGATGTATGTTTTGGTGACCAACTTATGGGTTCCGCCCATGAACCTATGCATAGGGGTTGGCACACGTTCTTGACTCTCCGGTAGAAACTTTGGGGCACTCTTTGAAGTACTTTGTGTTGGTTGAATAGATGAATCTAAGATTGTGTGATGCATATCGTATAATCATGCACACGGATACTTGAGGTGACAATGGAGTATCTAGGTGACACTAGGGTTTTGGTTGATTTGTGTCTTAAGGTGTTATTCTAGTACGAACTCTTGAATAGATTGATCCGAAAGAAATAACTTTGAGGTGGTTTCGTACCCTACCATAATCTCTTTGTTCGTTATCCGCTATTAGTGTCTTTGGAGTGACTCTTTGTTGCATGTTGAGGGATTGTTATATGATCTATCTATGTTATTATTGTTGAGAGAACTTGCACTAGTGAAAGTATGAACCCTAGGCCTTGTTTCCTATCATTGCAATACCGTTTACGCTCACATTTATCACTTGTTACCTTGCTGTTTTTATAATTTCAGATTACAAATACCGTTATCTAACATATATTTTGCACTTGTATCATCATCTCTTCGCCGAACTAGTGCACCTATACAAATTACCATTGTATTGGGTGTGTTGGGGACACAAGAGAATCTTTGTTATTTGGTTGCAGGGTTGTTTGAGAGAGACCATCTTCATCCTACGCCTCCTACGAATTGATAAACCTTAGGTCATCCACTTGAGGGAAATTTGCTACTGTCCTACAAACGTGTGCACTTGCAGGCCCAACAACGTCTACAAGAAGAAGGTTGTGTAGTAGACATCAATAAGCTAACATACTTTCTCTTCTTGGATCATATGCACTTATGAGTGGAACTCTAGCAAGCATCCGCAACTACCAAAGATCATTAAGGTAAAACCCAACCATAGCATTAAAGCATCAAGTCCCCTTTATCCCATACGCCACAACCCCCTTACTCGGGTTTATGCTTCTGTCACTCAAGCAACCCACTATAAGCGAATCATGAATGTATTGCAACACCCTACAGCGGGAATCCCTCACGCTTGCGCGACATGGAGGGCACAATAGGACAGCACCAAAATAAAACATACAACTCGTACCAATCTAGATCATCAATCAACCGAAAGACAAAAGATATCTACTCAAAACATCATAGGATGTCAACACATCATTGGATCATAATATGTAGCATAAAGCACCATGTTCAAGTAGGGATTACAACGGGGTGCGGGAGAGTGGACCGCGTAAAAGAGATGAGGATGGTGATGATGATGAAGACGATCACCGCGGCGATGATTCCCCTCCCGATGGCACTCCGGCACCACCGAGAGAGAGGGGGAGAGGTTCTCCCCCTTGTGCTTCCTCCTCCATGGCCTGCCCCCTAGATGGGGAGAGGTTCTCCCTCTGGTCCCTGGCCTTCGTGGCGATGATGGCCCCTCCGGGATCCTCCTTCATGGCCTCCGGTGATGATGGCCCCCTCTGGCAGGGTGCCAGAGAGGGCCTAGATTGATTTCTCATGGCTACGGAGGCTTGCGGCGGCGGAACTTCCGATCTAGGTTATTTTCCGGAGGTTTCAGTATTTATAGGATTTTTTGGCGTAGGTTTCACGTTAGGGGGGGGGGGTCTCCGGGCTGTCCACGCGGCCGGGCGCGCACCCACCCCCTGGGGCGCGCCCCCCCCCCGTGGGCAGCCCGGGACTTTTCTGGCCCAACTCTTGCACTCCATGGGCTTCTTTTGGTCTATAAAAATTGATCAAAAATTGGCACCTCATTTGGACTCCGTTTGGTATTCCTTTCCTTTAAAACTCAAAAACAAGGAGAAAACATAAACTGGCACTGGGCTCTAGGTTAATAGGTTAGTCCCAAGAATCATATAAAATAGCATATAAATGCATATAAAACATCCTAGATGGATAATATAATAGCATGAATACTTCATAAATTATAGATACGTTGGAGACGTATCATGAGGTTGGGGAAGCCCGTCGCAGCGACCGGGCGGTGGGGGCGCAAAGAGGACGTGCCCGTGTTGCGCTCTTGCGACGTGGACTGACAGCCACAGTATTCGGCCTTTGGGGCGGTGGGGGACGGTAGTGTGCGGTGGGGGATGCCGGGAGATTCGTTGGAGGTGGGGATTGGGAAGGAGGAGAGGCTCTGGGAGAGTGAATATTTTTTTACTCCGCCGCTGGATGGTGGAGTAAATATAGAGGCAGGATAGGTGGTGGAGGAATTTTTTACTTCCTCTACGGGTTTTAGGGGTTCGGCTATTTCCCTCTTAGTGGAGTAAAACTGGATTTTTACTCGACTATCCGGTTATAGGGGGTCGGTTAGACTTGGCTCAGGGCCACGGAGGCGTGGTGGATCTCGGCCCTTGCAAGTGGAGGGTTCCATTTTTAGATAAGTTTTTGCGTTTTGTTATGGTTTGTATTAGAGAGACGAAGCGGCGATGATTATCTACAGATGGAATAAGGTTCTCCTCGCATAGACCATGTCCTGGTGGTGCTTCTAGCGTCAAGGGAGGGCAGGTTGAGGTTTTTCTCTGGTGGATCTCATGGGATTCGGTCGGCATTTTTCTTCCGTGGATCCACGTGCATCTGGTCTTCGTTCATCTTTCTTAATCTGTCTATAGGTTGGACCCATCCGGTCTATTCGTATCTTCATCGACGGCGGTTGCTATTCTGATGCACTGGTCCTATGATGCCTTAGCACGATGACTTCGTTACTGTCTACTACAACAAGGTTTGCCCGACTCCAATGAGGGGGGGGGGGGGGGGGCGATGAATGCGCCGCGCCTTAGGCTCACTTTAGTGGTTGTAGTCGTCGCTAGACGGTCTACGAACCTGGATGTATTGTTTTACTTTTGATATTCTTTGTATTGACAGTTGATGAATAGATCATGAGTTTTCCTTGCAAAAAAATGAAATAAAAAAGAGAACTAATACTGAGAGAGTCGTGAGGTTGGCCTGGAGGGGGTTTTGATGTTCAAGTTGAGTCCTTTTCATTCAGCACTTTTTTTGACAACTTTTCATTTAGCACTTAAAAGCGCATTAATTAGTACCTAATCAATTGACCAGCAGTAGCAATTGTTGATTCTGGGGCCCTGAAATTTGAAGGCCATGTGCAACCGCTTCGATTGCGCATGCAAGGTATAGGCTTGAGAGCATGGCTAATAGAAGGGCGTACTACCGGATCTATTTTAGTGTCAGGTCTGCTGTAGCCTTCCTACAAAAGTACTCATATAATAAGTGCGCGCCTTTACTCTTGCCACAGGCTGCATGCTAGCTCGATTTCATCCTAGATTGTGCTATAGCCCAGCGATACATGAACCGCCCGCTCCCATCTCTCTCTTCCTTGCATTCTCTCTCCTCCAGCTAGGATTTTACTTATGTGAAGCATCGTATAGCCTGTTGACTAGGATCTATTATACTTGCTCTGATAAGAAGGGCCACCTCCAGCCGCCTTATCGTCTTCGTGACGCTCATTGGTATGCACGTTGTATCCACTTCCTATAGTTTGCAAACTAGAGCACTATATTTTTGCAAGAAAAAGAGTACTATATTCTACTATAGTTGATCTGGTTTGTTGCTACCTCGTCCTTCTTCCCGGAGCACAAATTTCGACGGTGAGCTAATATTACATCAATCTTCCTCGTCATATCATTTCTCCTTGAATAGCAAACTTGATTTCGAGTTTGTGTCGTATCCATGGTTCCAATAACCTTTTGCTTCATCATTCCTTTGAGTTGATGTCATCGCCGATCGATTATATCTTCATGAAATCTCTTGACAAATGTGTCATGATCATCATCAGCATTCTGAACTCTTCCGGTATATCAATTGAATTCATGATGAGAAAGACCATCCTTTCCCTCGACGATTAGTGTTATCGTCGACCACTCTACTGCTTTCCCTCCAACACAAACTTGTTCGTGTTTTGTGTTATACCTTGAGTTCCTTGCTATCCAGCAATTGTTCTTCTTTACCTTGGAGTATTACCATCTTTTATGTCAAGAATGTCGCGAGAAATTCACCATCTCTTGAGAATTCATGATACAAGTGATACTTATCAACATCACCATTCTTTTCTTGGTCCCCGTATTGACTAACCAGGGACATCAACAAGTGAACGATGCTACTTGGATTCTGTAATTCTAGCAACCCTATTGCTTCGAAGTTAATGGTCAGTAGTTTCATTCTAAGTCTTTTGGTTATCGAATCACCATTCTAACATTGATCGTTCTACTTGGTCTGTATTTCCAATTGCACTTTCGTTCATGTTTAATTGTGGACGTTCCCCTCGAACATGCTTCATTTTATATACTTTGGTGTCTAATGTAATCACAATGTTCACATAATCATGAAAATCCATCTTTTTGGTAATCTCGAGGAATTATCACTGAGTCCGTCAGCCACCCCCTCGCCCTTTCCTTGGTTTAATGATGAACTCTTGTTTTAGAACTTGCTTCCATAGTTCATTTCTGAGAATCCAACAATGTCATCTCGTCAATTGTGTCGCACCTTTTCTTCTCAGGCATGCTGAGTCTGAGGTATCCTAACACCAATTAGATTCTAATCTCGGTCGGATATGATGGTTGGAACATATTCCCAAGAGTTATAACGTTAGTTTTTGACCCGATAAGGTGATGTCATGCCTAGCACACCTGGCCGGAGGACCTATTGTTATAGTTCTTCCTTTTTAGCAAGGTTAGCCATTCTTCCATGAGGAAATCGTAAGACTTATTCAAGGAGGAACCCAGGCAGGAGGCATGCGCCTCTTTTGATTTGTATCCCAGTTTGTGTTAGCCATCTTATGACACCTTATTTAACTTATGTCTATACTCAGATATTGTTGCTTCCGCTGACTCATTTATGTTCGAGCCCTCGAGGCCCCTAGCTTGTAATATGATCCTTGTATGACTTATTTTACTTTTAGAGTTGTGTTGTGATATCTTTCCATGAGTCCCTGACCTTGATCGTACACGTTTGCGTGCATGATTAGTGTACGATTGAATCGGGGCGTCACATACTTGTTTTGATAATAAGGGCCACCTCCAACCGCCACATCGTCTTCATGGCGCTAGTTGGTATGCGTGTTGTATCCACTTCCTATAGTTTGCAAACTAGAGCACAATTTTTCGCAAGAAAAAGAGTACTAATATTATACTAGTTGATCTGGTTCGTTGCTTGCCTTTTAGTACACCGGCATGGTGGAATGATTCGGTAACGTAATCATCGTGCAACAACTGAAACAGCCTATATAGGATGCAGTCAACTAGAGTACAACTGGTAGAAGTTGAATGAAAGAAGCATGTATGCAGAGTCTGCGTATTATGATGGATCAACTGTGTCATAAATATCAAGATTGTTCTTAAACACGTACGCTCTAGAGCTCTCTATGAATATATTTAAAGATGTCAAAACAATTGCTAGTATATATATAAGTATGCATTAATAATGTACAATGCAACTCTCTCACCAATACTATCTTATATTTACTAATTGGAAGCATCATTAGAGCCTCCACGTTAATCCTCATAATCTAATCTAATTGTCCGTCCAATCTCCAGATTAGTTATCTACAACCGTCAGATGATAATGTCCTTTGGGGAGTCCTCGCACATTGTCCCACGTGCATGCCTGTAAAAAAACTACGTATACCTCTTTTTTTGGACGAGAAACTACGTATACCTCTTTAACATGCCTCTGCGATTTAATCTACAGAAAAGATCCAGCCAACCTCTCTCTTACATACCCCGTTCCTTGAACCCCTAACCTAACCACGATATGCATTGGAGGCGATGTAGTGGAGGAGGAGGAGCATCCATGGCACTCCGAGTTGGATCGACATCTGTTACTGTCAGCGAGGCTGCAGGGCGGAGGAAGTACAACAATAGACGCATAAATCAATCTACAGAAACAATCCAGCCGACCTTTCTCTTACATGTTCCTTCAAGCCCTAACCTAACCACGATACGCATTGGAGGATGATATCCTTCCATCGACTGATAGGCCCGCGATCGTGGAAGAACTACGACAGAGAAGGCCATCGGCACAGCAGCTTGATTCGGATCAGGCAACCACCATTATTTGTGAGGCTGCACTCTGCAGAGGGTAAGAAGTGCGGTAGACCAATGGGTCGTCGAAGCAAACTCCTAAAGCAATTCTATTGACCTCCTCACATCGGTGCAGAAAGCATAACTTTCCCCTAACAATGTCATGAATAGCGGCCGGTTCTCTTGGTAGAGTACACAATCCAATCCATGTGATGACGTGAAGATTGTCTTCTAAAGGAAGCTGATCAATGAGTGCCTATGCAATTTTTCAATGGAAAATTGAGGAGATGTAGACGATATGGAAGATCAGAACACGAGGAGTTGACTATCCATGCCATGTTTAAGTATTACAAGAAGGAGGTCAACATGTCTAAGCTCCTGCCGGAGCATGGTGTGGACGATGGGAGCATCACCAGGTGTTAGTAACAGCAATCAAGTAGTGGTCGTCATCTACATATTCTTTGATGTCTCCGATGGTAGCAGTTTCAGTCAGGGAGATTGCTGTGGGTCAATCAGGTGTGGCACAGTTGGTTGGTTCATGGAGTTGAAGAGGATATCCGGTGAATCTCCTCAGCATCCTTTTCTAGAAATCTGCCCAATTCCGTTTATCCAGCAATCCAGGGGCCGTCTTATGAGCAGATAGTGTCGGCATGGGTTGGAGCCAGTTGTAAATCTCCAGCCACGCCTCTCCAGGATCATGTCCACCTTGCAGGCGACCGTCGTCAGTCCCTTCATCGTCCCCCTCAAGGCCCTAAGAACCAACATCCGAGGGAGTCTTTCTATTATATTTGCACTTTGCTTGGACCAGGGAAAAGGCATGATTCATAGCAATCGGATTGGTCAGTCATATCTCTTCTGAATCAAGGTTTGCTTTTTTTTCTGTTAGATTTTCAATTTTGATGAACTTTGTTGGTCCAGGGCCACTTTGATCTTCTGTTCAAAATCTAAGTGGGACTAGCAATTTTATTTATTTTTTATTGTTGCTTAATTGATCGTTGTTCACTAACAACATGTGTGCAGATATGCTATGAACAGACTCCAGGTATGTTGTTGGTGGTCTACAAATGAAAGGCGAACATGTGCTGATCAGTCATGTTTCTATTAAACTACTATTTTCTTTAAGCTTACCACTTAAACTAGGCAGCAAGGATTCATAATTTGGTACGTACAAGGCACCGTATCCAAATGAATACGTTGTGCTGACATGTACTTATTATTTTAGGATGCTAACAGATTTACATAAACGTTGCTCTGATCACATGTAGCAGTTTCGCTTCAATTATGTTCTTTTATGTTAGCCTGTTGAACAAATTGGGTCCGACCAAAACTACATTTTCTTTTTGTGAGGAGGTTTTTGGTTATCAATAACAGAGACCGAGTCGGATTCATTGCTGTGCATTGAAGGAAAAGGATACTACATGTGTTTTTCTTTAGAAAAAATAGAGGGATGTTAAATGCTTCTCAAAGAATTTCCTCTCTTGCAGTAAAACAAACTACATAGTATGTATGCGGTTTATCAGCTTTTCTTGCAAAAAGAGTGGCATGCACAAGCAGGGCTGCCTACGCATCAATATGCACGTGTCACAGAAGCAATAATGGTCATCGCAATAGAATAGAAGGAGTCTGGTGCCAACATCTCCACACAAGAAGAGATCATTTAATCCACTTTCTATAAGATACTACTCATTTATTTTTCTACCGAAACTTATGTTGTGTTTAGCATTACATGGATGATAATCCAACTTAAAGAACTAGCATTAATTTACGTGGGCGATTATTTTCTTATGTTTCTCATGAAGGCATCTTGGTGTTGTTTAAGCAAGGTAATCTCACTACAATCTTATCTTATATTTACTAATTGGAGGCACCATACGAGTCACCACGTTAATCTTAGAAGTTAAGAAAATTCATCCACACGATTAAAAAGTATGTTATCAATAGCCGTTGGATGAGGCGTGAGATGTGCTCATGATCCACGTATGGGAGTCCTGCTCTCACACGTAATAAACAAGGAGTCTGGCCTATCTCCTTCACGTTTCCCTTTCCAAGGAAAAAAGAAAAAAAACATGTTGCATCTGTCCACGAAAAGATTCTAATAGGAAGTATCCAGTAATTCCTCCAAACCGCAGCTCAGATGTATCCTCTCATCGCTCACGTCCTCACCTCCCATCCAGCGGCCATGTTCCTCCTGTCAGCGGCGTTTCTTGCAGAATTGACCTCTGATCCAGCGGCCAAGTTCGTCAATCCCTGCTGAGGTGCTTCCCTTGCGTGATTCCATCAGCAGCACCCCATCTATCTCCCTCCAGTATGCTGAGTTGCTTCTGCTGCGTGATTCCATCATTACCGCCCCATCTATGGATCTCCCTCCAATATGATTCAATCACAAGTTGCAAGACACTCCTTATGCCGGCCGGCGGGATGATGTCAGGAATCAGCCGACGGTTAGTCCATGTACGTAAGAATTTTTTTTCTTTGATCAGAAGCCTCATTCCCTCAATTTGTTTGGATATAATCTGATCATATAGTTTCATACGCTTCACACAGTTCAAAAGATTTGTTTTTCTGAAATTTTGAGAGACATAAAGACCTACTAGAACATAAGGCTTAAAAAAATATTCGGCAAACAGCCACATACGGTCCCGTGGTAGCAGCAGTCTGCACACCAGGCAGCGAACATCGGGCATATGGAAGAAGCCAGCTGTGGCACTGCGGGAAACAATGACGTTGCTGCTGCTGCTTACAACCGGGGCTAGAAGAGCAAAGGCCGTGGTGGCCAGTACTTCGATGCCACGCTCATTGTGGGCAGGGAATTGTACCGGGAACGGAAAACAAGCCGATGAGGTCGTCCGGGAATACGCGCCTCTCCACTGCATATGTTGTTCCTATCTTGACAAGCGGGCCCAGCTGTAACGTCTCTTTTGTTGCAAATAGAGGTATTGGATTCCAGGTATTATATCTCTAAATAGGAGGGAAATTTTGTTCTTCTAATAATAAATTGACTAATAATGGCTGCCTGGAGAAGCATAGAAGTAGAGAAGGATGTGACGAGGTCTATGTGAAGCTGCATACAAACATAATTAGTTTAAGCACCATTATAAATATTTTGTGTATGTTTCCAGCATATAATGTGAAGCTGACGTCATTTTTACTCCAACCAAAGTGCATGTTTGTTTTGGAGTTTACATGCAGGCATGCATAACATCTGTGGCGCTTCTAATTTCTGGAGCAAGTGCAAAGGACAGTTTTCTTATATTTAAAGTTTCAGTCTGACTCCATTCTCTCTTGATTTCATGGTAGTAAGTAATGTATTATCTAACTGTTGGGTAATTAACGTGACTGTAGCGCAGTTCTGACATCATGTTTACCAATGTTTCTTTTTAATTGGTAATTTCAAGGAGCCTTTAAGTTTCTATAGTTTGCGCTCCAAAAAATCTGTGTTACAGATGGTCTATCTTTTTTATTACATAAATCTTATTTCTACGGGTGCCCTTTTTCCAGTGTTTGCATTTTTTCTTAAGTCATCGATGCTCCAAGGTATTGCACAAAGTTATGTGTAAGTATGTGTACATTCTTTGGGTAAGAAGAACAACGAACTTTCCATGGTCATCATTATGTGTGCGACTTATACTGCTGGAAGTGTTTTAATGTGTAAGACATTCTTAAAAGTATTATTTATTCACTGTATAGTTGTAGGCCTACTGTCAGCTCAGTCAATCTTATTTCTATGGGTGCCCTTTTTTCAGTGTTTGCATTTTTTTTTTTGTAAGCCATAGATGCGCCAAGGTATTGCACACAATTATGGATACATTCTGTGGGTAAGAACAGCAAACTTTCCATGATCATCAGTACGTGTGTGACTTATACTGCTGGTGTTTCAATGTGTAAGACATTGCTAGAAGTATTATTTATTCACTGTATTTTGTAGGCTTACTGTCAGCTCAGTTCGTCATCCCAAATTTTGTTTATAATTATGTTGGCAAAATCTGAAACCACATGTTCCTTAATTATTTTTTTCTTTATGTTTGATGTCATCTTTTTTTCCAGCTCAGACTATATTCCAACTATATCTTAGATTTCACATGCAGGTTTCATACCACTTAAAATTTTGTGGCACTACAAATTTCTGGAGCAATGCATGCGATTGCTTCTTTAAATTAAATTTCAGTATGACCTCACCGTCTCTTATTTGACTTAAGAATTAGTTGTGTGTTCTCTGATGTATAGTGACCGGTAACGTGTTGTCATCATGCTTGCAAATGATTCCATTCTTATTAGTTACTCCAACAGTTTTATTTTCCATAGTTTGCACCTCTGAATGATCATCTTACAGTTCTTACGTCTTCATTAGATGAATGTCATTTATTTGGTCCCATTTCCTGTTTTACATTTTACTTTAGTCACCGGTGCGCTAGAATTGGAAATATTATGTATTCATTGTCTATTTTGTAGGCTTACTCTCATCTTTGTTCCTCACCAAGGAGTTTGCTGATGACTAATAAGTTTGCAAAACATAAATCCTCTGAAACCATGTATAATATTTAGATATGCAGCTTAGTTGAGCATGAGATTCCTAAATTTCATATTTCCCTTGCATCTCAATAGGACATTTGTAGGCTAGGAAATTGTCAAAGGCTTGCATTTCCCCATGCCATTTAATACTTTTGGTTTAGATTCCAGTTATGTATACATTGCACATATCCTTTGTACAATTGTGAGATTGGATTTAAAGAGCACGAGCTAAGGAATTTATGATGGTCTAGATAAATGATTAAGTTCCTTTATCATTTGTATATATGTTCCTCTAAATAATTGTTGAATCCGAGCACATATTATGTGTATAGGCATGCATTTAACCCAAATGGACAAAAACTATGAATTTACGTTTATAAATTTGATTGCTGATGTTCCTATGTGATTACTTTCGGAATAGAAAATTGCTCTTATATATTGAAGGTTTTGATACATTCGAGTGAAAACCAGGGAAAACATTTGAAATTTTGATGGACCTTGGGTGCAATTAGGTTCCTTCCAAGTTATTTGTCAAGTAAAAAGTTCTTTTGCAAGTCGTAAGATTTGAATGTCATTTGGCTTTGAAGGAGCACTGGCCACTATGTTGCACATACCACTATATTCCTTTTTATTTTTCAATTTGTCTGGATGTTGTTACAAAATCAAATAGATCCATTTTGACAAATTCTAGCCCGTGCAGTGGCACGGGTTGATGACTAGTTTTACTTCTAAGGAAGATTCAAGGCAACAATTTTTTTACTGATCATCTAAACATAATTTTATGAAACAAAAACATGTTTTTTCTGCAAAAATATAAATTTAATTTAGGGCAAGTGTACTTTTTTAATAATTTGAAGATTGTTGACTATGCCCGTCTGATAAGGCAGCAAAACTAGATGTCTGAATTGTAACATAGACCATTGTAATTAAAAATTTAGTAACACCATCATTTTTTAATTGTACTAAATATAATACAAATTATCCTAATGAAGATTTAATGTTGATAAATTAATCAAACTAAAGAAAAAAGTTTAATATAAATAAACAAAAATTAAGTCATTTATTATCACTGAGTCTCATGCCCTGCAATGTGCACAAGAAGCAAAAGATTCAACCCAGCTATCACTGCATGGATTCTAATTGATTCTAATTGATTCTTGCTCACCATGGCCAAAAGCTTATAGAAGAAAATTAATAAAAAGGGAATGAGTAACTTTGAATCTAGAGGATAAAAAAGGTAACTTAAAAATACTTCTGCAATTTAGTTTAAAAGTTATGCATTATTTCTACCGTTTGCTTACTCTAAATACATTAAATTACTGCTGCCATGCATGCTTAGGTGCAGGTCAAAGAATGTTTAAAGTCAACGTGAGCCCATTTACATTGAAACTGATGTGCCCAACAAGCAAACAATTATTGCTGGGAAGGCAAATGCCAAAAAAAGAAGGGAGGAATTTGCTACATAAATTGCGAACATTCCTGTGGTACCAAATGACAGCCCTGCAATGTGCACAAGAAGGAAAAGATTCAACCCAGCATCCCTACATTGAGCAGAAGAAGGAAAAGATGGATTTACTTGTGATTGTCTTCCTCGTTATGTATTTATTATTGGAAACTATTCATGTGCTCAACTCATCATGTTAGCTTTTGCATACTGTTTATCAAGCTCCTTTTGCTTGTCATCTCTTGTGTTGGTCATTTTATGTATTCATGTGACCTAGTGTTCTATTCGAGCTTGTTTATGTGATGTATGTCACCTACTGGCACTCTATATATATGTAACTAGATGACTATGATAGGTGAGGATATTACTTGATGAATTATGTGCATATGCTGAAGAATTTGTAGTCATTCTATCATGGTACTACATGAATTATATGCATCTAATGAATTGTTTCTAGGGGATATGGCATCAAATATAGAGAAGATTCTGTCAAATTTTTAAATTAAAATCCAATGATTTAACTTTATTTTTATCACATAATTTGGTCACATACAGCACAAAGGATAACACAGTTTTTTCAAGTCTAACATAACAGCATTAATGTTCAAAACTGACGGAAGTGTCACATAGTTAACAAATTGATGTTTGACTGACAAAACGGAAAGCAAAATTTAAGAAAGGACCAAATAAGAAATCTCTCCACTACAAGCCGCGGCTGTGTACAAAGTGTTAGTTAGGTGCATGCATTCTTAGTTGGAGTAGTGCTGCACGTCTGCTTGGCTGGATAAAGCAAGTTCTTAGATAGGTTTAAGTGTGAAACTAGTGATCAGACGTGGTCTCCAGGACATGTGGAAATGGCCGAGTCGTGAGATGGCTAGTGGCTGTTTCTGCCGGCTAGTTGAGCGTTTAGTGGATCAGGTAGTTGTACATGGGCTTGACCGCCTGACATGCGTGTGCTACTTCAACTTTGTAATCAGCTGAGTTAGTGAACAATTGAAAGAGGCACAAGCTGTGTGCGTGCGTTCTTCTTCCTTCCAGGAATCCTTTATATCCATCGATCTTTCCTTGGATATGATAAGAAGGGCCATCTCCGGCAAGCCCCCTGATCGTCTTCATGGCGCTCGTTCTTACGTGTGTTCAATCTACTAATATTCTACACCAGCACAGTGGAATGATTCCATAACAGAATCATAGTACAGCAACTGAAACAGCCTATAAGATGCAGTTAAGCAGAGTACAGCTGCAAGATGTTGAATGAAAAGAAGACTGTATGTAGTGTCCGCATATTATGATGGATCAACTTTCTTCTCTTTTTGTTCTTTTTGCCGAGAATGGATCAAGTTTCTTTGAGAGAAATCAAAATCACACAAGTGTTCTGTGTGATGTCCGTTTCTCACCTCTCCATTTACTTGTTAAACCTGCTATATTTCATTTTTAGGTTCGTAGATGGTTATTATGAGCAATGATGTTCCAATGCCAAGTAGAGATTATGGACATATTATCAACTTCTTAAAGAAACCCAACTTGCAACACACTGTTCAGTTTATACTCCAGATGTTTCTATAAACATGCTTACCTAATAATACACCACAAAGTTCCCCGCAAAACAATTAATGCACCACAAACCACTGTTAAAAAATCATTTAAAATGTATGCTTTGGTGATATCTACCTTGATCTCAAAATACAGTAACACATGCACATATAGATAGATATATGTAATCTGTGCATTTGTCAAAAATTAATTCAAATATAACTTTAGTTAAAATACATGTTTAAATTTGCAATAAAAAATCCAGTGATACATATTACAATTGTGCAACAATTAATTGTGAAATTAGTATTTATAAATTTTCTTATATGGTTAACTATAGGAACTAAGTAATTGAACTATGCAAACTCAACCCTGGTACGTTGTTGTTCAGACAGTGTAGTTGCCACAACATGATGTCACACCTACACTGCCTCATGATAGTGGACAGAGATCCAGTGGGCCGGAGGCCATGTAAGTGCATGGGACAACAACCTGTTAGGTGGGTGTTATGAACGGTTTGGTCTATACCAGAAAGAGGCCCACCGGGCATTAGTATTAGGGGCTTGGCCCACAAGTTATCTTAGGCTAAAGTTATAAATACTCGTCTAAGACACATGTTTGAGATCAAGCAATAAAGATATTATAATCTTCTGTTGCCCGGCTCCCCAAGGAGCCGGAACCCTAGCCCCCTCTCCCAACCCTAGCCGCGACGGCGCCCGACCGCCGGCGCGCCCGCTCCAGCCTCCGTCCCCCTCCTCCTTGTCCATACAACCTACGCCGGAGGCCTGGTAGGAACCCTAGTCCTACCAATTTGGTATCCAGAGACACCAGGCCGATCATGTCGCTTCCTCCACCACCGCCGCTGCCATCCACCTCCGCCCCACCACCGCTGCCCCCGGCCACCTCCTCGCCGATGACGGCGATCATGTCCGGGACCATCACCACCACCGCACCAGCGCCGATCACCACCACGGCGGATCTGCCCCTGCTCCTCACGCCCGAGGAGATGTCGGGCACCCTGCGGGAGCTCGTCCAAGCCGTCCGGGGCATCAGCCTCTACCTCGCTGGGAACCAGCCCCCGCCGCCGACCGCCGCCACCACCGCCTATGGGCCGCCGCCGCTACAGTGGCCCGCCCAGGCCTTCCCGGCGCCCTACGGAGGGGCGCCTCCGCCGCCGCTCCTGCTGCCGCACTACCCGGCCGCGGGGACGCCTTGGCCAGCATGGCCGACCGCATCACTGGGGGGCCCACCTCAGCAGTTCCTCCCGGCGCCACCGCCGGCCCCCACGACGCAGACGACGGTGCAGCAGCACCACCAGGCCCATCGCCATCGACAGCACCACCACCCGCGTCCCGGCCAACTGGCCGGCCTCTGCACCAGGTGCAATTTCCGCCCTCGCCATCGCCGATTCCCGCGTGGGCGGCCGGCTCATCTCTGCACCGGTGTATACTACGGCGCCGGAACACCCGATGCCCTCCCTCCGATTTGATCGTCCCTCCAGCTTGGCGACCTACGCCCCAGAGATCACCGACCCGGCACACGCGCTACCGTTGATTGCAGCCCCCGGGCACGGTGGTCCGACACCCCCTCGCTTCGCCAAACTGGACTTCGCCACTTACGACTGCACGGAGGACCCCCTAAACTGGCTCAACCAGTGCGAGCAGTTCTTCCGAGGACAGCGGACGCTCGCTTCGGATCGTACCTGGCTCGCGTCCTATCATCTCCGAGGCGCGGCGCAGACTTGGTACTACGCCCTCGAGCAGGACGAGGGAGGCATGCCACCATGGGAGCGCTTCCGGGAGCTTTGTCTCCTCCGGTTCGGGCTTCCTATCCGCGGGAGCCGACTGGCGGCCCTCGGCCGCTTGCCGTTCACGTCCACGGTGCAGGACTACGCCGACCACTTCCAGGCCCTGGCATGCCACGCGCCGGGCGTCTCCGCGACTCAGCGCGCCGAGTTATTTGTGGGCGGATTACCGACCATATTCGCGTGGACGCCGAGCTCCGGATCCCCGACCTCCGTGACGGCCATGTACTACGCCCGCCTTCGAAAGCGAGCTCAGCGCTGCAAAGCAATCGCCGGCCGAGGCGGCCGCCATCCCAGTCGACCAGCGCCGACCCCACCATCACCGGGCCGGCCTCCTCCAGCCACGACGACCGCACCTCCGGCCACCACCCGGACCTTCCGTCGGTTGTCACCGGCCGAGCAGCAGGAGCGTCGCCGTCAGGGCCTATGCTTCAACTGTGATGAGCCCTACACGCCGACCCATGTCTGCCCCCGCCTATTTTACTTGGAGACGGTCGACTACACCGAGGCGGACGACTCGACCGACGAGCCACCACCCGCGGCAGCCGCAGACCCGGCCGCGGATTCCACGGCGACGGCGTGCGTCGTCTCCCTCCACGCCCTCGCCGGCATCCTGAATGAAATATGCCCTAGAGGCAATAATAAAGTTATTATTTATTTCCTTATATCATGAGAAATGTTTATGATTCATGCTAGAATTGTATTAACTGGAAACATAATACATGTGTGAATACATAGACAAACATATAGTCACTAGTATGCCTCTACTTGACTAGCTCATTAATCAAAGATGGTTATGTTTCCTAACCATAGACATGTGTTGTCATTTGATTAATGGGATCACATCATTAGGAGAATGGTGTGATTGACATGACCCATTCCGTTAGCCTAGCACTTGATCGTTTAGTATATTGCTATTGCTTTCTTCATGACTTATACATGTTCCTGTAACTATGAGATTATGCAACTCCCGTTTACTGGAGGAACACTTTGGGTGCTACCAAACGTCACAACGTAACTGGGTGATTATAAAGGAGTACTACAGGTGTCTCCAAAGGTACATGTTGGGTTGGCGTATTTTGAGATTAGGTTTTGTCACTCCGATTGTCGGAGAGGTATCTCTAGGCCTTCTCGGTAATACACATCACATAAGCCTTGCAAGCATTGCAACTAATAAGTTAGTTGTGAGATGATGTATTACGGAACGAGTAAAGAGACTTACGAGTAACGAGATTGAACTAGGTATTGGATACCGACGATCGAATCTCGGGTAAGTAACATACCGATGACAAAGGGAACAAAGTATGTCGTTATGCGGTTTGACCGATAAAGATCTTCGAAGAATATGTAGGAACCAATATGGGCATCCAGGTTCCGCTATTGGTTATTGAGCGAGAATAGTTCTAGGTCATGTCTACATAGTTCTCGAACCCGTAGGGTCCGCACGCTTAACGTTACGATGACAGTTTATTATGAGTTTATAAGTTTTGATGTACCGAAGTTTGTTCGGAGTCCCGGATGTGATCACGGACATGACGAGGAGTCTCGAAATGGTCGAGACATAAAGATTGATATATTGGAAGCCTATATTTGGATATCGGAATGGTTCGGATGAAATCGGAATTTTCCGGAACAGGGGGTTACGAAACCCTCCCGGGGGATGTTGGGCCTTAATGGGCCATAAGGGAGAAGAGGAGGGCCGGCCAGGGTAGGCCGCGGCCTCCCCTAGTCCGAATAGGACAAGGAGAGGGGCGGCGCCTCTTCCTTCTTCCCTCCCCCTTCCTTCTCCAACAAGGCAAGAGGGGAGTCACAGGAGTAGGACTCCTCCAGGCGCACCCTAGGAGGGCCGGCCGCACCTCCCCCTCCCTCCTTTATATACGGGGGCAGGGGGGCACCCCATGACACACAAGTTGATCTACGTGATCGTTCCTTAGCCGTGTGCGGTGCCCCCCTCCACCATATTCCACCTCGGTCATATCGTCATGGAGATTAGGCGAAGCACTGCTCAGGTGAAGAATCATCATCGTCACCACGCCGTCGTCTTGTGGAACTCATCCCGACACTTTGCTGGATCGGAGTCCGGGATCGTCATCGAGCTGAACGTTTGCTGAACTCGGAGGTGCCGTGCGTTCGGTACTTGGATCGGTCGGATCGTGAAGACGTCGACTACATCAACCGCGTTGTTATAACGCTTCCGCTTCACGGTCTCACGAGTGCGTGGACATACACTCTCCCCTCTCGTTGCTATGCCATCACCATGATCTTGCGTGTGCGTAGGAAATTTTTTGAAATTACTACGTTCCCCAACAGTGGCATCCGAGCCAGGTTTTATGCGTTGATGTCATATGCACGAGTAGAACACAAGTGAGTTGTGAGCGATATAAGTCATACTGCTTACCAGCATGTCATACTTTGGTTCGGCGGTATTGTGAGATGAAGCAGCCGGACTGACATTACGCAGACGCTTCTGGCGAGACTGGTTTCACCGCTTCGAGCACTCGTTGCTTAAAGGTGACCGGCGGGTGTCTGTCTCTCTCACTTTATTTGAACCGAGTGTGGCTACGCCCGGTCCTTGCGAAGGTTAAAACAGCACCAACTTGACAAACTATCGTTGTGGTTTTGATGCGTAGGTAAGAACGGTTCTTGCTCAGCCCGTAGCAGCCACGTAAAAACTTGCAACAACAAAGTAGAGGACGTCTAACTTGTTTTTGCAGGGCATGTTGTGATGTGATATGGTCAAGACGTGATGCTATATTTTATTGTATGAGATGATCATGTTTTGTAACCGAGTTATCGGCAACTGGCAGGAGCCATATGGTTGTCGCTTTATTGTATGAAATGCAACGCCATGTAATTGCTTTACTTTATCACTAAGCAGTAGCGATAGTCGAGAAGCAATAGTTGGCGAGACGACAACGATGCTACGATGGAGATCAAGGTGTCGCGCGGTGACAATGGTGATCACGACGGTGCCGGAGATGGAGATCACAAGCACAAGATGATGATGGCCATATCATATCACTTATATTGATTGCATGTGATGTTTATCCTTTATGCATCTTATTTTGCTTTGATTGACGGTAGCATTATAAGATGATCTCTCACTAAATATCAAGAAGTGTTCTCCTGAGTATGCACCGTTGCAAAAGTTCTTCGTCTGAGACACCACGTGATGATCGGGTGTGATAGGCTCTACGTTCAAATACAACGGGTGCAAAACAGTTGCACGCCGGAATACTCAGGTCAAACTTGACGAGCCTAGCATATACAGATATGGCCTCGGAGCACGGAGACCGAAAGGTCGAACGTGAATCATATAGTAGATATGATCAACATAGTGATGTTCACCATTGAAACTACTCCATCTCACGTGATGATCGGACATGGTTTAGTTGATTTGGATCACGTAATCACTTAGATAACTAGAGAGATGTCTATCTAAGTGGGAGTTCTTTAGTAATATGATTAAATGAACTTAAATTTATCATGAACTTAGTACCTGATAGTATTTTGCTTGTCTATGTTTACTGTAGATAGATGGCTCGTGCTGTTGTTCCGTTGAATTTTAATGCGTTCCTTGAGAAAGCAAAGTTGAAAGATGATGGTAGCAATTACACGGACTGGGTCCGTAACCTGAGGATTATCCTCATTGCTGCACAGAAGAATTACGTCCTGGAAGCACCGCTGGGTGCCAGGCCTGCTGGCCGATGCAACCGACGGCGTTAAGAACGTCTGGCGAGCAAAGCTGATGACTACTCGATAGTTCAGTGTGCCATGCTTTACGGCTTAGAACCGGGCCTTCAACGGCGTTTTGAGCGTCATGGAGCATATGAGATGTTCCAGGAGTTGAAGTTAATATTTCAAGCAAATGCCGGATTGAGAGATATGAAGTCTCCAATAAGTTCTATAGCTGCAAGATGGAGGAAAATAGTTCTGTCAGTGAACACATACTCAAAATGTCTGGGTATAATAATCACTTGATTCAACTGGGAGTTAATCTTCCTGATGATAGTGTCATTGACAGAATTCTTCAATCACTGCCACCAAGCTACAAGAGCTTCGTGATGAACTAAAATATGCAAGGGATGAACAAGTCTATTCGAGCTCTTCGCAATGCTAAAAGTCAGCGGAGGTAGAAATCAAAAAGGAGCATCAAGTGTTGATGGTTAACAAGACCACCAGTTTCAAGAAAAAGGGCAAAGGGAAGAAGAAGGGAAACTTCAAAAAGAACAGCAAACAAGTTGCTGCTCAAGAGAAGAAACCCAAGTCTGGACCTAAGCCTGAGACTGAGTGCTTCTACTGCAAGCAGACTGGACACTGGAAGCGGAACTGCCCCAAGTATTTGGCGGATAAGAAGGATGGCAAGGTGAACAAAGGTATATGTGATATACATGTTATTGATGTGTACCTTACCAATACTGCAGTAGTACACTGGTATTTGATACTGGTTCTGTTGCTAATATTTGCAACTTCGAAACAGGAACTACGGATTGCGAAGATTGGCTAAGGACGAGGTGACGATGCGCGTGGGAAATGGTTCCAAAGTCGATGTGATCGCGGTTGGCACGCTACCTCTACATCTACCATCGGGATTAGTTTTAGACCTAAATAATTGTTATTTGGTGCCAGCGTTAAGCATGAACATTATATCTGGATCTTGTTTGATGCGAGACATTCATTTAAGTCAGAGAATAATGGTTGTTCTATTTATATGAATAATATCTTTTATGGTCATGCACCCTTGAAGAGTGGTCTATTTTTATTGAATCTCGATAGTAGTAATACACATATTCATAGTGTTGAAACCAAAAGATACAGAGTTGATAATGATAATGCAACTTATTTGTGGCACTGCCGTTTGGGTCATATCGGTGTAAAACGCATGAATAAACTCCATACTGATGGACTTTTGGAATCACTTGATTATGAATCACTTGGTACTTGCGAACCGTGCCTCATGGGCAAGATGACTAAAACGCCGTTCTCCGGAACTATGGAGCGAGCAAAGGATTTGTTGGAAATCATACATACTGATGTTTGTGGTCCAATGAATGTTGAGGCACGCGGTGGGTATCGTTATTTTCTCACCTTCACAGATGATTTGAGCAGATATGGGTATATCTACTTGATGAAACATAAGTCTGAAATATTTGAAAAGTTCAAGGAATTTCAGAGTGAAGTGGAAAATCATCGTAACAAGAAAATAAAATTTCTACGATCTGATCGTGCAGGAGAATATTTGAGTTACGAGTTTGGTCTGCATTTGAAACAATGCGGAATATTTTCGCAGCTCACGCCACCCGGAACACCACAACGAAATGGTGTGTCCGAACGTCGTAATCGTACTTTACTAGATATGGTGCGATCTATGATGTCTCTTACTGATTTACCGCTATCGTTTTGGGGTTATGCTTTAGAGACGGCCGCATTCACGTTAAATAGGGCACCATCAAAATCCGTTGAAACGACACCTTATGAACTATGGTTTAGCAAGAAACCAAAGTTGTCGTATCTTAAAGTTTGGGGCTGCGATGCTTATGTGAAGAAACTTCAACCAGATAAGCTCGAACCTAAATCGGAGAAATGTGTCTTCATAGGATACCCAAAAGAGACTATTGGGTACACCTTCTATCACAGATCTGAGGGCAAGATTTTAGTTGCTAAATTCGGATCCTTTCTAGAAAAAGAGTTTCTCTCGAAAGAAGTGAGTGGGAGGAAAGTAGAACTTGATGAGATAACTGTATCTGTTCCCTTACTGGAAAATAGTTCATCACAAGAACCGGTTCCTGTGACAACTACACCAATAAGTGAGGAAGCTAATGATATTGATCATGAAACTTCAGATCAAGTTTCTACTGAACTACGTAGGTCAACTAGAGTAAGATCCGCACCAGAGTGGTACGGTAATCCTATTCTGGAAGTCATGTTACTTGACCATGGCGAACCTACAAACTATGAAGAAGCGATGGTGAGCCCAGATTCCGCAAAATGGCTGGAAGCCATGAAATCTGAGATGGGATCCATGTATGAGAACAAAGTATGGACTTTGGTTGACTTGCCCGATGATCGGCAAGCTATTGAGAATAAATGGATCTTTAAGAAGAAGACTGACGCTGATGGTAATGTAACTGTCTATAAAGCTCGACTTGTTGCGAAAGGTTTTCGACAAGTTCAAGGGGTTGACTACGATGAGACTTTCTCACCCGTAGCGATGCTTAAGTCTGTCCGAATCATGTTAGAAATTGCTGCATTTTATGATTATGAAATTTGGCAAATGGATGTAAAAACTGCATTCTTGAATAGATTTCTAGAAGAAGAGTTGTATATAATGCAACCAGAAGGTTTTGTTGATCCAAAGGGTGCTAACAAAGTGTGCTAGCTCCAGCGATCAATTTATGGTCTGGTGCAAGCCTCTCGGAGTTGGAATAAACGCTTTGATAGTGTGATTAAAGCATATGGTTTTATACAGACTTTTGGAGAAGCCTGTATTTACAAGAAAGTGAGTGGGAGCTCTGTACAATTTCTGATATTATATGTGGACGACATATTATTGATTGGAAATGATATAGAATTTCTGGATAGCATAAAAGGATACTTGAATAAAAAAAATTCAATGGAAGACCTCGGTGAAGCTGCTTACATATTGGGCATCAAGATCTATAGAGATAGATCAAGACGCTTAATTGGACTTTCACAAAGCACATACCTTGATAAAGTTTTGAAAAAGTTCAAAATGGATCAGGCAAAGAAAGGTTTTTTACCTGTATTACAAGGTGTGAAATTGAGTCAGACTCAATGCCCGACAACAGCAGAAGATAGAGAGAAAATGAAAGATGTTCCCTATGCTTCAGCCATAGGCTCTATCATGTATGCAATGCTGTGTACCAGACCTGACGTATGCTTAGCAATAAGCTTGGCAGGAAGGTACCAAAGTAATCCAGGAATGGATCACTGGACAGCGGTCAAGAACATCCTGAAATACCTGAAAAGGACTAAGGATATGTTTATCGTATATGGAGGTGACAAAGAGCTAGTCGTAAATGGTTACGTCGATGCAAGCTTTGACACTGATCCGGACGATTCTAAATCGCAAACCGGATACGTGTTTTTATTAAACGGTGGAGCTGTCAGTTGGTGCAGTTCTAAACAAAGCGTCGTGGCGGGATCTACATGTGAAGCGGAGTACATAGCTGCTTCGTAAGCAGCAAATGAAGGAGTCTGGATGAAAGATTTCATTTTCGATCTAGGTGTCATACCTAGTGCATCGGGACCAATGAAGATCTTCTGTGACAATACTGGTGCAATTGCCTTGGCAAAGGAATCCAGATTTCACAAGAGGACCAAGCATATCAAGAGACGCTTCAATTCCATTCGGGACCAAGTCCAAGTGGGAGACATAGAGATTTGCAAGATACATACGGATCTGAATGTTGCAGACCCGTTGACTAAGCCTCTTCCACGAGCAAAACATGATCAGCATCAAGACTCCATGGGTGTTAGAATCATTACTGTGTAATCTAGATTATTGACTCTAGTGCAAGTGGGAGACTGAAGGAAATATGCCCTAGAGGCAATAATAAAGTTATTATTTATTTCCTTATATCATGAGAAATGTTTATGATTCAAGCTAGAATTGTATTAACTGGAAACATAATACATGTGTGAATACATAGACAAACATATAGTCACTAGTATGCCTCTACTTGACTAGCTCATTAATCAAAGATGGTTATGTTTCCTAACCATAGACATGTGTTGTCATTTGATTAATGGGATCACATCATTAGGAGAATGGTGTGATTGACATGACCCATTCCGTTAGCTTAGCACTTGATCGTTTAGTATATTGCTATTGCTTTCTTCATGACTTATACATGTTCCTGTAACTATGAGATTATGCAACTCCCGTTTACCGGAGGAACACTTTGGTGCTACCAAAGCGTCACAACGTAACTGGGTGATTATAAAGGAGTACTACAGGTGTCTCCAAAGGTACATGTTGGGTTGGCGTATTTCGAGATTAGGTTTTGTCACTCCGATTGTCGGAGAGGTATCTCTAGGCCTTCTCGGTAATACACATCACATAAGCCTTGCAAGCATTGCAACTAATAAGTTAGTTGTGAGATGATGTATTACGGAACGAGTAAAGAGACTTACCGATAACGAGATTGAACTAGGTATTGGATACCGACGATCGAATCTCGGGTAAGTAACATACCGATGACAAAGGGAACAAAGTATGTCGTTATGCGGTTTGACCGATAAAGATCTTCGAAGAATATGTAGGAACCAATATGGGCATCCAGGTTCCGCTATTGGTTATTGAGCGAGAATAGTTCTAGGTCATGTCTACATAGTTCTCGAACCCGTAGGGTCCGCACGCTAACGTTACGATGACAGTTTATTATGAGTTTATAAGTTTTGATGTACCGAAGTTTGTTCGGAGTCCCGGATGTGATCACGGACATGACGAGGAGTCTCGAAATGGTCGAGACATAAAGATTGATATATTGGAAGCCTATATTTGGATATCGGAATGGTTCCGGATGAAATCGGGAATTTTCCGGAACACCGGGATTACGAAACCCTCCCGGGGGATGTTGGGCCTTAATGGGCCATAAGGGAGAAGAGGAGGGCCGGCCGGGGCAGGCCGCGCGCCCCCTCCCCCCCTAGTCCGAATAGGACAAGGAGAGGGGGGGCGGCGCCCCCCTTCCTCTTTCCCCTCCCCCTTTCCTTCTCCAACAAGGCAAGAGGGGGGAGTCCTGGGAGTAGGACTCCTCCAGGCGCACCCTAGGAGGGCCGGCCGCACCTCCCCCTCCCTTCTTTATATACGGGGGCAGGGGGGCACCCCATGACACACAAGTTGATCGACGTGATCGTTCCTTAGCCGTGTGCGGTGCCCCCCTCCACCCTATTCCACCTCGGTCATATCGTCGCGGAGCTTAGGCGAAGCCCTGCGCCGGTGAAGCATCATCATCGTCACCACGCCGTCGGCCGACGGAACTCATCCCGACACTTTGCTTTGGATCGGAGTCCGGGATCGCCATCGAGCTGAGCGTGTGCTGAACTCGGAGGTGCCGTATGCTCGGGTACTTGGATCGGTCGGATCGTGAAGACGTACGACTACATCAACCGCGTTGTTATAACGCTTCGCTTACGGTCTACGAGGGTACGTGGACATACACTCTCCCCTCTCGTTGTTATGCCATCACCATGATCTTGCGTGCGCGTAGGAATTTTTTTGAAATTACTACGTTCCCCAACACATCCGTGGCGAGCGGACCATGCTGTTGCCGGTGACGGTCCATGGCGAGCGGCTGGTGGCCCTGCTGGATACTGGCTCCACCCATAACTTCCTGTCCGCGGCGACCATGCGTCGGCTAGCACTGCCCACCACGGGCGGGGAGCGCTTGCGGATCACGGTGGCAAACGGCGATCGCCTCCGGTGTCATAGGATCGCCCGTGACGTTCACATCTCCATCGGTGGCGAGGACTTCTCCATTACCTGTGCAGGGATCGACCTCGGCTGCTTCGACTTCATCCTCGGGGTGGATTTTCTCCGGACCCTCGGCCCATCCTGTGGGACTTTGACGCGCTCACGATGACGTTCTGGCGGCTGGGCCGCCGCATCCGGTGGGACGGCCTTGGGGGCGCCGCGCCGGCCGTGCCACACCTCCAGCTGGCTGCCGCGTCCCAGGAGACCGAGCACCCCCTGCTGGATCCCCTTCTGCAGCAGCACAGCGACCTCTTCGATGAGCCACGGGTCTTCCGCCCGCCCGGTGTCACGACCATCATATTCACCTCGTCCGGGCTCCACTCCGTGGCGGTTCGCCCTACCGCTACCCTCAGCTGCGAAGGATGAGTTGGGCGGCGGTGTGCCCTTATGCTCATGGCAGCATCATCCGGATCTCCACGCCGCTTCTCGGCGCCGGTGCTTCTCGTCCGCAAGTCGGATGGCACGTGGCGTTTACGCATCGACTACCGGCATACGAACGCGCTCACGCTCAAGGACAAGTTCCCTATACCGGTGGTCGACAAGCTCTTGGATGAGCTCCATGGGGCGCGCTTCTTCACCAAGCTCGATCTCAGGTCGGGCTATCATCAGGTGCGCATGCATCCAGACGACATCGCCAAGACGGCGTTTCCCACCCACCATGGCCACTTCGAGTTCTTGGTGATGCCCTTTGGCCTCGCCAACGCCCCGGCAACTTTCCAGGCCCTGATGAACGACGTCCTTCGACCCTACTTATGGCGGTTTGTGCTTGTTTTCTTTGATGACATTCTTATCTACAACGCCACCTGGGCCGAGCACCTCCAGCATGTCGCCATCGTCTTCAACGAGCTTCGGGCGCACCACCTCCACCTTAAGAGCTCGAAGTGCTCGTTCGGGACACCTCTGATCGCCTACCTCGGCCATGTCATCTCGGCCGGCGGAGTGGCTATGGACGCCGACAAGGTGGCGGCCGTCTCTGCATGGCCGACGCCTCACTCGCCGCGGGCTCTCCGCGGGTTCCTCGGCCTCGCCGGCTACTACCGGAAATTTATCCGGGAGTTCGGGCTCATCGCGGCGCCCCTCACGCGGTTGCTTCGCCGTGACGCTTTTGCCTGGGACGACGAGGCGACGACGGCGTTCGAGGCCCTCAAGGAGGCCATCACGACGGGCCCCGTCCTCCAGATGCCCGACTTCGACCGCCCGTTCGTGGTGGACTGTGACGCCTCGGGCGCCGGGTTCGGCGCCGTGCTTCATCAGGGCGATGGGCCCCTCGCCTTCTTCAGCCGGCCTTTCGCCCCGCGCCATCTTAAGCTGGCGGCATACGAGCGGGAGCTCATTGGCCTTGTACAGGCTGTTCGTCATTGGCGGCCGTACTTGTGGGGACAGTCCTTCCATATTCGCACGGACCATTACAGCCTGAAGTTCTTGCTGGACCAACGATTGTCGACCGTGCCGCAGCACCAGTGGATCAGCAAGCTCTTCGGCTTCGACTTCTCCGTCGAGTATCGGCCGGGCCGCCTTAACATCGTGGCCGACGCGCTGTCCCGTCGCGACTCCGACCTCGCTCCCTCCACCGACGAGTCCACCGGGGCGGCCCTGTGCATCCGCTCCGGGCCGACGTTCGGTCTCTTCGCCGACATTCGCCGCGCCACTGCGACGGCCGACGACGCCGTCCTTCTTCAGCAGCAGCTCACGGCCGGCGACCTGGAGGAGCCTTGGCGCTTCTCTGACGGACTGCTTCTCCATGGGCGCCGGATCTTTGTTCCGGTGCATGATGATCTCCGTCACCAGGTGTTACTGAAGGAAATATGCCGTAGAGGCAATAATAAAGTTATTATTTATTTCCTTATACCATGATAAATGTTTATTATTCATGCTAGAATTGTATTAACCGGAAACATAATACATGTGTGAATACATAGACAAACAGATAGTCACTAGTATGCCTCTACAAGACTAGCTCATTAATCGAAGATGGTTATGTTTCCTAACCATAGACATGTGTTGTCATTTGATTAATGGGATCACATCATTAGGAGAATGATGTGATTGACATGACCCATTCCGTTAGCTTAGCACTTGATCGTTTAGTATGTTGCTAATGCTTTCTTCATGACCCATACATGTTCCTGTAACTATGAGATTATGCAACTCCCGTTTACCGGAGGAACACTTTGGGTATTACCAAACGTCACAACGTAACTGGGTGATTATAAAGGAGTACTACAGGTGTCTCCAAACGTACTTGTTGGGTTGGCGTATTTCGAGATTAGGTTTTGTCACTCCGATTGTCGGAGAGGTATCTCTAGGCCTTCTCGGTGATACACATCACTCAAGCCTTGCAAGCATTACAACTAATGAGTTAGTTGTGAGATGATGTATTACGTAACGAGTAAAGAGACTTACCGGTAACGAGATTGAACTAGGTATTGGATACCGACGATCGAATCTCGGGTAAGTAACATACCGATGACAAAGGGAACAACGTATGTCGTTATGCGGTTTGACCGATAAAGATCTTCGTAGAATATGTAGGAACCAATATGGGCATCCAGGTTCCGCTATTGGTTATTGACCGAGAATGGTTCTAGGTCATGTCTACATAGTTCTCGAACCCGTAGGGTCCGCACGCTTAACGTTTCGATGACAGTTAATAATGAGTTTATAAGTTTTGATGCACCGAAGGTTGTTCGGAGTCCCGGATGTGATCACGGACATGACGAGGAGTCTCGAAATGGTCGAGACATAAAGATTGATATATTGGAAGCCTACATTTGGACATCGGAAGTGTTCCGAGTGAAATCGAATTTGCAGTAGTACCGGAGGTTACGGAACCCCGGGAACTACATGGGCCATAGTGGGCCTTGGTGGAAAGGAGAAAGGGCCAGCCCTAGGTGGCCGCGCCCCCCCCCCTTCCCCTAGTCCTATTAGGACTAGGAAAGGTGGGCCGGCCCCCCTCTCTCTCTTTCCCCCTCCGGGAATCCTAATCCAACTAGGATTGGAGGGGGAATCCTACTCCCGGAGGGAGTAGGACTCCCTGGCGCGCCCCCTCATGGCCGGCCAGCCCCTCCCCCTTGGCTCCTTTATATACGGGGGCAGGGGGCACCCTAGAACACACAAGTTGATCTACGGATCGTTCCTTAGCCGTGTGCGGTGCCCCCTTCCACCATATTCCACTTCGGTCATATCGTCGCGGAGCTTAGGCGAAGCCCTGCGCCGGAGAAGTCATATCGTCCGTAGAGCATCAATATCGTCACCACGCCGTCGTGCTGACGGAACTCATCCCCGACACTTTGCTGGATCGGAGTCCGGGGATCGTCATCGAGCTGAACGTGTGCTGAACTCTGTCGGATCGTGAAGACGTATGACTACATCAACCGCGTTGTTATAACGCTTCCGCTTTCGGTCTACGAGGGTACGTGGACGGACACTCTCCCCTCTCGTTGCTATGCCATCACCATGGTCTTGCGTGATCGTAGGAAATTTTTTGAAATTACTACGTTCCCCAACAGTGGCATCCGAGCCTGGTTTTATGCGTTGATGTCATGTGCACGAGTAGAACACAAGTGAGTTGTGGGCGATACAAGTCATACTGCCTACCAGCATGTCATACTTTGGTTCAGCGGTATTGTGAGAGATGAAGCGGCCGGACCGACATTACGCAGCGTGCGCTTACGCGAGACTGGTTTCACCGCTCGAGCACTCGTTGCTTAAAGGTGACCGGCGGGTGTCTGTCTCTCTCACTTTAGTTGAACCGAGTATGACTACGCCCGGTCCTTGAGAAGGTTAAACGGAGTCTATTTGACAAACTATCGTTGTGGTTTTGATGCGTAGGTAAGAACGGTTCTTGCTCAGCCCGTAGCAGCCACGTAAAACTTGCAACAACAAAGTAGAGGACGTCTAACTTGTTTTTGCAGGGCATGTTGTGATGTGATATGGTCAAGACGTGATGCTATATTTTATTGTATGAGATGATCATGTTTTGTAACCGAGTTATCGGCAATCGGCAGGAGCCATATGGAAGTCGCTTTATAGTATTAAATGCAAACGCCATGTAATAGCTATACTATATCACTAAGGAGAAGCGATAGTCGTAGAAGCAATAGTTGGCGAGACGACAACGATGCTACGATGGAGATCAAGGTGTCGCGCAGGTGACGATGGTGATCATGACGGTGCTTGGCGATGGAGATCACAAGCACAAGATGATGATGACCATATCATATCACTTATATTGATTGCATGTGATGTTTATCCTTTATGCATCTTATCTTGCTTTGATTGACAGTAGCATTATAAGATGATCTCTCACTAAAATTATCAAGAAGTGTTCTCCCTGAGTATGCACCGTTGCCAAAGTTCGTAGTACCCAGACACCACGTGATGATCGGGTGTGATAAGTTCTCCGTCCATCTACAACGGGTGCAAAACAGTTGCACACGCGGAATACTCAGGTTAAACTTGACGAGCCTAGCATATAACAGATATGGCCTCGGAACACGGAGACCGAAGGTCGGCGTGAATCATATAGTAGATATGATCAACATTGTGATGTTCACCATTGAAACTACTCCATCTCACGTGATGATCGGACATGGTTTAGTTGATTTGGATCACGTAATCACTTAGATAACTAGAGAGATGTTTGTCTAAGTGGGAGTGTTTAATATGATTAATTAAACTTAAATTTATCATGAGCTTAGTACCTGATAGTATTTTGCTTGTCTATGTTTACTGTAGATAGATGGCTCGTGCTGTTGTTCCGTTGAATTTTAATGCGTTCCTTGAGAAAGCAAAGTTGAAAGATGATGGTAGCAATTACACGGACTGGGTCCGTAATTTGAGGATTATCCTCATTGCTGCACAGAAAAATTACGTCCTGGAAGCACCGCTGGGTGACAGGCCTGCTGCAGGAGCTGAGCCAGAAGTTGTGAACGTCTGGCAAAGCAAAGCTGATGACTACTCAATAGTTCAGTGTGCCATGCTTTACGGCTTAGAACCGGGTCTTCAACGACGTTTTGAGCGCCATGGAGCATATGAGATGTTCCGGGAGTTGAAGTTAATATTTCAAGAAAATGCCCGGATTGAGAGATATGAAGTCTCCAATAAGTTCTATAGCTGCAAGATGGAGGAGAATAGTTCCGTCAGTGAGCACATACTCAAAATGTCTGGGTATAATAATCACTTAATTCAGCTGGGAGTTAATCTTCCGGATGATAGTGTCATTGACAGAATTCTCCAATCACTGCCACCAAGCTACAAGAGCTTCGTGATGAACTATAATATGCAAGGGATGACCAAAACAATTCCTGAGCTCTTCGCAATGCTAAAAGCCACGGAGGTAGAAATCAAGAAAGAGCATCAAGTGTTGATGGTCAACAAGACCACTAGTTTCAATAAAAAGGGCAAAGGAAAGAAGAAGGAAACTTCAAAAAGAACAGCAAGAAAGTTGCTGATCAAGAGAAGAAACCCAAGTCTGGACCTAAGCACGAAACTGAGTGTTTTACTGCAAGCAGACTGGACCTTTGGAAGCGGAACTGCCCCAAGTATTTGGCGGATAAAAGGATGGCAAGGTGAACAAAGGTATATGTGATATACATGTTATTGATGTGTACCTTACTAGAGCTCGTAGTAGCACTGGGTATTTGATACTGGTTACATTGCTAATATTTGCAACTCAAAGCAGGGACTACGGAATAGACGAGCAACGGCAAAGGACGAGGTGACGGCGCGCGTGGGAAATGGTTCCAAAGTCAATGTGATCGCGGTCGGCACGCTACCTCTACATCTACCTTCGGGATTAGTTTTAGACCTAAATAATTGTTATTTGGTGCCAGCGTTGAGCATGAACATTATATCTGGATCTTGTTTGATGCGAGACGGTTATTCATTTAAATCGAGAGAATAATGGTTGTTCTATTTATATGAGTAATATCTTTTATGGTCATGCACCCTTGAAGAATGGTCTATTCTTGTTGAATCTCGACAGTAGTGATACACATATTCATAGTGTCGAAGCCAAAAGATGCAGAGTTGATAATGATAGTGCAACTTATTTGTGGCACTGCCGTTTAGGTCATATCGGTGTAAAACGCATGAAGAAACTCCATACAGATGGACTTTTGGAATCACTTGATTATGAATCACTTGGTACTTGCGAACCGTGCCTCATGGGCAAGATGACTAAAACACCGTTCTCCGGTTGTATGGAGAGAGCAACAGATTTGCTGGAAATCATACATACAGATGTATGTGATCCGATGAATGTTGAAGCTCGTGGCGGATATCGTTATTTTCTCACCTTCACAGATGATTTGAGTAGATATGGGTATATCTACTTAATGAAACACAAATCTGAAACATTTGAAAAGTTCAAAGAATTTCAGAGTGAAGTGGAAAATCATCGTAACAAGAAAATAAAGTTTCTACGATCTGATCGTGGAGGAGAATATTTGAGTTACGAGTTTGGTTTACATTTGAAACAATGTGGAATAGTTTACGCAACTCACGCCACCGGAACACCACAGAGAAATGGTGTGTCCGAACGTTGTAATCGTACTTTACTAGATATGGTGCGATCTATGATGTCTATTTCCGATTTACCGCTATCGTTTTGGGGTTATGCTTTAGAGACGGCCGCATTCACGTTAAATAGGACACCGTCAAAATCCGTTGAGACGACGCCTTATGAACTGTGGTTTGGCAAGAAACCAAAGTTGTCGTTTCTTAAAGTTTGGAGTTGCGATGCTTATGTAAAGAAACTTCAACCAGATAAGCTCGAACCCAAATCGGAAAAATGTGTCTTCATAGGATACCCAAAGTAGACTGTTGGGTACACCTTCTATCACAGATCTGAAGGCAAGATTTTCGTTGCTAAATTCGGATCCTTTCTAGAGACGGAGTTTCTCTCGAAAGAAGTGAGTGGGAGGAAAGTAGAACTTGATGAGATAAGCTGTATCTGCTCCCTTATTGGAAAGTAGTTCATCACAAGAAATGGTTCTGTGACAACTACACCAATTAGTGAGGAAACTAATGATGATGATCATGAAGCTTCAGATCAAGTTACTACTGAACTTCAGAGGTCAACCAGAGTAAAATACGCACGTGAGTGGTACGGTAATCTTATTACGGAAGTCATGTTACTTGACCATGGCGAACCTACAAACTATGAAGAAGCGATGGTGAGCCCAGATTCCGCAAAATGGCTGGAAGCCATGAAATCTGAGATGGGATCCATGTATGAGAACAAAGTATGGACTTTGGTTGACTTGCCCGATGATCGGCAAGCCATTGAAAATAAATGGATCTTTAAGAAGAAGACTGACGCTGATGGTAATATAACTGTCTACAAAGCTCGACTTGTTGCGAAAGGTTTTCGACAAGTTCAAGGGGTTGACTACGATGAGACTTTCTCACGATGGCGATGCTTAAGTCTGTCCGAATCATGTTAGCAATCGCCGCATTTTATGATTATGAAATTTGGCAAATGGATGTAAAAACTGCATTCTTGAATGGATTTCTAGAAGAAGAGTTGTATATGATGCAACCAGAAGGTTTTGTCGATCCAAAGGGTACTAACAAAGTGTGCAAGCTCCATGATCAATTTATGGTGCAGTGCAAGCCTCTCGGAGTTGGAATAAACGCTTTGATAGTGTGATCAAAGCATATGGGTTTATATAGACTTTTGGAGAAGCCTGTATTTACAAGAAAGTGAGTGGGAGCTCTGTAGCATTTCTAATATTATATGTGGACGACATATTATTGATTGGAAATGATATAGAATTTCTGGATAGCATAAAAGGATACTTGAATAAAAGTTTTTCAATGAAAGACCTCGGTGAAGCTGCTTACATATTGGGCATCAAGATCTATAGAGATAGATCAAGACGCTTGATTGGACTTTCACAAAGCACATACCTTGATAAAGTTTTGAAAAAGTTCAAAATGGATCAGGCAAAGAAAGGTTTATTACCTGTATTACAAGGTGTAAGATTGAGTCAGACTCAATGCCCGACCACGGCAGAAGATAGAGAGAAAATGAAAGATGTTCCCTATGCTTCAGCCATAGGCTCTATCATGTATGCAATGCTGTGTACCAGACTGACGTATGCTTAGCTGTAAGCTTGGCAGGAAGGTACCAAAGTAATCCAGAGTGGATCACTGGAGAGCGGTCAAGAACATCCTGAAATACGAAAAGGACTAAGGATATGTTTCTCGTATATGGAGGTGACAAAGAGCTAGTCGAAAATGGTTACGTCGATGCAAGCTTTGACACTGATCAGACGATTCTAAATCGCAAACCGGATCGTGTTTTTATTAAGCGGTGGAGCTGTCGGTTGGTGCAGTTCTAAACAAAGCGTCGTGGCGGGATCTACATGTGAAGCGGAGTACATAGCTGCTTGAAGCAGCAAATGAAGGAGTCTGGATGAAAGAGTTCATTTCCGATCTAGGTGTCATACCTAGTGCATCGGGACCGATGAAGATCTTCTGTGACAATACTGGTGCAATTGCCTTGGCAAAGGAATCCAGATTTCACAAGAGGACCAAGCATATCAAGAGACGCTTCAATTCCATTCGGGACCAAGTCCAAGTGGGAGACATAGAGATTTGCAAAATACATACGGATCTGAATGTTGCAGACCCGTTGACTAAGCCTCTTCCACGAGCAAAACATGATCAGCACCAAGACTCCATGGGTGTTAGAATCATTACTATGTAATCTAGATTATTGACTCTAGTGCAAGTGGGAGACTGAAGGAAATATGCCCTAGAGGCAATAATAAAGTTATTATTTATTTCCTTATACCATGATAAATGTTTATTATTCATGCTAGAATTGTATTAACCGGAAACATAATACATGTGTGAATAGATAGACAAACAGATAGTCACTAGTATGCCTCTACAAGACTAGCTCATTAATCGAAGATGGTTATGTTTCCTAACCATAGACATGTGTTGTCATTTGATTAATGGGATCACATCATTAGGAGAATGATGTGATTGACATGACCCATTCCGTTAGCTTAGCACTTGATCGTTTAGTATGTTGCTAATGCTTTCTTCATGATCCATACATGTTCCTGTAACTATGAGATTATGCAACTCCCGTTTACTGGAGGAACACTTTGGGTACTACCAAACGTCCACAACGTAACTGAGTGATTATAAAGGAGTACTACAGGTGTCTCCAAAGGTACTTGTTGGGTTGGCGTATTTCGAGATTAGGTTTTGTCACTCCGATTGTCGGAGAGGTATCTCTAGGCCTTCTCGGTGATACACATCACTCAAGCCTTGCAAGCATTACAACTAATGAGTTAGTTGTGAGATGATGTATTACGTAACGAGTAAAGAGACTTACGATGCTAGATTGAACTAGGTATTGGATACCGACGATCGAATCTCGGGTAAGTAACATACCGATGACAAAGGGAACAACGTATGTCGTTATGCGGTTTGACCGATAAAGATCTTCGTAGAATATGTAGGAACCAATATGGGCATCCAGGTTCCGCTATTGGTTATTGACCGAGAATGGTTCTAGGTCATGTCTACATAGTTCTCGAACCCGTAGGGTCCGCACGCTTAACGCTTCGATGACGATTAATAATGAGTTTATAAGTTTTGATGCACGAAGGTTGTTGAGTCCCGGATGTGATCACGGACATGACGAGGAGTCTCGAAATGGTCGAGACATAAAGATTGATATATTGGAAGCCTACATTTGGACATCGGAAGTGTTCGAGTGAAATCGAGAATTCTGGAGTACCGGGAGGTTACCGGAACCCCCCGGGGACTACATGGGCCATAGTGGGCCTTGGTGGAAAGGAGAAAGGGCCAGCCCTAGGTGGCCGCCACCCCCCCCCCTTCCCCTAGTCCTATTAGGACTAGGAAAGGTGGGCCGGCCCCCCTCTCTCTCTTTCCCCCTTCGGGAATCCTAATCCAACTAGGATTGGAGGGGGAATCCTACTCCCGGAGGGAGTAGGACTCCCTGGCGCGCCCCCTCATGGCCGGCCAGCCCCCTCCCCTTGGCTCCTTTATATAATGGGGGCAGGGGCACCCTAGAACACACAAGTTGATCTACGGATCTTTCCTTAGCCGTGTGCGGTGCCCCTTCCACCATATTCCACTTCGGTCATATCGTCATGAGCTTAGCGAAGCCCCGCGCCGGAGAAGTCATATCGTCATGAGCTTAGGCGAAGCCCCGCGTCGGTGGAGCATCAACATCGCCACCACGCCATGGCGTCGACGGAACTCATCCCGACACTTTGCTGGATCGGAGTCCGGGATCGTCATCGAAGCTAAACGTGTGCAGAACTCGGAGGTGCCGCACGACGGTGCTTGGATCGGTCGGATCGTGAAGACGCACGACTACATCAACAGCGTTGTTATAACGCTTCCGCTTTCGGTCTACGAGGGTACGTGGACGGACACTCTCCCCTCTCGTTGCTATGCCATCACCATGGTCTTGCGTGTTCGTAGGAAAATTTTTGAAATTACTACGTTCCCCAACAGTTACAGCTCGCCCACTCGGCGGGTCATGAGGGTGTGCAGAAAACCCTCCATCGTCTTCGCGCCGACTTCTACATCCCTGGCGATCGCGCCCTGGTCCGCGACTGGGTTCGGTCTTGTCAGACATGCCAGCGCAACAAGACGGAGACCCTGAGGCCGGCTGGGTTACTTCAGCCCTTGGAGGTGCCGTCTCAGGTTTGGGCGGATATATCCATGGACTTCATCGAGGGCCTTCCCAAGGTGGGCGGCAAGTCGGTCATTCTCACGGTGGTCGACCGCTTCTCCAAATACGCCCACTTCATCGCGCTCGGCCACCCGTACACGGCGGCGTCAGTGGCCCGGGCCTTCTTCGACGGCATCGTCCGTCTCCACGGGTTCCCTGCTTCGATCGTCAGTGATCGGGACCCAGTGTTCACGGGCCATGTCTGGCGCGACCTCTTCAGGATGGCGGGTGTCCAGCTCCGCCTGAGTACGGCGTTCCATCCTCAGACAGATGGTCAGTCCGAGGTGGTTAACAAGGTCATTGCCATGTATTTGCGTTGTGTGACAGGTGATCGGCCTCGCGCTTGGGTGGATTGGCTCTCTTGGGCGGAGTACTGCTACAACACCTCTTATCACTCCGCCCTGCGCGCGACGCCATTTGAGGTGGTCTATGGTCGACCGCCCCCGCCTATACTTCCAGTGGACCCGGAGACGGCTCGGACGGAGGTTGCGGGTGACCTTATCCGCACTCGTGACGAGATGCTTGCTGAGGTTCGTCAGCGTCTCCTTCAGGCACAGCAGCTGGCCAAGCACTACTACGACGGTCATCATCGCGAGGCGGAGTTCGCGGTGGGTGATTGGGTGTGGCTGCGTCTTCTCCACCGCTCTACGCAGTCACTCGACCCGCGCGCGAAGCGCAAGCTCGGCCCTCGTTACGCCGGGCCCTTCCCTATCTTGGAGCGCATTGGGAAGGTGGCCTATCGTCTTCAGCTTCCAGCCCGCGCTCGCATCCACGACGTCTTCCATGTTGGGCTGCTCAAGCCTTTCCGTGGCGAGCCACGGCGGCTCCTCGGCGCTTCCTCCGATCGCCGATGGTCGCATTCTTCCCGAGCCGGCAAAGGTGTTACAGGCGCAGCTCCGTGGCGTGGCCCTGGTTCGTCCTCGTTCAATGGGCGGGCCTTCCGGAGGAGGAGGCTACTTGGGAGCAGCGTGACGAATTCCGCCAACACTATCCAGACTTTCAGCTCGAGGACGAGCTGTTTGCGCAGGCGGGGAGAGATGTTATGACCGGTTTGGTCTATACCAGAAAGAGGCCCACCGGGCATTAGTATTAGGGGCTTGGCCCACAAGTTATCTTAGGCAAGTTATCTTAGGCTAAAGTTATAAATACTCATGTAAGACACCGTTTGAGATCAAGCAATAAAGATATTATAATCTTGTGTTGCCCGGCTCCCCAAGGAGCTGGAACCCTAGCCGCCTCTCCCAACCCTAGCCGCGACGGCGCCCGACCGCCGGCGCGCCCGCTCCAGCCTCCGTCCCCCTCCTCCTTGTCCATACAACCTACGCCGGAGGCCTGGTAGGAACCCTAGTCCTACCAGTGGGCATCCTATTTAGCTAGCTCGTCGAGAGAGAGGCACGCAACCTATCTGAATCTTACTTGCTACTGTTGTCCTCACCTTCTTCCTCTGCAAGTTATTCTGCCCTGCTTCTCTCTAACCTCAGCCCCTTCTGCTGACCTCAGCTCCTTGGGTCGTTAGAAATTGGTAATCAGAGCCAGTTTTGCCCCCAAAATTTTCATCCGCCAGATCAGCACTCACATCCTCTTGTTCGGCCATAACATCCTGCGCTCTGGGTGTGGTTTTGCTCCAGCGAGACCACCCAAAATCTCCAGCAGGGTTTGCCTGATTTGGAGCGAGTGTGACAGCGCCACCCTCCAAGCCCTCTGCGTGACTCGCCAAATCCTAGATGCCACGTCAAAAACCACCATCGATCACAAATCATTGCTCGAATTGTTGCTCGAGTGTTTTGACGAAAGCAAGCTTGTCGAGGACAGGCATCTGGAGTCACAAATCGCCATCAACGAGCAGGTCTCTAATTACCTCTGCCATCTCTGCAAGCAAATGGATCTCACCCAGGCCGACGTCGATGAAAAGTAAGGAAGCAGCGAGATCAAGCTCCTCCGCCTACCTCTACATCTCTGCATCATCCACAAGTCACGACACTCGAAATGCGGTTGTGCCCCAAACATGACTTCATCACGTGATTGGGATAGAATCGCATCTTGGCGCTACACCCCTGGAGGCTGACATCTTAGGTAGCGAGCTCCGCTTAGCAGCTTGTTCCAGCACTAACAATGAACCACAAACAAGATCTAGGGAGAAACATAAGGGCACCAGACTAACAACTCACAATGGAACATCACTAGCACGAACTAAGGGCTCCGGATAGCCGAGTTCGTGTGGCGACACCGGTGTGCGCCGGCGAAGCCAAAAGACAACACACCACCAAGACCAAAGGGCGCCGCACCGGTGTATCGCCGCCGAGGTCGAAGGGCACTGTTCTACCGAAGCCACCCCAGGTTGTCCATGCGAACATCATCTGAGCCACCATGAAGCACAACCCTGAGGGAAAGGAGACACCAAAGTAGAAGCATACCGACAAGCATCATTGGCGCGAACGAAGAGCGTTAAATAGACGAGTTCGAGCGGCGGCACCGGTCCGCCGACAAAGCCGAGAAGGACTTCTGTCGGGTTGACGTTCACCGCCGGGTTGATGAGATCCACCGCCGGGTTGACATTGCGCATGTAGAAGGACTTCTGTCACTTCTTGGCCGAGTCCTCAAGGGGCAGTTTGGTGAACGACACGTGCTGCAGGCCAGAGATGACAACCGCCCTGCTGCTTGAGGAAGAAAAGTTTCTCCCACAAGTTTGTGGTCGGAATCACGCCAAGGAAGCCTTGCAGAGCGTAACGAAGCCAGCGAGTTGCAGCACGGTGTGGGCGCCCAAGTGTTGTGGCTGCATCCCGAAGAACTCGAGGAAGGAGCGGAAGAATAGACTTGCGGAAGGCCAAACCCGCGGGCAAAGTGGGTGTAGAACACCACATGCTCGCCCTCCCGCAGCTCCAGAATCCTCTCCACGCCGGGGGTGTGCGCTGTCACCGCCTCCATCGACGGCAGACGCTGGGTGTCGCAGAGGTACTGGATATTGCCCTCGCCCATCTCGGAGCCCTCCCAGGAGCCCTTCAGCCATGACAGTGCCGGAGCTCTCTGAGGGCTTAGGCATGGTGGCAAAGTAGAAGAAGGAAGGAACCGCACGCGCGCACGGCAGTCCGTGAGCATCGCGGTCTGTCACTCGGGAAGCGGGCAAGCATCGCAGCAGGGCTTTGCCTGGGCTCTAGGGAGAAGGAGAAATAGGAAGAAGACGAGGGAGAGCGGGGGGGTGTGCGTGGGCGTTTCTGCCACCCCCTCCCCCTCCTCATTTATACCCGAGGAGGGTCATGGGGGAGTGGGATCGACTGCACCCACTATCCCCACTCCCCCGCGTTGAGCACGTTACCCATGAGCATTGACCGTGTTGGGGAGCGCAACCGTCCCTCGCAACGACAATGAACCCCGCGCGTGCGGGCCGAGGGTGCGGCCTGGCGGGGCCCAGCATGCTGCCCTGTCCCATCATGCGCGTGGCCTGGCAGGACCACTCCCGTCACGGGTCTACATGTGGCGGCCCTCCGGCCCGCGGCTGCCGCGAACCGAGAGACGGCCCAGCAGACGCTTCCGTTTCCTGCCCTGGCAGAGTCCCGCGATCCGGCTTCCAAAATCCGGCATCCAATGGGTGTTGCCTGCATCCACGACTTCAAAACCAATGCCCGGGTGGCCCGCGCCGTCCGGCCCAACGTTTCTACTTCATTGACGAACCCTCAGCCTCGGTGTAATCTGCAAAGGCCCTCCTGCTTCAAGCCGGAGGACTCGGGCGAGAGTCCGGACAGGAAGGGATACATCATCGGT